>CM062296.1:721565743-722262618 GCA_031216915.1 Pictodentalium vernedei
TCTCTCTCTAATGTAAATCGTTGAGAATGTCTTGAAACCGATCTCCTCCCGACCATCTCTTAAGAACATAGAGACACAGGTGACCGCAAAACACTTGATCCGGCGATTGCACTCATTCCGTGTTGTAACGAACCATCGATTCGTCAAAATAGTTCTTTATTTCTTTTGGCGGTGAGATTCCGTAGCTGTCGAAATAATAATTCTTCTTCTTCCCATTCTTGAAACACGCCACCCAGTGAGTGCCTTCACCCGATAAATCGTCCAAATTTAAAATTCCGCATTCCGATTGTAGAGGTCTTCTCTTCGGCAAGGCATCTCTGGAAAACATGCCTAGAAAATCTTTGATTTTCAAATCCTTCACCGCATTCGACAGATCGATGTTGGATAGGGGTTTATTAGGTAAAACAACACCTGCTACGGATATCTGTATTTTCTTATTCATAAAAAAGTATATTTTTTTTTTATTTATTTATTTTATTATAATTTACAAAAATGACGTTATTTTTTTATATTTTTTTCTTTTTCTTTTTAAACTAACTCTCTTGATGTCTCTATCGACTTCCATAATCTTGAATCCGTCTAATTCCTCTTGATGTTCTGGAATCCCATCATCCTTAATCATATCCAAAGTCCAATGTCCGAGTGCCAAAGTGCTTATTTTATCATCTAACACGAATCTCTTATCGTTGTCAGCCATCAGCGAAATCTTATTAACTATTTTGGTATACAAGTCGTGATTGTCTCTTCGAATCGATTTCATAGTCTTCTACACCGGACCACTTCCGAACAGATAATTTTTATTCTCTCGCAAAGAGATATTTTTCTTCACCACGCACGTTTAACCCCTTTACACTTCTTGATCTCTTCACCTTCTAAGTGATAAGCGTATAGTTTAGGTCTCAAACACACGAATTCGATGATTTGTTTACCACCGCTCTCATCCTTAAATTTACCCAACACCTTCTTGTTGTCATTCGATTGAATGTTGGACGGGTGATTGACGGGATAATTGCTCGTGTCGAACCCACAGCCACGTCCGGAGATATATCTCAGTAGACGTCTTTTGTCTCTATCTCGTAAACTAAACTGTCCATGTCGGTGAATAGTAGTTTGGCTTTCTCACCAAATTTCCGTTTGACGTAATCATAGTGAAACTCGTACATCAATCGCTTGCTGATATCTAAGATGATCGGTCCGAGATAATAGGGTTTGTCGAACTTCAGGTGCGTCTTTTGCATGTGAATGGCCACTAGATTTTCGTCGAATATGGTATATGTCTGTAATTTGGTTTCGCCACTAATTTTTTAGCTCTTTTCTCAGACGTGACGAGTTGAATGTCGGTTCTCTTCCTGATGTTTTCCATCGATTTACCATACACGCAGTTGTTCATGAGTTTGAAGAAATCTTTTTCGAAATCGTTCTTGGCTCGAATTCTAAGATTTGTGTTGAGATCAATGTATTTTTTCATCCAAGGCTCTTCGTCGAATTGAATGACGAGATGTATGTCGACTAATTTCATCCCATGATCGATGTATTGTTTCAAATTCTCGCTGTAGACGACGTACTTACGTTTGTTAAATAAATTGGGAATGAGTTTTCTGTCGTATCCTTCGATCGGTTCCATTCATTTGGGAGCTAACGGATAATCGTTGTGTAGATCGTGTAACTCTTCCAGAGAGTTCAAATTGACTTCTAAAATGCAAGGTTAGCCTCTCCATTTTTGCATCTCTTCCGGTTCCGTCACCAATTTGAAATTTCCAATTGGTAAAGGACGACTCATGGCCCAACCGTACAGATTATTAGCGTCTCAATACTGTAGCTAGTCATTCGATCATTCCGAATTGAAACCTTCTTTCATGTAGGGATTGTTGTCTTCAGAATATCTGTGGGAGATCATCGAGACGCCACCTCTCGTGGCCTTTTCACACATGAGCAACATGTCCATGTTGGATCATAATTCCAATTGGACTTCGGTGGTCTTCAACAGAGCGTCCCACGACAGACCGGGTGTGGTGAAATACCAAGCCAGAACCAGATCGTAATTTCGACGACAGACGTCTCGAAAATTTTCGAACTCGTTATCAGGAGCAGAACGTCGGTCTTCAGATAGAAATCATGATAATCTCTCATGGTTTTCATATCGAACGATTTCCACACATTTTTGGTATGTTCGTAATTCTTGTCGAAAATGTCAGATTCGTATAATTTCGAATAAAAATCTTCTTTTGAAGGTAGCGCGGGGTCATCGAATCTCTTTAGATCGTTCATGTAATCATAAGGATAGACTCCTTCCCTCAACATAATGTCTACTCATTCTCTGAAGTGTTCGCTCGTGATTTTAAATTTATCCTTGCTCATGTTATTGACTAATTTTTCCAGAGCGGTCAACATGAATTTAAAACTGTCAATGAAACGTATTCCTCTACGAATGGATTTCATTTTTTCTTCCAACGTCTCTCTGTCGATTACTCTTTTCTTCTCCACGACCTTCCATTTCATGAAGGAAATGTTTCTTTCTTCGCTGTTCATGATGCAATTTAATTCTTCGTGGGAGGTGCCGAAATTTTTCACGAACAGATGACTGTCATAACTCGAGAGATTGTGAAATATCACCAGATAGAAAACGGCGTCTCGATATTTCAAATTACACTTACTGTGAGCCGGACCGCGATACAGACCCGTGTAATGATCGTGGTCTCTGACCTTCTTATTTTCCTCCGAATTCTCGTCGAACAATTGTCTGCATATGTGACATTCGATGGCTCTGTTATTTTCGTCCTACTGCTCTCGTGTGATGATCATTTTCGCAGGAGTTTTGAATTTATCATATAAAATTTGTATTTTCGATTCCAACTCTTCCACGAACCTTTGAGCCACGTCGTCGTCTTTGCACCGTTTCGTGTAGGTGAAGGGACCCATGTCGCGTTGTGAGTTGAAAGCACATTTCACGTAAATGCAATAGCCCGAAGGCATGTGTTTTTGATATCTTTCGATGTAATTTTGAAGAGCGTCGGGTTGGCAGGAACTCATTTTCACGGTGAAGCATTTGAAATCGCCGTACATGACAAATGGTACTTTTTACCTTCTATTGTGATTTTGAAAGTTCACGATGGTTTTAGGTTTAGGCATTTCAATGGCGATGCCTTGATTTTCATTGCAATATTCCTGATGTTTCACTAACAATTTTTCGCTGTGAAACGCGTTCATGCAGTTGCAACATAAATTTATCTTTTCCTTATGTTTATTACTCTGGCTCCACAGTAATCGGCTTGTATGTTTAACCCAACAATAAAGACGATTGTCACCATTCAAAATCAATAATAAAATAATTGTCTTTTCTCTTCCGAGACACGAAGTCTGTCTGAGAGGATAGATCATTCATTTTTCCTCGTTGTATCCCAAGACGTTCATGGCTACGGTGGGATTTTGAACCTCGAAGCGTTTGATGTGTTTTAACGGCGTTGGAAAAGTCACTCCGGTCCAATCAAGATTTTTAGAAGTCTCCTCGTAACGTGAAACTCTCTCGGGATGGATTTTGACGGGGTATAAAGTGGAGGTGACTGCCCATTTAAACACTGATCATCTTTATTTCTCACGTTGACTACAGCTTTTTTTTAGCTAAGAAATACTGTAATTCCATATAGGAAGAAGCTTTCAAAAAATCGTTTTTAGTTAGATGAATTTCGAGATTCAACACCTCATCGAATGTCCAATTACTACCTTCATGTTGATAATTCGCGAGAGACTTCAACACCTTGTCTTTCATCGTTTCGAAAACGTCCAATAAATCTGAACCTCGAAATACGAGTTGGACGTTAGATCTGAAATATGCATGTTTCATGATGCTCTCGCCAGAGTTCACGTCGATTTTATTCATCAAGCAATGAGTATCATCTTTAGTCCCACGTCCATGTGTTCTCGAAACAAATCTAATACTTTTTTCTTCACCTGTTTCATGAAAATTTTGGATTGACTTTCTTGAACGAGGGAACCACGTTGGAAGTTTTAAAAACACCTTTGATTGCACTCTCCCATTCTACAGGATTTGATTGGTATGCTTCCATGATGATTCATGCTACATATTCTTCTCCTTTCCCTTCGTCAATTGCTCGTCGAATTTCGTTTGATATATCTTGTTTGCCTAGATTCTGAACCACATCACTCGTTTTCCTTTTAGTTTTTTTATTTTCTTTTGAAACTTGAAGTTCTTTGACGGCTTTTTGTTTGATCGTCTTCTTATTTTTCGCAACCGAAACAGGTTTTTTTTTCGACGTCGGCATTTCGATTTCCTTTACCACCTTTTTCTTCTCATTTTTCACAATCGAAGCTTTTTTTGATGTCATTGCTATTGGCATTTTGTTTGCCTTTTTATTGACCAAACTACTTACCATCACAAGTATCTTTTTCATCCTGCTCTGCATTTCGTTTTCTGTCATCAGGTGTTACTGCAATCATCTTATTTTTTTGTCACAATTCGAATCTGTTTAAGTTTGTTCACTTTCGATATTTTGATTTTTTTCTTTCCATCACCTCGCGAATGGTACTCCTGTATGACTTTAATATTTTTTGATTTCGTCCTATGATTTCTGAAATTTGGAATTTTTAATTCTTTACAAATCTCATTTAACTGAGGTATGGTATACTCATCTAAATTTTCCATTTTTTTATTTGTTTGCTTCATTTGTAAGAATATATTTTTTTTTTTGAATTTTGAATTTAAATAATAATTTGTTAAAAAATTTTAAAATAGTCTTTATATATATGTTTTAATTCCCTCAAAAAATTTTTTTTTTGATGAAATTAATCAATTGTTTTATGTTCCTTAACATGAGAAAACATTGAATTAATATGAGAGAAAAGGATGTTAAAATTTAAACTTTATATTCATATATAAAGAGAAAAAAAAAATTCACATTAAAGAAAATTAAAAACTTGTTTGTATATATATAGAGAGAAAAAACAACAAACTTTTTAACAAATTATTATTTAAACACAAAATTAAAAAAATATATTTTATTTGCAATAATTCATAAAACAAAAAAACAAATAATCGACCATGACAACAACACCTAAAAGATGCGAATTGAAATTGAAATGAGTCGAAACGTGTAAGAAACTCGGTTGTAAAATCTACAGATTACAATGACACAATGCCATTGAATTGAACGAGGTCGAGATGGAGGGCTTACAGCACAAATACAACAAATATAGCATGCCTTTGAAATTGGACGAAGCCACGCTCGATTTGTTTTATGAGTACGAAAGCGATCTGCAGAATATTGTCGTCGCCGAAGACAGAGAATTCGACAAGAGCGATTTGTCGTTGCCCTACGGAAGTTACATATATCAAAAATCTCTCTCGAACTCGTGAACAAATTGGGTGGTGAGAGCGCATTGACCGAATTAAAAAAATTCGCAAAAGTAAAGATAAACATTCAACACATTTGCGAAAAAGGAGAAGACACAACCGTCAGCATGCTAATAACTTGGAAATATAAAAAACAATAGAGAGACTGATTTTTAGCAAAGAAGAAGGAAAAAAAGTAATGAGATCTAGAGAGTTTGAACATCTCTAGATCTCATTACTTTTTTTTTGTTTTCCTCCTCCTTCTTTCTTCTTCTAGATAAGAGATGGCGTTGGTGAATCTGGAGACTTATTATTCCATTCCCAACGTCACCGAAAAGAATAACTCATTCAAGTATTCCGACTGAGTGGATTGGTTGGAGATTCGAATTCCCAAAGGAAGTTATGACATGGATGATTTGAACAATTACATTCAGACACAAATGAAGACTGATGGAAAGGGAAGCAACTAGATCAGACTCGCTCCCAACCGTAATACCTTACAGACGATGTTGGATTTGGAAGATAATTTTTGAGTGGATTTCAACATGGACGATTCGATTGGCAAGATACTGGGATTCGATTGAAAGATGTATCGAGGCCACATGGCATCTGAAAATACGGTCAACATTATCAACGTTAATAGTATTCTGGTGAACGTGGACGTGATTGCTGGAAGCTACATGAATGGTAGCGCTCAACCAACAATCTATTCCTTCTTTCCAAACATGTCACCAGGTTATAAAATCGTGGAATGACCTCGAAATTTAGTTTATCTACCCGTGATTTTAGACACGGTGTATAGTCTCAAAACCACGTTGACAGATGAAAATGGTGAACTGTTAGATCTTCGTGGAGAGAGAGTGACGATACGATTTCACATAAGAGAAATATAAAAAGCAAAAAAATAATATTGCGTATATATATATAAATAAGAAAATAAAGTAAACACAATATTAATTTACAAAAATTATTTAATATATATAATTATCATTAAAACAAAAAACAATTGAACAAAATATATTTTAAAAGAAAAAATAAATATGACTGAATACGTGGTTAAAAACGTGAACATATCCAAAGGACAGAGGAAGAAACTTGAGAGAGCGTTAAATCGAGGCGAGACGGTGAGATTCAAATTCAATCACAAAGATCTGATGAGTGGCTGTCACCATTCGATCGCCTGGACCAGAACTCAAATCAAAAGGATGCAGAAACCAATTCGTGATGGAAGAGGGTTGACGGTGAGATTGAGTCCTGCTCAACTGAAATACAATTTGAGAATGAAAGGTGGTTTCCTACCACAATTGGCATGACTCGCTGGAAAACTAATGCCCATTCTCGGGAAGACTCTAGGCATGGGAGCTCTCTTGGGACTCGCGAGTTCGGGAGTTGAGAAATTAATGAGTGGCAGCAGACTGTTTTTGAAGAAGGGAGGAGTTGTGTGTCATGTCAATACAGACGGCGGTAAAGGATTGTATCTAAAACCCATGAGAGGTGGCGACCTTTTTTCTAGTGGAAACAGTCTCTGTCTGAAGAGTAAACAGGATGTTGAGCGACTCGGTGAGGGTTTGCTGTTTGGGCCGAATTTACCGTTTAAGGGTATAACACATTTAAGTACGTTATTATTAAGTAAAAAAAAATTATACAAAGTATAAAAAAATAATATAAAAAATGGATAAAAAAGGATTACGAGACCTTTTTGAATGATAATGATGGATATTTCAGGAAACAACTGGAAAAAGAATTGAAAAAAATAGAGGAAGAAGAGTGAGTTGTTTTCCACCCCACCGCCATCACCTTTTGAAGAGAATAATAATGATGAGAGTGTTGCCAAGAGATGCACCACATTCTTTAATAACTATGATAGAGAGAATCAAATGTGTTGTTATTATAAAAAACATAATATAGCAAAAAAAAGAAAAGAAGAATCAATGCTGAAAGCGGAGAAAAAAGGAAACGTTATTACAATATATATGAGCAACAGTGAAGAAGAAGAAGGAGGAAACAAAAAAAAAAAAAAGTATTGAGATCTAGAGAGATTGAACATCTCTAGATCTCATTACTTTTTCTTTTTTTCCCCTTCTTCTTCTTCTTCTTCTTCTTCTTCTTCTTCTTCTTCTTCTTCACTAAATTGATCTCTCTATTGTTTTTTTAATATTTCCATGTCCATTATTAGCATGTTGACGGTCGTGTCTTCTCCTTTTTCGCATACGTGTTGAATGTTTATCTTTACTTTTGCGAGTTTTTTTACTTTGGTCAATGCGCACTCACCACTCGATTTGTTCAGAGTTCGAGAGAGATTTTTATATATATGTAACTTCTGTAGGGCAACAACAAATCGCTCTTATCGAATTCTCTGTCTTTGACGACGACGATATTCTGTAGATCGCTTTCGTACTCATAAAACAAATTGAGTGTGGCTTCATCCAATTTCAAAGGCATGCAATATTTGTCATATTTGTATAGTAAGCCCTTCATCTCGACCTCGTTCAATTTGATGGCGTCCTGTCATTGTAATCTGTACATTTTACAACCGAGTTTCTTGCATGTTTCGACTCGTTTCAATTTCAATTCACATCTTTTAGGTGTTGTCATGATCGATTATTTTTTTTTTGTTTTATAAATTATTGCAAATAATAATATATTTTGAAGTTTGTGTTTAAATAATAATTTGTTAAAAAGGTTTTTTTTTCTCTCTATAATATATACAAAAAGTTTTTAAATTTAATTTTCTTTAATGTGAAATATTTGTTAAAGTTTTTTTTCTCTTTATATATATATATATATAAAAAGTTAAAATTTTAATTTCCTTTATTTTTTTTGTCGTATTAATTCAATTTTTTTCTCACATTAAGAAAAATAAAAATTGATTAATCTCATCCCAAAATTTTTTTTTGAGGGAATTAAAACATATATATAAAGACTATTTTAAAAACTTTTTACAAAAAATTATTATTTAAACAAAAAAAAATTCAAATATATTCTTAAAAATAAAACAAACAAATAAAAAATGGAATATTTAGATAAGTATGCTGTACCTCAGTTAAACGAGATTTGTAAAGAATTAAAAATTCCAAATTTCAGGAATCATAGAACCAAATCAAAAAAAATTAAAGTCATACACGAGTATCATTCACGAGGTGATGGAAAGAAAAAAATCGAAAGATCGAAAGTGAACAAAGTTAAACATATTCGAATTACGAAAAAAATAAGCTGATTGTAGTAACACCTGACGATAGAAAACGAAATGCAGAGCATGATGATAAAAACTTAGAGAGATCACATGCAAGGAGTTACATAGTTTGCTTTATGAAAAGGCAAACGAAATGTCGATAGCAACGACGTCAAAACGTTCTGGTGGCGAAAAATGAGAAGAAAAAGGTGGCAAAGGGAATCAAAATGCCGACGTCCAAAAAAAAAAATAAACGTTTCGGTTGCAAAAAATAAGAAGATGATCAAATGAAAAGCTGTCGAAGAACTGCAAGTTTAAAAAAAAAATAAAAAAATAATAAAAAACAAAAACGAGTGATGCGGTCCAGAATCGAGATGAACAATATATATTGAACAAAATTTAATGAGCAATTGACGAAGGGAAAGGAGAAGAATATGTAAGACAAATCATCATGAAAGCATTCCAATCGAATCCTGTAGAACGGGAGAGTGCGATCAAAGGCATTTTTAAAACTTTTGATGTGGTTCTTTCGTTCAAGAAAGTCAATCCGAAATTGTTCATGGAACGGGGGAAGAAAAAAGTATTGGATTTGTTTCATGAATACATGGACATGGGACTAAAAATTAAGTTGATACTCCATTGCGCGATGAATAAAATCGACGTGAACTCCGGCAAGAGCATCGTGAGAGATGCATATTTCAGATCTAATGTCCAGCCCGTATTTCGAGGTTCAGATTTATTGGACGTTTTTGAAATGATGAAAGATAAGATGTTGACATCTCTCTCGAATTATCAACATAGAGGTAGGACTTGGACATTCAAAGAGATGTTGAATTTCGAAATTCACATGACCAAAAACGATTCATTGAAAACGTCGTCCTACATAGAATTACTGTATTTCTTATCTAAAAAACATGCCGTGGTCAACGTGAGAAATAAAGATGATCAGTGTTTTAAATTGGCAGTCACCTCTGCTTTATACCCAGTCAAAATGCACTCTGATAGAGTTTCTCGTTACGAGGAGACTTGTAAAAATTTCGATTGGATCGGAGTGCCTTTTCCAATGCCGTTAAAAGACATTGGACGTTTCGAGGTTCAAAATCCCACCATAGCAGTGAACGTGTTAGGATATGATGAGAAAAAACAAATGATCTATCCTCTCAGACAGACTTCGTATCTCGGAAGAGAAAAGACGATTATTTTATTATTGATTTCGAATGGTGACAATCGTCATTTTTGTTGGGTTAAAAATCCAAGCCGATTACTATGGGGCCAGAGTAGTAAACATAAAGAAAAGATATATTTATGTTGCAACTGCATGGACGCGTTTTGCATTGAAAAATCGTTAGCGAAACATCAGGAATATTGCAACGAAAATCGAGGCGTCGCCGTCGAAATGCCTAAACCCAACACCATCGTGAACTTTCGTGATTACAATAGAAGGTTAGAAGTATCATTCGTCATGTACGCTGATTTCGAATGCTTCACCATGAAAATGAGTTCCTGCCAACCTGGCGCTCTTCAAAGTTACGTCAAAAGATATCAAAAACACATACCTTCTGGCTATTGCATATACATGAAATGCACTTTCGACTCGCAACAAGACATGGGTCCCTTCATCTGCATGAAACGGTGCGAAGACGACATGACTCAAAGGTTCATGGAAGAGTTAGAATCGAAAATTCAAATTTTATATGACAAATTCAAAACTCACGCGAAAATGATCATCATGCGAGAGCAGCGGGACGAAAATAACAGAGCCACCGAATGTCATATATGCAGACAATTGTTCGACGAGAATTCTCAGAAAAATAAGAAGGTCAGAGACCACAATCATTACATGGGTCTGTATTGCTGTCCGGCTCACAGCAATTGTAATTTAAGATATCGAGACGCCGTTTTCTATCCGGTGATATTTCACAATCTCTCGGGTTATGACTGTCATCTGTTCGTGAAAAATCTCAGCACCTCCCATGAAGCATTAAATTGCGTAACGAACAGTGAAGAAAGATACATTTCCTTCACAAAATGGAAAGTCATGGAGAAGAAAAGAGTAATCGATGGAGAGATGTTGGAAGAAGAAACAAAATCCATTCGTAGAGCCATACGTTTCATTGAGTTTTAAATTCATGTCGGCTGCTCTGGAAAAATTAGTCGATAACATGAGCAAGGATAAATTTAAAATCACGAGTGAACACTTTGGAGAACGAGTAGACGGCATGTTGAGGAAAGGATTCTATCCTTACAATTACATGAATGATTTAAAGAGAACCGACGACACCACGCTACCTTCGAAAGAAGAGTTTTATTTGAAATTATACGAACCTGACATTTCCGATGAGGATTATGAACATGCCAAAAACCTGTGGAAATCATTTGATATGAAAACCATGAGAGATTATCACGATCTCTATCTGAAGTCCGACGTTCTGCACCTGGCAGACGTGTTCGAAAATTTTCGAGACGTCTGTTGTCGAAATTACGATCTGGGTCCGGCTTGGTATTTCACCACACCCAGTCTGGCATGGAACCCTCTGGCGAAGACCAGCGAAGTCCAATTGGAATTATTATCTGATGTGGACATGTTACTCATGTTCAAAAAAGCTACGAGAGGTGAGGTCTCGATGATCTCCCACAGATATTCTGAAACCAACAGTCCCTACATGAAAGAAGGTTTCGATTCGGAATGATCGAATAAATACATACAGTATTGGGATGCTAATAATCTGAACAGTTTGGCCATGAGTCATCCTTTACCGATTGGAAATTTCAAATGGGTGATGGAAGCAGTAGAGATGCAAAAATGGAGAGATTATCCTTGCATTTTAGAAGTTGATTTGTACTATCCAGAAGAGTTACACAACCAGCACAGCGATTATCTGCTGGCTCCTGAACGAATGGAACCGGTCGAAGGAGACGATGAAAAACTCATTCCCAATTTATTTAACAAACATAAGTATGTTGTCTACAGCGAAAATTTGAAACAATACGTCGACCACGGGATGAAATTACTTGACATACATCACGTCATTCGATTCGACAAAGAGCCTTGGATGAAAAAATACATCGATCTCCACACAAATCTCAGAATTCGAGCCAAGAACGATTTCGAAAAAGATTTCTTCAAACTCATGAACAATTGTCTGTACGGTAAATCGATGAAAAACATCAGGAAGAGAATCGACATTCGACTCGTCACGTCTGAGAAAAGCGCTAAAGAATTAGTGGCAAAACCCAATTACAGACACCAAACCTTATTCGACGAAAATCTAGTGGCCGTTCACATGCAAACGACGCACCTGAAGTTCGACAAACCCTATTATCTCGGACCGATCATCTTAGATATCAGCAAGCGATTGATGTGAATTATAATAAAATAAATAAATAAAAAAAATATACATATATATGAATAAGAAAATATGGATATCCGTAGAAGGTGTCGTCTTACCTAAGAAACCCTTATCCAACATCGATCTGTCGAATGCGGCGAAGGATTTGAAAATCAAAGATTTTCGAGGTGTGTTATCCAGAGATGCCTTGCCGAAGAGAAGACCGCGACAATGATAATCGAAATGCAGAATTTTAAATCTGGAAGGCACTCACTGGGTGGCATGGTTCAAGAACGGGAAGAAGAAGAATTATTATTTCAACAGCTACGGAATCTCGCCGTCGAAAGAAATAAAGAACTATTTTGATGAATCGGTGGTTTGTTACAACACGGAACGAGTGCAATTGCCAGATCAGGTGTTTTGCGGTTGCCTGTGTCTCTGCGTTCTCAAGAGATGGTCGGAAGGAGATCAGTTTCAAGACATTCTCAACGATTTACATTAGAGAGAGATGTTTTTATAGTATATATATAAAGGTAAAAAAATATTTTTAAAAAACTTAATTGAATAAAAAAAATAAATAAGTGAAAAATAATTCATTTTTAAAAACTGCGTTGAAATATATTTTTTAAAACAAAAACCTCAAAACAACATGCCAGTTGGTAGAAGTGACAACGAAAGTCAACCCAAAAAGAAGAGGAAAATGCTCGAAGTTGGTGATGGTTACGATGTTGCCAACTTGGACAAACGTTACGTTCGGAGATACGAACCTCGAGAGGAACCTTTGAACATGAACAATAACAAGCTCTACAATCTTCCTGAGCTGGTAGATCTTGCAGATGCAGTGGCTAAAAAATACATCGACGGGGGAACGCGGATTTCAAACGAATCATGCTAGATAATTACGTGGATAAAGCCATGACCGACGATCTTGATCTGAAATCCAAACGTTTGTTAAACGTCGCGAATCCCATAGATTCCACCGATGCCGTGACCAAGAAATACGCGGACGACTCTCACGTGCGATTCAGCGAACACCTAAGAAGTAGATACGTTCAGAAAACGATGCAATCGGAATTGAAAGCCAATTCTAATAGGATAACAAACGTGGCCACTCCCACGAATCCTAAGGACGTGGTGACCAAACACGACGTAGACCTGGAACAGAGAAAATCTGACAGACGAGAAATGAAATCGGATCTGAATGTGGGAAGATCGATGACACGAACAAGGACTCCGCCGCGGTCAACAAGGGCAATGTGGATTCTGCCGTGACACGATCTCAAGAATATATAGATTCGCAAGTGGACGATCTCTACCTGAACAAACAATCCGGTGGAACCATGGGGGGTGGCATCAACATGAACGGTAAGAATTTATTCGGTCTCGATCACGATCCCGAATATCATTCCAGTGCAGTCAGCAGGAAGTACGTGGTTGACAACTAGGTCTCGAGAAAGGACGACATCATGGAAGGTAGATTGGACATGGGCAGACACGCGCTCACGAATCTGCGATCCCGTGCGTATGACGGACGCCTGCACCCTGATTCCGGTGGTGGAGGAAGTCAAATACGCCAGACAATTGATCACCGTGTGGGCTGAGGAGAGCGATGCGTTAGAGGAGGGAAAAGCTGAATGGTCTTTCAGAAACGGAGGTAGCACATCGCAACACGGTCAGGTGGGATATCCCATGCTGTTGGGAAGTGAAATCATTCGAATGGGTCTGGCTTCCATGGATTTGAATAACAGAGCGGTCGTCAATCTCACGGTGAACGGAGTAGAGAGTGATAAGAGATACAGCGTCAAAAAGACTGAGAATCAACACTCGAACCTCAGCACGTTCGGCACACCTCTCAAAGTGAATGCCGGAGATAGGATTAATTTCGTTGCGAAAACCAATAATTCCAAAGCCGCCACTTCCGTGGTGAGCCTACTGATCGAACTAGATCCTCTGATTAAACAGTGAACGTTTGGAAATAATTAATTAAAAAATAATGAGTAATTATTAAAAAAAAAAAAAAAAAAAAAAAAAGTAATGAGACTTAGAAAGATGTTCAATCTCTCTAGATCTCATTACCTTTTTATTTTTTTATTTTTTTTTAATACTTTCTTTACCACTCATTTTTGTAATTATTGTTTTTTAATTTTTATTTATATATATTTTTTTCTTTTCTTTTCTTCACACACACACGTTTCTCTTTGAACAATCGACATCTCATTTCCATTCGATTCAAATTGTAATTCTCTCTCCGACAGGACCAGGGCAAATGCCTCAATTTTTCTCGGCATGTTCTTGTCGAACTGCATCTTGATCTGAATGTCTAAGACACTACTCTTGAGTCGTTTGCTCTGTTTACTGACGTCGAATACGAACATGGGATACATCGACTTGTATTCGCCGGGAGATATATTAGGGTTGCTCATCAATTCTTCTTTCTAAAGTCCGCGCCGGCGCTGGCGGGGACGACGGTGTCTTTCACCCACAACTGATTAAGTCCTCTAGATTTCAAAAAATCATCCGGATACGTCAAGAGTCCGAACATCATGGTGGCCTGACCGGGATGAAACACGGATTCTATCTCTTGTCCAGATTGTAAGTATTTTATATTACTGAATGGATGCATGATACCATTATTGGCTAGAGTTACCGTGTCGTCGTCGGCGTATTCGCTCCCATCTTCCTTGGTGAGACGTCCCTGCACCAGTATGTAACTCTCGCTAGGATGAACGAATAGATCTTGGGTTTCGACGTTAATTCTTATCTCTCCAGCATTATTGAAACCTGTTCCGGTTATCGGTTCATATTCGTGAACCTCATATTCTTGAATACTTTCGTCTTTCAATATGCGTTGTGCGATATCTAGTATATTTGCCATTTTTGAAGGGTTTTTTTTTTTGTTTTTTTGTTTATTAATTAGCTTGCTTTTTTTTTAAAAATAGTTTTAATTATTTTTATAATTATTATTTTTCTCCTTCATATACATATGTGTGTAAACAAGAAAAAGTTAAAGAGAATAAATATATATATTTTTTTATTAAAACTTTGTCTTCTGCAATTGTTGTTCGTAAAACTTTCCGATGATCCCTTCACCATCCAAAGCTTCGATTTCGTAAGTCACCGGATCGGTGTGAAATATCCTTATTATCACGAGGATTTCCATGGTCTGTCGAGGAGTGTAACCATTTTCAAAGTGCATCTTATAAGTGTAGATTCTCACTCGATCGCCGACCGCAAATTTCGGCGGTCTAGACTCCTTCCTGATCTTAGATCTCTCGGTATATAGATTCGCGTAGGCCCGTTTTTCGTTTCGAGGATCGCTAGCTTGCGTGGGATTCATCTTGATCGATCTGTGTCGCGTGTTGTTGTAATCTTCGACCAGACCGTTCAGAGCGTATATGTATTTCTTGGTCGAATTCGCTGTGAAGTATCTGTGCATCTTTTCCTCCATCGTTCGATTCCAACGTTCCACAACGCTGGCTTTCTCTTCATTTTCGATCGAGTAGAGGTTGACCAACCGACGAACGTCCTTGTTGTAGAATTCCTTCCCCTTATCCACCCATAATTTATTCGGTTTTTGAGAAGACGAGTCGAACACGCTCTTCAAAGCCTCAGCAACGCAAGGTCCCGATTTATTCTTCAAGGATCTGATCCAACCGCATTTGGAAAACACATCGATGACTGTCAATAGATATTTGAAGCCCTTATTCCACCTCGAAAACGATCTCATTTCGACCAAGTCGGCGGACCAAATGTTGTCCAGACCCTTCACGAACACCCTTCTCTTTCGAAATTTACACACGATGGGTTTGTGTAACTCCTCAGCCAATCTGCTCGTCAATAATCGTTTCTTCTTTTCCGAGGCGATTTTTTTAACACCCCATCCGAATCGACGTTTCGCACCGATCACTTTGCCGACCAGCGAACGTTCGAACCTCTCTCCTCTGGTCGGATTCGATATGTCTCTCAATTTCGCCAACATGTTTTTATCGCAGACGTCGTTGCGAGTCTTGGTGTCGGAATGTTCGGCGTTGCATAGATCGTGATTGTAAGCGGCCGCGTCCACCCTATTCACGGGTTTGCTCCAAGAATTAGGAGTCAGATCGGCGTTGAGCCTCTTGTTCACTTTCGTTCCGGGTCCTGTGAAACTGTGACCCGGCAGATGCATCTCGAAAGGTAGATTATTGATCATTTTATTCGCAACGCCTTCACCTCTGCTCGTTTTTATTTTTGACGAATTGAGTCTTGATCGAACCACACACCTTGCAAATTCCGCGAAGCATCTGTCTGTCGTTTTTAGTTCGTACTTCTCGAGAATTACCCGTCTCGGTAACTCTCTTACACTTTATGCAATACATTTTTTTGAGGGTTATTTAAATAATTTTGCATTATTTTTTTTACATGTAAATGTAATATTTTTTTTTAAAATTCTATTCTTATTCTATATATATATTATTTTCAATCGCTGCTCTTGAGTTCTATCAACTTACCAATTCCTGCCTGGCCTCTTTCCTCCTCTTTTCCACGAGAGAATCCTTCATCTCTTCCTTAATGATCTGACGAGTCGTGATTCTCACGGCTTCTTTCATGGCTTCGTATTTCGTTTTTTCGCTCAATATCGTGAAGTATTCACCATCCGATATCCTACTGTCTTTCAACGCCATCGAGATCATTTCTGATATCGTGTCGATCTTGGAGTCGGCCAAGACGCGAATCTTTTCGTGTTTCCAAGCCTTCAGATATAAGTTTTCGACCGTGCTAAACAATCCGGAAGCGAGAGCCACTCCTTCTATGGTCAACACGATCGGAACGCCGGCCTCGGTCGACAACAATCCGATGTCGGCCGCGTGTAAACTCATGGAAATGGTGATGAGTGTCGTGTTGACCGTGCATTGACGAATTTCACGAGATAATTTCATCCTGAGAGAACGGCGAGAATCTCTCTCTCGAGTCAGATACAATTGGATTCTACTGATTTGATCGATGCGATACCTCTCTCCTCTTTCTTTTTCTTCTAGCGATGGCGCCGCTGGCAAAACGCCGTTCGGCTTCTCATCCTCGTCGTCATCTAACGTCGGATACAATTTATTTCTAGTTCTCATTTTTGTGTTTTTTTTTCTTTCTAATATTAGATAAAAATTTATGCGTGTATTTACTTTATTTTCTATTCTCCCTTATTTATATCAACAAGAAAACTTAGACGTATGCTTCCTTCAACAATAATTTCAAGACGCATCTCCTATCTTCTAAAGTCAGACTTCTACGCGCCAATTTCTTTTCTTCTGAATCCGTGGGCTTGTCTCGCCCGCTTCAGAAGATTAACCTCCAAAACTTGATCACGTCGTCGATTTGAACGCATTCGAACGCCGGTTCGAAATACTTGACGGCCATGTCTTCCCTTTCCATCGTCAGAAACGAATGATTCTCGTGATCGAAGTCTAGATGATCCCGACCCCTGGCGCATCGTTCTAACAAGAGGCAACCTAGTTGTTCGTTCACGCAGAATGCGTAGGCTCTCATCAGCATGTTTAAAAGAAACCTTGCCCTCATAATCTGAGAATCGTTCATGATTTACGTATATTTTATTATCTATTTGATTCGATATTTGTTTTTAAATAACTATTTATTTATACATATTTTTTTTCTCCTATATATTATATCAATCACTTTTTATTTCCTCTTGTGAATCTCGTGATTCTATTACGATTTATCTCAAAACTCGTAACGATTTAATATTTTCATCCGTTCCCTCCGCTGGTTCCTCCGCGATCGATCGCACCGCCATCTAGACCGCGATGGAAAACGTGGAGAGACAATTTCCCTCTGTTCTAATTTTCGACGTTTCTTAATTTTTTGTGTTTTGCTGTTCTGAAATCCCCACAAGTTGGTCATCGTGAATTAGATGGTTCGATCGATCTTTGGCGAACGTCGAAATTTCATCGATTCTAGTTTTTTTTCAAATCTTAATTTTTTTACATTTTTGCAGTTCTGAAATTCCCACAAGTTGGTCATCGTGGTCTAGACCGTTCGATCAACCGTTGGCGAACGCTGGAAAACAAATTTTAGGATCGACTTTCCTGGTCCAGAATCCTCGCGATCGGATCGCACCCACTGCCGGTCTAGGACGCGATCGCGAACGTGGGGTGGTCCAGAATCCCCACGCATTTTGATGGCGGTCCAGAATCCCCAAAGCGTTTTTGCCGGCGTTCGCCAACGACTGATCGAAAGGTCTGACCTGCGATGGTGAACGTAAAAAGAGTTTTAGGTCGATTTCTTCGGTTTTTTCCTTCCGCAAATTCGCAAAAAACTCGTTCACCAACGGTTGTTTGAACCGTCTAGACCACGAGGAGCTACTTCGGGGGATTCTGTACCACCACTAAAACATGTTTTTCTCTTGTACATGTACATTTTAACACTGAAGTCTATGGGCACATTACGTGTACGTGTGCGTGTACAAGAGGAAAAGTGGTCCTGTATCCCCAGTTTCTCCCTACTAACGTCGTTGACCCAGATCACAGTAAAATGACCAAACGCGCATTCTTGGGCGATATAGGCGGCTCTCAGAGCCGCGTGTACCGGTCAAGTGCGCTGGACAAGTCATTTTGTAGTCTCCTGCGCAGCAGCACTGGGTATTCACCAAGAGGTCTGCTATTAGCTTCGGCCATACGTGATACCACACCTGGAATTTGAAAATAAACATTTGAAGATCTTGTTTCCTGAATCTGGGAGTTAGACCTGGATTTTCAATTATATGTGTCGATATTTATAACATTTTTTATTTTAAAGTGATAAATTGTGTCCTTTTGCCATACCGTATCACGTTGTACTCAAGTCCTATCCGTCCATCGCCAATGGGTGAGGCCTAACCCGGGGGGGGGGGGTCGAAAAGATAAAATCAGTGGTAACGTTTGAACTTATTGCAATACAGTAGAGTGGTTGGTGTCAAAATGACGGGTATCGGACGTACGTTACGACACGCTATACTGAGATGCTATGCCACTCTTAGAAATAAACATTTGAGATCAAAATATGAATAATCGGCATGATTCTCGCGCATTAAAACGCGTCGAAAGCTGTTGTTTGGCGGTGACATTCACTTATTGTTGTTTAAGTCGATCACACGATCTCTCCAAAAAGATTGGGGCAGAAATGGGAAAGATCTGGGCATCTTAACGTACACGACAGGTCGACAGCACAGTTTCTACTCCCTACCAAAAAACGTCTTCCTTCTACTCTATTCGACCCGCCATTTTAATGCCCGAAGCTGATAGCAGACCTCTAGATGAATATCCAGTGGGCTGCGCAGGAGGCTAATCATTTTGCTGCGACCTGAGCCAATGGAATGCAACCCTTTCCGCTATGAACAGGCTATTACCGCAAGTACGGGCAATTGTAAACTGTACATGGCGTTTAGCATGTACATCCCGTAAAGGTACGTCGAGAGAAATTAAGAGATACACATTGTGGTCGTTTCCCAACTTTATTGAATGGTATCATTGACATCTCTTTACATTAACAACTGAACAATTGCAGAAGATAATAAAATATGGTTGATGAATCTTCACACAAAAATGCTTGGCAACTATCGGTTGAACCGATGTCCGATTGCCCACAATCAGCCGATTGGGGTGACCGATTCCGATCACCGGTTAAACATTATTGGCTGCAGATTTATATGGATTTGGACGTACCTACACCCCTAATATGATCGTTTATATGTTTAAATGCCCCTATCGGTTGGGTGCTACAATTCTTTCATTGCGCTACTGAAACGTGTGTAACTTTTTTCAGAAATAGGAGAAATAAACTACACTTTCTTCTTCTATATTATTTTTTTCATTCTCTTCTTTCAACTCACAAATATATATACATTTTTTTAAAGTCTAATACATTCCCTTTAAAGTACAATTAATTTTGTTGATTTTGGCTCACTTTTTACAGGTAAAAGGTAACTAATTAACCAAAAAAGGGTAAAAATTAAAAACATATGGAAAAATAAAGAGTTTTGACTTGTTGTTTGTTTACTTTCCACCCCCAGAACCTAGACTTTTATTGAAGGTAACACTATTAGTTGACTATGGTGCATAATAGGTGTATAACAGGTATATTACCATTAACGAGCAAACAGGTAAGACCTCTCATAAAAGTCAATTTTTAAAGAAAATTGGTTTTGTAATTTTGAATAGGCCACTTACAGGAAGTATTCATGGACAAATGGTACCATGATAGCTAACAGTAATGTTTGTTGTGCATTGTTTCAAAGATATGCCACGACAGGAATTACCTGTAGCTAAGGAGCAAATAGGTAAATGGAAACAAGAAATGCATATTACTGTAACCATTTTGGAAAAGTTCCACCAGGATATGTGTTTACACAAACAGTTGAAACTTCATTACCACAGACAAACGCCACATCTCATTGTTTGAAGTTGATCACATTACAGGTGTGTTACAGGTGTTTCAGGTAGCTAATTAGCAACCAGGTAAAAAATTTGAAATTGAAAAAAATGGAATTTGAAAAAAAAAAATTCATCGGAATCTCCTAAAGATCTAGCTCAGCACATACCCATGTATGATAACACCAGCATAATTACTTATCACATAACAGGTAAACTGCAGGTAAAACATAGATGAGAGGCAAACAGTAAACTGGACAAAGAAAGTTTAAAGTAAATATGTGAATGAAACCTGAATTGAGCCCTGGAACTGTTATTTTCAACCAATTTGTAAAATATAATTTCAAATTCCAGTTTCTTTTGTTATGTGAAGTTCATTGGGATACATGCGAACATAAATCTTAGTACTCCAGACAGCTACCATGTTTTATTTGATGTTGCCTACATGACAGAGATGAATAGGAGAAACAAGGGAAAAGAAAAAAAAATCACAGGTGTACCCTAAGAAACCATCCTAGCACCAGCCACCTAGAATCTACCTGTTTATGATAACTTAACAAATGACATGTTTTGTTTGATGTTGCCTGCATGACAGAGATGAACCGAAGAAAAAGGGAGAAAGAAAAAAAAAATCACAGGAGTACCCAAGGAACCATCCTAGCACCTAGAGCCTGCCTGTTTATGATAACTTGACAAATGACATATTTTGTTTGATGTTGCCTGCATGATAGAGATGAACAGGAGAAAAAGGAAAAAGAGAAAAAAAAAATCAAAGGAGTACCCCAAGGAACCATCCTACATGTAGTCCTACCCATTTATGATTGCTTGACAAATGACAGGTGACTTACAGGTGAAGTGTGACTGAAATTAATGTTCGAAATAAAACTCCAACTTACATTATATGTTTGTCTTGTTATCTTTGATGTTTCTGAACCCACAGCCATGCCTTGTCTCCCGAAAAGTGAATAAAATTTGAGTTTCAGAACAATGAATCATCAGAAAGTTAAACAGGTCAAATTAACAGGTAACCATTCATAACACGGGTGTATGAAACAAGGGTATATAATGGAATACAGGTAACAATTATGTACATGTGTAGTTTTTGAATGAAATTCAATTATTTAAAAACTTTCTTCCTGTGGTATGCCTCCCAGCGTTTTCCAGAGCATAAACCTACGTCGCATGTTTTGCATTCGTATGAGGTCCTGACACGTTTCCCGACTTTCAAATTGCTGCATGCGATACAATTACGGCGTTTGCCGACTGGTAATTTCTCTGCTTTCATGTGATCTGTTGGGTTGTTTAGGTGGTTTTCTAGAACTGAAATTGGTCTCCCCGGTGCCCTCTTTCCATTTTAAAATTACCAACAAGCCCCTTGACACAGTGAATGATAAAATGCCGGTGATCAAAATTTTTTACTGATGTATTCTGTGTACCCGTATTACATGTGGCATGGTAAATTTGATAAGCGCGTGATGTCCTTGCTGCATGTTTGAAGAGAATGTACGCATTTAGGGCAAGACGGCCAAACATAAAAAAGTAAACTTTCTTTGTCCATTTTATTGTTCGCCTCTCATCGAGGAACATATATGTACTCATATCTGCGAGATCAACCCCGCCCATATATTTATTATACTCCACAATAACTTGTAGCACGGCTCTGTGTTCACGGCCTCTATTCGAAACATATTCAACTGGTCGAGCTGATTCCCTGGTTGAAAGTGCATAAACAGGTTTTCTGTCATGGTAGTTCGCTACCATTATGGGTCCTTTACGTGCTGCGGTTACCTGTCTCTTTTGCTGCTGAATCTTTATAATATCGGGAATCCCTTTTCTATTTTGTCTTGCAGTCCATGTGAGGTATGTTTTGGCTCTATACAAATATTGCGCCAAAGGTAAACTGGTAAAAAAGTTATCAACAAACAAGTGGTAACCCTTCATGAGGTAGGGCATCATCAGTTTAACACACACATCGAAGCTTAGGCCATTGGCTGAGGAATCTTCAGTTGACTTGCCAGGGTAAGGTTGTGAAGAAAGTGTGTAACCAGTGATGCTTTCACACATATTCCACAGTTTTATGTCAAACCGGTGGTGATGCTTATTGGGCATGTATTGTATAGCTGGTGCTCTCCCCTGAAATCCAATTAGTGACTCGTCAGTTGAAAGTTGTTTGTCCGGACAGTAATATTTTTGAAATTATTCGTTCAAATGTTCGATGAAACCCATTACTTTTTGCATTCTACCAGTACCAGTCAAACTGAAGTTCATTTAGGGGAGATGAAACATTGTCAACAGCATTAGGAAACGGTCCCGTGTAAAAGTTGAGATGAAATAAGGAGTAGTTTGTGTCTCGTCAGTGCTCCAGTAATCACGAATGAATGTTTTATGAATAAGTCCCATGTTTAGAATCAATCCCAGGAACGCCTTCATCTCATCGACTGTGGTCCGATACCATTCATGAAACCTAGATCTGTGCTTGTCTGAGCATCTTTGTGAACTGTTTGTGTCCCCATACTCATTTGTGGCGTTAACAAGATCTTGAATGAAAGTTATTCCAAATAATAAAAGAATAAAGTCAGCTGGGTTGACACAGGTGGATGGAATTTTTTTGCTCCCAACCGCATTGGGTAAAAATCGAAAATGATCATGAATGTTGTCGTCTGCTAAGTTCTCAACCGTTCTGCCATTTATCCTTTACGAATTGCGATTCCTCACTGGAAAAAATGTATTCATCGTCACTTTCTGATGAATCGGTGTCCCCCGTGTCTGACCTGGTATAAAACCCTTCAAAATTTTCATCATAATCATCATCAGAATACAATAATGAGTCGTCAGAATCAAATTCTTCGATATTTTCTGCACTCGCCATTTTAAGGTCACGTGTAAAAGTTCACTGGACACGGTTGGTTCACTCTTTCAAAATACTCAAGACCCAGGGGAGTCGGGCTGGGGCGGGCGATGAGTAACTCAACATATTTGTAAATCATCTCTCTGAACGGCAGTGTAAATAAACAAATCGCCACTGAAATATTAAATTCGTAACTGTTGACAGTTTACCTTGGATTCTGATGCCGGTACAACAAGTGATTTGTGAACCTGTGATTGTAAACAAGACGACTGACTCTCTTCAAATAAATAAAAATATGTCTTACATGCCATTCCCATTCGTTCCCTGCATTGGGAGGGGGACCTTTGTTTTTTTTGTTTGCTTCGATAGACATGTCAGCTCTGCATTTTCAATGCATGAATAAAAATACGAGAACAAAAGCAAGCTGGCAAAACAACACAAGACGCCATTGTTGGTTTTCTCATCTGTGCATAAATTAAGAAGATTTCGACCTTCACTTCTGTCTGGGTAATTCTCAAATACTATATTTTTTAATGAAATATTGCACCCCATATCATATTTGTTTGGGGGACAATAAAATTTACTAAAATTATTAATTTTAGAAAATATACGGATAAAACACGTCTTGTTTTTTTACTGCTAAAAATAGTAACAAAATATCCGGTGACAGTGGAATGACATGTGTTTTTATTCTTCGAGTTTACAATTAAAAACATACCAACTAATTCATCAAAATGGGATTTTTGGACAAGAATGTTTTGTTTTTTATAACTTTGGGTGTATCAGAAGTGACAAGTGGGTAAAATTATTTATATCTCTTACAGAACACTCCACACAAAAATTATTGATAACAGGAAACGAACTTGGGGATTTCCCATTTTTTTGCGGTGACAAATTGCGTGAAAATAATCATTTAATTGTGCATAACAGAAACCATTGGTCATTTCCGCATGCGCAATGTGGTGAACATACTTGAGGTCAATCTTATATACATCACCCATTTCAAATCGGGTGTTATTGATTGTGTTTTATATGAAAATACAAGGGTGGATGGAATCACATCACCCAAAGCCACGATCGTGGCTTCCAGCACTTCACGGCAGAGCCACGATCGTGGCTTCCCGCACCCAACCAGTTAAAAGTTTAAACAAGCATAGAACTTAGTGATTTTATGTGGATACAAATAGCATTTTTTTTGTCATTTACGGGCTTTTTCCAGCCCTGCACAACTCACCCACCCACCCCCTCCATGTGTCTGGAAATTTCCGGGTGCATCCCTCCCCCCTCTCCACCCCCTCCTGCACATATTGTGATATATAGGCTGAGTTACTTTGCTAACTCATTACTCATACTTTGCAAGAATATGAATGGTTAGTGTACTAACTGCTCAGCTTGGGCTCATATTTGAGTTGATTAATTAATAAATTATTGGTTGCAAACTGATTTTTTGGTTAACTTGACAAAGTCAAGATAAGCTATTGCCATCACGCGTGCGAAAGTCTGTCAATCTGTTCACATTTTCTTCAGCACAAGTGACATCTAGGTCTTGTCTGATCATTCCCAAATTTCATATGCAGGTTCGAGGTTAAGTCTAGATGAGAACATCACCTATTGGTCCAGATCAGTCAACCGTGACGGCTATTCTGGCCGGAAAACCTTTAGCACAGTCTACATGGCGTATTTATGAAGGGATTTCATTGTAACTTGGTGAGATGACTCTGTATAATGGCAAGATGAGAACGCCTCCTTTTGGTTGCGATCGGCCAACCATGATGGATGTGCGGGCCTGAAAACCCGAACACCTCTCGCACACTCTACAGATCGAATTTATGAAGGGATTTAATTGTAACTTGGTGACATGACTCTGCATAATGGCTAGATGAGAACGTCCCCTTTTGGTTGCGGTCGGTCAACCATGATGGCTGCGCGGGCCTGAAAATCCGAACACCCTTCGCACACTCTACAGGTCGTATTTATGAAGGGATTTTATTGTAACTTGGAAGGAAGACTCTTTATAATGTCTAGGTGAAAAAGTCATATTTTGGCCGTGCTAGGTCAACTGTGAGGCCGCATATTTCTGTGTCCTAGATTTGTTTAGCACAGTCTAGAGTTTATATTTATGAAGTGATTTCATTGTATCTTGGATGGATAACGCGACTTTGTGTCTAGACGAGACTTTCCCCTATTTTGGTCACAATCAGTCAGCCGTTTCCACCACCTGGTTACGCGACGCGGATTCATTTAGTACTATCCACAGGTTCTTTTTATAAAAGGAGTTAATTGTAACTTGGTAGGATAACTTGGTATAATATCTAAATGAGAGTGTCTCTAGTTTGATTATGGTTTAGTCAACTGTGACCCAAAAGCCTTCAGTTACGGTGCAGGTGCCAGATAGAAGGCTGGCGGGTTCTATTATCACAAACAACTAGGCGATATCAAATTCATGTGGTTGTATCCCCTCCACATAGGTTAGAGACCAAGAGTTTTGAAACCAATAGCTTGGGCTTCTTCTCGAAGTATAAACACCCAGATATAAATTCTGGGACAATAATCAATCGATGGCTGTGCACGCCCATGGCCTTCTGGCAAAACCAGGTGAACCTCGCTGTATGATGTGCGACGACCGACAGGGTACGGAGCCTCGGCTACTGACCATCTGCACCAAACCACAAACCTGTTCGCCAGAGGTTTCTGGTTATTTCATTTCTACTACCAGATACGGCGGAATTTTGCCGAAATGAAAGTTGCCTTACCCCAGGACCACGCATGGTCTAGATACAATAACTCATATGACAGACGCGCTTTTGAAAGATTCTCAAATGGATTCGGTGTGTCGCCTGATTCAGATTGGAGAGAAAAGGGGGGATTATAATGACGCGTTGGACACTTTATACCAAGTCGTACCATACTACAGCTATCCCCTGACATTACACCCCCGGGTCAAAAATACGACCATACGGTCACATTCACCGAACGCTCTGTGCACGGTCGTACCCATGCAGACTTTTATCAGACACGAGCATGCAGATTTTACTACGATTATAGTTGACGGGGCCGAAGGGTTTACAAGGGCGGGGGTCGAAGGAATCAATGAGTCCATTAGGACATAGGTCTGGGTAATAATCGGGGGTATTACAGTACTAAATATGTTCCCATAGGCGACCAACAGTGGTAACTATATGAGGTTTTCAATGGTGGGGGTGGGGGGTGGGGTGTAGAACTATGACAATTTCAACTAGGGATGCATTCTTTAATGGTGTGTCCCCCTCCCCCGTGTGTGTGTGTGGGGGGGGGGGGGGGTGTTTTTCATTTTTTTTAATCTGGGTGACGGTAGCGGTAGATATTAGCGCATTCTGTGAATATTTCCAATCTGTTTAAAGGCTGCAGCTAAATATCTACATAATTTGAGGTTTTCGACAGCATAAAATAACAATTTCTTGTGATAGTATTACTGTAGTCTGTACGTGAAAGTAGACTCTACCTCCCTATCTGCAATGAAAGTGTCAATGGCACTGTAGCTTAACTTGACTGTGTGTAATGTTGGATGAAAAGGATAATGTTTAATGTTTATGAAAAGATTATGAGGCAAGACAAGAATTGTGATAACTAAGAATGTTAATTTCTGTTCCGTACATGCTATGTTTTCAATAAGAATAATTTGGGGAATAGATTATATTAAAGAACTGAGACCTGTGTTGATGTGGCCCTCACAGATAACGAATGTCTACCAATGTTACGAAGGTACAGTAAAACCATTCCAAAACAAGTGATCCTACCAAGTTGCAATGAAATCATTTCATAAATATGACCCGCAGACATTGCTAAAGAAATCTAGGTCATGTGCCGCTCCGGTGGTCAAGATTTACCGATCGTGACCAAAATACGAGAGTCTCATCTTGACATCATACTGAGCTATCCTTCCAACCTATAACGAAATAGCTTTATAAATATGAACTGTAGTGGACTGTAGTAAACAAATCTAGATCACGAGACTGCGGCTGTCACGGTTAACCGATCACAGCCAAAATAGGACGTTCTCATCTGGACATTATACTGGTTCATCCTAGCACTTTACAATAAAATCCCTTCATAAATGCAACCTGTAAACTGTGCTAAATGAATCTGGTTAACGTGCTCCTGTGGCCGTCATGATTGACTGAACCCAACCAATATGGGACGTTCTCATATAGACGTTATACGGAGTCATCCTACCACGTCACAAGGAAATCTTTTCATAAATACAAAACCTGGAGACTATCTTATTGATTTTTGGGTGTCGCCCCTCCCAGCCGTCACAGCTGACTGGGAGCGACCAAAATGGAGCGTTCGCATTTAGACTTGACCTCAAACCTGCATAAGAAATTGTGTGATGATCGGTCAAGAACTTCGGGTTGCAGCCGGTGCAAATGCAAATGGGAACAGACTAACAAACTTCCGCAGGCGTGATGGCATTAGCTTAACTTGACTTTGTCAAGTTGAGCTAAATGAAAGTGTCAGTGACACTGTAGCATAACTTGATTGTGTACTGTTTGTTGAAAAGGATAATGTTAAATGTTTATGAAAGGATTATGAAATAAGACAAGAATTGTGATAATTAAGAAAAAGTTTACTTCTGTTCCCTACATGCAAGGTTTTCAAATAAGAAAAAAAAATGAGGTGTGGACTGTACTAAAGAGCTGAGGCCTGGGTTAATTTTGCCTTCACAGATAAGGTCTGTCAGCCAAATTTACCAAGTTACAGTAAAATTATTCTAAACCAAGTAATCCTACCAAGACACAATAAAACACGTAGTCCGTGATAAAGGGTTCTAGGTCATGTGATGCTCCGACGGTTAAGATTGGCCAACCATGACCAAAATAGGACAGTCTCATCTAGATATCTTACCAAGTTATCCTACCAAGTTACAATGAAATCCCTTCCTAAAATAACCTGTCACGGCTGACCGATCGTGACCAAAATAGGATAGTCTCATCTGGACATCATACCGAGCTATCCTTCGAAATTACAATGAAGTCCCAACATAAATATGAACTGTAGGCTGTGCTAAACAAAGCTAGGCTGTCACGCATTACCGAACAAAGCCTAAATTGAATGTTCTCATCTAGACATTTTACATTGTCATCCTTCCAAGGTACAATGAAACCCCTTCATAAATACGACCTGTAGATTGTGCTAAGTGTGTCCGGGTTTTCAGGGCCGCGCAGCCATCATGGTTGACCGATCGCAACCAAAAGGGGACATTCGCATATTGCCATTATATAGAGTCATACCACCAAGTTAACCTGTGCTAAAGGTGATCAGTTTCAGGCCCTCGCAGCCGTCGTGGTTGACCGATCGGGACCAAAATGGGATGTTCTCATCTTGACATTATACAGAGTCACCCTACTAGGTTTCAATGAGGTTCCTTCATGAATACGACCTGTATACTGTGCTAAGGTTTTGGGGGTTTCGAGCTCCCGTGGCCGTCATGAAAGTGACAGTGACACTGTATCTTAACTTGATTTGTGTAGTGTTTGATGAAAAGGATAATGTTCAATGTTTATGGAAGGATTATGAAATAAGACAAGAATTGTGATAATTGAGAAAAAGTTAATTTCTGTTCCCCACATGCTAGGTTTTCAAATAAGAAAACAATTGAGGTGTGGGCAGCCATCATGGTTAACCGATGGCAACCAAAAGGGGACGTTCTCATCTTGCCATTCTACAGGGTTATCTCACCAAGTTAGAATGAAACCCCTTCATAAATACGACCCAATGAAATCCCTTAAGTACGACCTGTAGACTGTGCTAAAGGTTTTCGGGCCAGAATAGCCGTCACGGTCGACCGACAAATACGACCTGTAGAGTGTGCGAAGAGTGTTCGAGTTTTCAGGCCTGCGCAGCCATCATGGTTGACCGATGCAACCAAAAGGGGACGTTCTCATCTTGCCATTATACAGAGTCATCTCACCAAGTTACAATGAAATCCCTTCATAAATATGACCCAATGAAATCCCTTCATAAGTACGACCTGTAGACTGTGCTAAAGGTTTTCGGGCCAGAATAGCCGTCACGGTCGACCGATGTCGACCAATAGGCGATGTTCTCATCTAGACATAACCTCAAACCTGCATAGGAAATTTAGCAATGATCAGACGAGACCTAGGTGTAGCTTGTGCTGAAGAAAATGTGAACAGATTCATAGACTTTCGCACGCGTGATGACAGTAGCGTATCTTGATTTTGTCAAGTTAACCTAAAAATCATTTTGTAACCAATAAATAATTTATTAATTAATCAACTCAAATATGAGCCCAAGCTGAGCAGTTAGTACTCTAACCATTCATATTCTTACAAAGTATGAGTAATGAGTTAGCAAAGTAACACAACCTATATATCACAAAAATGTGCAGGAAGGGGTGGGGGGGGGGGGGGGGGGTGGCACTCGGAAATTTCCAGACACATGGAGGGGATGGGTGGGTGAGTTGTGCAGGGCTGGAAAAAGCGCGTAAATGACAAAAAATGTTATTTTTTCTTCCACATAAAATCACTAAGTTCTGTGCTTGTTTAAACTGTTATAATCAATTATATGGCCGATAGGGCCATTTAAACATATAAACTATCATATTAGGGGTGTAGGTATGTCCAAATCCATATAAATTTTATGTTGGTACCTGCAGCCAATAATGTTTAATCGGGGATCGAAATCGGTAGTGGCCAAGCATTTTTGTGTGATGATTCATTAACCATATTTTATTATCTTCTGCAATTGTTCAGTTGTTAATGTAAAGAGATGTCAATGATACCATTCAATAAAGTTGGGAAACGACCACAATGTGTATCTCTTAATTTCTTTCGACGTCCCTTTACGGGATGTACATGCTAAACGCCATGTACAGGTTACAATTACCCGTACTTGCGGTAATATCCTGTTCATACCGGAGAAGGGTTGGATTCCATTGTCTCAGGTCGCAGCAAAATGATTATCCTCCTGTGCAGCCCACTAGGTATTCACCTAGAGGTCTGCTATCTGCTTCGGGCATTAAAATGGCGGATCAAATAGAATAGAAGGAAGACGTTTTTCGGTAGGGAGTAGAAACTGTGCTGTCGACCTGTCGTGTACGTTAAAATGCCCAGATCTTTCCTCCTATTTCTGCCCCAATCTGTCTTGAGAGATTGTGTGATCGACTTGAACAACAATAAGTGAATGTCATCGCCAAGCAACAGCTTTCGACGCGTTTTAATGCACGAGAATCATGTCGATTATTCATGTTTTGATCTCATATGTTTATTTCTAAGAGTGGCATATCATCTCAGTATAGTGTATCCTAACGTACGTCCGATACCCGTCATTTTGACACCAACCACCCTAGGCCTCACCCACGGGCGATGGACAATCTGGAAAGAGATGGTAGTCTCTTTGACTACGTAAGTGTTTCTTCAAATTTGGAAAGAGATGGTAGTCACTTCTAAGTGATTCTTCAAATTTGGAAAGAGATGGTAGTCACTTGGTGACTACCATCTCTTTCCAAATTTAAAGAAATTCTTACGTGGCCAAGGATTTCAAGGTGATGAGGAACTTACTGCTGCTGTGGAGGCTTGGTTACAGGACCAAGATATGGACTTCTACAGACGCGGCATCAACGACTGGCAGACCAGGTGGAACAAGTGGCATAGCAACTCACTATAGTGTATCGTAACGTACGACCGATACTCGCCAATACCAACCACCCTACTGCGCTGCAATTAGTTCAAAAGTTACAACTGATTTTATCTTTTCGACCCCCCCCCGGGTTAGGCCCCACCCACGGGCGAGGGACGTATGGGACTTCGAGTACAAGGTGATACGGTATGGCGAAAGGACACACACTTTAAAATAAAAAAGTTATAAATATCGACACAGATAAATGAAAATCCAGGTCTAACTCCCAGATTCAGGAAACAGGATTTTCAAATGTTCATTTCCAAATTCCAGGTGTGGTATCGCGTACGGCCGAAGCTGATAGCAGACCTCTAGGTGAATACCTAGTGGGCCGCACAGGAGACTACAAAATGACTTGTCACGCGCACTTGGCCGGTACACGTGACTCTGAGAGCCAAGTATATCGCCCAAGTGTGCGCGTCTGGTCATTTTACTGCTATCTCGGTCAACGACGTTTAACGCTGTGAAATATGTTTAATTTAATGTAGTTCTTTCAAACGTCGACTCGTCAAGTAGCGCACAGTATTACAATCGGAATTGGTCGAGTGTGAGCTTAAATAACGGGTAATTGGTCAGCGACCATGTTTTGGTAATCGGTTGAACACTAGCAACCAATGCTGTCGCATGGTTATAGAGAAGTTATTGGCAATATTGCTTCAGGCAAACTGAATTTCATGGCAAGTATTTTCAAATATAAACTTGAAAGTACTTGACCTTTTGATTTAATCAGTCTTTTATTGTGCTATGATGTATAACGGATGAATAGGCATGGGCTTGCATCTATGCTACATAATCCTGTCTGATAATGCATGTTAATTGAAGGAGAAAACAGTCCAGAATAATTCCATAAAGTTCCAGTCAAAGCGCGAAATGACCAAGGTTACCAGTTATTTCATGATTTTTTACACTATATGACTACTAGGTTCAGTCAAAGTGTGAAATACCGGTTATTTCACAGAATTTCATAAGAATTGTTCACTGTATGACCACCAGTCAGCAATACTTCATTTCATTTAGTTTACTGACAACATGTCTGATAATATTGAGTTAAAGTTTCGTGATGAGCTGTTTTCTAGGTATGAGAAGTGTCCCAAATATATCATACCAAAAGAGCAGTATATCGACATTACAGAAGATCTTAAGAAAGCTAGCAGCAATAAGAACACTAAAAGTCGTCATGTGTCAACATGGTCCCCTCGTAATTCAATACACTTGTTCCACCTGGTCTGCCAGTCGTTGATGACTCGTCTGTAGAAGTCCATATCTTGGTCCTGTAACCAAGCCTCCATAGCAGCAGTAAGTTCCTCATCACCTTGAAATCCTTGGCCACGTAAGTATTTCTTTAAATTTGGAAAGAGATGGTAGTCACCAAGTGACTACCATCTCTTTCCAAATTTGAAGAAACACTTAGAAGTGACTACCATCTCTTTCCAAATTTGAAGAAACACTTACGTGGTCAAAGAGACTACCATCTCTTTCCAGATTGTCCATCGCCCGTGGGTGAGGCCTAGGGTGGTTGGTGTCAAAATGACGGGTATCGGACGTACGTTACGATACACTATACTGAGATGATATGCCACGCTTAGAAATAAACATATGAGATCAAAACATGAATAATCGACATGATTCTCGCGCATTAAAACGCGTCGAAAGCTGTTGTTTGGCGGTGACATTCACTACTCTTGTTGTACAAGCCGATCACACAATCTCTCAAAAAAGATTGGGACAGAAATGGGAAAGATCTGGGCATTTTAACGTACACGACAGGACGACAGGACGACAGGACAGTTTCTACTCCCTACCGAAAAACGTCTACCTTCTACTCTATTTGATCCGCCATTTTAATGCCCGAAGCTGATAGCAGACCTCTAGGTGAATAGTGGGCTGCGCAGGAGGCTAGTCATTTTGCTGCGACCTGAGTCAATGGAATGCAACCCTTTTGCGGTATGAACAGGCTATTACCGCAAGTACGTAAAGGGACGTCGAGAGAAATTAAGAGATACACATTGTGGTCGTTTCCAAACATTATTGAATGGTATCATTGACATCGTTTTACATTAACAATTGAACAATTGCGGAAGATAATAAAATATGGTTAATGAATCATCACACAAAAATGCTTGGCAACTATCGGTTGAAGCGATGTCCGATTGCCCACAATCAGCCGATTGGGGTGACCGATTCCGATCACCGGTTAAACATTATTGGCTGCAGGTACCAACATGAAATTTATATGGATTTGGACATACCTACACCCCTAATATGATAGTTTATATGTTTAAATGGCCCTATCGGCCATATAATTGATTATAAAAGTCATTTACGCGCCTTTTCCAACCCTCCACAACTCACCCACCCACCCCCTCCATGTGTCTGGAAATTTCCGGGTGCCCCCCCCCCCCACCCCTTCCTGCACATTTTGTGATATACAGGCTGAGTTACTTTGCTAACTCATTACTCATATTTTGTAAATGAATGGTTAGTGTACTAACTGCTCAGCTTAGGCTCATATTTGACCTGATTAATTAATAAATTATTGGTTGCAAACTGATTGTTAGGTTAACTTGACAAAGTCAAGATAAGATATTGCCATCACGCGTGCGAAAGTCTGTGAATCTGTTCACATTTTCTTCAGCACAAGCTACATCGATGTCTTGTTTGATCATTGCCAAATTTCATATGCAGGTTCGAGGTTATGTCTAGATGAGAACATCCCCTATTGGTCGAGATCGGCCAACCGTGGCGGTTATTCTGGTCCGAAAATCTTTGGCGCAGTCTACAGTCGTATTTATGACGGGATTTCATTGGGTCGTGTTTATAAAAGGATTTCAATGTAACTTGGTGAGATGACTCTGTGTAACGGCAAGATGAGAACGCCCCCTTTTGGTTGCGATCGGTCAACCATGATGGCTGCGCGGGCCTGAAAACCCGAACAGCCTTCGCTCACCCTACAGGTCGTATTTATGAAGGGATTTCATTGTAACTTGATGAGATGACTCTGTATGTTGGCAAGATGAGAACGTCCCCTTTTGGTTGCGATCGGTCAACCATGATGGCTGCGCGGGCCTGAAAACACGAACACACTTCGCACACTCTACAGGTCGTATTTATGAAGGGATTACATTGTAACTTGGCAGGAAGACTCAGTATAATGTCTAAGTGAGAAAGTCATATTTTGGCCGTGGTAGGTCAACTGTGATTGCCGCATATGCCTGTGACCTAGATTTGTTTAGCACAGTCTACACTTCATATTTATGAAGTAATTTCATTGTATCTTCGATGGATAACTTGATATGGTGTCAAGTCGAGACTTTCCCCTATTTTGGTCACAATCAGTCAGCCGTTGACACCACCTGGTTACGCCACGCGGATTCATTTAGTACTCTCTACAGGATCTTTTTATAAAAGGATTTAATTGTAATTCTGTAGGATAACTTGGTATAATATCTAATTGAGAGTATCTCTATTTTGATTATGATTGGTCAACCGTGACTGCTGAGCCGTCATGTGACCAAGATTCCTTTAACAAACTCAGTTACATTTATGAAGGGATTTCATTGTAACTTGACAGGATGACTCGTTTTGGAATAATTTCACTGTAAAATGGTAACTTTGGTTGAAATACATTAACTACGAGGGCCACATTAAGCCAGGCCCCAACTCTTTAGTACAGTCCACACCTCATTTTTTTCTTATTTGAAAACCTAGCATGTGGGGAACAGAAATTAACTTTTTCTCAATTATCACAATTCATGTCCTATTTCATAATCCTTTCATGAACATTGAACATTATCCTTTTTCATCAAACACTACACAAGTCAAGTTAAGATACAGAGCCACTGACACTTCCGTGACGTCTACAGGAGCTCGAAACCCCCAAAAGCGTTAGCACAGTATACAGGTCGTATTCATGAAGGAACCTCATTGAAACCTAGTAGGGTGAATCTGTATAATGTCAAGATGAGAACGTCCCACTTTGGTCGCGATCGGTCAACCAAGACGGCTGCGCGGGTCTGAAAGCTGAAAACTTTTAGCACAGGTTAACTTGGTGGGATGACTCTGTATAATGGCAAGATGACAACGTTCCCCTTTGGTTGCGATCGGTCAGCCATGATGGCTGAGCAGCCCTGAAAACCCGAACACCCTTACCACACTCTACAGGTCGTATTTATGAAGCGGTTTCATTGTACCCTGGAAGGATGACTATGTATAATGTCCAGATGAGAACATCCTATTTTGGCCTTGATCGATGAAGCGTGACAGCCTAGCTTTGTTTAGCACAGCCTACATTTCATATTTATATCGGGACTTCATTGTAATTTCGAAGGATAAATCGGTATGATGTCTAGACGAGACTATCCTATTTTGGTCATGGTTGTCCAATCTTGACCGCCGGACCATCACATGACCTAGATTCCTTTAGCACAGACTACGTGTTTCATTGTGTCTTGGTAGGATTACTCGGTTTAGAATAATTTTACTGTAACTTGGTAACTTTGGCTGACAGACATTAACTGTGAAGGCAACATTGACCCAGACCTCAACTCTTTAGTACAATCTACACCTCATTTTGTTTCTTATTTGAAAACCTTGCATGAAGGGAACAGAAGTTAACATTTTCTTAATTATCAGAATTCTTGTCTTATTTCATAATCCTTTTATAAACATTGGACATTATTCTTTTCAACAAACAGTACACAGTCAAGTTATGCTACAGTGTCACTGACACTTTCATTTCGCTCAACTTGACAAAGTCAAGTTAAGATTATGCCATCACGCCTGTGGAAGTTTGTTAGTCTGTTCACATTTGCACGTGCACCGGCTGCAAACCGAAGTTCTTGACCGATCATCACAAACTTTTTTATGCTGGTTCGAGGTCAAGTCTAAATAAGAACGCTCCATTTTGGTCGCGCCCAGTCAGCCGTGAAGGCTGGGAGGGGCGACACCCAAAAATCAATGACATAGTCTCCAGGTTGCATTTATGAAGAGATTTCATTATGACGTGGTAGGATGACTCCGTATAACGTCTACATGAGAACGCCCTATATTGGTTGGGTTCAGTCAACCATGACGGCCTCAGGGGCACGTTACCCAGATTCATTTAGCACAGTCTACAGGTTGCATTTATGAAGGGATTTCATTGAAAATTGCTAGGATGACCCAGTACAATGTGCAGATGAGAACGTCCTATTTCGGCTGTGATCGGTTAACCATGACAACCGCAGTCTCGTGGCCTAGATTTGTTTAGCACAGTCCACTACAGTTCATATCTATAAAGCTATTTCGTTATAGATTGGAAGGATAGTTCAGTACGATGTCAAGATGAGACTCGTATTTTGGTCACTATCGGTCAATCTTGACCACCGGAGCGGCACATGACCTAGATTTTTTTAGGAATGTCTGCGGGTCATGTTTATGAAATGATTCCATTACAACTTGGTAGGATCACTTGTGTTGTAATGGTTTTACTGTACCTTCGTAACTTTGGTGGACATTCGTTATCTGTGAGGGCCACATCAACCCAAGTCTCAGTTCTTTCATATAATCTACTCCCCAAATTATTCTTATTAAAAACATAGCATGTACGAAACAGAAATTAACATTCTTAGTTATCACAATTCTTGTCTTACCTCATAATACCGTCATAAACATTAAACATTATCCTTTTCATCCAACATAACACACAGTCAAGTTAAGCTACAGTGCCATTGACACTTTCATTGCAGATAGGGAGGTAGGGTCTACTTTCACGTACAGTCTACAGTAATACTATCACAAGAAATTGTTATTTTATGCTGCCGAAAACCTCAAATTATGTAGACATTTAGCTGCAGCCTTTAAACAGATTGGAAATATTCTCAGAATGCGCTACAATCTACCGCTACTTTCACCCAGAGTAAACAATTGAAAAATACCCCCCCCCCTCCGGGTAAGGGGGAGACACACCATTAAAGGATGCATCCCTAGTTGAAATTTTCATAGTTCTACACCTCAACGCTCCCACACGAACCTCCCCCCCGACCCCCCCCCCCCCATTGAAAACCTCCTAGCTTTACCACTGATGGGCGCCGAAGGGAACATATTTAGTACTGTAATACCTCCGTTTATTGCCCAGACGTATGTTCTAATAGACTAATTGATTCCTTCGACCCCCGCCCTCGTAAACCCGTAAAATCTGCATGCTTGTGTCTGATAAAGTCTGCATGGGTATGACCGTGCCCAGAACGTTCAGTGAATGTGACCGTATGGTCGTATCTTTGACTCGGCGGGTGTAATGTCAGGGGGTAGCTGTAGTATGGTACGACTTGGTATAAAGTGCCCAACTCGTCATTATAATCCCCCCTTTTCTCTCAAATCTGTATCAGGCGATACACCGAATTCATTTGATAATCTTTCAAAGTGCGTCTATCATATAAGGTATTGTATCTAGACCATGCGTGGTCCTGGGGTAAGGCAACTTTCATTTCTGCTAAATTCCGCTGTATCTGGTAGTAGAAATGAAATAACCAGAAACCTCTTGCGAACAAGTCTGTGTGGTTTGGTGCAGGTGGTCAGTAGCCGATACTCCGCACCCTGTCGTCGCACGCCATACAGCGAGGTTCACCTGGTTTTGCCAGAAAGCCACGGGCGTGCTTCGCCATCGATTGATTGTTGTCCCAGAATTTATGTCTGGGTGTTTATACTTCGATAAGATGTCCAAGTGATTGGTTTCAAAACTCTTGGTCTCTAAACTATGTGGAGGGGATACAACCACATGAATTTCGTTGATATCGCCTAGTTGTTTGTGCTTGTAGAACCCGAAAGCCTTGTATCTGGCACCAGCACCATACCGTAAGGCTTTTGGGTCTTCTGCCATTGCTAACATTATACACACAGTTTTGTCGCGTTCAACTGTTCGAATGAGGTCGCTTGTACAATAAGTGATCTAAAAAAACACTTATACCTCTCGGCTTTTGAAATCGTGTTCATTGGTTTGGAAATTAATTAAGAATATCCACAGAAGAGTTGTGCAATCACCATTCACAGTAGGTGAATGGTGATTGCACAATGTTTCGTATTCTTAAAAACACAACCAAAAATATATCTGGCTGTCAGGCTGTCGGGATTAAAAAAACTCATCCAAGAATATATCTGACTGTCAGGCTGTCGGGATTCACTCCAACACTCAGTTTAACCTGATAAGTCAGTATTATGTGGTTAAAATTTTGAGGTGTAAACAGGAAGCCACCATGATATTGAATAATCCCATTGTAGTAAACATAAAAGGCTTATTTTCAAGCCTGGTTACGGATCGGGTGGAGAGTTTGGCCGACTATACCCCTGGACGTGACCCCAAATGCAAGTAGGAATATCGATACCATGTACCTCTCGAAAAGCCTGCATTAAAGCACTACCTCTGAGGCTTCTCAGTAAGTAGAGATGTCCTCGTATAGGGGTAATTAGCTCCTCCGGAGCCGAAGTACCCAGTGGGAGCACTGTGAGAAGAGATGAGCTGACTGTGAAGTGTTAAATAGCCCCCACTGGAAGGGGAATTTTGACTCTCCTGCTGCTGTTTGGGGTGGATATACTTTTTGCCCATTGAATGTACATTGGTGCCCCCCAAGTGGTATGATGGCTCCCGGGCCGGCGTGAGTGGTGGGCCGTCCATTGGGGCCTACAAAAAAAGTCTATTCGCCCCTTTGCGTTTAGTGTTCAATGCAGTTCATCGCCATACCGGGCTTTTAGATCTTCTCCCTTCCATTCTATAGATACCCTGTGGTAGCTCAGCCCATTTGATAGCTGGCTTATTCTCCTCTTTGTCGAAATGGGCATCAGTTGGAAACATTGTGTTGTTACTCTCTCTTACTATACCAAAAGGGTTTATTTCTCTAATGCCCCCCCCCCCCCCCCCGGACCGTTTCTACGCGAGCGCCTGTTTGGTATCGGTATATTTTTGTAAAAAAAGAGTAAAAAAAAGTTGGGCACAGCTAGGCCAGTGACTCTAGGTCGCAACAATGTACATCAGTCTGATGAGGCAGCCTTTTCTTTATAAATAATGCGATTCCTTACAGTGAGACGAAGCTGTGATACTTATGTGCCTTGTTTTTCTGGCTGACCTTGAGCCCATTATAGCGCAAATACTTAGCGCTGGGTTGGTTACCTAATTGTTCTATCATCCTGTCTATAGCCCACGCCTCAATTTCTTCACCAGTGGTTGCGTTTCGTGTTAAAATCAGTGCATAGCCATACTGGATTTTAGCTCTCTTTCCCCTTCGATGCTATAGATACCCTGTGGTAGCTCAGCCCGTTTGATAGCTGGCTTATTTTCCACTTTGTCGAAATCGGCATCAGTTGGAAATATTGTGTTGTTACTCTCTCTTACTATACCAAAGGGATTCATTTCTCTAATGGGCCGCCCCTCTCCCGGGCTGTTTCTTCACGACCGCATGTTTAGTATCGGTATAATTTTGAGTCTACGTTAAGGCCCGTTTGGTGTTGGGGTAGAAAGTGAATCCAAACTGCCCCATATGTGGTATGCAGGCACTTTTGCGCCCCCCCCTCTCCCCGTCTGAAGGGATCCCCTGGTTGGCCTATAAAGTGATATGATGGCCTCCCGGGCCAGTGAGGATGGTGGGCCGCCCCCCAGGTCCTACAAAAAAGTCCGATCGCCCCTCCCCCCACCCCGCTACTTTATAAATCCGACACATGGAATACACTTATGCATCCAGGGAGTGTGGTTGAGATTAATCACTTTCATTGTAACTACATTTACTATTATTATAAAAGAAACCTGAATATGCTAACTTGAACACAAACTGTAGGTCACCCACTGGGCTTCTGGTGAGGTCAAGTGTGTGGAAAACAGTTGTGTAAACAATTAAGGTGTTAGAAAATATTGACTATCATTGTGAATACAGTAGACCAACAATACAAACACTAGGATGCGTCCATTTGAATACAAAACCATAGGACAAGTGCAGAAGATAAGATCCAGGAGTAAATTACAGCTGAGTATCCAAGAGCTATAACTAATATTAAATGCATGCATTGTAACCAGAGTAAAACCGTTGTTACAAGCACTTGAATACACCGAACTGAACACAAAACTGTAGGTCACCCACTGGGCCTCTAATGACGTACATTGAGTGGTATGCAGTTGTGTATACAAGTGGATGTGTTAGGTAATATTGACTGTCAATGCTGATATATACAGATTATCATGATTATGTGCATGTCATGTGATTTGTATCAGATTCGAGGTGGTGTACAGAATGTGATCTCAACGAGCCGGCTTTGACTGCCAATGCTGATATATACAGATTATCATGATTATGTGCATGTCATGTGATTTGTATCAGATTCGAGGTTGTGTCCAGAATGTGATCTCAACGAGCCGGCTTTGCCGGCGAGTTGTGATCCAATTTTTGGACACCACCAAGAATCTGACGCAAATCACAGAACATGCGCATTATCATGATAATTCATTTATCTAACAATTCTATCACATGAACAGATTAAATCTTAAATTATTAAAACAGTTTTGGGACTCAATGAATAGTCGATCACTGATACGCACATAGAATGTATACATGCGCCTGCTATGATAGCCTGTTGTATTACCAGAAACGAGTCGTCTATATGATACGGAATCGGAACACATTATGTGATACGTACCGTTTTTCGTGTTTTTCAGTCCAAAATCAGTATGATTGTTAAATGAATAATATTGACTTTCATTGTGAATACAGTAGATCAAAAATACAAACACTGCTATATATCTAATTGAATACAAAACCACAGGACATGTGTAGGGCTCTCTATAAGATCCAGGAGAAAAGTACAGCTGGGTATCCAAGAGCTGTTATTAATATTAAATGCTTGCATTATACCCACAGTAAAACTATTAATACAAGCACTTAAAGACACAAACCTGAACACAAACTGTAAGCCACCCACTGTGTCTCTGATGAGGTCGAGTAAATGGAATAAAGTTGTATATACAAGTAGTTTTGTTAGGTAATATTGTCTGGCAATATGACTACAGTGAATGGTCGATATAGGTTAACCTTTTACCCAGCGTAACGGCTAAAACCGGCCAGCCGTATTCTTAAAAAAACGCCAATTAATTTTCATTATATTTTCATGTTTTGTCTCAAAAGCATTGGTTATGACCCCTCTTTGGAACGACCTCAGGGATTTTTCCAATTAGGGATCATAACCTATGTTTTTGAGACAAAAAATGAAAAAAAATAGTTATTTAAGAATTTTGTTTGCAAGTGTTGTCTGCTTTTCATGTTAGGTAAAGGGTTAAGACATACTTACTTGTGTCTTGAACTTTTGAAAGGCCCTTTATTAGATCCAGTATGACTCTTGTATGACTGTGGTAAAGACTATTATTACTTTTTGACTTTTGAATGGCTCTTTATTAGGTCCAGTATGACTATCGTAAAAACTATTCAGCATTCAAGCAAGAGCACGCAAACATAAACACACAGCTGTGGGCCACCCACTGGGCCTCTGATGAGGTCAAGTGGGAAGAATACAGCTGTGTATGTAAGTAATATGTTAATAGTTTGATATTTTTTACTACCATTGGCTATGTGACTACTTTGGCTGTCATTGTAGGTGCGGTCTCATCAAATGGTTATGGAGATAAGGACCACATAAGGCAATCTTAGATAGTATAAATTTTCTACTAAGTAGCTGTAGCAAGTGTAGCAGACTTGCCACGTTGTGTTGGTATAAGAGGGTTCAGACTATTTATCTCACAATCCGGGCGTTTTTGCTCTGTTACGCAACTAAAGTTTAATGTATCTGGGACCTTGTTCCGAATCCGTATCAAGGCCCTCTGATACAAGCGTGTGATTCTTCTGTTGCCAAAACAACGGCATTTATATCTTTTTTCGATCGCTTCGCGTTTTTCCCTTAAGAGAAAACAATATTAGGTGAGGCAAAGCCGAACCTAATATTGTTGTCTCTGAGCCGAAAATGACACTGTATCTGCCACCTAAACGCCCTGTAACGTATATATTATGCACGGCATGCTAAAATGTCATTGGAGAAGTTAACTCAATGAATAGTTAAATTATGCGCACTTTTCAGCATCTTGGGCTGCTTTGTAGCCTATTATTGGGATTTTCCTGAACGCTCGAGTCGAGGCTTCTCTCTTGAAGTTAAAGGATTAGCTTTCCCTATGAAATGTGGAAAACTCCACCTCAATAAACGATGAACGGCATATTTTAAAATATAATAAACCTTCACACCAAGAGAGATATTTAATTCACCAGTAATTATTGCAAAAGTAACAACCAAATTCACGTTGACGACACACACAGTTGCTGCACTTCGCAAGACAGTATTCAGTAAAGTGAATCCCAGTGACGTAATTCTCTGAAGTGTAACGTCATCGCTGACCTCAGTATGGAGATCAATGAACGCAAGTCTATTTTTCAATTTGCGACTTTCCGTCGATAAGGCAAATGATAAAGTTCCTCTTAAAATAGTTTTATAACACATTTTGTGGTCAGGATTGTGAGATAAATTTATCATCACCACAGTGTGTGTCTCCGGAAATTCTGATCAAGTCTCGTTGTAGGCACAGATTCGCATTTCGACTCGCCCTAACGGGCTCGTCGAAATACTGTTCTGTTCCTACAACTCGATTTGATCTGAATTCCCGGAGACACACACTGTGGTGATAATCTGTATGTATTGGTTGTAATATAACAGAGTACACTGCTGGATTTGTATCTTAGTATATGTCAGTATACATCTCAGTGTGTATTGTCCTATTTATTTCTACTTGGTAACATACCCTTTCCGATAGTTATTGGATGAGTCTTTCTCACCCTTAACCTCCAATACTACACGGACACCTGACACTCTTATACGTGTACGTAATCCGTTGTTCTTTCTCAAACTATATGCTAAACTAGAGATGCGACCTCTTTCCCGTTTCGTGGATGGTGGTAGGTCTTTACGGATACTCATCTTGGTTTTAGCAAGTTTAGGCGCAGATTTGAGGATGCACTGTTTGTCACGATCATTCGCTAGTCTCGCGATGATGGCCTTTGGTGGTGTGGGATTTTCAATCCTGTGTTGGCAGAAGGAAGCTTGTGAATATTTACTGCTCTTTCTATCATGCATCGAGCAGCTGAATCTTCAAATTCAAGAATGATCGTTAGGAATTCCTGTAAGGTTTGATGGGCGTCTTCAGCATCCTCTTCGGGTATTCCATAGAAAAGAAGATTATTCTTTATGTTGTGGATCTCTGACAGTAGTAGTTCCTCCTCGTGCTCACTGACGTTCGCAGATATTTTAGTCTCTACGTCTGGAATTGTATTGTTGTCAATAATTTCAACGTTTTGGGCAGTATACCCAACAACTTTTACCAACTCTATATGCTCCTGCTTTAAGTCCCTAACAAGAGACTGGATTGTGGACACCTCAGCTTTGACTGAGGCCACCTATACTCTCATTGAACTAATTTCGGTTTTTATGCTTTGCAAACCTTCCGCAAGTTTGGAGTCCAACTTACTCTCCATTTCTAAAATTAGCTTTTCAGGTCCTTGTTAGAAACCACCGACTCACGAGCGGCAAGTTTATGGACTTTGGAAGCCATCTCATTATCCATTTAGCAAAAAGTTTGAAGTAGGGGATTTTGCACAAATAGCACGTAGTTATGTGACAGATATCAACGACTATTAAAAGTCAAACAGAGTAGCATCACAAACGAGCTAAGCAGATGATATATGTAAATTGCTCACTCCAATCTCTATCAAATATAGAAGTATACCACCCTCAACCAACAGCAAACGGATAAATCAGTTGGGTTTAAAATTAGCTCAAATCTACTTGATTGAATGAATATGAACCCAATTGGGTTCATATTCACTCAACCCAGTTGATTTGGGTTGAGTTTTAACCCAACTGAATTTAGAGTGTGAATGGTAAATGACAGTAAAATTTTATGGCGACTTGGAGAAAATTGCTGAGTTCACGTAGAGTGTTTCCCAAATCTCTGCTAAGAAGTGAACATTATTATACAGACGATCCTTATTAGGAGTGGATTTACAACATTTTAGGGATGTCTTCTTTAAGGCTCGATGTGAATTGCTCTTACTCTGACGTAACAAACCTACTTAATTCTTCGATTTGCTTTCCCTTTCTATCGTCTCAAATATGCTATCCACCATCTGCTATCTCGGTAAATGCATACCAAAATATGACTACGCTTGTGTTATCATTTACCTATTTATTTATTATTATTTATTTATTTACTGGTGTTTAAGGTCACATATTTCTGCACAATGGCTAATCATGACCACGACAGTTTTACGGGTGGAGGAAGCCGGAGTACCTGGAAAGAACCACCGAGCAACGGCGAGCAACTGTCAGCTCCCCAACATACTAACTCCACACAAGCAGGGTTAGCATTGGTTGAAGACAGGTGCACCATCGACGTGCAGTACGCCTTAGTACACAGCGTCACGTGGGCAATGGGGGTGAAGTGTCTTGCCCAAGGACACAACGCGGTTGCTGCAGGTGTGATTAGAACCGAGGACCTCTCGGCTTGCAGCCTGCACCTCTACCAATTGAGCCACCGCGCCCCCTATCATTTACCTAATCAAATGGTAAACACGTTTGATATATTGTAGTTTCTTGAAGTTCATTAGAACATGCATAAAAAAGAATTCGCTAGACCGGGCACGATGAACGGGTATAAATTACGTACCATTCAAGGTCATCAGCTAATAAGCCTGAAATCATAAAATCCAAGTGGGTGACTTCGTACAAAACTTTCTCTAATTGGATTTGGAATTCAATATGTAAAAAAATCGGTCTCTGACATTTAGCGTCAGAGAGTTGACGTGATACAATTTTCACTGTTTTCCTTGTCAGGAGAATGACTGTTACTGTTCGATTCGTATTAGCAGGATCTCATGCAGCCCATACGTAACATATGGGACCTGACCAGTAAGGGTTGATTTCGATCCGTGCTGCACGAGAATGGTCATGTTGACTTTGCTTAGTATTACACTTTTCTCTCACTGCTATTGATCGTTTGGGTGCTACATCCTGTCTTAACTACTCCTGGCTTGCATTACATCTACTGATGGTCACCACCGCTGTTATTACCATTCCCAGTTACTATGCACATTCTGTTATCTCGACAATCAACACCACTAGCTTCTATCGCAGATGTTTCATATTACTGTACCAGCAATTGCCAAGACTGCAGGGGTCTGTGTGTACCTTTATTTTCAATATATTTTTCTTCATATCTCGTCATGACTACTGTATGGCAGCCATGATTAGATTTAATGAAACTATCATCTAACTTTAACAATCCAAATCATTGGTTAAAAAGTCAATTCACACTACTAGGGGAAAACACGATTAAATGTGCCCAGCTTATACTTACTTTAGAGGTAGGGCATTTCCCTTCTGGGCAGAAATAGCTGCCAGCCGCACTCAAGAAGTTAAACTAGCCTGCCTTGAGGCCAGATAATGCCACTGTTAGATACTGAGATACTGTAAAATACCCCAAGAGGTCTTTCCCCATGCCCTTCATGCTTATTGTGTTTCCATAGGCAAAATAAGATACTAGAGAGTGATTCCGTAAGTGGTACGCACCGAAACGTGGGGGTAATGATCAAAGATACGGTATGTGATCTTGTGCAGCGTGTGTTATGTAAACATTGTGTCACAGCATGTACCTTCACATTATCACTTACATAGAAAAATAGACTCTAGACGCTCAATCAGATCCAATAAAGGGGTGCCGGGAGTCTAATACCCAGTTGAGGCTGTGTGGAAGTAGTTTGAGATTAGACCTTATTGTTGTTTTTCCCCATAGGCATAATTTATTTCAAAGGCAAGGCAGATGATAGTAATTGATTCCCTAAGACGTTTTCCAGGCAGTGTATTTTAATGTGTGCGGGTGTTGTGTTCATACTTTGTCGAGGTCTATCCCATCACAAAAAAAAACATGTGATAAAAAAACATTCTATTGTCGAAGACAGAATAAAAGGAATTCGCAAGAGGAATTCCGAAACTTGGGATTTTAAATCGATTTTTTCACAAAAGGCTCTTAGGGTATTCACTGTTCCTTCTTAAATATAAAACAAAGTTTGTCAGATAATTTTACATTTATTGAGTTTACTCTACATTATTCATATGTTCCAATAAGACCAAAATACCAGCCCTCTAATTGGACGAAAACCCGCTAAGTTTTTATTTGTGTTTACGGCTCTAGTACCAGATTGTTTCTAAAACATCGATCCACTAGAGTGATTGTGTCGCGATAACATCGCCATCTGAGTTTGTGATCAGAGTGTCGTGTTGAATTATGTTTTTTTTATCAAGTGTAGTGATATTGTTTATCCCTTTTATCACTTTTTGTAACATTTTGCTCGTTGATATCAGCCCACTTCTCATATCAAATATGTATCAGTCAGCAAGGAAAGACAAATATTAGAGTAACCGATTTATAAACTTGATGTTTCAGTAAGAATTGTGAAAAAAACAAGCCAGATAAAATACTCGTTCCTGGTATTATTTTGTCGTTTCTCAAAACTGATTCTGTACAGTTATATTCAAGGACCCTGTCATGCAGAATTTATGAATTGTGATGTTACTTTTTAGTGACTAGATAGATAGATAGATAGATATTTTTTTTGTACAATTTTCTTACATGCAAGTTAAATACAATAATAACAAATGCATTAAATATATTGTACAGGGGCAGCACGGACAAGATTGTCCGTCTTCCTGCCGCACCTAACGTAAATTATTTTCAGATTTGAGACTGAAAGGCGACATGAAATGGCTACACATGTGTCACATGAAAAGCATGGAGTAGCAAAATCTGCTTGGGTTATAAGTATATAAGTGTGTAAATAGTTAAATACCCACATGTATAAATATCAATTATTTGAGTGGTTGAGACTACTGGTAGAAAAGTACTGCTATTGTTAGTTCTGACTGGGATATGTTGTCTGGTTATCGAGTATTAGAAAGGGGAATGGGGCTCAATATGTAATGTTGATTGATCGGTTTGTTCCATTGCCGTTTTCCCAGCCTAGGCGGGTGGTGAACTACAAGACTTCTATTCCTATATATAGCGAGATTTAATTAGAGGGAGCTAGTTGTATTATTAACAACTACAAGTGCGTTGAGGAGAATGCAGAATGACGAGAGTGACTCTCATATTGTACGGGGTTTAGCAACCTGTCTACAGTCTGGACAGAATTGGTTCTTACATTTTACAACATTAGAATAATTTTATAAGTAACTTTTTATTAATTCCTTTTTAAAGCAGCTTTAAATGGATGGTTGGGAAAGAATGTTTTGGAAGGACAGAGGAAAACTCCGTTCTTGGAGTAGATGTGTTCAGGTTCCCAGCTTGTCGGGTATTCATTGCGGCTGTGTCGTCAAAAAATGTTTTAAACGATTCGGGTAGGTTTCTGCTCTTCCAGTCAAATATGAACGATGCCGCTTGCAGTCCATACTGATCCTGAAGTTTCAGTATCTTCTCATTTTGGAAGATGGGTTCTGTGTGACTCCTGTAGCTTTTGTTTGATATAATTCTCATGACTTGTTTCTGTTTTTTTTAAATAGCATTTCCATGGCCGGCATGTCCCCAAACTAGCAGCCCATAGGATAGATGACTGTGGAAAAGTGAAAAATATAGCGTTCTTAAACAATTTTTTGGTAGTATTCTCTTCACCTTATTGATCATATATGTTGTGTTTGACAATTTTCGACATATCATTGATGTGTGATATTTGAACGTGAGATTTTCATCTATAACGATACCTAGAAACTTTAGAGATTTTTCTGACATACCGTTGCCTACGCGCGTTAGGGGTTTGTCATCTAATAAAACTTTGAGATTATTCCATTTGAGGTCATTGTTTTGGGGGTGAAATAACATATATTTACTTTTTGTGATATTTATTGCCAGTTTGTTGCAACAGCACAAGTGATAAATTTTTGTCAGCTCAGAGTTCACCTTTTCCTCAACTTCCTTCATCTTATGACCGGATGTATGAAGGGTTGTATCATCTGCAAATGATTGTAAGTTTAAAGCCGTAGCAGTTGGCATATCATTCACGTAAATGAGAAAGAGTATAGGTCCTAAAATGGACCCCTGAGGAACACCACAATTGATATTACACAAGTCGGATTTCCTTCCCTCGATTTCGAAATATTGTTGCCTTCCTGTTAAGTAACTTTTAAACCATTCTTTGGTTATTCCCCTAATACCATAGTGATCAAGTTTGTGAAGTAATGTGTCGTGAGTTATAGTGTCGAACGCTTTTAATAGGTCAATAAATATGCCTACAGTAGAATCTCTTGCCTTTCTATCATTATTTTCAGCAATGTGGTCTAATAAATGTAGTAAAGGGTGTGTTGTAGAGTGGTTTTCTCTAAAGCCAAATTGATTTTTATGAAGGATGTCGAACCTAGTTAGAAATGATGACAGTCGTTTATACATAAGTTTTTCCATAATTTTTGAGAATGCTGGTAGAATACTTATTGGCCTATAGTTTTCAATGTTTTCTTGGGCTCCACTTTTGTATATGGGTACAACTCTGGATATTTTCATTTAGTGGGTACAATACCTTGTTTAAAGCTTAAATTTATGATATATGACAGTACATGTGCTGTTTCATCAATAGTTTTTTTCATTAATTTCATGGCTATATTAGAAAAGTCAACGCAGTTTTTATTAGAAAGTTTTGAGCAAATGGATAAAATTTCAGCTGGGGATGTTTCTGTTAAGAAAAAACTTTTATGATTCTTTTGGTCCATGTAATCAAGTAGATCTATGCCTTCAACTGGTTTTACCCCGTTAGCAGTGTTTGAACCTACTTCTGAGAAGTAATTGTTAAAGGATTCTGCAATCTCACCTGGAGTGGATAGTGTATTATTTTTATATATCATCCTCTCGGGTAGATTTTGCGAAGTTCTGGGAAATTTTAGTGTATCCTTCAGAATAGCCCACGTGTGCTTCATGTTATTTTTATTTTCTGCAAGTATTATTCTGTAGTAAATATTTTTGCTTTTCTTCTTTAGTTGGTTGAATATTTTACAATAAACTTTATATTTATCTATGTTGGAGATAGTTGGATGCGATAGTTTTCAGCTAGGAGTGAATTTTTAGTCACTGATGACTTAAGTAAGCCACTTGTCATACTGGGATCTCTTTTGATATATTTTGTTTTTCGAGTAGGGAATATGAGCGGGAAGGTCTGTTCAAATGCTTGTAAGTACTCATCCAAGAATTTTTCGTACGCTTGATTCGCAGAGAGACAACAATACACTGCGTCAAACGAAAGATTATTCAAAGTTTCCTTAAACTCAGTAATATTTCTGTCACTAAAAATCCGAACGGGTCTCCTGGTATTGATGGATCTATGTTGATCTTTTTGAGATTGTTCTACATAGAATGCCGCAAAGTGATCAGATACGTCTGTAATTATAATGCCACAATCGAAATTTACTTTTGAATTAGTGTGAATGTGATCAATTAGGGTTGCTGAGTGCTCAGTGACTCTGGTAGGTTTAGTAATCACTGGGCGATAACCACGTTCGAACATCTTATCTGCAAACTCAGTAGTTTTTGGGTGCGTTTCCGAATTGAATAAATCAATATTGAAGTCACCTATTAAGAAGGCCTTGGTATGGGATTTATTCAAGTTTGTCATTATGACTTCAATCTGTTCAATGGATTCATTGATATCGGCTCTGGGAGCTGTATTAGGTCGGTATATAACTCCAACAACGTACGAGCGTTTTTTTTATTAGAATTAATCTTTATGAAGAGTGTTTCAATTACGTGCGGAATAAAGATAGATAATTCGGGTCTGGGTTGATACTCCAAGGTGTCTTTAATAAATAAACCTACCCCCCCCCCCCCCGCCCCCACTACCATCATCATTATCGGGCCGTGTTTTATATTCAAATGGGTGGTAGCCAGGAAGTGCGTACGTTTCTCTAATTGTGAAAATTTCGGAAATGGCAATAATATCAAACGCATTTTCATTATCTTGCGTATCACATAATAGATTTTTAAAACTATCCCAGTTCGAATTTAAGCTTCGACAATTAAGACCTAGTAGAGATATGCCCTTTCGCGAATTGGATAACTTTTGTGAGACTTCCGACGGCAAGTAGTAATTGCATGAATGATTCATGATCGAATATGGATTCGTAAGAGTGCCACAGTCATGTCCATCTGTTCTGCTTGTAAAGTCATATTTTCTATTTGTCTTGAGTTCACCAAGATTTATCTCATCTGTTGTGGTATCCATTTGGGTTATTTTCATTTAAATTGTACCATTCTCCAATAAGTCTCAACACATAATAAATGAATTGTGGGAATCTACATACGGAGACATAACTAGTCACCATGCTTTCATGCGAATTCAAATTAAATATTGTAAAAAAGAACATAAATACAAAACGAGCAATTAAATTAATGAAGTTGGGAGTATTGTGCAGGATTTTGTTGGTGGGATTATTCAGTTGGTCTTCCACTGATAAATAAATAAAAAAATCAACAAATCAACAACCCCCCCCCCCCCCCAAAAAAAAAACAAAAACAAAAAAAAACCCAAAACAAAAACAACAATTGGGATCCAAAACCCTATCACTAGGTCACAACGAGATGCGCGGGATGGGGGGGGGGGGGGGGGGGGGGGGAGGGGGGGAGGTGTCGGTGTGACTGGATCAAACTATCTGCTAACATCACTGTTGCTTAAGGCTCATGCACACCGGACGCGATGCGAACAACGGGACGGAAGTAACATCAGCGATGGCTCTCTTTTGTCTCTGAGCTAGAAAATGAACACAGCGGAGGAAGTGTGTGGACACGACGGACTACCAGACAGACAATTACGCCCCATTTTACACACCCACCCAGTGCGTCCACCTCTCCCTCCCGCTCCATTGATGCTCGGAATCACAAACAACAATCCACAATCAACAAGCTGAATCCAAATTGCGAAGGCAAAATATTGCCCCTCTCAGACCTGCTGCAATGCTCGCACCGCGTCCATTGTACCACAGCCTTCATTTTGTATATCTCGCTCTATATGCCGTCGATCCTGTTCAGTGTATTGGTAAGCTAAAGGGACAACCCTCATAAATTTGAGAACCAATAGATTGTTAATTAATTAATTAATTGAGGTTTAACGACACTTTCAACAGCCAAGATACCTGGTGTCTGACAGTTTTACGGGTGGGGGAAGCCGGAGTACCAGACAGAACCATCGAGCAACGGCGAGCAACTGTCAGGGTCCTCAGCGTACTAACACCACACAAGCAGGGTTAGAATAAGTTGAAAACAAGTGCGCCATCGACGTGCAGTGTACCTTAGTACACTGCGCCACCGTGTCCTCACGTGCGCAATCGAGATCATGTGCCTTGCCTAAGGACAAAATGCAGTTGCCCCTGGCGGAGATCGAACCGTGGACCAGTGACGAAATGATACACACAATGTTTCCACATGACGACGAACACTCTTTAAATAATGCCTTTTATTTATTGGATGTGATTTTCTTTCTCATAATTGCCCATTATCGAGATCGGCTGATATGTCTTCAAATTCATCTGATATGACGCGATCTTGGCCGATATGAACCAAGCTAGAGTTGCTTGCGCCCCCCCCCCCCCCTTGATTCGTTACTAGGCGCAGCCATTTTGGGTACAACAAAATCGTTCATCGGTATTCGTCGAAAGCAATCAGTCAGTGCAGCTGGTGTTACCAGGCAAAAGGGAGTAATTTTTGTATGGTGAGGAATTAATGATAGCAATAAGTAAGGATTAGACGGATAAATGGCTGAAGAAGAGAGTTGTACAAAAAAATTCAACACAAATTAAGATTCCGGGTCGTAAGCGAAGATTCGTCGAAGTGAGATAAGAAATAGTTCAGCTATCCGATCGTCGTGGCTTCCGCTCAGCCTCTCCTGTCGTGGCTTCTCCGACGTATCCATAGCTGAACTAGAAGAAGAGGAAACCCCGAACTTTACGAAAAAATTGATAAACAATAACACAGTCAGGAAACTGCGACAGATCTGAGAACGTTTTGTAATTAGTTGCTTTGATTTAACCGTTTACCCAACAAATCGCCCGCATCCGCCCGCGTAATATGCAAATTCAGAAGTTGAAAAAATATTATTTTTCAAAAAATTTAAACAAAACCATATCATGTGACCCCTCGTTGGAACGAGCTCGTCGAGCTCGTTCCAACGAAGGGTCACATGATATGGTTTTGTTGACATTTTTTGAAAAATTTAAAAAAATGATATTAAAAATAATAAATTTTGATATCGTCTTCGTTGGGTAAAGGGTTAATAAATGAAAAGGTTATTGTTTGGTTAAAATTAAACAAATAAGATACAGGGGACAATTTCTCGTACATTTCAGGCCTGCAAGCCTGTTTAAAAAAAAACAAGCTGAATGGATCGACACGAAAAAAATAAATGGTGATGTTTGTGAATAATCCCGTGCGATATGACCATAATGTTAGGTAAAAGGCTAAACTTTTCGAGGTAACACTGATCTTAAAACATCTCTATATTCATGATAACATAAGCCAGGAGTGAAAAGTTTGGTCTTTTAATCTTTTACAGATCAACAATAGATTGGTGTTTTTTTCTGCAACTCATTAAGCCCTGTTTCTATTGTGAAGAAGATGTTGAAAAACAGAATAAGCTCATCACCCAGTCAGGGAATATTCGGTATCCTACTACACTCTAAGAGAACATGTTACCGTGTTTGCCGTTTGATGGTCATTATTGTTGTTCAGGTCTTTAACCCTTTACCCAATGCAGACGATATCAAAATTTATTATTTTAAATATCATTTTTTTAAATTTTTCAAAAAATTTCAACAAAACCATATCATGTGACCCCTCGTTGGAACGAGCTCGACGAGCTCGTTCCAACGAGGGGTCACATGATATGGTTTTGTTGAAAAATTTTGAAAAATGATATTTTTTCAGATGCTGAATTTGCATATTACGCGGGCGGATGCGGGCGATTCGTTGGGTAAAGGGTTAAAATCTAACTAACAACTGACATCCATCATCGACGTCCCTACATTACAGTAATGTTACTAAATTAGAGGGCATAACAAATAGTTTTTTTTTAAAATTTTTTGACGAATTTTACAAGAAGTGATTAAACCATAAAGACTTGGAGATTTTCAAACCAAAGCTTTGCCGTTGGTTTGGGGCAAGTCTTGGATGTCTATATTGGCTGTCAAGACGTGCCAAGAAACAACAGAAAAAGTATCGTACTTAAATGTAACTTCGAGTTTACTCTGAAAGTGCAAGTTGGGTTACCTGTTCTATGGAGACAAAAGCTATCAAAGATGACATCAGGCCCCTAACGGTTAATATACTACTCAAAGTTTGCTGAGCACCAAGTATATCCAAATACCTGTTTTACGTTTTAGTTGAAATATTGTAATGAAAAGTGTATACATTTTTTATTTAATTACATCTTTAATGATTCAAGTACAAAAATTAAGATTTTATTTGTGTTTGACATTATTTTTTAGCTTTTGGATACGATAAGCATGGAAAATGGATATTTTTGGTAAAAGAGGAAATTTTCCAATATGCCAAAAAGTTGACGGAGCGAACTGGTATGGCTTCAGTATCGAGAATGAGACCCATTACTGTTAATTACAGCTTGACAACGCCTTCTCATGCTCCCAATAAGGTTCCTGGTGGTCATTTGTGGGATGTTGTTCCATTCTTGAACCAGCATGGCACCAAGCTCCTGAACACTTCCTGGCTGGACTGGACGGGCTGAAATTGCAAGCTGCAACTCATTCCAGACATGTTCGATTCGATAGAGGAGAGGGGATCTTGCTGGCCAGTTCATACGCTCAATCCCCTCCTTCTGTCGGTACTCCCCGACAGCATGGACAGCATGGGGACGGGCATTATCGTCAACAGAATAGATTTATCACCCACTGCACCTGCATACAATCTGACGTGGACATCCAGGATCTCATAAATATACCATTGTGCAGTCAATGTACCGCGTTCAAGAATACAGAGCTCTGTACGTCCACCCCAGCTGATGCCACCCCATTCCATGGTAGACCCTCCACCATAGCAGTCATGCTCAGCAATGTCGGCTGCATGGAATCGGTCCCCTAGTCTTCTCCATACCATAGAACGCCTATCTGTGTGGTCTAGGCAGTACCTTGACTCATCTGTAAAAAGAACAGGTCGCCAATCTTCTCTGGTCCGTCCAACGTGGCCCATAGCCCATTCATATCGTGCCTGGCGGTGGTTCTGGGACAGCGGAATGCGAATACATGGTCTTCTTGATTGGAGACCACCTTCGTGCAACCTTGCCCGGATAGTCTGCGTCGAAACATTTACCCCGGATGCATTCTGAAGGTCACTGCGAAGCTGGGTGGCTGTGGCAAAGGGGTTCCTATAGGCCCGAATGATCAAAAACCGGTCTTCAGCTGCAGATGTTGCCCTGTCTCTGCCACCACCATGCCGTCTTACTGGTGTGCCACACGGCTGAAATCTTGCCCAGGCTCTGGTGATCACCGTATGGTGCCCACCAAAGGCTTCACCAACCTGACGATGTGTAGCCCCTTGCTCCACCCTCCCTACAGACCGCCACATTTCTGCTTCAGACAAATGTCTTCTTACATTTGCATTTGCAATATTCAATCATTAAATCACAAGGGATTGTTTTGAAATGAAGATTGAATACCCCACACATGTCATGTACATGTAGACAGTACACGAAAACATCATGAAGATCAAGGGGTACATGCTTTCCATGACTGTCACGAAAATTCTGCCTGCCAAGGGAGCTAATGAAAACACTGGGGACCATCTCAATACATTCCTCAATCATATCCACCAAAAATATCGCAAATATGTCACAAGCAAATTTCACAATGATGTGTCAAATATTTGGTGCTTAGCAAACGTTGAGTAGTATAGATTTTCTGAGGCACCAATAATGCCTCGAGAATTCAAAAATGGCAGTTCAGTCTGTCAGTATTACAAGTATTTATTCATTTGGGCTTAACTACTACAGACTTCTTAGCAAGTCTGCGATAATTATGCCAAAATGAGACCAATCGAAAGGCCCGTCTTGTTGTACATGTATGTCTGTCACCCATCTTGGAACTGGTCATATACAGGGAATTATATTCGGGATTGATGGAGAATTAGATAATTTTCATCAATGTTCACGCTGCACCGAAACTCTCTGTTGCCACATTTCCCGCCATTCTCGGTATTTTAGGTCCAATACACTAATGTGAGGGGCAGAGGTGTACTTCGCTGTCTGATCCAACAAATTGTTCGAGTTGTGGAAATAAATTGGCAATTATTTCAGGAGTGAACAGATCAATTGGTCACGGAAAAGATCCGACAGAACATGAAAGTTCTGACGAAATCCTTAGTAGACGAAATGGAGGGAGGGGAACCTAAGTGATACCTATGCCACTGATTCAATAAACGGTCTGAATGATATCGGTACATACCTGTTGGTGCACTTAGACAATAACAGATTAATCGGCTAATTACTGTTAATACACTGGGCTTAGCAATGTTTTATTAACCCTTTAACCAACGTAACGGCCAAAACTGGCCAGCGCTATTCATAAAAAATACTATCCAAATTTCATTATGTTTTCATTTTTATCACAAAAACATAGCTTATGACGCCCCATTGGAACGAGCTCGTTGAGCTCGCTCCAATGAGGGGTCATAAGCTATGTTTTGGTGATAAAAAATTAAAAGAATTAGTTATTCAAGTATTTTATTTGCAAGTATCGTCTGTGTTTCGTGTTAGGTAAAGGGTTAACCCTCTACCTAACATGAAAAGCAGACGACACTTGCAAAAAAAATTCTTGAATAACTATTTTTTTTCATTTTTTGTCTCAAAAACATAGGTTATGACCCCTCATTGGAACGAGCTCGACGAGCTCGTTCCAATGAGGGGTCATAACCTATGTTTTTGAGACAAAAAATGAAAAAAAAAATTAAAATTAATAGGCGATTTTTGAGAATAGCGCTGGCCGGTTTTGGCCGTTACGTTGGGTAAAGGGTTAAAGAAAATACAATGCCTCATCACTACTCACTGATAATTAACGTTGCAAGTTTATCCAAACTCAATTTCCAACACCTTATTGACTAAAGAAGTAATAATATATTTTTTTGTTTCTTTCGTCATCGATCGTGCTCTTTGCAGCCGCAATGGCTTCCTTCTCAAGTGAAAGAAATATTTTCGGGGCCAAAATTTAACCAACGAAAATTTTGGGGTACCAATTCAAAATTCGTAGAGCAATTGGATAAATCGGCACCCGTCAACGCGCACACTGATTTTTATTACTCTCATATTTATGATATATAAACTTAAAATACTTCTTTTCATTAGCTACTGGTCTAATCACTCTAGCAATTGATAAATTTGACTTCCGTTTTTCGAAAATTTCAAAGTTGTTTAACCCGAAAAGGGGATCAACAAAAACAAGTTGCTCCTTTTTTACTTTACTTTAGCCTTTGCCCTGCAAAACGTTTTCCTGTTTTTCTTCATAGAAGAATTGAAAAGAATTATGTGTTGCGTAATCAGAGTATTAATGTGGGTTGGGCCTATTAAATTTTACAAAAAGAAAACTGCATTTCATTTCCCCCGTGGGAACCCCGGGAAGTGAAGCAGTGTTTGTTTGTGTGGAAAACAATCTGTGTTTTACTTGTAAATAGGACCCAGTCAGCGAAGCTTTTGGTGGAAGTCCTCTAAATTGTTCAACCTGGGATATAAACGATTAACTAAACATGATTTTATCTCTATGTGGCGGTCACGATTAGCAACTGAGCAGAAATATGTGATCTTAAACACCAAGTAATAAATTAATTTCAGTTGTTATAATATAATTTATGGTAGTTGCTTGAGGCTATTAAAGTTTCCACCATTTATACCAAGGACATATCAAACGATGGCATAATTATATTCCGGGCTCTCGACTAGTTGTATCGTATCGGTTTTCTTAATTGGCTAATACCCTTAACCTCATACTGGATGGGCAAACTGACACGAACAACCTACCTGAATATTAATTTTTAAATTAATTTAACTGCATTATTATTAATGTAGTCTCATTCCAGAAACATGTTTCAACGCACAATCGCTATTGTTTGTTTTGGAGTAACAAGTGAATGAAATCGACGCCAATTCGGTATACCTTGTGCAATTACAAGTTAACTGGACTGTTGGACAGGCCCCGTTTTCTTCGACAGATGTGCAGAAAAATGCAAAACATTTAAATGATAGGAAAAATATTCACCGAGGTATGAAAAAACGTGTTCATCCAGTTCATAAACCCCAGTCACGTGTCAATATTGAGCTGGTGCATACCCTATACCACTGGGGTACGACTGCTCAATGGCACTAATTTATAAGATCCTTACACCATCAGCGAAGCGTCCCTGACAGTTTATGACCCTAAAAGTGCAATAATGTTGCTTGCCGCCTGCCGCCAATTGTATGACGGCCTTCATTTTCCTTTGTGGTGAGTTAGAAGGCATATATCTCCCTTCCCCTACCTCAATGGGTACTATCAATGTACAGTACACGAGTAGCACGAGTCTCTCCCGTCAATACCATGATTAATGTAGAGCATATCCACACTATGGGTCCTCTGTGCACCAAATTCTCACCTCGATATCCCTCCACATCTAATGTATATTGTTACCATATCCCCAAGGTAGAACAATTACTGCAGAGTAACAGCATCTTTATGATTATATTTCCGGGTATGTGTATGAGTATGCTTGAATAACTGGTACGTCGTAATTAGGCTTGTTCTGTTATAGACTCCACCACCACCATCAGCGCCCCTACATCCACCGCCACCACCACGGCCGCCACCGCCTCCAACACTGCCATCATCGACGCCACCACCAACGCCGCCACTGTTTTATCGTACGTCGGCTTCGACTTTGGCTTTCCAAAAATAAAAATAAAGTGGTGGAGGTGGTGCCGGTGGTACAGGCTATAAACTGGATGGATGGTAATGGACGGAGATAGTCCGCTCTATATTAGCATCATAGAATTGGATGCCCAGCAAACGCCTTTGTGGCACAGGGGTTCAGGGTGAACTTGTGGTTATGAGTATGAGCACCCAATAAACTTGGACGCCCGTGGATACGCCTTGGGAAAGAATGGATGTAACTGTACATCAGCACTAAAAGCGGACTCACACTACATTAACGCATCATTTGGGTCATACAATAGGACTGTCATGATAAGGAACACGTCTTACGTATGCCACAGGGTATATACACACACTATATGAGACAATATCGAGCTATTAGGGTCATAACGTAATGCCCCAAAATTTGCCCGCTGGTAGGAGCACCTCCCCTAATCCAGGAAAGATGATGGAGCCTCTAAAATAGGTCGTGGGTCCACATCAGGGGAGAATAGGCGCGGATTTTTAACTAAGAAGAAAAACACCCTTATACAACTTGGAAATTGCAGTGCCAAACAAAGTGTTTTGTGCCAAACGCTAATGAGAGGGGAGAGGGTGTTTTTCACTGTCTGAGCCAAATAATTTGGTTGAGTTTTGAAAAAGGAACTGGAAATTATTTCAAAACTGGAAGCTCAATGATCATGGAAAAAATCCGACAGCCCTGGCGAAAAAATCGGGAGGCAAAAACGTCCGTCACCTGAGCCATTAAATAACAAATTGATCGACTAATTACTTTTAATTCGCTGGGCTTAACGGGTCGCGAGTCTTTACAAAAGGCATTATCTATTTAAGTACTTCATACCGTCGCGAGTGACTGCTGTATTTATCTAATTAAATGCTGGCCTTTGTTAAGTAGGTAACTTATAATGATTGAAGAAAAACAATGTCTCATTATCACGAACTGACAATTAAGGTTGAAAGTTTGCACAAACACTGTTCAAACACACCTTACTGACAAAGTCAATGGATCTGGGCGTGTTACGTGAAAATCGGTTATTGTTTCCTCTTCCTCTTTTACTACCAACTGACAACATCCTTCTGCTAGACATAATAAAGTATTTGTTTTGTAGGTTTCGCGATCGATCGCGCTCTTCTTTGCAACAATGGCTTTCCTTCACAAGTGAACCGTTTGGTGCCTGCATGTTTGCCAACGAAGATGTTGTGGTGTCAAATCCAAAGTTTTTGTGCAATTAGCTAAGCTGGCATACGACAGAGTGAACACTGATGCTAGGTCTTGTTTGAAATCCCGGTGAGAAAAATGTTCGATATGGATGGCCAAATGCTACAGATGAAGCAGATAATATACATGATAACAACAACAGAATAGTCGACGCAGAAAAAACTGCACTGTTCTCCGACAGCGACCTGCTCTCATTAAATAGCATTGACCTTTCAAAATCATTGACCTTTTCAAATTCCATAAAAGACATGGTCATGTTGTAGTGGTGTTGTTGTTTCAGAATTTGACAAGACGTTTTATGTTGGTTTGCCTGTCATCATGGAATGCTGCAATGTGACAGTAGTCAAACAAGCACACTAAATGCCTGGTTTTGGGAAATCCCGACCAGGATCAGCGGAATGTAAGATCAGTGAAACCCTAGCCCGAAGTGTTTGGTGCCAAGTGGAATTTTTGTTCGGTGCCAAATTAATTTTTTAGCTGGCAAATAAAAACAATACTGCCAAATGTAATCTGAATGTAAATGAGAACAAATTAACCATGTATTGCCATTTGACGGCAACAACGCGCTATCTGCAATGGTGCCTTGTTGCACTCAAAATACGATATTTTAATTTAGTATTGTATGTTTCTTTTTAGTATTTTAGTTGGGAAAAAACCCGCAAAGGATTTACAATATTGTAATAACAATTAAAAGGCTATTATTAACGTTTACAAAATAATTTCAAGATTATTATTTACTCACTGTTTATTCACTCCAAATAAACTAGTAGCAAATGATTTATTATCGTCCAAAATGATTATAAGAAATGATTAAGAAAGATAAAGAAGATTATGCAACAAAGAATTAAATGGATAAACAGTTATTCAGTTGATCCATAACAAAGAGGCATAATTATACCTATATATTACTTGACATGCATGCATATTGTCTCGCCCGTGTCGTCGGCGATTTTTAACGAAAATGACGCACCGAAATAACAAACCAACACGTTGTCTGGAATCTAGACCCTTCATCCCATTTGTTGACCACCTCTACAGCCGAAAACTGGAAAGAGCTAACGTGTCGCACGAGTAGTAACTGCCCGAACTACTCGACCACTTGTCTGAAAAAACTGGAGGATCTTTAGAGATAGCAGAATCCTATCGGAGGATCATTATTGAAGCACCAGTGCCATAAAAGCGGGTGTGTGGTTGCTCATCGGGTAGAATATTGAACTTCGGATCGAAAGGATCCTTATTCGCGTCAGCTGCGCAGGGTCCTTGTGCAAGCAACCTAATCGCAATTGCCCAAGTGGGAACTACTATGGACTACATTCCACGGTGGGCAATATTTCCACGGACGCAATAAAATTAGATTCCAAAGGCTAATTATATGAATAATCATCAACAATTTAATTAAAGAGGCACCGAGTACAACCCGGTGCTTCAGTAATTAAAATATTGATGATGATGATTTTTATTACCTGGTAAACGCATGCGTGAAGATCACTGCACACTCTTGGATTACGACGATGGTACACTTCGTGTCAAGATGGTAGACATCCCTTAAACCAGAGCTAACCGTGCTTGGGCGGAGTTGGTGAGTTGGATAATTATACAGTTACGCACCGATGCTCGGTGGCTCTCGCCGGATGTTCCGGCTCTCTGCTCAAGTAAGTCTGCTTTACTTTATATGAACCAGAGACTGTCAGAAGTGTTAGAAGTGTTAACCATTTACCTAACATGAAAAACAGACGACACTTGCAAATAAAATTACTGAATAACTAATTGTTTTCATTTTTTACGCGAAAAACATAGCTTATGATCCCTCAGTGAGGGATCATAAGCTATGTTTTTGAGGCAAACAAAATGAAAATAAAGAAAACTGAATGGCAGTTTTTGTGAATAGGGCTGACCGGTTTTCCCCGTTACGTCAGGTGAAGGGTTAAATTCCAGTAAATGAATAAATAAACAAATTGCCACACAAACCAGCGGCGCCAGTGATTTTATTGCGTGCGTTTGTGAGGACGACGAGGAGACTGGCCACTCATCGAAATGTTAATTGATCACTAAAAAAAATAAAAAAAGACCGGTGATGGGTGGACGATTGTGGATTAGTGAGCACTTTTGTGGACCACTTTGGATCAGTATCGAGATACTCTAACTAATGGACTACTGACCGAGAGATTATGCTGTTGCCAACTATCACAACCGGTTACTGCCATGGGTATCACTGTCTTTTGTCATCGCTATCAACTCTATGGTGGCCGAATGGGCCCTGCTGTGAGCAGAGCAGTCTCCACCGTTTTCATATTGGGATTGCTATCGGCTACCGCTACTGCTTGTAGACGTCTGTTGTTGGCTTTTATATGACTATTGCTACGCACTACCACTATCATTACTATTATTGGCGTATACTACAACTGAGAATAGGAGAGAGTTGAATATTCATTGGAGAAACCTTTTGAAAGAGTGATTGCTCATAAGACTCTGTGACTCATTTGAGAAACCAGAGTTGGTATACTTCTGGAAGAGCACGATGTTACCATCGTTAAGTTCAGTAACGGGGGCATATCCACAGAAAACTATAACTCCTTCCATTTCCATTTTCCTCGTATCTTTCTATGTGGGCAATAAGGAAATCCCTCAATGAGGAATTTTCTCGTTGTTCCCAATAGACTCCTACGACAAAATCTTCGATGATGGTCATCCGATGATATACATTATGAGCAATGATCATCCGACTTAATTAATCGAAGAGTCGTCAGATCAGTCACTACCCGGTGGCCTGCCTGGACTCCGCCAAATCAGACACTATGTGTACTTGATATACAACTGGCGACACGCAATTGGAAAAAGGATTTTATGTGTTCCCGAAATGTTTCCTTTAAGATAGTTTATCATGCACTGCCCACAACTATCTGATTATGAAGAGGTAATGGAACGATGTTTTTCTCAGACTCAACAGTTGGACAGCTGAATAGAATTCCATCCCATAAAAGCTATTGACTCATGACGATGTATGAAGAGAAACTGTCTTGAAGAAAACTCAAGTCCAAAAAAAGAAAAAATAACTACACAGACATCTGTTCGATCTTCCGCCCTTTAGACCTATTTGTGGTACATTAGAATGTGACGGTATCTAAATATATAGCCAATGTCAAAATAAGTACTTTTTACTTGGATCGTGGAGTGTTTTTTATTCTTAGTATTTAAGTAGTTCCGTTCTTGTGTTATTTACGGATAGCTACGGATATGTAGTGCTTCTAATATCGGAAGCGGCGAAACACGCGGGGAAGAAGGGATGGTGCTATCACACGAGACACTGATATATTTTATTTCTGCTAATGTTAGTAAGGTTCACTAGATTTATTTGAAACAAGAAAGTGAAATTTGAAAATTTCAAAGTCACAAACTCGTCTGCAAACGAGTCGTGTCGAAAAATGGAATGAGCAATTTGTGGACAAATATATGTGAGCATTCTTTGTTAAACCGATGGATTTAAGAAACTATTTCGAAGTTCGCTGTGAACGTTTAGTTGTCTGTATCGGTGTCGCGTATGGACATGGTCAAAATTGAAAAGAAATCTCCAAATTAATCATCAGGTGCATAAAGAGCTTAAGCCTTTCAAACCGCTATATATACAATTTTGCGTAAAGTCGATCATAAAAAGACGCAACCAACAGAGCGGTTATGTGAGAGATTATGCGAGTATGGCCGCCGTAGACTGGTCACTTTTCACGGGTGGGCAATATTTCTAAGAACGCAATAATATTGTATTCCAAACACTAATTATAGGAATAATCATTATAAATTTAACTGCTTCATTAAATTTTTGCTGATGACGATTTCCATTACCCTGTAAACGCATGTGTGGACATTACTCCTCAACGGCGACTACACTGTAAATAATAAGCGTATTTTTACACAGAGTTAGTTTAAATAATAGTTATTTCCAGTTATCAAGTATATACATTTATATCAATTATTTTCCTCTTCTACAGATCAACAATAGATTGGTGGTATTTTCTGGAACTTATTAAACCCTGTTTCTATTGAGAAGAAGAAACTGAAAGACAGAATAAGTACATCAACCAGTTAGGGAATATTCGACATTGTACTACACTAAGTACGATACCATACTTAAAGTGTATGCTTGCAGCTTACTGTTGGATCCACACTCAGTGTAGTAAGTGTGGATCCAACAGAAAGCTGTAAGCTTGTACGGGGTTGTTTCCACCAGTAAAACACTTGAAGATAAAACATTCGAGAAGACATGTACGTATACAATCTAAGTTACCGTCCAAACATTATAATGGTGAATTCTTCACTGCACTTTGAAAGCATAGTTACTATTTAGTAGTAGGTTTGGTATAAAGGGAAATAAGAGATAACTGTATACTATGCAGATAACTTAAACAACAAAAACAATAAGAAAATGGGGAAAACATGTCACAGAGTTAGTCTTTTTCCTCAGTAAAGTAACTGTTGTGGTGTGGGGGTGATAAACCCATAATAATTTCAAGTCGGGATATTTTCATCAGGATTTGAGTGTTAAGTATGAATTCTGTCTTGCAAGTAATCATCTACTTTCTCAAAAGACTTGATCGATACTTGGACTCGTATCACACACAGTCGGCCATACAAATGGGGTCTGCAGTTCCCGATTCGGGTTTTGGGGACCAGGTAGTGCAGGTAGTCCGGTACGGTACGTGTTAATTGAATAAGAAGTCGCGCAACGACTACCGCATGCACACTTTATTCATTCGTTAATACTGCCCAAGAAGTCTTGACCTTATTAACTACAATCCCGACTAACTAATATTCCAACTACATCATCAATGCATGCCTTGATGATGTAGTTGGAATATTACTCAGGAAAGACTTGAGCCATCATAGACGGGACAAATCAGGTTTACAACCACCTCAGTCGACCATCCTCGCGTCACCACTGTATATCCTGACCAGACTGGAGAGAACCACTGAGCAACGATGAGCAGCTGTCAGATTCCACTAAAGCAGTGTTAGCATTGGTTGAAGGCAAGTGGACTGCCGACGTGCAGTACGCTTTAGAAGACCGCGCCACCGTGCCCTACGTGGGAAATTGGGATTTAGTACCTTGCCCAAGGACACAGCGCAGTTACCCTTGGCGGGGATCGAATCATGGGTCTTTCGGTTTGAGTCCAATTCCGTTACGACTGAGCCACCACAAACCGCTGGCCCACAATCCCAAGCTCTAATGTCTAAAATCCCAATAAATGTATTAATTTCAGTACTGTACTTGTGTATATTTTTGTATTTACTTTTTCTTTGTTCTTTGTTCCAGTGACGATGGCCGGTAAAGCATTCTTTGGAATCAGCGCTTTGAAAAACAAATTCCCCACTCGGTATACTTAAGAATGTCTAACGATTGTCAATATTTAAAGTGTCTGAGTTGGATTAAATGCAACGATTGATACAGCGCTGAATCGGCTGTCAGTGCAGAGGCGGACTGGCCGTGTGGTTCAGTGGGACGTTTCCCGGTGGGCTTCCCTATTGGAAGCCACTCAAGGCTCCCCAAATTTACGCAGCCCGACACCGGTTAGCGCATGAAATTTCGTAAGCATGACCAAAAGGCGAAATGGATCTTGCATAACCTCGGTTTATCGAACTGTCCTCTATATGGATTGCCTTTGGCAGTCCACGTAGAGAGCGTTTCGATCTAAAGGAGTCTCGTCTACCACTGACAAGTCAGGGACAAGGAAACAGCGTTCTTTCGGTTCGAAAAATCAAAATTTTGTGCGCGTCCGGGACTCCCTTGGTACGTCTCCCGGCAACTTTGTTTGGTCCAGTCCACCCCTGTGCTAGTGAGTATTTTCTATAGCATTCTCAATTCGGGAGGACGAGTTCGTCATATCCAACAATGTATTGCCTCTATTGCCTCTATTCATTCTCTTGTATTCCGTTCCTCATTATCTACAGGTGTCACAAAAATATTGACCATTATTCTTTGTTTTGGTATCCATGCAAGCCCAGGTGCTGTTCACACTGACATAGGCAATCTCAACTTGGGTGCAATCGCAATTCTGAATTGTAATATCCATAGCATTCATCAGCGACAGCACTATCTGTTGTTTTCACTTTTTTAACGCTACAAACGGAAACCTTGCTTTTTATGGCAAACTAATTAGAAAAAAACAAGTAATTGTTGAGAAAAACCAATGACACCAATAGAAAATAACACCAAGTTTCCCTTTGTTACTGTTAATACTCGGATTATTCATGGAATGGTTGCGTCTAATTAGCTTGCCATAAAAAGCCAATTTTCTTTTTGTAACTTGTAACAAACGAAAACAAGAGAATGTGCCCAACTTGGCCTTTCATGGCTTGCTAATTTGAAGCAACCACTTGACAGATAATCCGCCATTAAGAATATCTGTCACTATTACACCTACCAACACTCAGTCAGTTAGTATCTACTCTGTCTCTCTGTTTAGCGAATGTGTTTTTACAGTAATTTGTAAGTCTTTATGCTTCCCGGGAAAACAAGTTAACAAATCTCATCTCCCCGACTGCTAAGTCGTAGTAACGAGCTAGCTAAGTCGATATTACGAGTTCGCGAGATCGTTACAAGAAAAATGTTAATTACTAAATCGTTATAACGAGTTACCGAGTTCGTAAAAAGAAAAAAGTCAGTTACTAACTCGTAATGAAAAGTTAATAACTAAATACTGCGTGGCGCCAATACGCTGCGATAGTTATGTTAATGGAAAGGACAATCAATGCCTGTATTTTAAGTCACGATTCACACACTGTTGGTATAACGAACAGAAAAAAATTGTAAAAAACTGCTTTTATTTTCTTATATTTCTTTGTAGGAAAATGTAACATAAAGAGATAATGAACGAAAAAATACAGTGCATCAAACGATGGTGAGAAGGCCTGTTTTATTATTGAAATGGTTTTCAACAGAGATTAATGGAAAAACGTTCAAATTGGTTGGGAAGAAAATAGTAAAAATCCAGCTTCTGTATTTATATACCACTCTACATGAAATGCCTGGAGTTTGTATAATGATGCGCACATCGATGATACAAATTCACTAACATTTCGAAATTTTAATTTTTATCTGAAATTCCCATATCCGTAGTTTTAAATTTAAAGCTTTAGGAAATTAAGGGGCGGGGGGGGGGGGGGTGGAGGGGGTGGGGGGTGGGGGGGGGGGTAACTTTGCTGTAAATCTCTCCCGGTGATGAAAAGTTCCAGTCACTGATAGAAGATTTCAGTTGGTCGGGAAAGCGAACCGTTCCGGTTCGCTTTTCCAATCAACTGAAATATCTATCCGATTGAACATAAAACTAAGCAGCAGATTATTTAAGGGATAGGCTTGTTCCAGACCATTGCACCGTCATATTCGTTTAAGGATTCGAGTAGACTATTAAACGGACAGGCTTTTCCCAGCCCATTCAACGTCATCTTCGTTTAACCATTTGAACCCTTGAGGTCGTTTGTCCGGACTGGGGACAGGATGCGTCATCGGTTTATTAAGTAGGATGGTGCTAAGCGAATGTGTGGGTAGACCAATAAATATTTTTAACTAGGCTAGGCTGCCCATTGAAAATATTAATTGGTCTATCCCAAATAAGGAGTATGAACTCTTCCAATTACTGTCACTGAAGTGACATGGAACATATACCCAGGCTTCAAAGGGTTAAGAATTTGACTGGTGGCTTAAATGCTTGGATATTTATATGAGCGTTGGTATGAGGCCTGTAGATTTACAAAAATCCCATCACCGCAAAATGCCATAATTATGTTCTACATTATGTCTTTATATGACCACACTATTAAGTCAGGGAGGGTCACGGAACGGTGATAGAGTGAGATGTGAATATACGGCTCCTTATATGATAAATATTTTGGGACCTACATCTCGAAGAGAGGATGAAAGGAGCTGAACCTTCAGACGGCGCTCAGACGATTGAATAAATATTATACAGTCTACTTATTTCTTGATAATTTGATCATGTGCACCAGTGTACGTCATAATGCTTTGCGGATAGCTTCGCCACCTTCAAACCCAAGATATCCTCTCATTATCCCTGTATATTGGCCAACACGCTTATTAATTAATTGTTCGTACATCACTGGTGATGTTACCGGAATAGCCCATCCACACTGGCACCTGCAAGGCCTGGTCACTGGGATTTTCCAACAATTGTCTGAACGAGTCCTTTTGCGGAGTCCTATTTCAACAGAAACCCACAAACCTCAAGCCGATTACATCCACAACCGCGAGCCGATCGTGTTCCCAACTAGAGATCTCGGACCAATTAAACTGATTGCGCCCACAAGACGATCATAAGAATATCTGTATAATTTTGTCAGTATATAGACATCACATTACATCAATGGTAGCCTGCGCGTACGCACCACGAAAAATGGGAAACAAACAATCCATATCAGCATCCATTTCCTTACAGAATATGACCGGTGGTCTGATAACCTGCTAATGACCCTGTATTGCAGACCAATCAATATTTTCAACATTCATCCAAAAGATAAATGTTTGAAAATGTAATCAAGCAGAGAGCAAACTCAATGTAAATGTTATCAGTGTGAATTAACGGGGACATAATCGTTCTGTATTGCAACAATTAAGCGGATATTTATTTATTGGATTTAACGACACTTTCGAGAGCTGGAGTCACATCGTGTCGGACACTTTACGTGTGTGTGTGTGGGGGGGGGGGGGGGGGTACCCAGAGAGAACCACCGAGAAACGTACTAATTCGACACAAGCATGGTTAATATTGGTTGAAGACGATTGCACCATCGACGTTCAGTAAGCCTTAGTACACGGCACCACCGTGCTCCGCGTGGGCATTCGGGATTAAGTGACTTGCAAAAGGGCACACCTAAACGGTTACAATGCTGTTTAACCCTTTGAACCCTGGTGGTATCTTCCATGTCAGTTCAATGAAAGCAATTGGAAGAGTCCATATTTACTATTTTCGGGTAGAGCAATTAATATTTTTAACGTGCTGTCTTGGGGCTCAAAGTCTTAACAACAAATGGTTAAACTATAACGAGGAGATTTATTACAAACTTGACTGATTCGAAATCATACACATGGAAATAAAGGCATGTTAAAATCCTAGAAAATTTATTGTATTCTGTAAACATCACAAATCAGTTCCTGATGAAAGTCTGGCAGGAGAATTGATATCTGAAGAACGCGAGAATTCATCACCAATAATCACGCCATCCATTAAAAGCTTCTCGCGGGTACAAAAACCAGCGCTCATTATGGGGGCCCAGACAAATTACAAGCTAATGAACTAGAACTTGGTGTGGATTTGTCTCAGAATCTTTAAGACCAGGAATGTGATTTGTTACTCGCATTCTCCTCTGTTTTGTGGTATTTAAAATAGTTCAATGTTGATAAGTTTGGCAGTACAGCATCATGTTTACGAACTGCGTACAGTTCAGGAGAGTCGCGAAGGGGTGTTTTGAGAGGTGTGACAGCTCAGCGCAATACTTTTCCAAATCTTAGATATCGATTCGGTGATTAGTTGCTGCTAGTAATTATGTGCTGTCTTGCGAGATTCGATTTGATACTTGTACACTGCAAAAAATATAGGTTCTCTTTAGAACCACAACTGGTTCTAATCTTGTCCCTGAGATGGAACCAGTTCTGTTTAAAAAGTATTTATTTCAAATCAAATAAATTTACCAAGATAAGCATTCAATTTTAACAAAATATTACATGAACTGAAGTAGATTCAGCAGTAAACTTGGAGCTTATTCAACGCAGTCGCCAAACATTTTGAAACAAAGGAGATATGAACAGCTGGCATATCGAACCAGTTTTGGTTCTGTATAGAACCAAAACGGGTTCGATATGCCAACTCTTCATATCTCCTTTGCTTAATAATGATTTGAGACAGCCTGGTATAATCTCTAAACTTACGACAGAAACCCCTTCAATTTATGTTTAATTCTGTTAATATTTAATGTTAATCTTTATAAATTTATTTGATTTGAAATAAATACTGTTTAAACAGAACTGGTTCCATCTTAGGGACAAGATTAGAACCAGTTTTGGTTCTAAAGAGAACCTATATTTTTTGCAGTGTATGACCGGTGGAACTGGTCATGAAGATATATTGTACAGGGGATTTCACTTCAGAAACAACAGAGACTGAAAGTCATTACACAAATTAAGAAAGTAATTCACTGGCCTATAGTATTCGTGTGATGAAGAGTGTTGATGGGTGTTGGTAGCCAAACCCTCCGCCAAACGCTCTAGCAACTGGTTATCCGGATTAAATTATTTAGGAGATGAAATTGTTTCACGTGCTGAAGGCGCGCACGGATGGTGTGGGAGCAAGCCCCTTTCGACCCTCGTTAACGGTTGAATAGAGTTGTGCGCAACATGTCCGGGCGCATCAAAGGAGGTGTGTGTGTGTGGGGTGGGGGGGGGGGGGTACTCAGCAGATGTTCGGGGTCGTGTAGTTCTAGGAGGTTATGGTGTTTCGATGTATCGGGGCGATCTTTTGGTGTTCTTGTTGGAATTATCCCTCGCTCGGGTGAGGACAGGTGTGAGAGGGGATCCTCTCGACAAAGATACTACCTCTCCCTGAGGGTGAAGTGTCTGCGTTTTCAGGCAAGTAAATCATTTACTGAAGTTAACACTATTTTATATGTACAATTTCCAAGTAACATCACTGTAATGGAACAATAAACATTGGAAGCTATGAAAATAATAGGCAGACCCTTGTATTAATCAAGCGGGTATTGTAATGGGTTGTATGAGTGATAATACACATTAATGCATTAATTCCAAGACACTTAATACCGATTGCCCACTTGGGACACGGCGGCACTGTTTACAAATGCGTATTGCACGTCGATGGTGCACTTTTCTTCAACCAACGCTTACCCTGCTTGAGTGGAGTGTAGTAGTACGTTGGGAAGTTTGACAGTAGCTCGCCGTTGTTCGGTGGTTCTCTCCGGGAACTCCCATCAGTAAAACTGTTCGACACGACGTGACCCTGGCTGTCGAAAGTGCTGTTAAACCCCAGTAAATAAATAAATACGTGCCTTAATTCATCTATTCATTAATTAAATCAACCCTTCATTATCAAAGTTTCTGAATTAATCCATTGTTTCTGAACTCCAGATGTCAACCTGACGGTAATACTGCCTCTAAAAATATGCCTCGTCGCATTTCGGTACATCGTTCTGGAATGTTTTAGTAATCAGAAGTGGTTCTTATTTAGCACTAGCACTAGTGAACACAATAATAATTTTCCGAACTCCGTTCATAGAGATCGCCTGTGTTGAAATTGGGCCGTAAATATTATATTATTGATGGACCTTCGTATTAATACAAAACGCATTCGCACATTTGCAGTAAACCACTACTCTGCAATCCTGAAAGGGTAGTAAATCAATTTTGTGAGAAAAAATACCTTTAATTTGTTTATCCTTTCTTTACCCAACGTAACGATCAAAACCGACCAGCGGTGTTCACAATAATCACCATTCAATTGTCAATGTTTTTTTTAAAATTCTTCATCTCAAAAACATAGCTTATGGCCACTAAGCAACGGTGAGTAACTCGTCCCCTGAATTCCAATGTATTCTATGTGTCAGTAGGCACATAGAACACATTGGAACTCAGGGGACGAACTGTCAGACTCAACAGCATACAAACTCCACAAAGCAGGGTAAGAATTGTTTGAAGACAACTGCACCACTGACGTGCAGCACGCCGTAGAGCACAGCGCTACCGTCATCCAGTCCAAGGACACAACGCAGTTACCCTTGGTGGATCAAATCGTGAAACTCGGCCATCGCACCCCCTTGACCCACAATCTCAAGCTCTAAAGTAAAACTAAAAACCCAATACATACATACATTTCAGTACTGTACTTGTGTATATCTTTGTATTTACTTTTTCTTTGCTCTTTGTTCCAGTGACGATGGTCATTGAAGTGTTCTGTGGAGTCAGCGCTTTGAAAACCAAATCCCCCACTCGTTATACTTAGGAATGTCTTTCAATTATTAATATTTAAAGTGTCTGATTTGAATTAAAAGCGACGATTGATATAGTGCTGAATCACCTGTCAGTACAGAGGCGGGTTGACAGTGTGGTCCAAAGGAAAATTTCTTGGGGGCTCCCCTATTGGGAGCCACCCAGGTCCCCAAATATTTACACAGACCAACACCCACTGGCGCATGAAATTTCGTGAAAATTACAAAAGGCGAAATGGATCTTGCATATCCTCGATTTATCGAAACGTCCTCTATGAGAACTGTCATTGGCAGTCCACATAGTCCACCTCTGTGTCGGTGGGTATTTCTCAATTTGGGAAGACCAGTTCATATCCAGCAATACTTTGCCTCTACTGCCTCTACCCACATGAGCTTTCATTCTCTTTTGTTCCGTTCCTGATTATATTTTGTTGTCACAACAATGTTGACCATTATTCTTTGCTCTGATATCCATCCAAGCCCAGATCCTGTTTACATTGACATGGTCAGTCCCAACATGGGTGCAAGCTCAAGTCTGAATTATAATACCCGTGGCAATCGTCTGCGATAGAACGATCTGCTGTTTTCGTTTTTTTTTCGTTTATTAAAAGTTAAAAAAGTTCAAGTTTTTATGGCACACTAATTAGAAGAAACAAGTAACTGTTGAGAAAACCCAATGGCATCAGTAGAAAATAAAAGTTTCCGTTTGTCAGCTTTAGATGCAGATGATATAGGAACTGGGGGAAGAAGAAGAAAGAGCGGGATGAGAGGCCAGGTGCAAGTATAACAAGAGTGGACACAGGTGGGGTGAACAAGAGCGAAGGGAATAGAACAAGTTTACCAAGGCTAGCGCCAGAAAACAATAGGACCAGTAGGCGGAAGCCAGTGAATCTCGGTACCCTGAAAGTTGGTCATAGCAACATCCAGGGTCTCCACCGGAAAGTGAAATTGCTACATTGATCGAGGCAGAGGACTTTGATGCCATGGGCTTAAGCGAGACGTGGGTAAGACACAAGGAACGGGTAGACCAAATAAGGGGGTGTCTGTGGATAGGTGCAAGGCGAACGGAAGGCCGAAAAAGGGGTAGAGGGGTAGGCTGTACATTAAAGGGGGTTTAACACTGTCGCTCATCACAGACCTGGAAGATGTCAGCACCTCGGTTGAGGTATCGAAAGAAATTGGATGAGTAAAGATCAATCTACGAAACAAAGGTATTGCACTTGGGATTGTGTACTGTGCGGTGGAGGTAAGCAAACCCGAGTTGAATGACTCGATATACTCAACACTAAGGTCCAATATCACAGAACTAGAAAACATGGGGCTCGGTATACTTCTGAGGGGTGACTTTAATGGACACATAGGTGATAAGCAATGAGGCACAGAGGGCGGGGACAAGACAGTCAACAGGAATGGAAGGAAGCTGTTGAACTTTACAAATGAGCTTTGAACAAGTGTCTTGCCGAAGGACACAACTAACCGGTTAAAAGTCTGCTTAACCCTTTGAACACTGGGGGATCTTCCATGTCAGTTCAAGGAAAGCAATTGGAAGAGTCCATATTTACTTTTTGGGGGTAGACCAGTTAATAAATTTATCGTGCAGTCTTTGGGGCTGTACGCTGACAATATTGATTGGTCTACCCACACTTTTTCTTAGCAGCCATTCCACTTAATGAAAGTATGACGTACCATGTTCCTGAACTGGAAAAGCTGTCTCTCGGGTTCAAAGTCTTAACAACAAATGATTAATCTATAACGAGGTGATTTATTACAAACCTGATTGATTCAAAATCATACACATGGCAATAAACGCATATTGAAATCCTAGAAAATTGTATTCTGTAAACATCACAAATGAGTTCCTGATGAAAGTCTAGCAGGAGAATTAATATGTGAAGAACGTGATTTTTCATCACCAGGAATCACGCCATCGTTAAAAGCGTCTCGCGAGTACAACAACCCTCACTAATTATGGGGCTCCAGGCAAATTACAAGCTAATAAAATAGAACTTGGTATGGTTTGTTACTCGCATTCTCCTCTGGTTTTACATGTATGATATTTAAATTAGTTTCAATGTTGATAAGTTTAGCAGCGCAGCCAATGACAACACCTTGCTTAAGCACTGCGTAGAGTTCAGGGGAGTCGCTAAAGGGCGTTTTGTGGGATGTGACATCTCAACGCAATACTTTTTCCAGTTGTAGATATCAATTCGGCGATTCGTTCTTGCTAGTAATTATATGTTATCTTGCGATATTAGAGTTGGTACTTGTATGACCGGTGAAACTGGCTGCACGTTGAAAATATTGATTGGTCTACCTCACACATTTTCTGAACAGCCACCCTATATAAGGACGTTGTGACGTTTCATGTTCCTGGCCAGAAAAGCGGTCGCTCGGATTCAAAGGGTTAACAGTCTTTTATATGTACATTTTACAAGTAACACCACTACTATGGAACAACGTGCTCGTCTTCCTTTCATCTCGATCTTGCCCATGTGTTTAGCCATCTCGAACATTCCTCTTCAATTCTAGAAATCGACGAACCTTCTCGTCTCTGAACTTAGCATCTTTGATCTTTAAAAATGACATGCTTCTTTTTTAATACTTATATTTTATTTTATCTAATAATCACATAGATTTTGGCCTGAAAATCACGAGAAACGGTACGTATCACATAATGTGTTCTGATTCCGTATCATATAGACGACTCATTCTGATTCCGTATCATATAGATTCAACTTCCGGTAGATACCGCACTATGACATATATCAGCATTGTTATTACGCATTAAAATATGAAATTCAAAATTTTGACCAATTCCAACTCAATTTAAACTGAAAAACGGGGAAAACAGGCTTTATGTAACGGGATTGTAAGATAACTGTATTATCATGACCAAATGCATGTCCTGTAATTTGCATTTCCAAATGCATGTCCTCGGTCGTGTTTACAATCGGATCCTGACGGGCTCGTTGCGATCTGATTGTAAACACGACCTCGAATCTGATCGAAATTACAGGATATGCACATGGTCATGATAATGTATATTTATATTTTATTATTTTTTTCATATTATATATATATAGGAAATAAAAAAACTAATTGAAAAATGGCAATGGAGAAAAAATCGAATTGAAAAGAATTGAATCACACAATGATAATAAGTCATTTTATTTGAAACCTAATCCAATTGAACTGAATGATGGAGAAGTAATACAGTTCAAATACAAATATGATAATCACAGCATGGGAGTAATACTGAACGACGATCAAGAAGATTTATTTTCAGATTTTGGAAATTCGTGTAACAAACTCTGGAAAGACGAAGGGAAAAAATATAAAACAGTTAAGTCTGATCTACGACAAAAACGAAACATATCCGACAATTGATAAAGGTGTGGTAGATCGACTCAGAGAAGAAGAAGCTCTGCACAATGTGAAAAAACTAAACAAAGTAGACATGATCATTCCACATCGACACAAAAATGAAGAAGAGAAAGTGACAGCTCACATACAGATAAAAGATGTGTCTTTGTAAAAAAAAATAGAAAGTAATTTTTCATTAATAAATATTTATATTTTTTTTAAATTTGTTTGTTTTCTTTAATTTATTATTATTTTGATTTGATTTGATTTTTGCTTTTCGGGGGGTATTTTTGTTTTCGTTTTTTACTTCTCTTTGTCTCCTCGCAAATTGGATAAAACGTCATTCCATTCCCATTCTCCCCTCTTTCATCAACTAATAAATGGCTGTTGTGATGATGAGTATCACCACATTCATTTATGATAACACGTTTAGGTGAAGTCTCGATACAATTCTTTTTCAGCATGTTATCGAAATATGCATACTTTAAATAATCCATTTTTCAGTATTTTTCTTGTTTTTGGATTTTCCCACCATTTAAGTTCTTTCGAACTGGAGTCTTCGAAACTTATTTCCTCACCCTCATTCGAGACATCCATTTCTTGATTTACACCCTTTATCTTTTCTATATTCAATCTCAGATTTAATGTATGCTTTTTTCTTCACTCAATTAGAATCGAACCGTGCCGATTTTTCAATTTCCATTTTTTTTTAATTTTATTTTTATTTTTTGGAATTTTTTTTTTTTTTTTTTGCGGAAAAGTAAATTTTTTGGGGGCAATTTTTTGGAATTTTTTTTAATGTTTTTTTAAAAAATCAATTTTGGTTTAATTTATTGATTTTTTTCTTTTCTCCTTTATGCAAAATCGGATATTCTCAATCCAGTAAATAATGCAAAATACGCTCTAGATTTTCAGTTGTGAGATGACTCGCTCTCGATCGAAAATCAGAGCATTCCAATTCATCGGGTCTCGGGTCTCTTATATGCAAGACTGTCTCCTTCCAGATTCTCATAAAGTCGAGCTTGCTGGCCATATAAAATGCCGGCACGAAACACGTGGTGATCGCATCTACGTATTCCGTGTCTTAACAGTCGTGACCGCAGTCTCATCCGAACTTGCAACCGGAACATCTTTCCTTCAAAACTATTAGTTCAAACAATATTTATTCAAGATAATGTTATATGTATACATTACGTAGCAGTACACTAGATTAATAAAAAAGAAGTTTTGTTAGCAGTATACGAGATAACAGCAACAGTGATAATTAGATCAATAGATAAACTAGGATTCGACAGGAAGCCTTAGACTTATGTGAGTCGTCTCCTACGTTTTATCAACACTATTAGAATGTTTTCTTTCACGAGATGGGCAAACATTCTGTAAAACACTTCTTGAAGAAATCCGAAAGGAAGGACGCTCTACTCCCTTTCGTCTTTTCATTTCATCTATGAATCTATCCATTTTTTATTTTATTTATTTATTGTTTATTTATTTTTTAAAAAATATATAGATTTGTTTTATTTCCTATTATATATGAATTTTCTTCCCTTCACAAGATCTGAGTTGGATATTCTCTATGCAGTAATAAATGCAAAATACTTCCCCGATCGTAATTCGTGAGATTTCCCGGCATTTTACTGAACAGCTCAATTTCGAAGTCCAAAGGCTACAGTTGTCCTCGACACTTGATCATCGTCTTCCACCATTCTATCACCTCTTCCTCGTCGAGTGTTTCCAATACCGACGCAAAACACAGGACCATGGCGTCTTTGTGTTCCGTGGTGTAACAGGTGTGAGTCTCTATAGATCCCTTTGACATGCAACCCAGACATCTCTCGCGCATCGCTCTGAGAATGTTTAAATCCGCGAGATGGGCACACAATCTGTAGAAGACATCTCGATCGCAGAAGATCTCTTGTCATACTTTCCGATTTCTCCTTATGATCTTTGATCTTTAAAAATGACATGCTTCTTTGTTTTAATACATAGAGGATTTGAAATGAGTGTTTTTCTCATATGATATTTATGAAACGAGTCTAAGAATTTTCCGTTTGGGCGAGCCTCTGGCGAGCCCCAAACGGAAAATTCGGACGAGTTTCATAAATATCATATGAAAAAAACACTTATTTCATATTCTATTTATCATATGACACACATATGCACAAATTAACGACTTAGTATGACTTTTTAACTCTTTACCTAACGTGTGTTGCAGACAACACATGGAATAAACATCATCATATAACTAAAAATTTTCATATTTTACTCCCAAAACATAGGTTATGACCCCTCATATTGGAACGAGCACGATGAGCTCGTTCCAATGAGGGGTCATAATCTATGTTTTGGAAGCAAAAAAATGAAACTTTTTCGTATATAGCACTGGCCTGTTTTGGTCGTTATGTTAGGTAAAGGGTTAATGCAATATTACCCAACCTAAATAGGACAGATAACGTAAATTCTCGCTACTCAAATTATGTAAATGTGACCCAGTTGTATTTTGTTCAGCCAATCAAACTGTCCATATTTGAAATTGACCAATGAAATCTTTCAACCCCAATTATGCAAATTATGGAAATATGGCCCAGTTGTATTTTGTTCAGCCAATCAAATTGTCTAGTTTTGAAATTGACCAATGAAATCGACGGAAGGCTTTATTTATCACTGATTAATATGAAAGCAAAATATCAAATGTTTTAAAGTGAACAAAACGGACGAGTCATATGATAATTATGTTTTATTTTATATTTTATTATTTTTTTAAATTATTTTTTTTGTTTCCTTCCACTTAATAGTACATAGACGAAAAAAGCCACCATACAATGTATTATATATATATTCACAGACAGACAAATCCGCGATCCATCGAATTCAGACTCGGGGGACAAAAAATCTCATACCTTCGAGAAATCTCTGTCAAATCGATCAATTCGAGCGAGAGACACTGTGAAACGTAACCAGAAAATCACATGTTTTTCACCATTTTGACGATTGAATATCTTTCACATACGAGACACCATTGTCAAATTGACTAAATCTGTTGATGATACACTTGAAAACACAGACAGAAAATGACATGTTTTGACATTTTGATTCGCGATTTGTAATTTGAAATAAGAGATGTTTCGGCGAAATCGATCAATTCGAGCAAGAAAATGCTTAAAAACCCTAGTAAAAAACACGGTTGGTTCTGTCTTCAATTGTATCTCGGATTTGCGTATGTTCAATGTAATCTCGTGTACAAATGCAGAGATTTCTCGCTTTGTGCTAGAACTGCATACTTTCGAAAATTTTCCAAGATTTTCTAAGCCTTATTTTTGCTCTGAGGAAACACCTGAAAACACCTCTCCCAAGTTGCGTGTCGTCTCGGGCAATATACGAGTCTAATCTTCTAGTGGGCTCGTATTTTCGAGCGATTGTGCTCGAGAAAATAAACTCGAAAATTGCGAGAAGCCTCTTGGAAATTATACTAATTTCGTGCTTAGAATAAGTTTACCAACAGGCTCAGCCCTTAGCCAGCGATATACGCGATTGTCTAAACTACACATACGTGAATTAGAAGTGGGCCAACAGATAAAAAATAGATGAATAAAAGAAATCAGAGAGTAAGAAGATGCAAGAAGAAGAATTAAAATAAAGAAGACGAAGAAGCTATCCCGAATACATGGTGCATTGTCTTTTGATAAAGTTGAATAGAAAAGAAGGTCTTGAAATTAAGCATTTCTATCAATAACTAGATAATAAAATTGTGGTACATGACCTTAATCATGCGGACAACGATAGAGAAATTATTAATGAGGATGAAATATGTTCAAACACAGTTGTCGTCACTCGTCAGAGGAACCGGCCACTCTGTAAGATGAAGTCTTGCACTATATCAAAAATTAGACTGCTCTCCTCGTTACTGACAAATTCTGAGCCAAAAAGAAGTGTGGTAATGTCTATAGTAATTAATGGTTCCCTTGAGTGCGTGAGGAAACATTGGATAATGAAGAAGGAAATGTTCTGGAATCTCAAATTCACAACACTGACAAAGAGGACTAGGTGCGAGATGATTAGCATATAAATGGGCATTAAGGCTGCTGCCGTTTAACCGCAATCTACAGTGGTAAATTTGAGTCGTGCATGATTTCGCGCCACTGTAAAATGATGGTGGTCGGAGTTTGCCACCATTCAAGAAGGTCTTAAAAATACTCAGTGGCGAATTCTCGCGAACAGATAAAGGCAAGTTATTCCACTGATCAGTTACATTAGGAATGAAAGAGGATTGGTATAACTGTGTGCGACAAAGTGGAACTCTGTGATTTTGGCGCGTTCGAATATTGAGTGATGGGTTTATTGAGGATATGAGAGGTGGGACTTCATTGGCAATATGAGGAGGCGTAAAGTGGTGATGCATTTTAAAGAACTGCGCGAGTTTATGTTTTCGGCGTCTTTTTTGTAGAGTGTTCCAACGTGTTTCGGAGTATAATAAAGATTTACTAGCACTAATTGTTGCCCCTGTAACTATTCTTTCTGCACCGATCTGGATTTTTTTCCAAGTCGGCGACTTGTGCTGACGAGAAATTATCCCAAACAGTATCACCATATTCCAGTAAAGGCCTGATAAATGCAAAGTATATCTTTTCTAAAAACATGCCTATCAAACTCGAATTTGTGTTTCCGCAACAAGTCTACTTAGATCCGTGCACTACGTTTACACTATCGTCGACATTATGCACAACATATTACATAATGTGTCATATTGAATTATACAGTGTTCGGGTAGGTACTTTCAATACTACACTTTATGCTCGCATCCTACAGCAGAAACTTTCGAAGCATCAATCAGTTTGCATCTTAATTTACATACTCTTGCGCCTTGGTGGGGTTGGACTCCATAGAAGCTTCACTGCAATGGCTGCTCTTTTCCAGAGAAACGTCATTGTATCAGCTCCCACGTATGTGACTGAGTCTACTGAAGCAACCTCTCATCTTTACAAGCGAGTGCCTGTTTCAAAAATTATGTCCATCTTGAAATTACTAATCTCCATTTTCCTTGCACGTCGATTTTTCTTTATATGGGTACAATTTCATTGTTGTTGTCGGGTGGCATTGAGCCCAATCACGGACCGAGCTCTATCAACTCAAACCCTAACCAGAATACTTTGAAGATTTTGCATCTTAATATCCAAAGCTTAAAACCCAAATTAGATACACTTCAATGTGAATCCTCATCTAATGATTTTTTGGCTTTAACCGAGACATGGCTACACAACAACGACCCAACATCTGATGTCTTACTCCATGGGTTTCACGAACCATTGCGCTGCGACTGGCCGACAAGGGGAGGTGGGGTTTCCATCTACATTAAAGATAATATCTCTTTTCGACATCGACCCGACCTTGAGGTGCTGAATACGGAGTGCGTATGGGCTAAAGTATTTACGAAACACAGTAAGTACTTATTGCAATGGGCTTTTTACCGTCCACCTAACAGTTCTCAGGATATATGGGATTCCATATCGGCATCCATTGAAAAAGCCAGGGACACGTCATTTGTCTGTTTAATTGTTACGGGCGATTTTAATGACAACCAGCTGGTTCCCTCGAGGGTCGGTTTTACTGCAATATGCAATCTTTTTAATCTGAGGCAGCTTGTGGGTTAAGCAACTTGTTTTACTGAGTCGTCAGCCACTCTACTAGATCTTTTTGCTGTGGGTGACACGGTTAACGTGAATGCCTGCGAGGTCCTATAACCGATTATCCCGGACATGACTCGCTATCACTGTCCAGTTTTAATTGATGTCGAATTTTCAAAACCATCTCCTCTCTCCTTTAAGAGAAGGATATGGCTCTATTCACGGGGTAATTATGGAGGTGACTAAAGCGTCTGGTCCCGACCCTGTAAGTCCATGCCTTCTCATGGAATGTAAATTCTCCCTGTGTGAGACTCTTCTAATATTATCTAATGTGCTCTTGAACAACTCTTACTTTCCCTCCCTCTGAAAACAAGCAAATGTCTCCCCAATTGTGAAAAAACAGCCCTCAAATTCAGTTACTAATTATCGCCCGATATCATTGATTAGTTGTGTAGGCAAACTATTTGAAAAATGTGTTTTCAAACGCTTGTGGCAATTTCTGATTGACAACAATGTCCTTACTCAATTCCAATCCGGTTTTACACCTGGTGATTCAACTGCACTCCAACTGACTGACACATACGATGAATTCTGTCGAGCTCTTGATGAAGGCAAAGAAATTAGGGTGGTCTTCTGTGATGTCAGCAAGGCTTTCAACAAGGTTTGGCATGTTGGTCTTATCCATAAGCTGATGAAAATTGGTGTCTCGGTGAACTTCTGTTGTTCTTAAAGTCATACCTATCGGATAGGTCGCAACGAGTTGTGCTAGGGTCGGGTGCATCTACTTGGGGAACCATTAATGCTGGTGTACCACACGGTTCGATACTTGGACCTTTATTGTTCCTTATATATATTAATGATATAACCGAAAACTTAATCAGTAGCATACGCCTATTTGCAGATGATACTTCCCTATAACTAATTGTAGATAACCCAGAGCAAGCCTCGAGATTAATCAACCATGACCTTGCCACAATAGAACGTTGGGCTAAGGCCTGGTTGGTTGAGTTTAATCCCAGTAAAACTGAGAGTATGCTCATGTCACGTAAATGCAACCCTACTGCCCATCCACCTCTATTCCTGGGTGATTCGCGGATATCCGAAGTCAATAATCATAAACATTGAGGAGTTATATTATATAGCACATGCTCATGGAACAATCACATTGATCATATCTGCTCTAAAGCCTGGTCCCACTTACACCAACCGAGGAAGCAGAAATTTAATCACGATCGCAGCGTCCTTGAAAAAATATACTTTGCCTTCATTAGGCCTCTACTAGAATACGCTGATGCTGTCTGGGATAATTGTTCAGCAGCTCAGGGTGCCGAGCTGGAGAAAATACAGATTGCAGCCGCTAGGATCGTTACCGGGGCAACTGTTAGTTGTAGCAAGTGTCTGCTTTATTCCGAAACACGTTGGGACTCTCTTCAAGACAGACGCCGCAAACATAAGCTGTTGCATTATTTCAAAATGTATCACCGCATGTCGCCTTTATATATTGCCAATAAAGTTCCCCAATAGTCTCATCGTCAAATCTATCGCTTAATCTCCGGTCATGTCATAACCACAGAGTTCCTTTTTGTCGGACTCATTTGTATCAGTCGTCTTTTATTCCGCCTTTATCTGTCCGCAAGAACTCATCACTGATCAATTTCAAGACTTTCCTAAATGCTGGAAATCAGCGACCGCCTGTGTTTTACAGTGGCGCGAAATCACGAGCAGCCCAGATATATCACTGCAGGTTACGATTGCATTGTAGTAACCTTAACTCTCATTTATATGACAATCATCTGTCACCTACCCCATTCTGTCAGTGCGGGATGTGCGAGACACCAGAGCATTTTTTCTTACACTCTCCAATGTACTCAAATGTCCGTAATAGTACTATCAACCTTCTGCCATTTACTGTAAACATATCGACACTTCTTTTTGGATCTGAATTTTTGAATAGTCGGGAAAACCATCTTGTTTTTGAAGTGGTGCATGACTTCATTTTGTCAAGTGGACGTTTCTAGACTGCTAAGGATTAAACTACCAGGTACGACGAATTTACCGCCAATCCTATAATCCTGCTTTCCTTTCCGTTTTCTTCGCATGGATCACCATCAAGGCTGCAACCGTCTCACTTCTCAATAGCAGTGCTTCCGCTGCCTAATTGCGAGTGTCTTGAATGCGAAGGAACTGTATTGTGCTTTCAAGCTGGCATCCCCTGTTTTCTATTGCTCCTTTTCTTTGTACTTTCTTTTCACCTTTTCCTTCATTCACAAGCAAGGTTTAAACAATATCATGTGTCGCCGCCTGGTAGTTTGACTCCCTGTGCTTACCTTTATTCAATTAGAATTACCACTAACTTTCTCACTGGTTTTGTCCCTGGCCGGGGTGTCGTGTCTATTAGAGTGAATTAAAATTCTTTTACCTCAATACTGAAGCACATGTACTGGCATCCATGTTTTCACTATCAACCTCAACTTCCACTAGGTCACATGGTATCTGTCACATGAGGTGTGTCACATGATCTCTTCAGAAGTCCATTCTCTTTACAGTTGTGTTCAAAATACAGTTCATAAAATCTAACAATCTCCCACTGTTTTCTTTTGCTCAACATATTTACATATGTAATAGTCTTCCTTAGCTCCATTTATTTCAACATATTTACAGCTGTACACGTAAATAGCCTATTTCGGCTCATATCTGTATTTTGAAATTCTTCAATACATCAAGGAGCTTAGACCTTGATGCATTACACTCTGTAAGGCAATCAGCCAACTGTATTTCTTTTGAAACATACTGTACGGAGTGTAATTCTTTCTTTCCAAGCATGTCTCGCAAAATACTGATGTCTATTCTAAGACGTTTGTCTTGTACTGAGTGGGTTGAAGTCAAAGATTCGGCTAAAGATTTATTGTCTGTAACACATAATATAGGTAGGTTGACACCAAATATTTCTTGAATAATAGTTTTGAGAAATAAACTGCATTCCGCTCCTTCTAACAGAGCAAGAGACTCAGCTGCTAATGTACTTTTTACAATTCGTTTGATTTTAGTTGATTTCCAAGAGATAGGAGCAACCAATTGATCATTCATCAAAAACACAATATAACCAGCTTGAGATCCATCATTGGGTAAGTTGCAAAATGAGGCATCACTAAAGCAAAGTATTTTAGTTTTGGTTATATCACTTAAATCAGGAAAATGTATTTGAACATGGTCACTTTTGAGTTTTTTGATTATTCGATTAGCAAGAATAACATCAGCAATAGTCCCATTGCCAGTTTTCACACTCAAAACACATGAATCATAAGCCATGTCAGGTCTTGTTTGGCTTGTCACCCAATTCAACTGTCCTACAAAACCTCGCAGCTGTCTCTCCTCTTTAATAGTCAATTTTCTTAACTTTTCACAGTGGTTGTCTAATGGGATCTGTTGAAATTCATTAACATACTGATTTTGATCTACAGAGATGAAATTATTGTGCTGGACAAGATTCAAGCCAAGATACTTGAATCCATCAGTTTCTTCTTTGCTAATCTTAAATTTATTTTTAATTGCTGTTATAATTGTTTCTTTGAACAAGTGTGAGCCACTCCATAAAAAATCGTCAACATGGCAAACTATTATTCCATGGAGCTCATTCTTCTGAGGCCAGTAGAATAACGCTTGATCGAATTTGCACATTTTTACACCAAGAAATAGTAATTCAGATTTCACTGTCAAATACCACACTCTTGATGCATCCCCTAGGCCATATACAGCAGACTTGAGCTTCCACAGTTTATCAGTAGCTGCTTCTTTTGGAGGTTTAATAAATATTTCACGTTCTATACTCTTACCCTGGAGAAAAGCTGCCTTGAAGTCTAATGAGTTCATTCTCCACCTCTTTGACGGAATGACAGACAATATTAGTCGTAGACTATCTTTTGAGCAAGTTGGAGAATCAGTTTTTAAGGCAGTATAATCTTCTTCGAAACCACGTGCAACAAGTCTCGCCTTCACAATTTTCTTACCATCTTTTATTTTTTCAGTCAACACCCATCGAACTGACATAGAATTTTGACCCTCATCAGCCACTTCAATATAGACATCATTGTCTTTCCAGTTCAGAAGTTCTTTATTTTTAGCACAAGTAATTTCTGAAGCTTCAAATGAATTCAAATCAATGAGAATTTCTTCAGTTTTAGGATACCAAGCTGTAAGATTTTCAAAGTCTACTGCCCTTTCTGTGCCATCACTCAAATCTTTGATGTTTAACCAAAACTTATATTTACCAGATGCCTTTCCACCACGTCCTAATACAGTTGCTTCTTTCCACTGAGAATCTTCAGAATCCTTATAAATAATAACATCAGATTTACCTGGTAGTTTGCCAGATACAGCAGTGGGATTAATTAAACTTGATTGAGAACTTGAATGTTCAGTATTTTCAACATTTTCTTCTGTCTCATACTGTATACTTATTTCGTTCGACGTATCTTCAACAGAATCTACACAAGTTTGTTCGGTCTCTTGGTGAGTGAGTGGATCAGTTGCACCTGAATTGTCTAGTTTGGGTTCATTAACATGTTTCAAATTGCAAGGATTGATTCGATAGAATTCACCACCGTGTTTTATAAATACTTGGTGAGCATCTTTGCCTATCACAACGGCCGGTCCCTGCCATACTTTAGAACTCAATCGCTTGTAGTAGACATTGTCACCACTCTCAAAAATTAAAGAAGTAGATGATCTAACATTATGGAGCAAAGCACGCCTGATTTTCTCTGAAGCCTCACACTTAATAAATGATTCTCTGGCAGCATGCATTGCATTTAAATGGTCATTAATAAGTTGACTAGATGTCCTTCCTTCCAATGCTGGAAGTTGATCAATAAGCACTGACGGAGTATTGGGGTTTTCTCCAAAGACGAGTTGATTTGGGCTAAACCCATAAACATTTTGTAATGTATTTTTAGAACTCACAGCCCATACCAGAGCGACATCTATGGAACATCCAGTATCTTCTAGAATTTTTTCAACCATATTGCCAATGATGGCATTATGACGTTCAGTTATTCCGTTGCACCATGGCGATTCTGCCGGTGTAGTGAGAACAGTGATATTTAGGTTCCCACACATGTCTCGGAACGACTCATTTTGAAATTCACGACCATTGTCTGAGAAAAAATGATTTGGAGATCCAAAAATAGATATCCAGTATTAAAAAATATTGTCAATTATTGTTTCAGCCTTTTTATTTTCAATAACCACAGCAACACTAAAGCGAGTAGCATGGTCTATCAAGTGTAAGAAATATTTATTTTTGAAAACCTTCAGATCCATAGAAACGCAATCATTAAATTTTGCGGCTAATGACAGACCAACAACTGGTCTAGGGTTTGATCGCTTGTACTTTTGGCAAACTGTACAGTCATGTTCAACAGATGAAATTAATTCATTGATATCCTTATCTTGAATCCCACTGTCCTGCAAGAGTTTATGAAGCTTAGAGCTCTGAGCATGTCCAAACTGTTTATGTAATTTTCTAGCAACTTTCAATTTCTGATCTTCTGACATTTGTTTCAAATTAACTGAGGATAATAATACATTTTGCTTTTTGCAATCATTGTTGGGTGCACTCAGATTGGAATTACTGAGAGGCACAGCATAATGTCCACTTGATGTGAATGTTAATTCCATATCTTTCCCAAAAATATTTGCAGTATCGGACTTAAAGTCAATAGTCATTTTTGCTTTCTTCATAGAAGCGTTACTAAGTAGTAGTGGAAGAGAAGTAGATATAACTTCAGCTTCTATCATAACAGCTTGTTCAGCAAGAGTTGCAGGTATGGTTACATGATGAAGCGATTTTACAATTTTACCATCTCCAAACTGGAATTTGGTTGAACTTGGAGAGAAAACAATTTTATATTTATCCTCATCAGGAACAGAATCAGAATAACATTTGAGCCAATCCTCACCACATACAGTTTTAGTGCAACCACTATCTAATATTGCCGCATTTAAAGTTTCTCCAACTAAACTGTCAAGATATATTGTATCAAAATTTGAGGAAAGTAATGTTATATCAACAGATTCATTATTGTGAGGACATCGATTAGCCCAATGATGAGTTGAATCACAAATAGCACATCGAGATATGTTGCCTCTTGAATCTAAAGGATTTGTAGTAGAAGAATTTCTTGAAAATTGGCCCGAGTGTGAACTCCGATTGAATCGCTGAGTATTTCCACGATAACCTCGATTCTGCTGAAATCTCCGTGTACCATAATTACCACGATTATAAAACAGTTGCTCTTCAGATGCAGTATAAACTGGTTCCACTTTGACCTGGTTATCATTTTTTACTTCACTCTCTGCAGAAACTGTTACAAAAATTGCCTTGAGCTGTTTTTTCATATTATCGAAAGTCAAGTCTGTCAAGGTGGCTCTAGCAAGTTGTTGCTTTTCCATGGAAATATTCGCACTCTTAAGAAGTCTGTATGCCTGAACATTGCTGGGAAGCTCCATATGATGAGTTTTAAGTTTATTATATTTTCTCTCAAATTCATTTATATAATCCACAATCGACATTTCTGGAGGCCTTTGGAATGTCTCAAAGCTTTCATATGCGAGGAAAGCAGCTTGATGTGCATCTGTTGCATATACACTCTTCAATTTATCAATAAGTTTTGACATGCCATCTTCAACAGTCAACTCAGCTATTTTTAAATCTGCACATGCATGTCGTGTTTTTTCATTCAAAGCTAAATAAACAGCTGGAGCCTGTTTCTTTCTATCGAGTGTAGTAATACATTGCCATAATTCAATGTCCCTTAACCACATTTCAAAATCAGAATTCTCACTATACACAGGTGGATTGAATACTGTTTTGCTGGATGCCGCCATTTTGAACAAAAAATTTCTAACTTCAGCTTCAATATTTCAAATCTTGAAAACAAGTCTATTTTGCCCTTCTTTTAAACAAAAACATGCACAATACATCTAGGAATGTCCAATGCACATCTCTAATAACCCTTAAGTGGTAACCTCGCTCTGCTACCATATTAGAGTGAATTAAAATTCTTTTACCTCAATACTGAAGCACATGTACTGGCATCCATGTTTTCACTATCAACCTCAACTTCCACTAGGTCACATGGTATCTGTCACATGAGGTGTGTCACATGATCTCTTCAGAAGTCCATTCTCTTTACAGTTGTGTTCAAAATACAGTTCATAAAATCTAACAGTGTCCTTGCACGTGAGGTTACCTGCTAGTGTCGACAACGATGCTGACAATGATCTCTCGGGTATTTGCTCCCAGTCTACATTCTTAGGGCCTATATGCAGCTCTTGCTGTGTGCATGGATGCGGTGCCCCGGCTTGGCACATGGCTGGTGATCAAGCTGGCGACCGACCACAGGCCATGGGTTCCAGGCGGCAATATATGAGTCCATCTATATTATACCACCTTTTTGTGTAAATTTATGAATGACCCCGAGAGATAACTAACATAAGCTCCCAGCTTTCTGTCAGATACCCCATTACATAATAATATGGTATTTTGTTAGTATATGTTATATTCTTCATGTTCTCTATATATATTGTCACTTTTCTTGGTGTTCAATATTGTAACATATTATATCTCACGTGACTCCCTATTTCGTGTAGTTTGCATCCACAGAACTGTACAGGCACTACACCCAGGCACTACACGTTTTCTATTTTTAGCACACTACTATATCAGTTTTCTTTTCATACTGGGCGAATAAAACTGATCAGGCTCAATTTAAAAATCGATTCACGGAGGCACAACATCCACAAAACGACCCGGAAAGAAATCTTTGTGGAAAAAAATGTATCGCTTTTCCATTGTTGAAGTCACATTTTTCGAGGCGTTCATTTTATTCTTTGAGAAGACGATCCATATCTCGTTTCGAAGAGAATGATCCATACCTGGGTCCAACTTTCATGAGAACGCGTCCGGATATGAAAAATCGTTTGTTTCGCTGCTCATATTATTTCGCTATTTATGTTTTGGGCAGTAAACGAATAAATAATGGAATTCAATTGAATCTTCGGAGTTTGTATCCCGTACTGACCCATTCGGTAATGAATATGTGTGACAAATGTGTGGAAATTATCAAACTGCGTTGTCAAATTTCAAAAATTTTAGTTTTCATTCGCGAGTTGCGCGATTCTAGAATATACAGTTCCGTTTGGGGGAAATGTTTTGTTTACCCTCGCCGACCGATTCAAAATCTGTCTTCTGCTCATATCAGTAACCCAAGTTAGCCGTGTTTTGGAAGAAGAAAATGTTGTTTAACAACTACATGGTATTTTTTTCTATATAACGCTGGTTGGTAGGACTGCTACCTTGGTAATAGATTAACAAATCGGACAGATGTTTTTCTTGATGGTTGTTCGATATAATATAAGGATTAGTGCATGGCTTGGAGTTGACTACGCCTATATAGTGCCCAGTGAGGTGGTGTAGTTCCCTCCGCTTCCTACACCACCTCACTGAGCACTATATGGGCGTAGTCAACTCCAAGCCATGCACTATTCCTTAAATATAGCATACGTATTGAATAAATATTGTTTAAACTAAGTCTAGTCGAGACCAGGCTTTGGAACAGATATATTCAATGTGATTGGTCCAAGTACATGTTGTATTTAGTACAACTCATAGGTGCTTATGAGAATTGACTTCACTTATTTGAGCACCAGCTCGAATTTGTGTTTCCGCAACAGCTTCTGTATTTGGATATCCCTCTACAGGGAATACCTGAAGTTTGTGTAATGGTGTGCTCATCGATGATACAAATTCACGAACATTTCGAAATTTAAATTTTTATATGAAATTCCCATACCAGTAGTTTTAACTTTAGAGACAGCTTTTGGAAATGAAAGGGGCTAAGTCTGCTGTAAATCTCTTCCAGTGACGAAAAGTGTCAGCAACGGAAAATTTCAGTTTGTGTGAAAAGCGAAACGTTGAGGTGTATACATGTATACTATTGAATGTAACAAATAGCAGAGGACTATTTAAGGGATAGGATTGTTCCATGACATCATACCGTCATATTCGTTTAAGAATTTGAGTAGACTATTTAAGGGATAGGCTTGTTCCAGGCCAATAAACCGTTATATTTGTTTAACGCATTTAACCAGAGGGTCGTTTTTTCTGACTCAGGAACATGATGCATGATAATTTCATTAAGTAGGGTGGCTACCAAGTGAATGTGTAGGGTAGACCAATCAATATTTTCAGCGTGCAGCCCTAAGGCTGCACGTTGAAAATATTAATTGGTCTACCCTCAAATAATGAATATGAACTCTTCCAACTGCTGTCATTGAACTGACATGGAACAGGAAGATACCACCAGGGTTCAAAGGGTTAAGATTCGTTCAAGAATTTGATTGGTGGCTTGCTTGGATATTTATATGCACGTTGCTATGAGGCCTATAGATTTCCAAAAATCCTATCACGGACAAATGCCATAATTATGTTCTACATTATATCTTTATAGGGCCACACTATTAAGTCAAACACGGCCACGGAACGGCAATAAAGTGGGATTTGAAGATAAGACTCCTTATATGATAAATATTTAGGGACGTACATCTTCGAAAGGAGGTTGCAAGGAGCTGGACATTGAGACAGGGCTCAGACGATTGAATAAATATTACTCAATCTATTTACTTGCTGATAACTTGATCGTGGACATCATAATATTTTTCGGATAGCTTCGCCACCTTCAAAACCAAGATATCCACTCAATATACCCGTATGTTGGTCAACACGCTTATTAATTACTTGTTCGCATTCACTGATGCGTTTACCCAAATAGCCCATCCACACTGTCACTTGCAAGACCTGTGCACGGGGATTGTCCAGTAGTTATCTGAACGAGTCCTTGTGTGCGGAGTCCTATTTCAACAGAAACAGACAAGCAGGAAACCGATTACATCCACCACCGCGGGTCGATGGTGTTCCCAGCTGGAGATCTCGGACCAATTACGTCAACAAATTCCAACAGATTGTGTCCGCAAGACGATCATAAGTATATCCGAGTAGTATAGCTCGGCCAAAACGCACCTTTTTACCAGGATCTCGGGATCAGACCATGACCGGGGTCATTGACCCCGGCGCCCAAATCCGTTAGGCTTCCCCCACCATCTCCCCCCCCCCTCTTCACACTAGGCCCAGGCTATTTTTAGGCGCCTCCTTCCCCACCCGCCCTGTATGTACCCTGTTTTAGTCTATCCCCAAGCCCATTTTAGGACCCTCCAAAGGGCCTAGGCTATGTATAGCCCATTTAGGCTTTCCCCACATTGTTTTTGCTTTCTCTGTATGTGCCCCCCCCTCCCCACCAAAGCCCAGACGCTCCTCACCAAAGCCCTGGGCTGTTCCTCCCCCCCACCCTTGTCAAGGCTAGCCCAAAGCTTGTGGAATTCTAAACAGAGGCGTCCAATGAATACTAACAAAGAGTCCCCCTTCCCCTATCCCTCCCTTAAATTTCGAGCTCTGTTGGTGTATTTAAGGTAAATGTTGTCAAGGACATGTACATGTAAATACATACAAATAAAAAGATTAATCTGAAGGCTACCTGGAGTGACTAAAGAAGATTACAATAAAGCCCATACTGGAACAACTGATGTTATGTTCTTTGTTTATAAGAAGATATGATAGTGTCACGTTGTATAGTTATGCAAATAGATAAGGGACAACTGGTATGTTTGATTATGTCATAGATAAAGGTATTATGATAAAGGTCTCCCTTGTTTATAAGAAGATTAATATGATAAAGACCATGTACACCGTTTGATTATGTCATAGATGAGATGGTGTCAGGTCGCAAGTGTTTGATTACGTAACAGATAAGAGGCTTATAATAAGAACCATCTGGCATGTTTACACAGGTGTTTGATTACGTAATAGATAAGATGGTGTCACGTCGCAGGTGTTTGATAACCCAGTAAGATCGCGGCGATGTCTGACTGGTCAAACAGTTGTCCAATCACATCATACCACACGCGGTATTTTCCATGGGACCAATAGATAAGCGTGTTTCAAGATAATGCCACGCAGGCGTTTGCTGATTGGCCAAAACAACTGTTGGTTATAGAGTTGCCTGATGATGGTTTTGTGGTGGAAGGTGAAAAAGAATTAATTACTCTGAATTTTCTCTCTATTAAATTTTATTACAAAAAGAAAAAACAAAAACATTAAAATCAGTTTTACATTTCGTGAAAAAGGAATTACAATCAGTTTTTTACAAGTAATTTTACAATTTCACAAAAAGTGATTTTTACAACGATAAGTAGTTTTACAATAATTTTATAGGTAATCATACAATAAACATAATTAAATGTTCAGTAACTGTTTTTGGCCCTGAAAAAGAACCGTTTTTGTTGTTGTCGTTTTTCTGGACTTTCTCTAGTTATCTTCTCAAGCTGTCTGAACATCCAAAAACGTGTATTTTCTTAATAATGGATCAAAAAGGTATTTTCGTTTCTTAATTGCGAATTTTTCAGCTTCGTTCATTCCGTAACCCTCCTCGACTCGAAGTCGATGAGCAGTTTCTCTGATTTTTCCATAGACCTGATGTTGTCTGAACTGCCGTACTCAGCTCATCGCCTAAAATAATTTCTTACAGAGGGAAGCTCTCACGCTGTGTTTAAGAGCTTCCTTGGCCGCTTTGGTGGCCTCGTCTCTGGGCAAGCCATTTTCTATGTACGACACTTTCAATCTCTGAAATTTAGCTGCATTATCTTCATACGCTCTTATGATTAAAGTGTCTATTAGGTTCGTTTCGTCATCTCCCTCTTCTGAATATTCTTTTTCAGTGATTGTGTTAATACTACTGAGAGGTGTTAATACTACTCACGAAGAGAGAAGAAAATTTTCAACTTGGAACTGTTTATAAGTATTGTTTTTAATATTAGTTTTATTTTAGGGAAGTTTTTATATATTTAGTTTTGCAAGTGTGTTTGGGAGGATCGTACGGTGTAATACGGAGGTTTAGGTGATAGGTTTTTCCGGTTTTGTTGTTTGTTTGCCTTAGTTGCCTTTTTTTCGTGTGTGTTTGTTGCCCTGGTGTTTTTGTCGTTTTTGTCGTTTTCGGTCATTGTATAATATTTGTAGTCATGAATGGTAAGTGCACGACGGGTGTTCAGACGGAGGTAAGTATGGGTGTTAAGGGAGGTCTGAGGGAGGTGAGTCGTGGGGTGCAGGTGGGGGAGAGTGAGGATCCGGAGGCATGCAGACAGTGTAATATGAGGTATGGTGGTGGTCGGTCAATGGAGAGTAGTGGGGTATGTGCGAATTGCAGGGATATTTTACAGTTGTTAGAGAAGTGTGTTGGATTTGAGCGGGAGATTGCAGAGCTGAGAGGGAGGTTGGGGAGGGCCGGTGTATCTGGAGTTACCCCGTTGAAGGTTACCTACGATGGTGAGGTGGAAGGTGGGTGGCAGGTCGTCGTGGATTCAAGGAGGAAAGTGGGAAGCAGGAAACGTGGGGGAATAATGCTTGATGTGGGGGGTTTAACTGAGGAGGGGGGTTCTAGTAGGAAAATTCGGAAGGTGGCGTCAGGTCAGGGCTGCGTCGAGTCCGGAAGCCAGAGTCGGCGTAAGGCTGCCAAGGTCGCTAGGCGGTGTTTAGAAAACAGGTTTAGTGTTTTAGACTCTGATACCCCTGGGGACGAGAGTGAGGGGGAAAGTGTGGGGGGTGAGATGGTTGGTGATGATGATAGGCCAGTCGGGGTAAGGAGGGCGGTCAAGAGAAAGAGGGGGCCAGGAGCTTGCAAAACGAGAGGAGGTGCAGATGATATAGGAACTGGGGCCAGAAGAAGAAAATTAGTTGTAGCGGGGAGCAGCATTGTACGTGGGATTGACAATGTTGTTTGTGGTCCTGATAGTTCCAATCGAACAGTCTTGTGCTTTCCGGGGGCGATGGTGGAGGATCTCAGGGACCGGGTAGACGGCATTGTGGCAGGGTCAGGGCCGGAACCGGTAGTGGTGGTCCATGTGGGGAAACGGCCATTTTCAGGGCCACCCAATTTCCTACAAAAGATAATTTTTTTATCACACACACAGCTCACACATTTCCTATTGCAAAGATCAGGGAAGGTCTTCTCACAAACTTGACAACTAAATCTAATTACTGATTACATCTTTTTTCTCAAAGTGTTCAAACTCGATCAAATGATTTTGAAAGAATGATAAAAACTTCCAATCTTGCTTGCCTTTTATTGTCTCACTCCGGATCACTCATCTATTTGCCACCTCGAAAATGCTGCGTGTATGTAAAACCGATGTGCATGTATGTAAAACCGATGGGCACGTATGTAAAACCGATGTGCACATATGTAAAACCGTTGTGCACGTATGTAAAACCAATGTGCACTTCTGTAAAACCGAAGTGCTCGTACGTAAAACCGATGTGCGCATGCACATATTTGTGGATTCTCTTCCACTGTCTTATAAATCGTGATGTCAGCCCGGTTCTCATTTGTTCTCTGAGCGTTCAAAGAGTGAAGGCATGCCGATCCACAACTGTAAATTTTGTAGGAAAGCATTCTCAAGAGCCTTCACACGCAAAAGACACGAAGATGGTTACTGCCTCGAGAGGTTTGGGATGACAGATGAAGACATTCAGTCAAATGAAGATTATAACTTGTCTGATTCTAACGAGAGCTCATATTCAGAGTCATACAATAGTGATACAACCACTGAAAGCGAATATTCAAAAGAGGAAGATGACGAAACGAACCTAATAGACATGTTAATCACAAGAGCATATGAAGATAATGCAGCTAAATTTCAGAGATTGAAAGTGTCGTACATAGAAAATGGCTTGCCCAGAGACGAGGCCGCCAAAGCGGCCAAGGAAGCTCTTAAAGACAGCGTGAGAGCTTCCCTCTGTAAGAAATTATTTAATGCGATGATTCGAGTACGGCAGTTCAGACAACATGCGGTCTATGGAAACATCAGAGAAACTGATCATCGACTTCGAGACGAGGAGGGTTACGCAATGAACGAAGCTGAAAAATTCGCAATTGAGAAACGAAAATACCCTTTTGATCCATTATTAAGAAAATACACGGTTTGGGATGTGCTGACAGCTTGAGATGATAACGAGAGAAAGTCCAGAAAAACGACAACAACAAAAACGGTTCTTTTTCAGGGCCAAAAAACAGTTACTGAACATTTAATTATGTTTATTTGTCTGATTACCTGTAAAATTATTGTAAAACTACTTATTGTTGTAAAAATTACTTTTTGTGAAATTGTAAAATTACTTGTAAAAAACTGATTGTAATTCCTTTTTCACTAAATGTAAAACTGATTTTAATGCATTTTTTGTAATAAAATTTAATAGAGAGAAAATTCAGAGTTGTTAATTCTTTTTCAGCTCTTCCGCTACCAAACTATCATCAGGTAATTCTATAACCAACAGTTGTTTTGGCCAATCAGCGAAAACCTGCGTGGCATTATCTTAAAACACGCTTATCTATTGGTCCCATGGAAAATGGTATGATGTGATTGGACAACTGTTTGACCTGATCTATTTGCATAACTATACAACGTGACACTATCATATCTTCTTATAAACAAAGAACATAACATCAGTTGTTCCAGTATGGGCTTTATCGTAATCTTCTTACATAACTGTTTAGTCACTCCAGGTAGCCTTCAAATTAATCTTTTTGTTTGATTTTATTTTGATGTACATGTCCTTGACAACATTTACCTCAGATACACCAACAGAGCTCGAAATTTAAGGGAGGGAGAGGGGAGGGGGGAACTCTTTGTTAGTACTCATTAAACGTCTCAGTTTGGAAGTCCGCAATCTTTAGGCTAGCCTTTGGAAGGGGAAGAGGAACAACCCAGGGCTTTAGTGAGGAGGGTCTGGGCTTTGGTGGGGAGGGGGGGGGGCACATACAGAGAAATCCAAAACAATGTGGGGAAAGCCTAAATGGGCTATACATAGCCTGGGCCCCTTTGAATGGTCCTAAATGGGCTTTGGGGAGGGATAGCCTAAAAATAGGGTACATACAGGGCGGGTAGAGGGAGGGGCGCCTAAAATAGCCTAGACCTAGTGAAGGGAGGGGATGGGAGAGGTGCTAGGGGAAGCCTAACGGGTTTGGACGGCGGGGTCAGTGACCCCGGTCATGGTCTGCTTCCGAGATCCTGGTAAAAAGGTGCGTTTTGACTGAGCTTTTCTACTTATCCGTATAATTTAGTTAGCATATATACATCGCATTACATCAACGCGTATACACCACGAAAAGTGGGGAAACAAACAATCTATATCAGCATCGAATCCCTTCTTTATTCTTATGCTGTGTAATATTGTATAATACTAAGTTTTGCACAAGTATTCCATTCTGTATACAGCAAATGTAATATGTTCCAACAAATATTGTTTAAACTAGAGAAACAAAATTTACTGCATCCAGTAAATTCAAAGCTGTGTGAAAAGGGTTAAAGTATCAGGAATAAACTCTACAGAAAGAGAATTTATGGAGGCTTATCTTCTGGTGTAAAATATTTTTTAAAAAATCAGAAATGGGTTTTCGTTAACAGTATTTATAGATATTCATACAGGAATCAGAACCTTCTTTTTATAAGAAACCAGAAAAGGCATATATGTGACCAGCATTCAAAGGGTTCGATACACGAATCAGAAATGGACAATTTTGGCTCTGCCTACTAATTTGGGTGATGAAATACATTCATAAACTTTAGAAATACATTAAGGTGTAAATGCATTTCCCAGTCTTTCTGAGTAATATGCACTTAATGACCTCATTCATGTGGACAATACATTGAATCTCCAGCAATTTTTAACACAGTCGGTGTAGTTCCATGTCCACATCTACATTGAAGAATGAGCGCAACCCACTTTGTACTAATGGCTCCACCAACTTCAGATCTGTCATCTGTCATTCAGATCGAACGGGTGAAAAAAACATAGATGAGTGCAAACTGGTTATTGTTAACCAGCATGCCAAAATGCATAGAGATTGGGCGATCCGTATTTGAGTTGTCGCGCTGACAAAGGGTGTATAGACTCTATGTCGGAGATATTGTCATAAAAACCTTAAAAACCCCAAGAGCTCATTTGAAGGCCTGCTCTTAAAAGAGCATCTAGTGACCTAAAGAAGGCATACATAAAACTAGAACTTCTCTAATAAATTAATTTTAAACAGTCATAGCACTAATACAGTTAACAGTACAATCAACTATGTCAGTATTGCATCTTTTACCGGCATTCTGACAGTATTGTGATAGGTTTCAATAACAAATCTTCAGTGTAGTTTTACAGGTGTCACATAACTAAATATTTTCACATACCATTATAACGTTCAGGCGGAAAAAAATTTGATCGCATCACTTTAATTTTGGCATTCAAATATCTCTGTCAAGTATTGCCCTTCAGACAACTTTTTCTGATCTGAAAACAGGGGGTCATGCAACAAATAAGAGAGAAAAACTGACACAAAAGGAAGTACCGGTCACGTGCGCATATTTGTCAGGGAATTCCCTACAAAAACACACAAAAAGTAAATTGTATTTTTTAGGTCCAAAAGTCATCAAATCACCCTTTTTTTATCAGGAATATTAAACAATAATGCAAGATGTCAATAGAATGTTTCAAACGTTTTTTGAAACAATGGATTTTCCCAACTCTGTTTATTTTTAGAGATTGCATCATTTCTGAGTGCAACATTTTAAGACGGTTCACTCTAATTTCAATATTTTGTTCCGCGCTACCTACAATTACATGTACACCGGAATTCTTCATGATCAAGTTGTTTGTTTTTATATTAACTTGGTTTGGGAATTAATTCTGTACAATGAGATTAAATAAATAGATAATGTTATTGTATGTGACAGTCACAGCTTACTCTCTACTGCTTTTTGTGAAATTCTTTCATGGAGAAAATATTCATACAGGAATCAGAACAATTTTTCTAAGAAACTCGAAAAGACATATATGTGCACACCATTTATAGGGTTCGATCAAGGAATCAGAAATGGACATTACTGCCGCTGCCATTTATTTGAATGATGAGATTCATGTATAATCTCCAGTACTGCATTAATTGGAATAAAATGAAATTCCTAATAGGTCGAAAAAGTATGCATTTAATGACCCCTCTTGACCGCATAGAGGTGGACCACATTTTGAACCTCCAGCAAGTTTCAACTCATTTGGTGTAGGTAACATTACTATAGGTCATACCAAGCCTGAAGTATGAGCTTAAACTACTTGATAAATATTGGCTCCACCAACTCCGGATCTGCCATATTTGTAAATGATGGCAAATGTTCATATTAGCTAAACAATGATGAAGTGCATGCATGGTACCTCTGGAAAATATATTGCAAGTAAAAGGGTTCAGTAAAGTTAGAATGTAGACGTTGAAAGGCCTTGATGATCCCCAAGAGCCTATCTGAAGACTTATTTGGCATTGTCAAAATACCGAGGTCCCATCTATGTCCATGTGTGTTTAGAACAACATTGTGAGAATGGAAATGGTTTTCATTATTCTCAATGATTTTTTTAAGAGAGGTGCACCATAGAAGTGCAGAACGCTTTAGTACACATCGCCACCGTGCCCCCATATTAAAATCTTCAGAGGGTTAAAATACTCTCTTTAAATATTCTATTTTAATCCTTTAACCCTTTACCCAACGAATCGGCCGCATCCGCCCACGTAATATGCAAATTGGGAAGTTGAAAAAAAACATTAGTTTCAACGAGGGGTCCCATGATATGGTTTTGTTGAAATTGTTTGGAAAATTAAAAAAAAATGATATTTGAAATAATAAATTTTGGTATCGTCTGCGTTGGGTAAAGGGTTAAATGGGGGCGCAGTGGCTGAGTTGGTAGAGGTGCAGGCTGCAAGTCGAGCGGTCCTCACTCTGTCCTTGGGCAAGACACTTCACCCCATTGCCCACGTGGGTGGATGGTGGCGATGTGTACTAAAGCGTACTGCACATCGATGGTGCACCTGTCTTCAGCCAATGCTAACCCCGCTTGTGTGAAGTTAGTATGTGGGGGATCGGATAGTTGCTCGCTGTTGCCGGAGGTTCTCCCCCTGGTACTCCGGCTTCCTCCACCCGTAAAACTGTCCTGGTCATGGTAAACCACCGTGCAGAAATATGTGACATTAAACACCAATAAATAAACAATCCTTTAAAAAATGAGCTCATTCCAATGAAGGGTCATAAGCTATGTTTTTCAAGCAAAAATGAAAAAGTAATTAAAACTGAATAGACATTTCTGTGTATAAAGCTGGCCGGGTTTTGCCGTTATGTTGGCTAAAAGTTAAGAATCCCTTAATTTGGAAAGCACACTGAAAAGGTGTCCCATTCCACATACAATTAAATGCTGCAGAAAAGAAAGCGAAAAACATTATGTAGCCATGAGTTATTTTAAAGGTATTTTTTTACTCACATCGAAGTATTAAGAGGGTTAAAATCTGACCATTCAAATATTCCATTTTATTACTTTGTAACTGTGGTAGGTGTTTCGAGAAACCCACACACCACTCCATCCCAAAACCTCTCAATCCTGAGTTATGATTGAGAATAAATAGATTTAAAAAAAAATGCTTTGAAAAGTGAAGGTTTCTTTCTCTCTTCAATGATTGAGACGGAAGTTTTGTAACATGATACAACATAAATATGTACAGTGCTGTTCAATGTAACAAAGAATTCTATCTCAGCTTTCTCTCTGGAGATTATATTCTGTTTTAGATAATGGTTACTGCTTCAACTAACTCATTTCCCAGTAAATGTTGTAAACATATTTTTAACCTGCAGAGCCCGAAGGCCACCACATGCCTCCAAATCATAGATGACCGAGTGCCAATGGCAGGCAGTCTATCAGTATACCAAAAACATTGAGATGTGATTGATTGTGTAACCGGACACGGTACAGGGTAGGCTAAATGTCCCACAGAAACTCCCAAACCCTCTTACCGTTGGATAACCCACTCAAGTCCGTTTGTTCTTGAACTATGGCTGATGAGAGGACACACATCAAAATATGGAACAACACAGGAATAACAGTGGTATTCTATTTTAATTGAGATTCATATTGAAGGAGTATGACGGTTTCAATTTGATGATTCGATGTACCACTCCGGACCAATTCAATACAAAATCAGCTGTTTGTGCATCATCAAGTGACCTCTCCTTTCTTTTTATAAAATAGGAGAAGGCATAGGGTGATGCACAGACAACCTCAGCAAACCTTACATGAGGCCCTATAAGTGTCAACAAAACAGAAAACAAACGGACGAATGGACAGGTATTCAATAGTTTAGTCAAATCGAAACTCTGATAAATAATATCTCAGACTGTAATGAATTTCATGTTTGCATAAGTGGGCAATTTTGTGTTGTTCATTCACCAAGAAAACAGATGTTAAATGGTTTTGACCTAGGTTGGACCTCTCCACTCACATCCTAACAATTTAGTTTTAAACTAGCCAAAATAAAAAAAATAATCTTCTAAAACCACCCAGCACCCAATATACCCAAGGGCGAGAGACTAAAAGTCCTTAGGAAGTAGATCGAACCTGGAGGTTCTTAAGTCACAACTTAAGTGATTTGAATGCGCCGCGACATGGCTTTTATACACAGTAAGGGGAGACAATTCAAGAATTATCCTCCCTGACAAAATCCAACCAATAAAATAGCTAGCACCAATAGCAGTACCGCACAACAGAACACCGCCCGCAAACCGGGCTCCGACTGGTCCTGTTAAAAAAATACAGATCAATCAGAGTCCAGCTTGCAAAAGACATTCGGCTGTGACAGCAAAATGGTGGACAATTCAAGCCAACACCGAAAATGGGAAACAGGCCCGTTTAACATAAAAACTTACCAAATAGGGCCAAATTAACAAGGACTTCCATATAAAACTGATTATAGATAAAGACTAACAACTAATTCAGGGTAAATTATTTTCTTACGACACACCTATAGGGTAAGTAATGTCCGTACATCGAATCACCCAAACCAAACCCGCCACACTCCTCCCCTCTTACAATAAAATTTACAATTTTAAAAAAAAATACAAAAAAATGTTCAGGCATTCCAGAGGGGACATCTCTTCTTCTCTACCACTCCATCTGCGTCGATGACAATTCGAACGTCTCTAGCATCTACATCGTCTCTTGACAAATCATGGCTAGCCATCGCTGTGTCTTCCCGCCTCCTCTTTGCTGCCTCCACTCTCTCAACCCTTCGCACCATCGGTCGTGGACACCGAAATCCTTCTGGATCTACATATTTGGAGTTTAGTTTCTCCATGGAGGTTACAGTATCCATTAGTAATTCAATTTGGCTATCCTCCATATGATGCTTCTTTCGAAGATGCCTCCTGACCTCAGTCTTCTTCACGTCTACCATACTGCAATTATCAACTGGACAACCCCACAATCTGACGGTTCCAATATGGAACCTTTGAAAGTGAGCCCTATATGCTGATAATACCCTAAAATGGTGAGGCCCTCACTTGTCAACTGGACACGTCATCCCACCATCTTGCCACTCCATCTCCAAGTCTTTATCCAATTCCCCTAACTCTTTACAAGAGACTGATATTTCCAATTCATCCATTCTAAAACAAAACAGCCGATAAGTACCTTCATTCCCTTCAATGCTGCCGACGTTCTAGTCTCCAGAGTTATATTTAATTTCAATGATAATTTTTATTTTATTTTATTTTATTTTATTTTTTTTATTGCTAACACAATAACATGTATACAGTAATATTTCCGTGTATAACACATTCTTTAGCATAATGGATCTAACGGTGCCAGCACCACAGACCAACCAAAGATCACTCAACCAAAACCAGATATCCTACATCCTTACGGCATCCTTACACAGAATCAAAAGTTTTATTTAAAATTTTGTATTCAAACCAAGCATACCATCCAAGAAATATTTCATCTACGGAATTACCATAATTGTAATTGCTCTCAATGAATGCTCTCTGGTATTACCATGCCAAGTTGAATTTAATTGGGGCAGGGCAGTTTTGGACCCTCTAATTTTTTCTTAAATTCATCATCAACTACGGAGTTGCATAATACAACTGCTCTCATTGATGAGCTTTAAAAGACCATACACTGCCAAAATATTAGTTGAAATAACCCACAGAGTAAGAAAACTCAGCAGACATTTGAAAAGAATAAAAACGAAACATTTTATAAACTACTCTTCCAGGAACCTTTCAGTCTCGAGCACCTTGTTTGCTCTTTTTAATTATTAAAATACGTATCACTGTCAAAACAAATGCTTTAAATAACGTATTTACAAGACTTCTGCTTCAAGGTGAATAAACAACGGGTTTCCTAACAGGACGCCCACAGCGAGTTCTTTTAATTTCAGGCACATCATTGATAGGAGGGAGAGTAAATGACGAATAATCATCCTCGTCTGATAATTCTAATTCTATCTCATCTGTTACAGGTTCTACTGCAATATCCACATCCTCTGAAGAGGTAATTTCCCAATTTATAGGTGGCAACAGCCCTTCATAAATTTTCAAGTGATCTACATGAATCACAACCATCATACTTTCTGGATTACGTTTTAATTCATAAGTGACATCAGTACTTTTCCGTATAACTTTATATGGACCAATCCACCACATGCCCAATTTCATACTAGCTGTCGGAGGGTACCACCTCCAAACAAAATCACCAGACTCAAACCGCCTGGGTTTTAACCCTCGATCATAATATTTCTTTTGTTTACTTGCTGCACGTTTGAGATTTTCATGTACATGGTCAAACGTACCATTCAAGATACTTCTTAACCATTCAACATACTCAACAGGGCAAGCATATGAAGGTGATTGTAGTGGATTCCCCAAAATTAAATCAAGTGGTAATAACACATCATGTCCAAACATAAGAAGATTTGGTGAACTTCCTGTGCTTTCATGAATTGTTGAACGATATGCCATAAGGACAAAGGGCAAATTATCATCCCAGTCATCTCTATTTTTGTTTGCATAAATAGCCAACATCTGTTGCAAAGTTCGATTATACCGCTCGACCAAACCATCAGACTGTGGTCTGTATGGAGTAGTCCTGGTTTTGTCAATACCTAATTTTTTACACAAGACAGAAAATAACTCGGATTCAAATTCCCTCCCCTGATCTGAGTGGAGTTGTTTTGGAACCCCAAAACGGCAGATAAATTCATTCACCAGCTTATCCGCTACAGTCAGAGCAGTATGATTTGGGACTGCATAAGCTTTGGCCCATTTGGTGAAATAATCACACAAAACAATTATATATTCATTTCCATCCGGTGTGATGGGCAAGGGGCCAACTATATCCACAGCTACGCGATCTAATGGTGCACCTACAATGGATTGACACAAGGCTGACTTTCCACGTCCAGGTCCAGGCTTAGCTCTTGCACATTCATTACATTGTCTACACCAACGTCTAATATCTGTGGACATACCCGGCCAGTATACCCTTTTCTTTATTGACTGCAATGTTCTGTCCCTACCTAAATGACCAGATGTCCTATCTTTATGTAACTGATCAAATACTTTAGCTCTTATTTCCTGGGGTGCTACAAGCAAACAAGTCTGTGTTTTCTCAGAATTTTTCCACTTAAAATACAAACAATTATCTATTTTTTCCAAAGATTCCCACATATCCCACAAAGTTTTTATTGCTGTAGAAGAATCTCTGACAATATGACGAGAGGGTTTACTGATATACTCTCCTTTTAATTTTATTATTTGTTTTAAAGAAGAGTCATTATTTTGCCAATTCATTATTTCTTGGTGCGACCACGCTTCTACCCAATTAGGTGTCAGAATTGTCTCCTCTGGGGGCATCTGAGACACAATAGAGTCGTAAACCGACGAATCTCCATCATCAGACAAATCTTCTATAGGAGAATCCTCACTCAACACCCTAACAGGAGCTGTCAGTTTTTGTGCCGATTCATCTTTAGAATCTTTGCAATCTAGCTGCTCCTTTGATTTTAACTTTCTTGAGTGATGAACCCTACTATTTTAGAATGACATTCAGGGCAATCTTGACGTTTACAATAGCTTGGAGGCCGTCTAGACAAACTATCAGCATTTGTATGTAAATTACCCTTTCTATATTCTATTTTAAAATCATATGTTTATACACAGTAAGGGGAGACAATTCAAGAATTATCCTCCCTGACAAAATCCAACCAATAAAATAGCTAGCACGAATAGCAGTACCGAACAACAGAACACCGCCCACAAACCGGGCTCCGACTGGTCCTGTTAAAAAAATACAGACCAATCAGAGTCCAGCTTGCAAAAGACATTCGGCTGTGACAGCAAAATGGTGGACAATTCAAGCCAACACAGAAAATGGGAAACAGGCCCGTTTAACCTAAAAACTTACCAAATAGGGCCAAATTAACAAGGACTTCCATATAAAACTGATTATAGATAAAGACTAACAACTAATTCAGGGTAAATTATTTTCTTACGACACACCTATAGGGTAAGTAATGTCCGTACATCGAATCACCCAAACCAAACCCGCCACAATTGTATTTGGGTTATCATGCTGATAAACAGTGCATAGAAGACATTCTATGAATGTTATTAATTTATTGGGGTTTAACGACACTTTTCAACAGCTAGGCCCGCCTCGTGTCGGACAGTTTTTTACGGATGGAGGAAGCCTGGGAACCCAGAGAACAGCCAAGCAGCAACAAGTAACTGCCTGGCTCCCCAACATGCTAACTCCACACAAGCAGGGTTAGTGCAAGTGCATCATCGACATGCAGTATGTCTTAGTACACAATATCACCATGCCCTTATGTGGGCAATGGGGGTGAATTGTTTTTGCCCAAAGACACAAGGCAGTTGCCGCAGATAGGATTCGAACTAAGAACCTCTCGGCTTGGAGCCTGCACCTCTAACTACTTAGCCAGCGCGCCCCTCTATGAATGTAATGGGAATACTTTAGAGGCTTATTTTGGGGATAAAATAGTTTTAAAGAAATAAGAAATAGGTTTTCAATGACAGTATTTATAGATATTCATTCAAAAATCAGATAATTTTTTCCAAGAAACCAGATAAGGTATATATCTTCACAGCATTCAAAGGGACCGATCAAGGGAATGCACGAGGAGGTTCAAAAATATGATTTCTAGCAATTCTGGTAATAGCCCTCATGACTCCTGTTTGACCTTGGCCCAAATTTTGAACCTCCATCGAGTGTCGACTCGTTTAGTATTGGTCCAAGGTCCATACATCATACCATGCTTGAGATATGAGCATGACCCACTTTCACAATTTTTGCCACACCAACTTTTTACGTAAGAATGAATGTATGGACTTCAGGAATGCTTTAGAGAGTCAAAAAAAAATGTGATTTCCAGCAATTCTGAAAAAACACACTCAATGACCCCAGGTGACCTCCGTGACCTTGACCCATATTTTTGAACCTCCATCAAGTGTCGACTTATTTAGTGTTGGCTCCAGGTCCATGCATCACACCATGCTTGAGATATGAGTGTGACCCACTTTCAAAATTTTTGGCCACGCCCACTTCTTTTCATGAAAAAATGCATGTCTGAATTTTGGGGAAGCATTTGGAGGTCAAAAAATATGATTTCCAGCAATTATGAAAAATGCACTCATTGACCCCTGGGTGACCTCGGTGACCTTGACCCATATTTTGAACCTCTATCGCATGTCGACTCATTTGGTGTTAGTCCCAGGTCCATGCATCATACCGTGCTTGAGTTATGAGCATGACCCACTTTCAAAAATGTTGGCCACGCCCACTTTTTTACGTCAAAATGCATGTATGGACGTCAGGAATGCTTCAGGTGTCAAAAAATGTGATTCCCAGCAGTTATAAAAAATGCACTTAATGACCCCTAGGTGACCTCGGTGACCTTGACCCATATTTTGAATCTCCATTGAGTGTCGACTCATTTGGGGTTGGTCCCAAGTCCATTCATCATACCACGCTTGAGATATGAGCATGACCCACTTTTAAAATTTTTGGCTACGCCTACTTTTTTAATGTTAAAAATGCATGTTTGTACATCAGGAATGCTTTAGGGGGGCAAAAAATGTGATTTCCTGCAATTATGAAAAATGCGCTCAATGACTCCTAGGTGACCTCCGTGACCTTGACCCATGTTTTGAATCTCCACTGAGTGTTGACTCATTTGGTGTTGATCCCATGTTCATACGAGATACCATGCCTGAGATATGAGCGTGACCCACTTTCAAAAATTTTGGCCACGCCCACTTTTTTAATGTAAAGAAAATGCATGTGCGTATGTCAGAAATGCTTTAGAGGATCAAAAAATGTGATTTACAGCAATTATGAAAAATGCACTCAATGACCCCTAAGCGTCCTCCGTGACCTTGACCCATATTTTGAATCTCCATCGAGTGTCGACTCATTTGGAGTTGGTCCCAGATCCATACGTCATACCACACATGAGATATGGGCGTGACCCACTTTCAAAAATTTTGGCCACGCCCACTTTTTTGACGTAAAAGGAATGCTTTAGGGGGTCAGAAAATGTGATTTCCAGCAATTATAAAAAATGCACTCAATGACCCCTGGGTGACCCTCGTGACCCTGACCCATATTTTGAATCTCCATCGAGTGTCGACTCATTTGGTGTTGGTCCGAGGTGCATATGTCATACCACACCTGAGATATGGGCGTGGCCCACTTTCAAAACACTCCTACAGACAGCCCTGATACCCCAGGAATCTGAAAAACATAGGTGGCCGAGAACTTGTGGCTGTCTATCAGCATGCCAACAATGAACGAGTTAGGGCAATTCGTTTTCGAGTTATCTTGCGGACAAAAAGGTGATGAAAAGTGATGAGAAGACAGAAGACAGAAGAAGAAGAAGAAGAAGAAGAAGAAGAAGAAGAAGAAGAAGAAGAAGAAAAAGAAAAGAAAAAGAAACCGTGCAAAAACAATAGTCTGTGTGTTTCACACAGACTAACTAATTCCTTACAGAATATGACCAGTGGTCTGATAACTTGCTGAAGACTATGTATTGCAGACCAATCAATATTTTCAACACTTGACCAAAAGATAAACCTTTGAAAATGTAATCAAGCAGACAACAAACTCAATGTACAATTTATCAGTGTGAATTAACGGGGAAATAGTCATTCTGCATTGCAACAACTAAACGGTTATTTATTTATTTATTTATTTATTTACGACACTTTCGATAGCTAGTGTCACCTCGTGTCGGTGGAGCCGGGGGAGCCGGGATAAAAGAGAGAACCACCGAACAACGACGAGCAACTGTCAGACTCGACAACGTACTAACTCCACACAAGCGTGCTTAGCATTGGTTGAAGACCAGTGCCCCACCGACGTGCAGTAAGCCTTAGTACACGGCACCACTGCGCCCCACGTGGGCATTCGGGATTAAGTGTCTTGCCGGAGGGCACAACTAAACGGTTAAAAGTCTGCTTAACCCTTTGAACCCTTGGGGTATCTTCCATGTCAGTTCAATGAAATCAATTGGAAGAGTCCATATTTACATTTTGGGGGTAGACCAATTAATATTTTTGTCAACAAATGGTTAAACTATAACGAGGAGATTTATTACAAACTTGATTGATTCGAAATCATACACATGGCAATAAAGGAATATTGAATTCCTAGAAAATTGTATTCTGTTAACGTCACAAATGAGTTCCTAATGAAATATCTGAAGAACGTGATTTTTCATCACCAGTAATCACGCCATCATTACAAGCTTCTCGCGGGTACAAACACCCGCGCTCTTGCAACCGGATATCCGGATTAAATTATTTACTGAATTTAACTCTTTGAACTCTAGTGGTAACTTCTCTGCTAGTTTAATGACAACAATTAGAGGTACCCACATTCATTATTTGGGGTAGAGAAATCCATATTTTCAAAGTGCAGCCTCATGGCTGCACGTTGAAAATATTGATTGGTCTACACCCACACATTTACTGAACAGCCACCCTATATAAGGACGTTGTGACGTTTCATGTTCCTGGCCAGAAAATCGTCCGCTGAGATTCAAAGGGTTAACAGTCTTTTATATGTACAATTTCGAAGTAACACCACTACAGTGGAACAATAAACATTGGTTCCTATGAAAATAACATGCCGACTCTTGTATTTATCAAGTGGGTATTGTAAAGGATTGTATGAGTGATAAGACACCTTAATGCGTTCATTCCAAGACACTTAATCCCAACTGCCCACTTCAGGGCAAAGTGGCGCTGTTTACTAAAGCGTACTGCATGTCGATGGGGCATTTGTCTTCAATCAATGCTAACCTTGCTTTTGTGGAATTAGTACGTTGGGATGTCTGACAGTTGCTCACCGTTGTTCGGTGGTTCTCTTCGGGTACTCCGACTTCCTGCACTAGTATAACTCTTCGACACGAGGTGACCCTGGCTGTCTAAAGTGTCGTTAAATACCAGGAAATAAATAAATATATGCGTAAATTCATCTATTCTTTAATTAAATTAACCTGTTATTATCAAAGTATCTGAATTTATCCATTGTTTCTGAACTCTAGATTTTAGCCTGGCGGTAATATTACCTCTGGAAATATGCCTCATGTCATTTGGGTACACCGTTCCTGTATATTTTAGTAATCGAGAGTGATTCTTATTTAGCACTAGCTCTAGTAAACGCAACCTTAGCCACTCCCCCCCCCCACACACACACCTTCTCCCATTCAATGTGGATTGTGTGCTTTTGCGTTAGTGATTACTTGTGTGCGTGTTAAAACGTTTTGTCTCAAATCTGTCGAGGAAATGGCTTCCACCCTTCTGACCATGAGTCAACATGCCCTCGTGTCTGGTGACTGCTTACGTGGTGGACACGCTGCCTCGGTTCAGTGAGGGGCGGTGGGTAATCGATCTGGTTAGGCGAGCTGCTTACTACATTCCCTCTGCCTCCAAGGTGACGATGCGTGAGCCTATCTATTTGTCCTAACCATCTTCTTGTGTCAGCATATCCAAGAGCTGGGGAGACGACCCAAATAAGCTCTAAGCGTTCTTTCGAATCCCTCCTTTAGTTTAATAATAATGTTTATTCAATAGAGAATGTTATATGTTACACTAACACCGTAAATCTGACAAAAGCAAACAAATATTAAACAACAAAACACAGTGTAACAAATATCAAAATTTCAGTGGACGGTACTGTAGGGATTTGACCGTAAGCTTATAGCTTATTCGGGTCATCCCCCAGAGATTATAGCTTTTTCGGGTCATCTCAATCCCTCCTTTAAAATGTATCTTCTCTATTCTTATGCTGTGTAATATTGTATAATACTTAGTTTTGTACAAGTATTCCATTCTGTATACAGCAAATGTAATATGTTCCAATAAATATTGTTTAAACTAAACTATACGCAATAAATAACTTATTTTGCAACACTCTCCTGTAAAAGATTGCAATATGGAAACATTTTATTTGTCCGAGAAGATATTTCTTTTTAGCAGACTTTCTAGAGTGGGTGGCAAGTAAACAAGCTTTCGCTCTGCACAACTCTCACCAAGGAGATAATAATCGAAAAGAAATGAGTTTCTAAAAAAGTCTCTTTTGTACGGATGCAAATTTTCATCCACACAATGGATTTTAAATAATTTTTTGAATTTTTAACACTAACCAATATCACTGAATCTACGTCCTTGCTGTGAGAAAGTTGCATTCCAGTTATTTCGTACTCTGGGTAAGAAAAATGAGTCCTCGGGAAATGTGTGCGTCTCTCAACATGAAGAACAATCGTTTTGAACCTAGAAGTCGGAATGTTCCGAAAGATCATACCCTTACACCAGACGCAAGTTGTCTTCAACCAATGCTAACCCTTCTTGTGCAGAGTCTTGCAAAGCACTTAATCCGGAATGCCCACGTGGGGACACGATGATGCCGTGTACTAAGGCTTCTGCACGTCGATGGTGCACGTGTCATCAACCAATGCTAACGTGCTTGTGTGGAGTCAGTACGTTGGGAAGTCAGACAGTTGTTCACAGTTGCCCGGTGAGTCTTTTCCGGCACTCCGGCTTCCCCCACCAATAAAACTGTCCGATACGAGGTGACCATGGCTGTCAAACGTGTCGTTAAACCCCCCAAAATAAACAAATAAATAAATAAATAAATAAATAAATAACTCTGTTTTAGGCCTTTGCACAACGAACACGTTATCATTTTTTAAAATTTTTATTATTTTTGTTTATGGTTACCAAAACACCATAGCTCGTTCCAATGAAAGGTCACATGATATAAGTTTTTTGAAATATTTTATAAATTTCGCGAGGCGGATGCTGCCGATTCGTTATAGAAGTAATTGGAAGAGTCCATATTTACTATTTGGGGGTAGGCCAGTTAATATTTTCAACGTACAACTTTGGGGTTGGACGTTGAAAATATTCATTGGTCTTCCCCACACTTCAACTTTGCAGCCATCCTACATCATGAAAGTATGACATACCATGTTCCTGGGCCGAAAAAGCGGCCTCTTGGGTTCAAAGGCTTAACAACAAATGGTTAAACTTTTACGAGCACGTGTTTTACAAACTTGACTGATTCGAAATCATACACATAGAAATAAAGGCATGCTGAAATGTGAGAAAATTGAACTTCATAACATCACTAACCAGTTTCTAATGAATGTCTGGCAGGAGACGTAATATCTGAACAACGTGATCTCTCATCACGTCATCCATTAAAAGCTTCTCGCGGGTACAAAAGTCACCAATTATTATGAGACTCCAGGCATCATCGCGTCATCGAGGGATTGTTTGCTAGGATTTCTGATACAGTGCATTGCAACACATAGCATTCCAACTAAATGTAACAAATGAAGAAAAATAACCAGTAATGAAATATTTGCTGGAGCTTTAGAAAGCTTGGCGCTGTACACATCTTTAACTCTTTTTCAGAGCCAATGTTGACCTTTTTGCCTCAAGTCTCAAAAATGATTATCTTCCGTTAGGGCAAAGTCATAGCTCCGGAGCTGTGGGGTAGCAGGGACATCGGGCCATGTTGCCCTAAACTATAATGGGGCAGATGGGGGCAGCTGTGTTCTGAACTTGTCGTAGGGACAATGGGGTAATGAAACTGGGACATCCTTACTGTGACTTTCTATTCGCTCCCATGTCTTTAAATGAGGCGTGTAGCCGGGATTCTACAATAAGGGGTGCCCTAGGCAGTTTTTGAGGGGGCCAAAGATGATATTTGAAAGGAAGTTGTGTGGAGTTTCGGGACATTCCCTGGCCCTAATTAGGGCCCTCAGTTCGTTGCTTCCTCTCACTTCCATTCAGGGAAGTGGGAGGAGGCAACGACCGGTGGGCCTTATCTATCACTAGCCACCCCCTCCCCATCACCCTCCCAACATTTTGCAAAATGTAGTGCTCTAAGACGGAAGCTGAGGCATTTGTAGCGTGTATTGGCAACCACTTTAGGACTGTAGCTTATGCGAAACTTGCATTGGCTCACTGTTTTCGGGGCAGCGAAATTGTCAGGGGGCCAAGCTGCTCCAAGGCCCTCCCGTAGCTACGCCACTGCTCTGAATATCAGACTTGACAAGAACAGTATTTACGCCATTATTCAATTGTGCTGATGTCGGATGAAATCGCAACGGACTTTACTGAATACCTGTCAGTCGGCTCTGTCGAAACATAAACAATATGTCAAACTACTGACTTTCCCCTTTCAACCTCGCATCAAAGAATTGTATGTATCTGTTCCGACTTGGATTCTTCCCTTTTCCCGATGATAGAGAAAAATGCCGAAATACTTCGATGGCTCCGATGTCCGTTTGTTTCTTTGCTAATCGATGTAGTTTGGATATACAACGCAGAGAATTTCCCATAGAGCTTCTTGACAGGTTATTTTCCGAACAGTCGGATTCGATTTGAATTCGGTATTCGATTCGATACATACACAGAACGCCACACGCATGTGAATGGGTTAATCGATATGGCACGAGAGCCAGCGCGGAAGGGTAAAACGAGGGTCCGCAATCACACGCGTGTGTTGGTCTATGTTTATTACACGCCTTCATTTCAATAAAATCAATTATCAGAAGGACACTGAACAATTCATTTGACAACAATCAACAGAAACAACACATTATATCGCCAACCACATTTGTGACGGGATCCCGTGTTACTGTTTCGTCCCCTGAGTTCCACTGCGTTCTATGTGCCTACTAGCACATAGAACACATTGGAACTCAGGGGACGATTTTCAGCTATCGCTAGCGATGCAAATTGTATTTGCGTTGCACGATTTGTAGAAAATTCCAGTGAATTTTCTCTTCTGTTCAAAAATAGTTCGTCAACGATTTCCAGTCCGCACATATGTGCGGAACAGATTTTCATTTTCCGCATGGTTTTGTGTTGTTGTAGATGGGGATTTCAGAGAACGTAATAAAAAAATGAGGATTCGCAGGGCCCTAAGTGCGGACCACATATTGAAAATTGTCACCCCTTTTACGTAAATGTTCCCTCCGGCTGTTGCCACTTCTCGCAAAACATTGATACAAATAGGATGCTGAGCACTAGCCCAGGAGACATTTAATTAACAAGCAAATAAATTGATCAAGATAGCATCAGAACAGCCATAACACCGATATTGATAATGATTCCTGTTTGTCGTGTTTATGTCCTCGTTTTATGACGATGTGCACAATTGTTGCCATTTTCAGGCAACAGTATGGACATGAGGGGAATTTGGAGGTTAGCAATGTTGATTCCCAAAACGTGATTCCTGATGAATCAAAATGTTTCTGTTGTCCACAATAGGCCACATTGAACAGAAAATACGGGGGGGGGGGGGGGGGGGGGGACATTTAGTTAAATAATAACCGTAATCCCCTTTTGCCATGGTAACAGAAGGGATTAGCTAGAAATATACTCACTTGTCTAGTGAGCAATATTCAGGAATACTGGAAAATCAACTTCTTCTCCTTGCAGATGATATTCTTTCAGTGTCGGAAACCGGGGCTTTGTCGGTGATGGGGGAAATGGATTCGCGCCGCGTATTCAGTCGAAACTCAAGGAATGTCACCTGAATCCGTGCGTGAACGTATAATAATAATAACACTTTGGCCAGCCGCTGATTTGTCGCGGTTCTCGGACGAGAAGGCCTTGGTTACCCCTGTACTCTCAACCGCCTCCATATTCCTACGCTTCTCCTCTCCTCCCAACACTCGGAGACGAACTGCTTGATGACATCCCTTGCCCCATTCTTCCCAGTCTCTCCGATTAGCATATTAACCCTCTCCTTTGAGGCTCCCCCAACCACATGTCCTTCATTCTCCCACCCCACTTCCCCATTATACTCCCAGTGAATCTCATTCTTTTAGACTGATACTTTGGGCATTCCAGAAGAAAGTGTTCCAGGGTCTCCACCATGCCCAAGTTACACATCGGTCACTCCCTTTCACGGTCTTTCCCAATTTCCCCCCTCAGCACCAGGGATCGCGACCTCAGTTTGAACAACAGTGACCCCCCAAAGGTGCGTGCCATCAAGGTACTCTTCAAAACCTGGCTTCTCTTTATCACGCAGGCCACCCAAAGACCTCTTTGATTTTTACCCCCTCTCGCCAATTACGGTTACAATCCTTCATGACCCTTTCTCTGACGATTGTGTTACCCTGGTTTGCCCCAACGTCCAGGTCCGAGATCTCCAATGAGTAGTTCTCTACTAGTTCCCTCACTTGGACCATCCACCCCGTCTTGATATTTGAGTTGAAAATTCTCAGGAACATTACTTTACACCATCGGCTGTCGGGGAGATTCACCAAATAATTAAGATAACCGAGTTTCAACAGGTCTATCCTGTCCTTGATCCAGGTCTATCCTATCCTGTCCTTGAAGCTCACCCCTGATTGCTTCTAGCGCTGCGGCATTACTCGACCCCGTTATTCATCGGCCAGCATCGTTCTGCATGATTTCCAAGCTCTTTACGGCCGTCTGGTTTAGGGGTACCACTTCCGTACCGTATGTTATACTTGGCAGCCCCACCTTTTCCCAAACGGTTTTTCCCCACGAAAACCTTATTGAAACTGTTTCTCCCTATAAGTTTCATTTGGTTAAGGATTCACTTCCCCTTCAGAATCAATTTATTTGTGTGGTTTCGGTAGATGCCTCTTCCTGTAATGCTTATATTTACCCCCAAATACTCGTAATCACCTGTCTCTCCTACACTGAGAAGTTTGCTGCTCCCTTCCGGAATGCAGAATTCACCCACTCTCCACCTTCGAGTGGGGTCCACTTTGCGGCCCACAGGTGTAACTTTGCTCTTGCTTTCATTAAGTTCGAGTCTCCATTTGCTCCCATATTTCCCAAGAATTCCGAGCATTTTCGTTAGCTCCTCTTCGCTTTCTGACACTAGAACCATAACGTCTGCAAAAAAATAGCACTGGGATCTTCAAGTCCCCAACTGCTACCCCCTCGTCGCTACGCAGGAGTTCATCTCCTAAACCTTTGATGTACAATGCAAACAGGATTGGCGAAAGGATACACCCCCTGTTTTTAGGCCTGTCTCCATAGGCACACGTTTTGTTGTAATGTTTCCCAGGCTAAGTTCACTCTGTACATCTTTATATAATGCTTTCATAATTCCAACAAACTCGCCTCCTAAGCCCAGGGCCTCCAGCTTGCGCCATATATCTTCCCTCCATACTCAATCGTATGCCTTTTTGGCATCCAAAAAGTCCATAAACATCTTTTTTCTTTTTTTGCTTTCGTGGATTCTATCATTTGGGATAGCGTGAAAAGATGGTCAGTAACTCTCCTTCCCTTCCTGAAGCCATTCTGCATTTCTCCCAAAAAACCCTTCTCTTCAATCACGTCCTCTAGTCTCCCATGCAGGACTTTACAGAAAACCTTTCCAATGTTGCTACTGACAGAGATCTCTCGATAGTTATCCAAAACGTCTTCCCCCCCCCCCCCTTTTTGTGAATAAATGTCACTTTGCTTTCTCTCCAATCCTTTGGGATCTCTTGATTTTCTATAGCTAGATTGAATAGGGCAGTTAGACTTTCCACGAATTCCTCTCCCCCATTTTTGATAAACTCGTTAGGAATTTCATCCACTCCTCCCGCTTTTCCATCCCTTAATTTTGATATCACCTTTCGCACCTCCTCCGTTTTAATTTTGTTTTACGTTCAAACTCGACCCCCTGTCGTTCTTATCGTCCAAATAAGACTGCTATTTCGTATTCTCCGATTATCGTCTTCAATCTTATTTACTTTATTTCGTGCTTGGTTGTACTCTTCCTTTGCTACTGTGGCCTCGTTACTGTTCGCCCCCTTAAGTTTTCTACTTCTCCTGTATGCAACACATTTAGCTTTTCTTCCCTTTATGGCCCTTTTCAGTTCTTCATTCACTCTGTACCCAAGTTCCTTTTCGGTGTGTCCATCTAGGAAGCAACAGGGAATATTTTCATTTGAGTTGTCAAAAATTGGCTCAATTATCCATACGTTTCTTCCAGGTGTTACTGTAGATATATATATTGTTTTAGTGTTGTATAGATGTGATTTTTAATAAAAAGATAGTTATATTAGTGTTTAGTTTAGTTTTTTATTGGATATAAGTGGTGTGTTCCCTATCTTCGCGCGGGTCATTTTCGGTGTTTTGTTTGTTTACGAATTCTACCGTTTTTTTTCAAAATTTTAAGTTTCTCATTCCAATTTTGGCTATGGCTGCTATGGATGGTAAGTGTTTCTTGACGCGAGAGGTTCAGACCAGCAGCGTTGAGACGGTTAGCATAGGTGTACAGGTGGGGCAGTGGTCGAGGCCAGCACAGGGAGGGGGGGAGGGGGCTAGTGAGATATCCACGGATGGCCAGCGGTCGGAAGTATGTAAGCACTGTGATATGGTGTATGTGGATAGGCGTGAGCTGGGGGAGTTGGGGATTTGCGCTATCTGCGTAGAGTTAATGCAGCTGTTAGAGGCCTATGTAAATTTGGAGGAAGAGGTGCAGGAGGTGAGGGGGAAACTGGTGAAGGCAGGAAAGTCTGGTGTTTCCCCAGGTTAGGGTAGCATTCGATAGGGATGGAAGGTGGTGGGTAGCAGGAAGCGGACTTTTGACGTGGATAGTGGGTATTTTGGGAATAGGAAGGTGCGTCGGGTTGAGGGTAGGGGAGAAGTAGAGGCTAGAGAGTCAAATCCCCAGGCTAGTAGTGTGAGTCGGGGGGGGGGGGGAGGGTGCAAAAGGCGTACTCGTTTAGAATCGGATAGTGAGGGGGATAGCGAGGACCACGTGGCGTCTGTCAGGGCAGGAGTCAGAGGGAAGATAAGGAAGGTGGTAAACGAGGACAAGGAGGCTTGTAGTGGGAGTGGGTAAAAAGTGGAGTGCAGTGTCCAAAATAGATTCAGTGTGTTAGGTAGTTTTGAGAATTCCGAGGACCAGGTTTGGTCTGAAGAGGTGGAGGTAGGCATGGAGGCTAGTGTGGCGGAGTGCAAGACTGCGAGCCGGTCCAGTGGGAACAGAGGTGGTAACAGGGGTAGTAGGACAGGAAAGGGGCAGTTGGTGGCTGCAGGGAGTAGTATAGGGTGCGGGTTTAGATAGAGTGGTGTGTGGGCCCGACAGTGTCAACGGGACCAATTTGTGTTTTCCGGGGGCTAGGGTGGAGGACCTAAGGGACAGGGTGGGAGGATTAGTTAAGGGGGTCACGCCCAGACCCAATGGTTGTTGTACACGTGGGGACCAACAACATCAGGGAGAGGAAATCAGTTCAGCTTATTGAGACTTACAAGGACTTAATAACTCAACTGAATGCCAAGAATGCACAGGTAGTGGTTTCGGGGCTTCTCCCAGAACTAGGTGGTGGGGGCGAGCGTGGCGTCTGTCCCCAACTGCTACTCCCCTCGTCGCTATGCAGGAGTTCCATCCCCTAAACCATTGATGTACAATGCAAACATAATTGGCGAAAGGATACACCCCTGTCATAGGCACACCGGTTTTGTTGTAATGTTTCCCGGGCTAAGTTCACTCTGTACGTCTTTATATAATGCTTTCATAATTCCAACAAACTCGCCTCCTAAGCCCAGATCCTCCCAGCTTGCCCCACATACCCTCCCTCCATACTCTATCGTTTGCCTTTTTTGACATCCAAAAAGGTCATAAACATCTTTTTTCTTTTTTGCTTTCGCGGATTCTATCATTTGGGATAGCGTGAAGAGATGGTCAGTAACTCTCCTTCCCTTCCTGAAACCATTCTGGATTTCTCCCCAAAAAACCTTTCTTCAATCACCTCCTCTAGTCTCCCATACAGGACTTTACAGAAAACTTTTCCAATGTTGCTACTGACAGAGATCCCTCGATAGTTATCCAAAAGGTCTTTTTCCCCCTTTTTGTGAATAAATGTCACTTTGCTTTCTCTCCACGCCTTTGGGACCTCTTGATTTTCTATGGCTAGATTGAATAGGGCAATTAGGCTTTCCACGAATTCCTCTCCCCCTTTTTGATAAACTCGTTAGGAATTTCATCCACGCCTCCCGCTTTTCCATCCCTTAATTTTGATATCACCTTTCGCACCTCCTCCGTTTTAATTTCGCTGCACACGAAGTTCGATAGGCTTTCCTCGACCCGATCCGGACACTCTGGTGGATTCCCCATGCCCCATCGCTTATCGTTTACCTTTTCCCAGTGCTTGACTAGTTCTAATTCGACTTGATCTTGCGTGTCTGTAACTCTGCCATCTACTTTAATACTCTGCGGGTTACTTCCTTTGTAACGTTTATTCACCCATTTCCAAAATACGTTCGAACTCGACCTCCCTGCCGTTCGTATCGTCCTAATAAGACTGCTATTTCGCACTCCCCGATTATCGTTTTTAATCTTGTTTACCTTATTTCGTGCTTGTTGGTATTCTTCCTTTGCAGTTCTTCATTCACTCTGTACCCAAGTTCCCGTGTTGGCACCCTGATCTTTCCCACACTTTCCTTCCCTCTCTCCACTTGGCTCGCAACTATGGCGTCGGCCATCTTCTGACTGCCCCCCTTGGGTACGGTTGTAAGCTTTCGTTTCAGTTTTTCATTGAACTTCGCCCAGTCAGCAGCTTTTTTGAGGTCCCAAATCTCCTTAAAGCTTCCTTTGCTTTTTACTAGGTTTTTGGCTCTGATCGTCACTGTAATCAAGTTGTGATCACTATCCCCCTCAATTTTACCCTCATCATCCACTTCTACCCCTATCACCTCCCTTCATAAATTAATATCTGAGAATGTAGTCGATTATTGATTTTCTGTCGTTCCTCTTCCAGGTCCATTTCCCCTTACACCTTGCGTCCCTGTTCAGAATCTTCAGGCCGGGCTCGTTTGTGAAGAACAACAGCTTCCTTCCATTCCAGTTGACTTTCTTGTCCTCTATGCCTTCTTCATTATTACCTATGTGTCCGTTAAAGTCACCCATCACAATTATACCGAGCCCCTTGTTCTGTAGTCTCTGTGATATTGGACATTAGTGTTGAGTATATCGAATCATTCCAGTCGGGTTTGCTTCCCCCACCGCACAGTACACAATCCCAAGGGCAATAATTTTGTTTCTCAGATTGATCATTACCCATCCAATTTCTTTCGATACCTCAGCCGTGGTGCTGACGTCTTCCATGTCTGTGATCAGCGACGGTTTTAAATCCTCTTTAATGTACACGCCTACCCCCCTCCCACTTTTTCTGACCTTCCGTTCGCCCTACACCTATCCACACGCACCCCCTTACTTGGTCTACCCGTTCCTCGTGTCTTACCCACGTTTCGCTTAAGCCCATGACGTCAAACGCCTGTGCCTCGAGCAATGTAGCAATTTCACTTACTTTCCGGTAGAGACCCTGGATGTCGCAATAACCCACTTGCAGGGTATCAAGGTTCATTGGCTTCCGCCTACTGGTCCCATTATTATCTAGTCCATGTATGTTTGTATATCCTATTTTGTGTACCTGTGCTTTCCTTGGGAAGCTATTTCTATTGATTTGGATATTTGGTCTCTTTTCCTTATCCCCCTTGTCCCTTTTTTACAACTATGGTTCGTAACACGTTTCCTGTGTTCATTCCCTCCTTAACTGTTCCCTCCTCCCCTCCCTATACCAAAAAAGGCTCCACCACCTGTAGCACATTTCTTCCTAAAACCTCTGTACCCCTTGGGCTAAGATGGAGACCATCCCTTCCATATAGGTCATTTCTGCCCCAAAACGATCCCCAATTGTCTACAAAGGGTATCCCAAGTTCCTTACAATAGCTCCCCCAATTCCTCGTTGGTCCCAATGATCCGCGAATTACGCTCGCCCCACCATCTAGTACTGGGAGAATCCCGAAACACTACCTGTGCATTCTTGGCATTCAGTTGAGTTATTAAGTCCTTGTAAGTCTCAATAAGCTGAACTGATTTTCTCTCCCTGATGTTGTTGGTCCCCACGTGTACAACAACCACTGGGTCTGGGCCTGACCCCTTTACTAATCCACCCACTCTGTCCTTTAGGTCCTCCACCCTAGCCCCCGGAAAACACAAATTGGTCCTGTTGACACTGTCGGGCCCACACACCACCCTATCTAACCCCCGCACTATACTACTTCCTGCAACCACCAACTGCCCCTTTCCTGTCCTACTGCCCCTGTTGCCACCTCTGTTCCCACTGGACCGGCTCGCAGTCTTGCACTCCGCCACACTAACCTCCATACCTACCCTCCACCTCCACCTCTTCAGTCCCCACCTGCTCTTCAGAATTCTCGAAATTACCTAACACACTGAATCTATTTGGACACTGCACTCCACTTTTTGCCCTCTCCCACTACAAGCCACCTTGTCCACGTATACCACCTTCCTAACCTCCCCTCTGACTCCTGCCCTGACAGACGCCACATGGTCATCGCTATCGCCCTCACTATCCGATTCTAAACGACTAGCCTGGGGATTTGATACTCTAGCCCCTACTTCTCCCCTACCCTCAACCAGACGCTCCTTCCTATTCCCAAAAGACCTTCTACCCTCCACATTCCTTCCCCCATCGACTGCCACCCTAACTGGGGTAACACCAGACTTTCCTGCCTTCCCCAGTTTCCCCCCTCACCACCTGCACCTCTTCCTCCAACTTTACATATGCCTCTAGCAGCTGCATTAACTCTACACAGATGGCGCACATCCCCACTCCCCAGCTCACGCCCATCCACATACACCATATAACAGTGTTTACGCACATCCGACCGCTGGCCGTCCGTTGGTAACTCACTAGAGCCCCCCACTCCCTTCGTGCTGGCCTCAACCACTGTCCCCACCTGTACACCTATACTAACTGTCTCTACACTGCTGGTCTGAACCTCTCGCGTCAAGAAACACTTAGCAACCATAGCCAAAATTAGAATGAGAAACTTAAATTTTGAAAAACAGGTCGAAATCGTAAACAAAACAAAACACCGGAAATGACCCGCGCGAAGATAGGGAATACGCCACTTATATGCGATAAAGAAACTAAACTAAACACTAATATAACTATCGTTTATTAAAAATCACATCTATACAACACTAAAACAATACATATATATCCACAGTAACACCCTGGAAGAAAAATATGGATAATTGAGCTAACTTTTGACAACTGAATTGAAAATACTCCCCTGTTGGTTCGGAGATGGACACATATGTCTCGCCGTAACGAACCCGCCCGTTTCACTTTTGTTGAGGTGGTTCTTGTCCTGAAGGGGTTAGTAACTTTTCCTCGAAAAGCATAAATCAACAGGGGTTCACTGAAAACAACAATTTTAATACATATATAAAAAACTAAATATGATAATTTGTGACTTGCATGGAATCCAAAAGAAAAAGAAAACAAAACGTCAATCACCCCCCTACCCACACAGTTTTTGAGTCACTTGCGGACCCGCAGTCCTGTTGTCGCTGGTATTTCCTCCGTTTCGTTGGTATTTCTTCCTTGGTCGCCTCTTCACTTCGCTCCTTTCACTGCCATCGCACGGCCACTAACGTATTGTCACTTTATCGGACATCTCTGCTCTGACATGTGATGGAATGTCACTATGCCACTGCCGTCGCACGGTCACTAGCTTATTGTCACTTAGTTGACGCTTTTCACACAAGCAGTCGCCACCAATGGGATTAAACTTCCCCTTACGTTTGGCTCAGAATAATAATGTTCATACAGACAAAGCTTACTCTGCCTACGTATGGCTTGCCTTCTAAAACAGGTAATGACGTTTACCTGAATGCAAATTACCTCCCCTAGCTCGTACTTCGTGTTTCTGATCTTATTCCCATATATGGCCACCGACTTGGCCCGTGACTGCTCCTGTTCTAAATATGAGCTCTGTAGCTCCCCCACATCATTACGTGCCTATACTTTTGCACGTGCGACACCTCCTCTGAGCTATAGCACTGGGACATCACCATCTACACGCAACGACCCACAGCCTTACACACTTCAATTTTTTCGAGAAACTCCCCGATATTTATTTTCTATACCCAGAACATCAATTCTCAGTTAATCGCTTCTCTTGAACTCGGCCGCTTAGATCTATCTTAATTTAATACTCGCTTTAAAGTTCCTTTGAAAGACTCGAATGTTGGTATCTCCATGACATTCGGTGACATATTGTCATTGAATACTACTCACGAAGAGAAGATAATTTTCTACTCGGAACTGTTTATAAGTATTTTTTGAATATTAGTTTTATTTCAGGGAAGTTTTTATATTATATATTTAGTTTTGCATGTGTGTTTGGAGAGAATCGTAGGGTGTAATAGGAGGTTTAGTTGATAGGTTTTTCCAATTTTGCTGTTTGTTTACCTCAGTTACCTTTTTTTTCGTGTGTTTGTTTGCCTTGGTGTTTTGTCGTTTTCGGTCATTAGATTCTATATAATATTTATAATCATGAATGGTAAGCGCACGACGGGTGTTCAGATGGAGGTAAGTATTGGTATTAAGGGAGGTCTGGGGGAGGTGAGTCGAGAGATGCAGGTGGGGGAGAGTGAGGATACGGAGGCGTGCAGACAGTGTAATGTGAGGTATGGTGGTGGTCGGCCAATGGAGAGTAGTGGGGTATGTGCGAATTGCAGAGATATTGTACAGTTGTTAGAGAAGTGTGTTGGATTCAAGCGGAGATTGCAGAGCTGAGAGGGAGGTTGGGGAGGGCCGGTGTATCTGGAGTTACCCCGTTGAAGGTTACCTATGATGGCGAGGTGGGAGGTGGGTGGAAGGTCGTTGTGAACTCAAGGAGGAAACTGGGAAGCATAAAACGTGGGGGAATAATGCTTGATGTGGGGGGGGGGGGGGGGTAACTGAGGGAGGGGGTTCTAGCAGGACAATTCGGAAGGTGACGTCAGGACAGGGCTGCGTCAAGTCCGGAAACCAGAGTCGGCGTAAGGCTGCCAAGGGTTGCTAGGCGGTGTAGAGAAAACAGGTTTAGTGTTTTAGATTCTGATTCCCCTGGGGACGAGAGTGAGGGGGAAATTGTGGGGGTGAGATGGTTGTTGATGTTGATAGGCCAGACGGGGTAAGGAGGGCGGTGAAGAGAAAGAGGGGGCCAGGGACATGCAAAGCGAGAGGAGGTGCAGATGATATAGGAAATGGGGCCAGAAGAAGAAAATGGTTGTAGCGGGGAGCAGCAATTGTACGTGGGATTGACAATGTGGTTTGTGGTCCTGACAGTTCCAATCAAACAGTCGTGTGCTTTCCGGGGGCGAAGGTGGAGGATCTCAGGGACCGGGTAAGATGGCATTGTGGCAGGGTCAGGACCGGAACCGGTAGTGATGGTCCATGTGTGGCCAACAATATCAGGGAGAGAAGGTCAGTAAGTAAGGTGGCGTCGTATAGAGGCTTAGTCGGCAAAACTGCTAAGTAGGAATGCAAGGGTAGTCGTATCCGGGGTCCTTCCTGTCCTTGGAGGTGGGGACGAACGGAACTGAAGGATTTGGGCGCTAAATGAAGAGTTGGAGGACTACTGTGTTGATCTGGGAATACCCTTTATCGACCATTTGGACACGTTTTGGGGCAATGGGAGCAAGTACGGGCGTGACGGGCTGCATCTTAGCAGGGTGGGGAAACGGGTATTGGGGGATAAAATTCTACGGGGAGCAGAGCCTTTTTTGGAGAGGAGCGGGGTGGGAGGTCAGAGGCAAATATAACTAGATGGGACATAGGAGGGGTGAACAAGAGTGAGGTCGACAGAATAAGTTTACTAGGCTAGCGTCAGAAAACAATGGACCCAGTAGGCGGAAGCCAATGAACCCCGGTACCCTGAAAGTGGGTTATAGCAACATCCAGGGTCTCCACCGGAAAGTAAGTAAAATTGCTACATTGATCGAGGCAGAAGAGTTTGATGGGCTTAAGCGAGACGTGGGTAAGACACGAGGAACGGGGTAGACCAAGTAAGCGGGTGTGTGTGGATAGGTTTAGGGCGAACGGAAGGCCAGAAAAAGGGGAGGGGTAGGCATGTACATTAAAGAGGATTTAAAACCGTCGCTGGTCACAGTATCATCACCTCGGCTGAGGTGTCAAAAGAAACTGGATGGGTAAAGATCAGTCTGAGAAACAAAAGTATTGCCCTTGGGATTGTGTACTGCGAGGTGGAGGGAATTAAACCCAAGTGGAATGACTCGATATACTCAACACTAATGCCCAATATCACTGAACTAGAAAACAGGGGGCTGGATATAATTCTGAGGGGCGACTTTAATGGATACAGAGGTGATAAGGAAGAAGACATAGAGGGTGGGGACAAGAAAGTCAACAGGAATGGCAGGAAGCTGTTGAACTTCACAAATGAGCTCGGTCTGAAGATTCTGAACAGGGACGCGAGATGTAAGGGGAAATGGACCTGGGAGAGAAACGACAGAAAATCAATAATTGACTACATTCTCACAGATATGAATTTATGGAGGGGGGGTGTTAGGGGTAGAAGTGGGTGATGAGGGCAAAATGGAGTTGGATAGTGATCACAACTTGATTACAGTGACGATCAGGACCAAAAACCTGGATAAAAGCAAAGGAAGCTTCAAGGAGTTTTGGGAACTTAAAAAGGATGCCGACTGGGCGACGTTCGAAGAAAAACTGAAACCAAAGCTTGCAACCGTACACAAGGGGGACAGTGTCCAGAAGATGGCCGACGCCATAGTTGCGAGCCTAGAGGAGGAAGGGGACGAAAGTGTAGGAAAGATTAGGGTGCCAACACTCGAACTTGGGTACAGAGTGAACGAAGATCTGAAAAGGGGCATAAAGGGTAGACAAGCTAAATGTGCTGTATACAGTAGAAGTAGAAAACTTAAGGGGGTGGGAAGCAATGAGGCCATGGTAGCAAAGGAAGAATACCAACAAGCACGAAATAAAGTAAATAAGATTAAAGACGACAACCGGAGAGTGCGAAATAGCAGCCTTATTAGGACGATATGAACGACGGGGGGGGGGGGGGGGGGGGGGGGGGGGGGGGGGTCGAGTTCGAACGTATTTTGGAAATGGGTGAACAAATGTAACAAAGGAAGTAACCCACTGAGTATTAAAGTAGATGGCAGAGTTACAAAAGAGCGAGATCAAATCGCATTAGAACTAGTCAAGCACTGGGAAAAGGTAAACGATAAGCGATGGGGCATGGGGAACCCACCAGAGTGTCCGAACCAGGTCGAGGAAAATCTATCGAAGTTCGTGTGCAGCGAAATCAAAACTGAGGAGGTGCGAAGGGTGATCTCAAAATTAAGGAATGGAAAAGCGGGAAGGGTGGACGAAATTCGTAACGAGTTTATCAAAAAAGGGGGAGAGGAACTCTTGGAAAGCCTAACTGACCTATTCAATTTAGCCATAGAAAAACAAGAGATCCCAAAGGAGTGGAGGGAAAGTAAAGTGACATTTATTCACAAAAAGGGGGAAAAAGACGTCTTGGATAACTATCGAGGGATCTCTGTCAGCAGCAACATTGGAAAAGTCTTTTGCAAAGTCCTGTATGGGAGATTAGAGGAGGTGATTGTAGAGAAGGGTTTTTTGGGAGAAATGCAGAATGGCTTCAGGAAGGGAAGGAGAGTCACTGACCATCTTTTCACGCTATCCCAAATGATAGAATCCGCGAAAGCAAAAAAGAAAAAGATGTTTATGGCCTTTTTGGATGTTAAAAAGGGCATACGATAGAGTATGGAGGGAGGGTATGTGGCGCAAACTGGAGGCTCTGGGCTTGGGAGGCGAGTTTGTTGGGATTATGAAAGCATTATATAAAGATGTACAGAGTGAACTTAGCCTGGGAAACATTACAACAAAACGTGTGCCTATGGAGATAGGTCTAAAACAGGGGCGTATCCTTTCACCAATTCTTTTTGCATTGTACATCAAAGGTTTAGGAGATGAACTCCTGCATAGCGACGAGGGTGTTGCAGTTGGTGACTAGAAGATCCCAGGGCTATTTTTGGAGACGATATGGTGTTAGTGTCAGAAAGCGAAGAGGGACTAGCGAAGATGACGGGAAGTATGGAAGCAAATGGAGACTCGAACTTTATGAAAGCAAGAGTAAAGTTATACCTTTGGGCCGCCAAGTGGACTCCAATCGAAGGTGGAGAGTGGGGAAGTTCTGCTTTCCGGAAGGTAGCAGTAGACTTCTTAGTGTAGGAGAGACTAGTGACTATGAGTACCTGGGGGTAAATATAAACATCACAGGAAGAGGTATCTACCGAAACCACACAAACAAATTGATTCTGAAGGGGAAGCGAATCCTTAACAAAATGAAACTTATAGGGAGAAACAGTTTCAATAAGGTTTTCGTAGGGAAAACCATTTGGGAAACGGTGGGTCTGCCAAGTATAACATACGGTACGGAAGTGGTACCCCTAAATAGACGGCTGTTAAGAGCTTGGAAATCCTGCAGAACGATGTAGGCCGATGGATAACAGGGTCGAGTAATGCCGCACCGCTAGAAGCAATCAGGGGTGAGCTTGGGTAGATGAAGATCAAGGACAGGATAGACCTATTGAAACTCGGTTATCTTAATTATTTGGTAAATCTCCCCGATAGCCGATGGTGTAAAGTAATGTTCCTGAGAACTTTCAAAACAAATATCAAGACGGGGTGGATGGTCTAAGTGAGGGAGCGAATAGAAAACTACTCATTGGAGATCTCGGACCTTGATGTTGGGGCAAACCAGGGTAAAAAGATCGTCAGAGAAAGGTTCATGGAGGATTGCAACCGTAATTAGCGAGAGGGGGTCAAATCAATGAGATCTTTGAGTGGCCTGCGTGAAAAAGAGAAGCCTGGTTTTGAAAAGTACCTTGATGGCACCTTTGGGAGGTCACTGTTGTTCAATCTGAGGTCGCGGTCCCTGGAGCTGAGGGGAAAAAATGGAAAAAAACAGTGAAAATGAGTGCCAGATGTGTAACTTGGGCGTGGTGGAGACTCTGGAACACTTTCTTCTAGAATGCCCAAGATACTAGTCTAAAAGAACAAGATTCACGGGGAGTATAATGGAGAAGTTGGATGGGAGAATGAAGGACATGTGGTTAGGGGGCGACTCAAAGGAGAGGGTTAATATGCTAATCGGAGAGATTGGGAAGAATGGGGCAAGGGATGTCATCAAGCTGTTCGTCTCCGAGTGTTGGGAGGAGAGAAGAAGCGTGGAAATAGGGAGGAAGTTGGTAGAACAGGGGTAACCAAGGCCTTCTCATACGAGAACCGCGACAAATCAGCGGCCGGCCAAAGTGTTATTATTATAGTACAAATTCCCCTACTAGACTGAAACAGACAATACGGATCAGCCTATTGTTCTCTTGTATAAACACTCCTGATCTTCTTAATTAGTTTTCGACGTTCAAGGAACTAGCCGAATGTGTGACATAATGACTTCTAACACATTATGGGTAAGGTTCAGTCTGAAAAACAAAAGTATTGTTGCCCTTGGGGTTGTGTATTGTGCGGTAGAGGGAAGCAAACCCGAATGGAATGATTCGATATACTCAACACTAAGGTCCAATATCACCGAACTACAAAACAAAGGGCTCGTATAATTCTGATGGGTGACTTTAATGGCCACATAGGTAATGATGAAGAAGGCATAGAGGGTGGGGACAATAAAGTCAACTGGAATGGAAGGAAGCTGTTGAACTTCACAAACGAGCTCGGTCTGAAGATTCTGAACAGGGACGCGAGGTGTAAGGGGAAATGGACCTGGGAGAGGAACGACAGAAAATCAATAACCGACTGCATCCTCACATATATTAGTTTATGAAGGAATGTGATAGGGGTAGAAGTGGATGATGAAGGTAAAATGGAGGTGGATAGTGACCACAACTTGATTACAGCGACGATCAGGGCCAAAACTCTAGTAAAAAGCAAAGGAAGCTCTAAGGAGATTTGGGAACTCAAAAAAGATGCTGACTGAGCGAAGCTCAAAGAAAAACTGAAACCAAAGCTTGCAACCGTACCCAAGAGGGGCAGTGTCCAGAAGATGGCCGACGTCATAGTTGCGAGCCTGGTGGAGGCAGGAAAGGAAAGTGTAGGAAAGGTCAGGGTGCCAACACGGGAACTTGGGTACAGAGTGAATATAGAACTGAAAAGGGCCATAAAGGGAAGAAAAACCAAATGTGCTGCATACAGAAGTAGAAAACATAAGGGGGCGGAAAAAATGATACCACAGTTGCTAAGGAAGAATACCACCACGCACGAAATAAAGTAAATAAGATTAAAGACGATAATCGGAGAGTACGAAATAGCAGTCTTATTAGGACGATAAGAACGACGGGGGGGGGGGGGGGGGGGGGGGAGGGGGGGTCGAGTTTGAACGTATTTTGGAAATGGGTGAATAAACGTAACAAAGGAGGCAACCCACATAGTATTAAAGTAGATGGCAGAGTTACAGACGAGCAAGGTCAAGTCGCATCAGAACTAGTCAAGCACTGGGAAAAGGTGAACGATAAGCGATGGGGCATGGGGAGCCCACCAGAGTGTCCGAATCAAGTCGAGGAAAACCTATCGAAGTTCGGGTGCAGCGAAATTAAAACGGAGGAGGTGCGAAAGGTGATATCAAAATTAAGGGGTGGAAAAGCGGGAGGAGTGGATGAAATTCCTAACGAGTTTATCAAAAAGGGGGAGAGGAACTCGTGGAAAGCCTAACTGACCTATTCAACCTAGCCATAGAAAATCAAGAGGTCCCAAAGGAGTAGAGAGAAAGCAAAGTGACATTTATTCACGAAAAGGGGGAAAAAGACGTTTTGGATAACTATCGAGGGATCTCTGTCAGTAGCAACATTGGAAAGGTTTTCTGTAAAGTCCTGTATGGGAGACTAGAGGAGGTGATTGAAGAGAAGGGTTTTTTGGAAGAAATCCAGAATGGCTTCAGGAAGGGAAGGAGAGTTACTGACCATCTTTTCACACTATCCCAAATAATAGAATCCGCGAAAGCAAAAAAGAAAAAGATGTTTATGGCCTTTTTGGATATCAAAAAGGCATACGATAGAGTATGGAGGGAAGGTATGTGGCGCAAGCTGGAGGCCATGGGATTAGGAGGTGAGTTTGTTGGAATTATGAAAGCATTATATAAGGATGTACAGAGTGAACTTAGCCTGGGAAACATTACAACAAAACGTGTGCCTATGGAGGTAGGCCTAAAACAGGGGTGTATCCTTTCGCCAATCCTGTTTGCATTGTACATCAAAGGTTTAGGAGATGAACTCCTGCGTAGCGACGAGGGGGGTAGCAGTTGGGGACTTGAAGATCCCAGGGCTATTTTTTGCAGACGATATGGTTCTAGTGTCAGAAAGCGAAGAGGAGCTAACGAAAATGCTGGGAATTGTTGGGAAATATGGGAGCAAATGGAGACTCGAACTTAATGAAAGCAAGAGCAAAGTTATACCTGTGGGCCGCAAAGTGGACTCCACTCGAAGATGGAGAGTGGGTGAGTTCTGCATTCCGGAAGGGAGCAGCAAACTTCTCAGTGTAGGAGAGACAGGTGATTACGAGTATTTGGGGGTATATAATATAAACATTACAGAAAGAGGCATCTACCGAAACCAAACACATAAATTGATTCTGAAGGGGAAGCGAATCCTTAACCAAATGAAACTTCTAGGGAGAAACAGTTTCAATAAGGTTTTCATGGGGAAAACCATTTGGGAAATGGTGGGGTTGCCAAGTATAACATATGGTACGGAAGTGGTACCCCACTGTGGTGACACATCGCTCAAAAAGTGAAAAATGTACGAAATTTTTAAGAAAATGTACATTAAAAATTTTTGTTGACGTTCCCATCGCGGATCAGACCATCGATCCATCATTGGTGAACGCGAGCAAAAAACGTTTTGCGGATTCTGTATCAGCATCAAAAATCGGTTTGCGGATTCTGTATCACCTACGTTCGCCAACGGGTGTTCGAACGTCAAAAGTGCGATCCGATCGGGGAAACCCATTTGCGGATTCTAGATCAGGAAAAAACGACCTCAAAACGTTTTCTCGACGTTCGCCAACGGTGAAAAGTGAGCGTAAAACGCCGTTACTCATCGAGGATTTTTTTAAAAATCGATTTCGGCCTCCGGTACATGGAAAAAAGGCGGAAAAGGCGGTTTGCGGATTCTGTATCACCTGCGTTCGGAATCGCGTTTGGGACGGTCTAGGGTGCGATCCGATAGGCGAAAACCCGATTTGTCGATTCACATCGCGAGTTTTGTGGGGCGAATAGTGATAGAATCGGTTTTGTCGAGAGGAAATAAAAAGTGATTGATATATAGGAGAGAAAAAAATTATATAAATAAATAGTTATTTAAAAAAAATAATATCGAATCGAAATAGATAATAAAATATACGTAAATCATCAACAATTCCCAGATTTTGAGAGCAAGGTTTCTTTTAAAAATGCTGATGAGAGCTTACGCATTCTGCGTGAACGAACAACTAGGTCGCCTCTTGTTAGAACGATGCATCGGATGTCGGGATCATCTAGACTTAGATCATGAGAATCATTCGTGTCTGACGATGGAAAGGGAAGATATGGTCGTCAAGTATTTCGAACCGGCGTTCGAATGCGTTCAATTCGGTGAATTGATCACGTTTTGGAGGAGAGTAGTCTTCTGTAAGGGTTGAGACAAGCCCACCAATTCGGAAGAACTGAAATTGGCGCGCAGAAGTCTGACTTTAGAAGACAAGGGATGCATCATGAAATTATTGCTGAATGAAGCATACGTCTAAGTTTTCTCGTTGATATAAATAAAGGAGAATAGAAAATAAAATAAATACACACATACATTTTTTTATCTAATATTAGAAAGAAAAAAAAACATAAAAATGAGAACCAGAAATAAATTGTATCCGACGTTAGATGACGACGAGGATGAGAAGCCGAACGGCGTTTTGCCAACGGTGTCGTCGCTAGGAGAGAAAGAAAGAGGAGAGAGGTATCGCATTGATCAAATCAGTAGAATCCAATTGTATCTGACTCGAGAGAGAGATTCTCACCGTTATCTCAAGAAGAAGTATTCGCGTTTCCTGAAATTCGTCAACGCGGTCGACACGACACTCATCACAATTTCCATGGGTTTACATGCGGCCGGCATCAGATTGTTGTCGACCGCAGTCAGCATTCCAATCGTGTTGACCGTAGAAGGAGTGGCTCTCGCCGCCGGATTGTTTAGCACGCTCGGAAACTTTTTGAGTAGGAAATTATACCTGAAGCCAAGGAAACACGAAAAGATTCGCGTCTTGGCCGACTCCAAGATGGACACGATATCCGAAATGATCTCGATGGCGTTGAAAGACGGTAGGATATCGGACGGAGAATGCTTCACGATATTGAGCGAGAAAACGAAATACGATGCCATGACAGAAGCCGTGAGAATCAAGACTCGTCAGATCATGAAGGAAGAGATGAAGGATTCTCTCGTGGAAAAGGGGAGGAAAGAGGCCAGGGAGAAATTCAGTAAGATGATAGAACTCAAGAGCAGCGATTGAAAAAAAAATATATATATAATAAGAACAGAAAAAACAAATATTAAATTTATATATAAAATAAAACGAAATTAATTTAATAACTCTCAAAAAATGTATTGCGTAAAGTGTAAGAGAGTTACCGAGACGAGTAATTCTCGAGAAGTACGAACTAAAAACGACAGACAGATGCTTCGCGGAATTTGCGCCATGTGTGGTTCGATCAAGACTCGATTCGTCAAAAAAAAGCATGCGAGCAAAGGTAAAGGTATCGTGAGTAAAATGATCAATAATTTACCTCTCGAAATGCATCTGCCAGGTCACAGTTTCACGGAACCCGGAACGAAATTGAACAAGAGACTCAACGCCGATCTGACTACTAAATCTTGGAGCAAACCCGTGAATAGGGTGGACGTGGCCGCGTATGATCACGATCTGTGCTACGCCGGACATCCCGACACCAAGACTCGCAGAGACGTCTGCGATAAAAACATGTTGGCGAAATTGAGAGGTATATCGAATCCGACCAGGAGAAAGAAGACAGAACGTTCGCTAGTCGGTAATCTGATCGGATGGGGCGTTCAAAAACAAAAAGGGCATCGGAAAAGAGGAAGAAACGATTATTGACCAGCGAATTGGCTGAGGAGTTACACAAACCCATCGTGAGTAAATTTCGAAAGAGAAGGGTGTTCGTGAAGGGTTTGGATGACATTTGGTCCGCCGACTTGGTCGACATGAAATTGTTTTCGAGGTGGAACAAGGGCGTCAAATAGCTATTGACGGTCATCAACGTTTTTTCCAAATACGGTTGGATCAGAGCTTTGAAGAATAAATCGGGACCTTGCATCGCCGATGCTCTCAAGAGCGTGGTGGAATGTTGAAATCGAACGATGAAGGAAAAGATGCACAGATACTTCACGGCGAATTTGACTAAGAAATACATATACGGTCTGAACGGTCTGGTCAAATATTACAACAACATGCGACACAGATCGATCAAGATGACTCCCACGGAAGCTAGCGATCATCGAAACGAAAAACTGTTCTACGCGAATCTATATTCTGAGAGATCTAAGATCAGGAAGAAGTCTAGAACGCCGAAATTTGCGGTCGGCGATCGAGTGAGAATCTATGCTTATAAGAAGCACTTCGAAAAGGGTTATACTCCTTGATGGACCTCGGAAATCTTCGTGATAATCAAAATATTTCACACCGATCTGGTGACTTATGAAATCGAAGCTTTGGATGGAGAAGAGTTTTACGAACAACAATTGCAGAAGACGAAGTTTTAATAAGAAAACAACATTTTTTTTTATTTACTCTCTTTAACATTTTCTTGTTTACACAAATATATATAGGAGAGAAAAATAATAATAAAAAATAATTAAAACTATTTTTAGATAAAAAAGCAAGCTAATTAATAAACAAAAAAAAAACAAAAAAACCTTTAAAAATGGCAGATATACTAGATATAGCACAAAGCAAGTTGAAAGATGAAAGTATTCAAGAATATGAGGTTCACGAATACGAACTGGTAACCGGAATGAGTTTGAACAATGCGGGAGAGATAAGAATCAACGTCGAAACTCAAGATCTATTCGTCCATCCTAGCGAGAGTTACATAGTGGTGCAGGGACGTCTCACCAAGGAAGATGGGAGCGACTAGTCCGACGACGACAGGGTTACTCTAGTCAATAATGGCTTCATGCATCTATTCAGTAATATAAAATACTTGCTATCTGGACAAGAGATAGGATCTGTGTTTTATCCCAGTCAGGCCACCACGATGTTCAGACTCTTGACGTATCCGGATGATTTTTCGAAATCCAGAGGACTTAATCAGTTGTGGATGAAAGACACCGTTGGCCCTGCTAGCGTCGGCGCCGTCGCGATATTCGACTACGTCGTCAAGACGTCCAGACCTAAAGGAACGTTTTCGTTCAGGATACGTTTGAAACACATCTTCGGATTCGCAGACGATTACAACAAGATCATGTACGGACTCAAACACAATCTGACGTTGATTCGAAAAGGAAACAATGACGTGATAGTGAGACTCACTGCAACCGATGCGGGTAAGATAACTCTACACAAGATATCGTGGTTCGTTCTGCATGTGGAGCGTTCTATCGTGGAAAAAACGCATCTCTACAAGATCATAGAATCCAAGACCTGTGGGATTTAGAATGAGACAGTGTGACACGGCTAGCATTCCACCCTTTACGAATCACTTCGATTGGAGATTGACGGTGAAATCTGCTTCCGAGAGACCGCATTTCATCGTGGTTGCGTTTCAGACCGATAGGGATGGGTCTCAGGAAAAGAATGCGTCGCTGTTCGATCACTGCCATTTGAGAAACATACAAGTGTTTCTGAACGCCACAAGATATCCAGCAATCGATTACAACGCGTCGTTCAACAAGAACGATTTCTGCAGACTGTACGGCAACGCCGCTGATTTTAGAAAGAAGTATCACAGTCTAGACGAATTGATGAGCAATCCTAACATATCTCTCGGCGAATACACGTCGATGTATCCCATGTTCGTATTCGACGTTAGTAAACAGAGTGAACGACTCAAGAGTAGCATCTTAGACATTCAGATCAAGATGCAATTCGATAGGAACGTGCAGAGAAAAACCGAAGCCTTCGCCCTGGTCCTGTTGGACAGAGAATTACAATTCGAATCGGATGGAAATAAGATGTCGATCATTCGATAAGAGACGTGTGTGAAAAAAATTAAAAACAAAATAAAAAAGTAATGAGTAATTATTAAAAACAAAAAAAAACAAAAAAAAAATAAAAATAATGAGATCTAGAGAGATTGAACATCTTTCTAAATCTCATTACTTTTTTTTGTTTTTAATAATCACTCATTATTTTTTTTTTAATTAATTATGTCCACGTGTTCACTGTTTGTTCAAAGGATCTAGTTCGATCAGTAGACTCACCACGGAAGTGGCGGCTTCGAGATTATTGGTTTTCGTAATGAAATTAATCCTGTCTCCGGCGTTCACTTTGAGAGGTGTGCCGAACGTGCTAACATTCGCATGTTGATTTTCAGTCTTTTCAACGCTGTATCTCTTATCGCTCTCTACCCCATTCACCGCGAGATTGACGACCGCTCTGTTATTCAAATCCGTGGAAGCCAGACCCATTTGTATGATTTGACCTCCTAACGGCATGGGATATCCCACCTGACCATGTTGCGATCCGCTACCTCCATTTCCGTAAGACCACTCAGTTTTTCCCTCCTCTAACGTACCGGCCTCCTCGGCACACACGGTGATCAATTGTCAAGCGTATTTGACACTTTCCACCACCGAAATCAGGGTGCAGGCATCTGACATGTGCACGGGATCTGGTAGATTCGTGAGCGCGTGTCCGCCCATGTCAAGTTTACCTTCCATGATGTCGCCCTTTCTCCAGACTGAGTTGTCGTCCACGTACTTCCTGCTGACTGCACTGGAATCGAATTCGGGATCGTAATCGAGACCAAATAAATTATGACCGTTCATGTTGATGCCACCCTCCATGGTTCCGCCAGATTGTTTGTTCAGGTAGAGATCATCCACTTGCGATTCTACGTATTCTTGTGATTGTATCATGGCAGAATCTACGTAGCCCTTGTTGACCACGGTTGAGTCTACATCCGCGTCATCGACCTTTGACAGATTCAATATCTTGTTGAATCCCGCATTCAGATCTGATTTCATTTCTTGTCTGTCAGACTTTCTCTGTTCCAGATCTACGTAGTGTTTGGTCGCCACGTCCTTGGGATTCGTGGGAGTGGCCACGTTCGTTATCTTGTTAGAATTGGAGTTCAATTCCGACTGCATCGTTTTCTGAACGTATCTACTTCTCAGATGTTCGCTGAGTCGCGAGTGGAGTCGTCCGCGTATTTCTTGGTCGCGGCGTCAGTGGAATCTATGGGATTTGCGGCGTTCACCAAACGTTTAGATTTCAGATCGAGATCGTCGGTCATGGCTTTATCCGCGTAATTATCTAGCATGATTCGTTCAAAATCCACGTTCCCCCTGTCGACGTATTTTTTAGTAGCAGCATCTGCGAGATCTATCAGCTTGGGAAGATTGTAGAGCTTCTTATCATTCATGTTCAAAGGTTCCTCTCGAGGTTCGTATCTCCGAATGTAACGTTCATCCAAGTTGGCAACGTCGTAACCATCGCCGACTTCGAGCGTCTTCCTCTTCTTTTGGGGTCGACTTTCATCGTCACTTCTACCAAATTTATCGACTGGCATGTTGTTTTGAGGTTTTTGTTTTAAAATATATTTCAAACGCAGTTTATTAAAAATGAATTATTTCACTTATTTTTTATTTTTCGTTTTTATTCGATTAAAATTTTTTTAAATAATTTTTTACCTTTATATATACTATAAAAAAATCTCTCTCTGATGTAAATCATTGAGAATGTCTTGAAACCGATCTCCTTCAGACCATCTCTTGAGAACGTGCAGACACAGGTGACAGCAAAACACTTGATCTGGCGATTGAACACATTCCGTGTTGTAACGAACCATCAATTTGTTGAAATAGTTCTTTATTTCTTTTGGCGGTGAGATTCCGTAGCTGTCGAAGTAATAATTCTTCTTCTTCCCGTTCTTGAACCATGCCACCCATTGAGTGCCTTCACCCGATAAATCATCTAGATTTAAAATTCCGCATTCCGATTGTCGAGGTCTTCTCTTCGGCAAGGCATCTCTGGAAAACACGCCTAGAAAATCTTTGATTTTCAGATCCTTCGCCACATTTGACAGATCGATGTTGGATAGGGGTTCGTTAGGTAAGACGACACCTTCTACAGATATCTCTATTTTCTTTTTTTGTAAATGTGTATATTTTTTTTTTAAATTTATTTATTTTATTATAATTCACTAAAATGACGTTTTTTTATGTTTTTCTTTTTCTTTTTAAACTAACTCTCTCGATGTCTTTATCGACTTCCATAATCTTGAATCCATCTAATTCCTCTTGATTTTCTGGAATCCTATCATCCTTAATCATATCTGGAATCCTATCATCCTCAATCATATCTGAAATCCTATCGTCTAAAATTAGATCCAAAGTCCAATGTCCGAGTGCCAAAGTGCTTATTTTATCGTCTAACATGAATCCCTTATCGTCATCAGCCATCAGCGAAATCTTGTTGACTATTTCGGTATACAAGTCATGATTTTTGCTTCGAATCGATTTCATAGTCTTATACACCGGACCACTTCCTAACAGACAATCTTTATACTCTCGCAAAGAGATGTTTTTCTTCACCATGCACGCTTTAACCCCTTTGCACTTCTTGATCTCTTCATCTTCTAGACGATAAGCATACAGTTTGCGAATTCGATGATTTGTTTACCGCCGCTCTCATCCTTAAATTTACCCAACACCTTCTTGTTGTCGTTCGATTGAATGTTGGACGGGTGATAAATGGGATAATTGCTCGTGTCGAACCATGCGGCCACATCCGGAGATATATCTTGGTAGACATCTTTCATCTCTATCTCGTAAACTAAACTGTCCATGTCGGTGAACAGTAGTTTGGTTTTATCACCAAATTTTCATTTAACGTAATCATAGTGAAACTCATACATCAATCGCTTGCTGATATCTATGATGATCGGTCCGAGATAATATGGTTTGTCGAACTTCAGGTGCGTTTTTTGCATGTGAACGGCCACTAGATTTTCGTCGAATATGGTTCGGTGTTTGTAATTGGGTTTCGCCACTAATTTTTTAGCTCTTTTCTCAGACGTGATGAGTCAAACGTCGGTTCTCTTCCTGATGGTTTCCATCAATTTACCATACACGCAGTTGTTCATGAGTTTGAAGAAATCTTTTTCAAAATCATTCTCGGCTCGAATTCTGAGATTCGTGTTGAGATCGATGTATTTTTTCATCCAAGGCTCTTCATCGAATCGAATGATGCGATGTATGTCGACTAATTTCATCCTGTGATCGATGTATTGTTTCAAATTCTCACTGTAGACGACACGTACTTACATTTGTTAAATAAATTGGGAATGAGTTTTTCCTCCTCTCCTTTGATCAGTTCCATTCGTTCGGGAGCCAGCGGGTAATCGTTGTGTAGATCATGTAATTCTTCCGCATAGTTTAAATCGAGTTCTAAAATGCAAGGATAGTCTCTCCATTTTTGCATCTCTTCCGGTTCCGTAACCCATTCGAAATTTCCAATCGGTAAAGGATGACTCATAGCCCAACCATACAGATTATTAGCATCCCAATACTGTATGTATTTATTCGATCATTTCGAATTGAAACCTTCTTTCATGTAGGGAATGTTAGCTTCAGAATATCTTTGGGAGATCATCGAGACGCCACCTCTCGCAGCCCTTTCGAACATGAGCAACATGTCCACATCGGATAATAATTCCAATTGGACTTCGGTGGTCTTCAACAGAGCATCCCACGCCAGACTGGGTGCGGTGAAATACCAAGCCAGATCCAGATCGTAATTTTGATGACAGACGTCTCGAAAATTTTCGAACATGTCTGCCAAGAGCAGAACGTCGGTCTTCAGATAGAGATCATGATAATCTCTCATGGTTTTCATATCAAATGATTTCCACACGTTTTTGGCATGTTTGTAATTCTCGTCGGAAATGTCGGATTCGTATAATTTCGAATAAAAATCTTCGTTCAAAGGTAGTGCGGTGTCGTCGAATCTCTTTAGATCGTTCATGTAATCGTTAGGATAGACTCTTTTCCTCAACATGACGTCTACTCGTTCTCTGAAATGTTCGCTCATGATTTTAAATTTATCCTTGCTCATGTTATCAACTAATTTTTCCAGAGCGGTCTACATGAATTTAAAACTGTCGATGAAACGTATGCTTCTACGAATGGATTTCGTTTTTTCTTCCAACGTCTCTCCGTCGATTACTCTTTTCTTCTCCATGCACTTCCATTTCATGAAGGAAATGTATCTTTCCTCGCTGTTCGCGATGCAATTTAATTCTTCGTGGGAGGTGCCGAGATTTTTCACGAACAGATGACTGTCGCAACCCAAGAGATTGTGAAATATCACTGGATAGAAAACGGCGTCTCGATATTTTAAATTACACTTGCTGTGAGCCGGACCGCGATACAGACCCGTGTAATGATTGTGGTCTCTTACCTTCTTATTTTCCTCTGAATTCTCATCGAACGATTGCTGTATATGTGACATTCGGTGGCCCTGTTATTTTCGTCCTGCTGCTCTCGCATGATGATCATTTTCGCCGGAGTTTTGAATTTGTCATATAACATTTGAATTGTCGATTCTAACTCTTCCCCGAACCTTTGAGCCACGTCGTCATCTTCGCACTGTTTCATGTAGGTGAAGGGACCCATATTGTGTTGCGAGTCGAAAGTGCATTTCATGTAAATGTAATAATGCAAAGGCGTGTGTTTTGGATATCTTTCGAAATAACTTTGAAGAGCGTCAGGTTGGCAGGAACTCATTTTCATGGTGAAGCATTCGAAATCAGTTTACACAACGAATGGCACTTTTAACCTTCTATTCTGATTTTCAAAGTTCACGATGGTGTTGGGTTTGGGCATTTCGACGGTGACACCATGATTTTTGTTGCAATATTCCTGATGTGTCGCTAATGATTTTTCACTGTGAAACGCATTCATGCAGTTGCAACATAAACATATCTTTCCTTTATGTTTATTATTTTGTCTTGATAGTAATCAGCTCGGATGTTTAACCCAACAATAATAATGATTGTCACCATTCGAAATCAATAATAAAATAATCGTCTTTTCTCTTTCGAGATACGAAGTCTGTCTGAGAGTATAGATTGTTCGATTTTCATCGTCGTATCCCAAGACGTTCACTGCTATGGTGGGATTTTGAACCTCGAAACGTTCGATGTGTTTTAGCTGCATTAGAAAAGTCACTCCAGTCCAATCGAGATTTTTAGAAGTCTCCTCGTAACAAGAAACTCTATCAGAGTTCATTTTGACAGGGTATAAAGCAGAGGTGACTGCCCATTTAAAACACTGATCATCTTTATTTCTCACGTTGATCACAGCATTTTTTTAGCTAAGAAATATGGTAATTCCGCGTAGGAAGACCCTTTCAATGAATCGTTTTTAGTTATATGAATTTCGAGTTTCAACACCTCATCAAACGTCCAATTACTACCTTCATGTTGATAATTCGCGAGAGACGTCAACATCTTGTCTTTCATCTTTTCGAAAACGTCCGATAAATCTGAACCTTGAAGTACGGGTTCGACGTTAGATCTGAAATATGCATTTTTCACGATGCTCTCGCCAGACTTCATGTCGATTTTATTCATCACGCAATGGAGTATCATCTTAATTTTTTGTCCCACATTCATGTGTTCACAAAACAAATCCAATACTTTTTTCTTCACCCGTTCCATGAACAATTTCGGATCGATTTTCTTGAACTACGGAACCACGTTGAAGGTTTTAAAAATGCCTTTGATCGCACTCTCCCATTCTACGGGCTTCGATTGGAATAGTTCTGTGACGAGTCATGCTACATATTCTTCTCCTTTCCCTTCGTTGATTGCTCGTCAAATTTCGTTCGATATATCTTGTTTGTCTAGATTCTGAAGTACATCACTCGTTTTCATTTTAGTTTTTTTTTCTTTTGAAACTTGAAGTTCTTCAACAGCTTTTCATTTAGTTGTCCTCATTTTTCACAACCGATGCATTTTTTGACTGTTTAAGTTTATCCACTTCCGATCTTTCGATTTTTTTCTTTCCATCGTTTTGCAAATAATATTCCTGTATGACTTCAGTTTTTTTTGATTTGGTTCTATGATTTCTGAAATGTGGAATTTTTAATTTTTTACAAATCTCATTTAACTGAGTTACAGTTTTCTCCTTTAAATTTTCCATATTTTTATTTGTTTGCTTCATTTGTAAGAATACTTTTTTTTCGAATTTTGTATTTAAATAATTTGTTAAAAAGTTTTAAAATTGTTTTTATATATATTTGTTTTAATTCCTTCCAAAAAATTTTTTTTGGATGAAATTAATCAATTTTTTTTTTATGTTCCTTAACGTAAAAAATTGAATTAATATGAGAAAAAAGGATGTTAAAATTTCAACTTTTTATTTATATACATAAAGAGAAGAAACACTTTTACAAAAAAAATTTTCACATTAAAGAAAATTAAAATTAAAAAAACTTTTTTTTATATATATATAAAGAGTAAAAAAAAAACAAACTTTTTTAACAAATTATTATTTAAAATACAAAATTTAAAAATATACATTATTTGCACTAATTCATAAAACAAAAAAAACCAAATAATCGATCATGACAACAACACCTAAAGATGCGAATTGAAATTGAAATGAGTCGAAGCGTGTAAGAAATTCGGTTTTAAAATCTATAGATTACAACGACACGATTCCATCAAATTGAACGAGGTCGAGACGAAGGGCTTAGAGCACAAATACGACAAATATAACATGCCTTTGAAATTGGACGAAGCCATGCTTGATTTGTTTTATGAGTACCAAAGCGATCTACAAAACATTATCATTGCCGAAGATAGAGAATTCGACAAGGACGATTTGTCGTTGCCCTATGGAAGTTACATATATCCAAAAATCTCACTCGAACTCATGAACAATATGGGTGGTGAGAGCGCGTTCACCGATGTAAAAAAACTCAAAAAAGTAAAGATAAACATTCAATACATTTTGGAAAAAGGAGAAGACACGAGCGTCAACATGCTAATAACGGACTTGGAAATATAAACAATAGAGAGACTGATTTTTAGCGAAGAAGAAGGAAAAAAAGGTAATGAGATCTAGAGAGGTTGATCATCTCTAGATCTCATTACTTTTTGGGTTTTTTTGTTTGTTTTTGTTTTCCTTCTTCACTATCACCCATATATATTATAACAACGTTTCCTTTTTTCTTAATTTTGGCGTTGATTCTTCTTTTCTTTTTTTGTGATATATCACGTTTTTATGAGAACACATTTGTTTATCCGAATCATAATTATGAACGAATGTGGTGCATCTCTTGGTAACACTCGCATCATTACCATTCTCTTCAGAAGGTAGTGGTGACAGTGGAAAATGTCTCATTCTTTTAAATTTCAACCATCTATCCTGATCTTTTTTTAACTCTTTTTTCAGTTCTTTCCTAAGATATTCATCATTAGCGTCTAATTGTTTTTCCAAATCTTTTTCCCGCACTATCTTGCAATATTCATCATTGGCATCTAATCGTTTTTCCACATTTTTTCGCACTCTATCTCCCGATATTCATCATTATTGTCTAATTGTTTTTGCACCTTTTTATCCATTTTATATTATTTTATACTTTCTATGATTTATATTTTATATAATTATATAATTTTTTATATTATAATAACATACTGAAAATCGGTATATTCTTAAATGGTGAATTCTCACCAAACAACAAACCCTTCCCGAGTCGCTCAATGTTCTGTCCACTCTTCAGATAGAGACCGTTTCCACTCAAAGAGTTGTCACGTCTAATGGGTTCTAGATACAATCCTTCACCGCTGTCGTCTACGTGGACGCGACACACGGCCCCTCCCTTCTTCAAAAACAGTCAGCTGCCACCCATTAATTTCTCAACTGCCGAACTCGCGAGTCCCGAGAGAGCTCCCACGCCGAGAGTCTTTCCGAGAAAGGGTAATGCTTTTGCAGCAAAGGGTAATGCTTTTGCGGCGATTCCTGCCAATAGCGGTAAGAAACCGCCTTTCATTCTCAAATTGTATCTCAATTGAGCGGGACTCAATCTCACCGTCAACCCTCTTCCATCACGAATCGCTTTCTCCATCCTTTTGATTTGACTTCTGGTCCAGGCGATCGAATCCTGACCGCCACTCGTCAGATCTTCATGAGTGAATTTGAATCTCACTGCCTCGCCTCGAGTTGTTAACGCTCTCTTAAGTTTTCCGCTGTCCTGCAGATATGTTCACGTTTTAACCACGTATTGTGTCATAATTCTTTTTTTAAAATATATTTTCTTCAATTGTTTTTTTTGTTTTAATGATAATTATATATATATTAAATAACTTTTGTAAATTAATATTGCATTTATTTTATTTTCTTATTTATATATATATACACAATATTTTTTTTTTTTTTGCTTTTATATTTCTCTTTTGTGAAATCATATCGTCACCCTCTCTCCGCGAAGATCTAACAGTTCATCATTTTGATCTGTCAACGTGGTTTTGAGACTATACAACGTGTCTAAAATCACTGGTAGATGAACTAAATTTCAAGGTCGTTCCACGATCTTATAACCCGGTGACACGTTTGGAAAGAAGGAATAGATCGTCGGTTGAGTGCTACCATTCATGTAGCTTCTAGCAATCACGTCCACGTTCACCAGAATTCTATTGACTGCGAGAACGTCGACCATATTTTCAGATGCCGCGTGGCCTCGATACATCTTTCGATCAAATCCCAGCATCTTGCCTATAGAACCGTCCGTGTTGAAATCCACTCAAAAATTATCTTCGAAATCCAACATCGTCTGTAAGGTATTAGGGTTGGGAGCGAGTCTGATCTTGTTGCTTCCCTTTCCATCCATCTTCATTCGCGTCTGAATGTAATTGTTCAAATCGTCTATGTCGTAACTTCCTTTGGGAATTCGAATCTCCAACCAATCCACTCCGTTGGAATACTTGAACGAGTTATTCTTTTCGGTGATGTTGGGAAAGGAATAATAAGTCTCCAGATTCACCAACGCCATCTCGTATCTTTTCTTTCTATTCAATTTGATGGAAGGTTCGAATTTCGTCGCGAATCGAGTCGAATCGCCACTCACCACGATTTGAATGGATTGTTTTGCAGTCGTATTCTCGCCTATCCGTTCTAACAATTCTCCTTGTTCGAACATTATATTTTAATTTTTATTTTATTTTTTCAAAACTAAATTATTTGATGATTTATTATTTTCTAATTTTATTTTCACTCTCTGTCTTATCATCAGAAACATAAAACTTGTCGAATCCGCACTGATATTTTCTGTGATTAAATTCGCTTGTCAAATCGAACACGACAAAATTGTAAATTCCTCCATCCCAAACCCTCTTGCAGAATCTCCTGAATTCCGCCACGCTCATGTCGTTTGCGACGTGATCACCATAGGTGTGTTTGAGATTCTTGACGAAAGAGACACAGTAATTAGCGTTCTCCCTTATCGTCTGTCTGGGCAATCGAAAATAATTCTGCGACAGGTAGAAACAGTCCACGTTGCTGTGACGACCCCTAACGTAATATGATTTGCATCGGTTCTGTCTCTCCAAAAGCAGATTATCGAAAATCATGAGATTCTTATCTTCCGATTTCAATTCTCTTGGATCCGGTACGTCGCTAGCGTTCTCATAAAATCGACACTCGGCGTTCGAAGACGCATTTCTCTTCATCAATTCCATTGCCGCACCGTCCAAAATGGTCGAAAGAGAAGCTTCACTTTTCGTCGAATTCCTCCCTACTGTCAAAGATTCTGGCTATGACGTCCTTGGGCAATCTACGATCCATGCACTCTCGAAGCAATCTGTATTCGGGTTGACACAAGCTCTTGCCAAACACGAACAATCTGTCGTAATCCAACCAGTAATCCAATCAGTCGGGTTGCGACAACAGATTCATCAACAGATTGGTCTTTCCACAATTCGTTTTCCCCACTATCAAGCCTCTTATGCTTTTGGGAAAGAACTCGTTATTCGACCTCTTGGTCGCGGCGTCGTTCCAAGACATATCTTTAATGTTCATCTTTGATTATTTTTTTGTTATTTTAGATTTTTTCAAACACAATTTTTATGTTTTTTTCAAACTCAGTTTTATAAATATTATTATTTATTTATATTACACCGTCGCGAGTTCTCTTCAATCCAGATCCACTCGTCATTTTGGCTAAATCTTGTATGGGTACCACAGCATCCTTAAAATCTTTCCAACTTTTCGGCGATCGCTCTAACGTAGCTCGCTTCGCCGGCGGACTGATCAACTTGTCGATCAACGCATCGGCTGCACTCTTGCCAGCCACAGAGAAGCTATCCTACCACTGGCTCTGGAAGCGGCTTTCTTACCAGCATCCAAAGCCGTCTTCTTACCAACCTCAAACGCGGTCGCTGCGAGTTTTCTACCTGCATCGCCCGTGAACGTTCGCATTATAAAATCGACGATGCCAGAACCGCCTTGAACGTAAGTTCTGACGTATCCCCTGTTCTTTATCACCAACATATTTTTATTTTATAATATATATTTTGTTTTTCACTGGTAAATCGTTTGTTGTTTAAATACTTTTATTATTCTAGTGTAAAATTTACTGTTTTTCTTTTATATATTTTTGTTTGTTTGTTTCTCTCTACTTATTATATATCAATCCTTCAATTCGTTTTTCAGCCTTTATAATGGTTTTTATTCAAAACCTGTAGCCTCAACAATTCATCGCATATGTTCACTATCTCATTATCTAATCTAGTGTTACCAGTGCGTCTACTTGCAACCAACAAACTCAATCTTTGAGACAGAGCGTCAGAATCGCTCGGAAGAAAAGTGGTTTTCACCCCTTTGCCTGTCACCGACTCGACGAACTTCTTATTCATATCCCATATGGGTTTCACCACTTTCTTCCACTTGTAACCTCTGTTGTCTTTGGGTCTCGTTTCTCTGGCATCGTCATTTCTCTTCATGGCGTGGGTCTGAACCAGAATGTCACCGTAATTGTCGAAATCCTGTTCCGTGTAATCTCCAGGCTTGTCGAAAAGGAGCAATTTGCGCAGTCCAGGGGTTAATTCGTACCTATTCGAACCGACGATTAAATTATCATCATCCTCTCGCACTTCTGTGTCGCCCACAAAAGTTCTACCATCAGAATCCTTATAAATTCCATACAATAGATCTCTCTTACCACCATCCTCGGACGACGCGACGCTATCAGTGGTGATAGTCGAAGCTGTATCATCGCTCTCGCTCACGTCGGTTTCGATTCTCATGGGAACGTAATCCGGTGCAGATTGAAAGAAATACTGTTTTGTAAAACTACCGGGCAACGAACCCATTCTCAAAGAACTCTCTTTTATAGGTCTCAATTCTTCAGCTCTCTCCTTCTTGCTTCGTTCCTGAACCTCCATCACGTGTTTAAATATTTTTGTGGCTTCGCGTCTCAATTCCATCTCTCCAAGACGTCTGCTTCTGTCAGCCGATTGAATGCTCTTCTTGGCGCGTTCATATTCGCTTAAAAGTTGGTCTCTATGTTTGGAATCTGTGATGTGTAAAAACATTTTTTCGTTTTCTTAATTACTAATATTTCCTTTAGAGTATGCTAACTTGAGTTATTTTATTATTTTCAAAATCAAATGTATAATTATTTTGTATGTTTTATGTTTTAAGTAAATAAAAATCTTCTGTTTTTAATATAATAACTAAAACCAGTCGAGGAAAAACATTTTACATGATAAAACCTCTATAAATGCGTTTTGCCCCCGAACGCGTTAAAAATCACATCACCGATTATTCACTCAGTAATGAACTTGAGAAGTTTGAAAAGTTTGAAACTTTTAGCGCATAAGAAACCGGTTTCTGATATAATGCATTTGAGAATAATTACATCCGTTAAATGGAGAACTTTGAAAAAGTTTGAAAGTTTTAGCTTATAAGAAACCGGTTTCTGATTTAACGCGTTTGAGAATAATTATATCCGTTAAAAGGGTACATTCATATCTCCGAACATTATAACAAGTAAATTAAAATTCAATTATCTCTTAAACCTGATTGAGTGGAAACGCACTTTTATCGTCTATTATTAAAAACGAAAATACCTTTCATTCACACCGGAACAAAACATGAGTGTCTATTATGATACAATTTTATCGGACTCGATTTTATAGTCGACTCTATTGAACGAAAACCTTTCATTCACACCGAAACAAAATATGAGTCTATAATACAATTATCTCTTAAAGTTCATCTAAGTGAAAAAGGTTTTATAGTGGAATTTTTATTTGAGTGAAACAATTCTACGAACTGTTTTATTTGAATGAAACAATTCTACGAACTGTTTCATTTAAAATTTCCAAAACGCGAACATTTAATTTCCATCGGTTCTAATTTTCTAAAACTCAAGTTTTTCAATGTCATCATTAAAACGAAAACCTTCATTCACACCGGAACAAAACATGAGTGTCTGTTATGATACAATTTTATCGGACTCGATTTCATAGTCGACTCTATTGAACGAAATCGACAAATCGGGTTTTCGCCGATCGGATCGCACCCTAGACCGTCCCAAACGCGATCCCGAACGCAGGTGATACGGAATCCGCAAAACGCCTTTTTTCCATGTACCGGAGGCCGAAATCGGTTTTCCAAAAAATCGTCGATGAGTAACGGCGTTTTACGCTCACTTTTCACCGTTGGCGAACTTCGAGAAAACGTTTTGAGGTCGATTTTTCCTAATCAAGAATCTGCAAATGGGTTTCACTGATCGGATCGCACTTTGACGTTCGAACACCCGTTGGCGAACGTAGGTGATACAGAATCCGCAAACCGCTTTTTGATGCTGATACAGAATCTGCAAAACGTTTTTTGCTCGCGTTCACCAACGATGGATCGATGGTCTGATCCGCGATGGGAACGTCAACAAAAATTTTTAATGTACATTTTCTTAAAAATTTTGTACATTTTTCACTTTATGAGCGATGTGTCGAATCTACGCGTTCGCCAACGGGTGTTTGAACGTCAGAAGTGCGATCGGTGAGTCCCAAAACAATTGCGGATTCTGTATCACCATGAAAAAACGATATTTTTACACTCTGTACACGATTTAACACTGGATCCCTATGGCGTGTACAGTACATGTACGTGTACGTGTACAGTACATGTACAATGTGATACGAAATCCGCATTTATTACCTACTAACTTTAACAAGATTCAAAATTTATTTATTTCTTTTTGCCTTACCAGGCATCAAAGAATTCAAAACATTATAGTAATAGTTAACAATGCATGTCAAGTGATGGGAGAATATACAGCAGAGATAACATTTTTCTTTGAGATGGTTATTTTAACAGAAATCCATTATGAGTACAAGGGTATCATAAATTGAATCTGTTAATGTTGCCTAGGGATGGGTATAAACACCCGTGACGGAAACAATTAAAATGTACCGTGTTGATCTCTGTTCATCAGAAAGATAGTCTTCCAAAACATAGCTTATGGCCCTCATTGGAACAAGTGTAATGCACTCATTTCAATGGTGGAGCATAAGTTATATTTTGGAAGAAAAATAATTAAATTTTAAATGTCCATCATAATATTATAAACAATAACATTTTCCAACAAACTTTGTATTTTCCTTCCAATTCATAGCTTATGGCCTCTCTGGAACAAGACAGTGTAATCCACCTATTCCAATGGTGGACTTTTTATTTTCTCCCAGAAACAAATACAGAAAAATTACTATTCCAACGAATTATTTTATTCCCATTTAATGTCAAATGTGTTTTCTGTTCATATATCTATCTAGCTATATGTATTTTTTTAATAAACATGTATCATAACTTATATGTTCTATTTTTTAATTGAGGGCATTTTGTCCAAGTGTATTATGTCCTAAGGGAATTTTGTCCACCCATACATATTCACTGAGGGCATTATGTCCGAGGGCTTTTGTCTGAGGGCATTTTGAGAAATGGCTTTATGTCCTAAAGACATTTTGTCCGGATACCAATTACAAGTTGAGCCCATGGATGTTGATGCTTGTTATGGGCCCTTTAGTTTTAACGTTGTGCGTAATAGGAAACACATGTTTGAAACGTTCTTTTCCCAAACCACATCATTGTAAGGATAAAATTTCTAAGTTTGTTTACATCTACGCACTGGGGCATATTTAAATGTACTATGGGGCCTCGGGTGGAGAAAAATCATGGAATAATCTTCTTACAAATCGCTGGGCCAAATGCTTCCATGTATCAGTGCTGAATCTATAGTACAGTTGCCATGGACGGGTCGTAGTAATCCACGCGTGGGCTGTGATGTCCATGCATGCATTTACCAGGTAATACATACCCAACAATGTTGATTAAAATAATATGTTACGCGAAAATTATCTCCCTCGAGATTACTGAACTTGCGAGACGAAATCCAATTAAGAAGGCAGTGAATGTGGGTGGTGAGGTGTGAAATTTCCAAGACTTGATGTGAGTGGATGAACCACAATGAGGTTGAAATAGCGACACCAATTAAAGCAGTTACTATATAATTTCTCATCCATCTCTGCGTTATTGTGCAGTCCAAGAATATGTTTTCATAGCAATTTGGAAGTTTTAATTCATCAGAGGAAACAAAATTGAAAAACCACATCTGACAGACTTTTAGATTATTAAAAAGAACAATGTCTGTATTTTATGCAACGATGCGCACACTGTTGATACAATGAATATAAAAAAGTTATAGATCACCAAAAGGGTCTGAAAAGGCAGGTTTCTATTTTTTTAAATGGGTTTTTACTGGGAACAATAGTCCAATGTTCAAATTGATTGGGAAAAAAGTGTAACAAGATAGCTTTTATTTGCTTATACTACGCCACATGAAAAAAACTGTAGTTTGTGGAATCATGCGCACATCGATGATAAAAATACACGAATATTAAAAAAATAAGTTTTTTCTGAAGTTATCATCTCTCTCAGTGTCAAATGCCTGAACAGCTTTACCAAATTAAGGGGAGGTAATGTAAAAGAGAATCGTATCAAGGGAAACATTTTCTTGGCCATGAAAAATCATCATCAGCAAAATTTTAATTAAAGAAGCACCGGGTTGTACCCGGTGCTTCATTAATTAAATTTTTGATGATTATGCCTATTCTTAGTGTTTGGAATCTAATATGACTAGTATTGCGTCCGTGGAAATATTGCCCACCCGCGGAATGTGACCTGTCCACGGGGGCCGTACATTATCATCTGTTATAATGAAAATTCACCAATTTGTCCAGATCGCGCACAAGGTGGCATATTTGGATGTGCCATGGGCTAAATGTTAACATTAAGGCAGAGATCGTATTTATGTGTTGTATGTGGTAGCTAGTTTAAAGGTTATGGGAAGTGGGGTAAACACTTTAAAACTCGTCTCTCCAGCCACTGGTTCAATTACTTCACTGTTTGTCATATAATAGCTTTGTCATTAACATTCCTGAGGTTATTTAAAAAATTTGAATGTTTAAAATTACATTTTCGTGGCAGCAAATTAGCCCTAAATATGTTTGTTTGTTTGGGGAGGGGGAGTGGGGTTGGGGTGGGCGCGACTGTTTGGATTTGCTATAATATGTCGCTTAATGCTAGTTTCAGCCTCTGCTCAGTTTGGATTCTTTGTGCAGCATTTGGTGATAATGGGGTCAGAAAAAACAAAAAATAATCATAACTTCATAAGGAGGGATGGGGGCATAAAAAAGAATATAAAATAAAGTATTTGTATTGACTTGATACAGCGATAAACAAAACGTATTGTCATTTATTACAGATTACTGGAGAACCTAATTTTTATTTTTAAGCTACGAAAGTCTTAATGACAACCAAAGTTTTAATGACGCACAGCAATAAGTGACGACTTTTTTTTTGAATTTTGAACAAGTTGTTGCAAGTCAATGTCCATGTATGTCAATTTAACGAACTATACTTCTTTTCACTCGCCAAATAATATGTATTGTGTGATATTCCTGTCTAGTATACCAAAGGCCCTTCTATATAGATGAAGTGCTCTTTTATCTTGCTTTCCACTGTCGCTTTAAATTCGCTCCAGTGGTCTTGAGTAAAATAGATTTGGCTTGCTACACAAAGGGCGGTACATCTTTTAGTTTAAACAGTATTTATTCACTAAATGACATGTGTACACATTTCACAATAACAGTAGGGTAACAAAAGTTCTGAACAACACTAACTACAATAGTATACACAAAACAATGAAAGTAGATTACCGTGTAAAGGAGGGATTCGACAGAAAGCTTAAAGCTTATGTAAGTCGTCTCCCTGATAACTTATGAACTTACTCCTGTAGGTGGTACGAATCAGATGAAGAGCTCACATGACGACACACGGAGGCCGAGGCGCTCCCTCCATTGCATATCAAATTACTCTTAGTTGCTACGATTGAAGATTATTGGCAGATAAGTTAAGCAACACATCAGAAGAAATACGGAGTAGAGGAAGGCAGTCTCGACCGCCGGGCAACGCCATGTGAAACTATTTAAACTTCAACTTAAAATCAAAGAGAAAGAAAGAAGAGAAAGGAAGAACAGGAATGCTGATAAATAGAAAAAGAAGAAGGAAAAAGAAGAAAAAAACAACAACTAAATAATAGGAAAATAATAAGATGAAATCAGTTTGAATACATGATACATAGATACTATGCTGATTTAAAAAGCACGCAAAGAAGTCACACTCCGGTCTCCAAGGGCAGTTCAGGACGTGTCGATGACGAGTCTCAAACTGTCCCCAGAAACCGGAGCAAGACTCTGACACACACCATGCACACCCGCTCCGTTGGTAATAATTTATTTATCCTACAATACCTTGGGCAATAGTCGAGAATGTATTATGCAGACGAATGTAATAACGGTCTATTTATTTGTGTGGGACCAAAAGAATTGAACTCTCGGAAAGGGAACGTGCTTACATCGTACCCCTGATACAAGTATCTGTACCAGGGTGTCGGATACTGATTGAATGTATGTTAAATAGAATTAAATAGAACTAGATATCACGGAGATGGAATCCATCTCTGCGGGCCCCGCAGCAACTAACTGATGTAAGGTATAAACTGATGTGAACCGTAATACTAAAATATGTCAAGCAATAGGTAAAATCTGATTAAAATCCCTTCCCGGACACAAACTTGTCAGAAAAAACCCCAAATTCTGACAAATTTGACCTTGAGGTCAAACTTCAAGTTCAAGGCATGGCAACTTGGTACGCGACGCGTCGTCTTGAGATAATCTACCCACATACCACATATCAAAACCCTATCTATTAAGGGAAAATGTTACAGCCCGGACACGAACTTGTCAGTAAAAAACAACAAAATCTGAATAATTTGACCTTGAGGTCAAACTTCAAGGTCAAAGCATGGCTACCTTGGTACGCGATACGTCGTCTTGAGATAATCTATCCACATACCAAATATCAAAACCCTATCTATCATAGGAAAACAAGTAACAGCCCGGACACGAACTTGTCAGAAAAGAACCCCGAATTCGGAATAATTTGACCTTGAGGTCAAAGTTCAAGGTCAAAGCATGGCAACCGTGGTACGCGACACATCGTCTTGAGATATTCTACCCACATACCAAATAGCAAAACCCTATCTATTAAGGGAAAAAAGTTACAGCCCGGACACGAACTTGTAAGAAAAGAACCCCGAATTCTGAATAATTTGACATTGAGGTCAAAGTTCAAGGTCAAAGCATGGCAACCTTGGTACGCGACACATCGTCTTGAGATAATCTACCCACATACCAAATATCAAAACCCTATCTATTAAGGTAAAAAAGTTACAGCCCGGACACAAACTTGTCAGAAAAAAAATCTGAATAATTTGACCTTGAGGTCAAACTTCAAGGTCAAAGCATGGCAACCTTGGTACGGGACACGTCGTCTTGAGATAATCTACCCACATACCAAATATCAAAACCCTATCTATTAAGGGAAAAAAGCTACTGCCCGTACACGAACTTGTCAGAAAAGAACCCCGAATTCGGAATAATTTGACCTTGAGGTCAAAGTTCAAGATCAAAGCATGGCAGCCACGGTACTCGACACATCATCTTGAGATAATCTACCCACATACCAAATATCAAAACCCTATCTATTAAGGGAAAACAGCTACAGCCCGTACACGAACTTGTCAGAAAAGAACCCCGAAAACGGAATAATTTGACCTTGAGGTCAAAGTTCAAGGCCAAAGCATGGCAAACTTGGTACGCGACACATCGTCTTGAGATAATATAACCACATGTCAAATATCAAAACCTTATCTATTAAGAGAGAAAGATTACAGCCCGGACGCACGGACGCACGGACGCACGGACACACGGACGCACGGACAGAGCGATCACTATAGGGCGTCCGCCTCACGGCGGGGCCCTAATTAACTCTCAAGAAAATCGTAAGTAGGCAGCTTGTTTCATTCATTTAGTTCATTTAGTGGCAAGTTATACGTAAGTAAACCTAGAGTTGTTGAACGTTGGAACGTCTGAAGGGCTATTCCACCTCCAGCATTGGTCACTTGCTCCTATTATTCTAGCTAAGCAGAACCTGTTTGGTGCAGTGACCAATTGCGTTTCCCACGAGGAGTGGGGATGGGGGCGTATTGTTAAGTTTCTGCATTATTGAAATCGCTTGCTTGATAAAATGAAGTCATGTACCACTTCGAAAATAAGGCGGTTGTTCTCGTTGTTCAAGAATTCAGAGCCAAACAGAAGTGTGGATGTATCAGTTACATATGGGAGTACATTAATTGTATAATTTCGAGCGTTTGAAAGCAGGGGACAATGAAAGAAAAAGTGATCAGTAGTTTCGTGCTCACCACACTGACAGTAGGGGCTGGGTGATAAATGATTGTCGAAAAGGTGAAAATGAAGACTACTACAATGGAACCGCAGCCTACAATGGTATATTTGAGCCCTGCGAGATTTCGCGTTACTGTAGAATGTTGGGGGTCTTTGGTTACCATCATTGAAAAACGTTTTAAATTTAATCAATGATGAGTTCTCGCGGACAGGTAACGGCAACTTATTCCACTGGTCAGTAACGCTGGGGATAAAAGAAGACTGATACAGTTGCGTTCGGCAAAAGAGAACTCGGTGGTTTTGGTCAGATCGGAGACTACGTGATGAATTCGTCACGGAGATAAGTGGGAGAACTTTGTTGGATATGTATGGAGGTGACATGTGATGATATATTTTGAAACACTGAATCAATTTATGTTTACGACGCCTTTCTTGCAGGGTTTCCCACCGTGTTTCCGAATATAGCAGAGCCTCACTGGCACTCACTTTTGCTCCGGTGATGATTCTTGCTGCTGCAATCTGTATTTTTTCTAGTTCCGCGATATTGGTCACAGAACAATTATCCCAGACAGTATCCACATATTCAAGAAGAGGCCTAATAAAGGCAAAATATATTTTTTCCAGGACACTGCGATCAAGGTTAAATTTGTGCCTCCTCAGCAGTTCTAAACGTGACCAGGCTTTGGTGCAAATATGACAAATGTGGTCGTTCCATGTACATGTACTGTTTAGAATGAGTCCAAAATGTTTATGATCACGAACTTCCGATATCTGTGAGTCACCTAAATATAAGGGTGGGTGAGAATCTGGATTGATTTTACGTGATATACACATACTTTCAGTTTTGTTGGGATTGAACTCAACCAACCATGATTTGGCCCAATGCTTGATTGTGGCCAAATCTTGAGTGATTATGACCGAGGCTTGCTCTGGGTTTTCAATAATTAGATACAAGGAAGTATCATCTGCAAAGAGGCGTATACTACTGAATAAGTCGCTGGTTATATCATTTATGTATATCAAAAACAGTAAGGGTCCGAGTATAGACCCCTGAGGTACACCGGCATTGATGGATCTCCATGACGAAGACTCCGAGGCTATCACAACTCGCTGCGACCTATCCGCAAGATACGATTTTAGAAACAGAAGTAGTTCTCCTGAAGCACCAATACTCTCCAGCTTGTGGATAAGACCAGCATGCCATACCTTGTCAAACGCCTTACTGACATCACAAAAAACTACCCTAACTTCTTTGGCTTCATCAAGCGCGCGACAGAATTCATCATATATGTCAGTCAGTTGGAGGACGGTTGAATCTCTAGGTGTAAAACCTGACTAAAACTGACTAAGGACATTATTTTCACTCAAAAACTGCCACAGACGCATTTTCCCAATATTTTACCAACACAGCTGATCAACGATATCGGGCGATAATTAGTGACTGTGTGTGAGGATTGTTTTTTTAGGATTGGGGAGACATTTGCTTTTTTCCATAATGAAGGAAAGTACGAATTATTCAGTAGAATGTTGAATAAAATTGAGAGTGGCTCACTGAGAGAGGATTTGCATTCTTTTAGGAGACGCGGGCTTATTTGGTCAGGACCAGACGTCTTGAACACCTTTATCGACTTCATTGCAGCATATACTTCACTGCAATGTAGGGTGACACTATCAATACACTGGGAAACATGTTGTGGTGGATCTGGTAGGGAAGCATTCGAATCGTCAACTGTCGAGATAGAACAGAAGTATTCATTGAACACTTCAGCTTTCTCAACACTTGAAGAATATATTTTGTTTAGATGAATCAGAGTGGGAATTCCTGTTGTGTTACAGCTAGCGATTAGTGTTTTTAAGGTCTTCCACCACAGTGATGCCGGGGTTTCGTTGCTTCTCAGTGTGGACTGGATTTTTGAAAGATGCTGGGCTTTGGCCTTCCTGATGACCGATACAACCTCATTCCGTTTACGGTTATATTTATTCCAGTTGTATGGAATATTAGTACGTCTGGCAATGCGATACAAACGTTTTCTCTGTCTCATTAGTAATCTTATTTCATTATGCATCCATTTCGGTTTGTCCATTCTAGAAGTAATCATTTTATTAGGTATGTGTTTGGATGCAGTGTCAAGTGTGTTATCAGTGAATTTGGAAACCATAGTATCGAGACATACCGTATCAAAGATAGAGTTCCAGTCGACGTTAGAGAAAGCCGCGTTTAGTACTTCATAATTACCCTGAGAGTAAAGCCATATCTTCCTCTTAAAAGAAGGTGGGTTTGGTTTTAAAAATTCGAGTTCAATTGAAATTGGGCAGTGATAGCGGGTCATGTCTGGGATAATTGGTTCGAGGACTTCGCTTGCTTTCACGTTGATTGTGTTACTGACAGCAAAAAGATCTAGCAGTGAAGCCGATGTCTCGGTAAAACAAGTTGGTTCGCTCACAAGCTGTCTGAGGTTAAAGTAATTGATTATTTCAGAAAAGCTACTTCTTGAGGATACCATTTGGTTATCGTTGAAATCACACGTGATAATTAAGTCACCAACTGACGTGTCTCTAGCTTTTTCGATGGATGCTGATATGGCATCCCATGTGTCTGGGGGACTGATGGGTGGGCGGTAGAATACTCCTAGTAATAACGACCTATTCCGTTTTGTAAATATTTCAGCCCATAGACACTCCGTATTCGGTGTATCAAGATCCGATCTGTGTCGAAACGAAATACCGTCTTTAATGTAAATGGCAATCCCATCTCCCCTTGGTTTATGGAACCCCTGGAGTTGGGCATCGGATGAGGGATCATCGCTGTATAGCCATGTCTCACTAAAAGCCATAATATCAAATATCAAATGGTGTAAATTCACATTGTATAATATCCAGTTTAGGTTTGAGGCTTTGATTGTTAAGATGAACAATCTTTAGAGTATTCAGGTTGCCATCTGAATTAAGAGAATTTGGACCAGGGTTAGTTTCAATGTCACTTGACAATAATAAGCTTATGGCTAAAGAGAAGAGAAACAACGTTGATAGGAAAGTTGTAGTTCATACTTTTAGTGTTGATGTAGCCTTCGAGACAGAGAACTGTAGCGACGTGTAATTGGTTCAGTCGAATTTACTGAGTGAGGGGATTGCCCAACGAACAAAGCAAACATGGCAGTGAAGCTTTCATGCAGCTCATCACCGCTGAGACGCAAGAGCAAGTAAAATAAGATGCACGTAGATCTTTCTTTCGGTAACCAATGCTTTAAGCTGCTGGAATAAACTGTAAGGCTGAAATGTCCTATCCGGGCACGGTATAATTCAACTGAGCACATTAGATATGATTTTAATTTTAGAAGCAAAGTGTATTCAAGCTGGCTTGAGAAGAAATGATGTAGTGAAGAATAATGAGTATTGGTGTTAAAGATTTGAAAGTAAAATATACGAATGAGACACTAAAAAAATATGAAGGTATTAAAATATATACAAAATAACTGTAGTGTTTGTATAGAGGTAGAGTTTATAGTCTGCTTAACCGAAGTCAATAGTTGTCTGTTTCCCAGTAGTGGATTATCAATACATTAATTCCAGGGAAGTGTTGTCAGCCAATGTTTGGGGGTACACTTAGACCGGTGTATTGACTGTAATGTTTTGTCATTATACCAGTGATCTCTGTTGAAATGCAATAAGGGACTGTTCATTGGAAGTGTGAGTTGCACAAGATTCATCAAGAGCTATGTGCAAAGAAGGCGTCCCACCTGTGGTTGAAGGATCTGAAGCAAACGCAACCCTGCTTAAACAAATAAAGTTGTTCAGCAAACATTCACAGTTATCAATTCATTTAAACTAAAACGGTATTTGTAACACTATCCTCGCGAAAGGCTCTGGGGTAACACCGTAACAGTATGACGCCATTGGCGACACTTAGAGGAGAAAAGAGGAGATAAAATCTCGATCGGCACACGACACAGTCACGATCCGACCGAGACCCCATCTCCTATTTTCCAACTATAATACTGTATACTGATGGGTTGGGGCAGTGAGTGGGTACGACTCACGATCAGATATCAATAAGGACTGCTCATGGGAAGTGTTAGTTGCGCAAGATTCATCAAGTGTTATGTACCATTATGACAAGACCGTGCTACTGAAAGACGAAATGCAAATCCTTTCTGCCACGAAAGTATCGAAAGTTGGCAGGAAGAAAGTGCTGTTGCATTTGTATTGTGTAATAGAATGGCATGGAGGAGGGGGACCCACCGCTGATAATAAATTCCATCTTGCAACAAATGAGCTAGCATAAATAGGAACGTGAACACACACAAAAAATGTGTCTGCAAGAAGGAATCAAGGGCGTCCCACCTATGGTTGATGGATCTGACGCAAACGCAAATATGGATAAACAACTAATGTAGTTCAGCAAACATTCACTGTTATCAATGTAACACTATCCACGCGAAATACTGTGAAGTAACAGTGTGACGCCAGTCGCGGCACTTAGAGGAGAAAAGAGGAGATAAAATACCGATCAGCTCACGACACAGACGCGATCCGACCGAGACCCCATCTCCTATTCCAACTATAATACTGAATATTGATGGGTTGGGGCAGTAAGCGGGTACGACTCACGATCAGATATCAATAAGGACTGTTCGTGGGAAGCGACAGTTAGAAGAGAAAAGAGGAGATAAAATCTCGATCGGCACACGACACAGTCGCGATCCGACCGATACCCCATCTTCTATTTTCCAACTACAATACTGAATATTGATGGGTTGGGGCAGTAAGCGGGTACGACTCACGAACAGATGTCAATAAGGACTGTTCACGGGAAGTTTTAATTGCGCAAGAGTCATCAAGTGATATGTACCATTATTACAAAACCGTGGCATTGAAAGACGTAAGGCAAACCCTTCCTGCCGCGAAAGTATCGAAAGTTGACAGGACGAAAGTGCTGTTGCATTTGTATTGTGAAATTGAATGGCATGGAGGTGTGTGGGGGGGGGGGGGGGGGGGGCACCACTGATAATAAATTCCATCTTGCAACAAATGAGCTAACATTAATAGGGACGTGAACACACAAAAAATGTGTTTGCAAGAAAGAACCATGGGCGTCACACCTATGGTTAATGAATCTGACGCAAACGCAATTATGCATAAACAACTAATGTAATTCGGCAAACATTCATTGTTGTCAATTCATTTTAACTAGTTTTACCCTCACCCCAGAAGCGGACAAATAAATCCATAAATTTGACCAATGTAAGCCATTCGGGGCCCTAAGAAATTTTAAATGCACTGAGAGAATCATATAAACGTGCATATCACTGAAATCGTTTCGATGAACTGATTCTAGAAATGCCCAAATTTTAAAGGTTCCAATAAGGAAAGTTCAATAGTGTGGGGTGGGAATTGGTTTTTGTTAATTAAAGGGGGAAAAATAGGATTGTGTACGGCAAAGGGTTTCCCGGTTAAGGAGAGTTCGATAGTAATAATACACTGGCGACTGGTCAACTTCATGGACGTATCTGTCCTCACCCCCGGAGCGAACAGATACGTTCATGAAGTTGACCATCCGTTGAACTAGTTGGATGATACCAATAAGGGTATATCGCAACACTAAGACCAATTCACAATGATAACATATCGCGACTACACAGTCGATTATAAGCCTAGAGCACGCCATTACATAAGAGTTGGGGCAGGGGTGTCAGACAGGCAGACTTGAGAATTTAAACCATTGCGATCATACAGTGGCGATTAGTCAAAATCATGGACGTACCTGTCCTCATCACCCCCCCCCCCCTCCCCGGAGCGAACAGATACGTCCATGAAGTTGACCATCAGTTGAACTAGTTTGATGATACCAATAAGGGTATATCGCAACACTAAGACCAATTCACAATGATAACATATCGAGACTACACAGTCGAGTATAAGCCTAAAGCACGCCATTACATAAGGGTTGGGGCAGGGGTGTCAGACAGTGGGACTTGAGAATTTTAACCATTGCGATCATACTTGCCTTGTCCAACTGTGGGCTTTATGCATCATTTCATGAGTGTGAACTTACACGCACAGATAACTCAGGAAGAGAATCGTCAGTGTGGTAAAACAGACATAGACTCGGTCGATTTAATTGGGACGAAGTCACACTTGTTTTCCGATAAATAGCACACTGTAGTACCACGAAGAGGCATGCAGATAATTTTAAAAAGATCACGGCGCGGTCGTCAATCGGTCGAATTTACCTGCCCACGCTTGACATTATATCCACACAACAGCTCAATCAGGGCTCGAATTATACATCTGCACACAGATCAGCACAAACCGCCTCAACAATATACAAAAAACGCCATTCTGTATCATTTCGTAATCATTTGACATCTCCAGACCACAGCATACGACCCCTCACTGGAACGATCTCACTGAGATCCTTCCAGCTAGGGGCAATAAGCCATGGCTTGGAAGAAAACAATAAAAAAATGAGCTATCGTCTGCAACTAGTGTAAGCTAATGGAGATAACTTCGACCAGGACGTACACCTTTTGAGAGAAGGCTGTAAATTCAGAGTGCACTGAGCTACAGAGTGTCCCCACGATTGTGGGGGGGGGGGGGGGAGCATTTTACATAAATAGTATGCAGGGCAGATGGACGGTAGTCCGAACGGACGATAGACCAGACGGACGGCCTGCCAACGGACCGTCCGTACGTACGGACGGGTCGATGGAACGGCGGACAATTAGATCTACCTAAATTTACCACATATCACGAGTGTTTCTTTCTCTGGTACACACATACCGGGTTCTAGGGGTAATAGGCCAAGGAGGGAGACATATATCTTGGGATGGGCTATTAGGGTTCTCGAAATACGTCTCGCAACACAGATTATGCCTTTATCTGATGTAGTACTAACAAACAATGGCCATTTCGGGGTTCCCGTTGTCACACTTGCTACTTTCGCTCTCACCGATCCGAATTTCGGTCTGCAGCGTGTGTCCACTGGCTGGTGTTACGCTCATTTATAACTCCCATGGCCCCCAAAACGCCTTGGCTGCCAATATGTAACACTCTTTATCTATTGACTAAAGTGAATTTTTTGATTTGATTGTTTGATAGATACGTGGTATGAGACCATATTCATTGAAACCCACGATACGTCCGCCCAGCCACTGACAAATTCCCCATACCCAGTGGAAGCCTCGTTCCGAAATTTACAAATTGTCCATACCCCGTAGAAGACGCGTCATTCCAGTTTTACAGTCTACACGCTTTATATTTTAATTTTGTATCTCCAAAATATAGCTCATGACCCCTTACTGTAATGAACTTGTCGCGTACCCTCCAATGTGGGGTACATAAGCTATGTTTTTGAGACAAAAAAGAATAAAAGAAATTCAATAATTTTTTTTATACTAGTCATATCGGCATATTTTCACAAAAACTCTTTTGCACCAGAATTCCACAGAAACCTGTATGGCTCAACACTGGAAGATAAAAGATCTCATGCTGTGTGTGTTCAATAGATAAATTTGGCCTCATGGGATACGGCTGGCTTCGGGTAGGTAAAAACCCGTACCACGTGATCAGACACGGGGTAACTAATAGTGTGTGACATAGTCCAATTTTGGCAGCGAAATTGAGGACACAAAAACATATCGTCTCCTTCATTCAATAGCCTACGTCAGTACAACAGTCAGGACCAGAGGCGGCGGAACCACAGACATGTTGAGTGGTTACACAATGAGTTAAATGGGACAAGGAGCGCGGTGGCTCAGTGGTATACTGTTGGACTTCTGGAGGTCCTGAGTTCGATACCTGTCCGGGACGACCCACGTTGTGTCCTTGGGCAAGGCATTTTATCCCGGTTGCCTAAATCGGGGCACTATGACGCCGTGTAATAAGGCGTGCTTCACGTCGATAGTGCACATGTCTTCAACCGCTGAACCCTGCTTGGGCGGAGCTTGAACAGAGTTAGAATGTTGTGGAGCTGACAGTTGCTCGTCGATTCTCGGTGGTTCTCTCCGGGTACTCCGGCTTCTTCTACCCGCAAAACTGTCACGGACACGATTAGCCATTGTTCATAAGTATGTGACCTTAAAACACCAACAAATAAACAAATAAATAAAATGGGACAAACGTGACACAATATAAGGCATTCCTGTAATATGTTATTCGCAAATCCAAACGGTCCGTTTCTTCTACTTCGACCATCTACCAACCCGAAGGCTAGCTGAAGATGACTGAAGTAGGAAAAATGGACAGGACAGTGACCACACCGCGGCATACTCATCTAAGCGAGACACTTTAGTGTGTCAGAGTACATTTACCGATATACGATTGTATCTTTTTCTCCCACTGAGCCGAACCACGGTAGGCTTGAAAATTTGTGCCCTTCCAATTGTATCGAACTTCAGCCGTCTGTGGTCAGGGCATATTCTTGAACGTAACTTTAGTAACGGCTATCGTCTTTCATGCTGTACATCAGTTGAAGGAGTATTGCCTAATTTAGAAATCACGTTGTATCATCGAAAATTACGAAACCATTTACTATCGTTAGTCGAGGAAAAAATGGATCGAATGTTTCGTCGACCAGAGAGAACATTTTCCTGCATGTTTTGAGGACCCGTAAATGTGAAAACCGTAATATCACAAGTGTGCCCAACCCAATCTAATCAGTGTTTTAAATTTCACTTCAGTTATATGGACCAAGCTGAGGGCGATCGTAAATTGAAATTTACTCTATTTTGAAGAAAAGATGTTATTTTCGAAAATCGAGAGCTTTTCAAGTATTATGTTTTCTCATCGTTTTTATTAAAATATATTCCGCTGTAGGAGTTGGTCTGTTTTGGGAAGGAATCAAACTCGAAGTATCTTGAAAAAACTATGTTTTGGTAGTAACATAAAGACTGTTTATAGTTTCCATATTCTCGCCAAGATTAGGTCAACTTTCGCCTACAGTGTATTTCCGCCTACAAAATAGTTTTTGTAAAAGTGTAGGCGAAAGTTCACTAATTTAGCTTTGAGGATTAAGAGTTATTACCTGGTTTACACATCGAAAATGGATTTACCCTCAACAATTTGAAAATGTGTACTATTAAGAACACGAAAGTTAAATATGACTCTTAGCGGGGGAGGAATTCGCTAGAATTGTGCACTTGGTGATACCTTCCTGAAATTTGGCATGATGTAAGGGTAGGCATCAGAGATTTCAAAATCGATCGGCTACAAGTTGGCACCATCCTCTAGCCACCACTAGCAGCGAAATCCAAAATGGCCGCCAAGCGGATCGAAAAAAAGCTATTTTCGCCGATCGCACAACTGAAGCTCCAAACCTAACACCATACATGTGCTGTAATTGATGTGAATGATGGAGTGAAGCCCTTGGAACAAGTTGGGGGGAAGATTAATGGATAATGGGATCAGAATTTCCGTCGATGTGTGCGTCTGTGTGTCTGACTGTCAGTATGATCGTCCGTCCGTAGATAAATTAGTGTTGAATGTTTCTCGGGAATGCAATGGTCAAATGAACATGGTATGAGAGATTCCTGTCAACACATGAACAAGGGTACTCGATAGTATGCAGCAGTGGGGATACTTGGACATTTGATAATCCAATTAAAGTGACAGTCTATTCTCAACTTCCGGCATTTTCGATAGATTTATTTTCTAAGAAAATAAAACTATCAAATTTCTAGAGGAGTTCTGGTTCAATCTCAACACCATAGCGACACGTCTGCCAGCAAGGGCAGTGCTGGAATGAACTCGGGATGCATTAGTTCCCGTTGTTAATTATACAATGTTATCTTGCCAGTATAGAACATTGGCAAAATGGGACTAGAAGGGGTGAGTGTATGTTTGCAGTCATTCGAGGTACAGGAATATTTTTTGACTACAAGTAGTATTCTTCATTTTCGGCCAGTTAAGATGTGGTGTGTTCCAAGTCAGGATTAATGTTGCCGACACTTAATGCCCATCCCTCATGGTATGCTACTTTACCAGGGATATAGAGATATAGCCACCACTGGGAGCCAAAACATGACCTTTGATGTCGATGAGTGGTCGAAATGTTTTAGCGAATAACTTATCGAAATATGATCCGGTATGGCAATTTGATACCTTACGTTAGATTTATTAGATCAACTCAGGTATGGATTCATTGAGACATGAGTGCGCTACAAGATGAAGGATTTCCAAGTTGATTTGCTATGGAGTAGGAACTGACTAGTCACATGTGGCCTATGGCCAGAGAAAGACAAGGATACCATAGATGAACACACGGGTGAACGAAGGTATCAACTGTTGTACAGAGGCAAAATAGTTGGGGATATTGTATCATGCTATGCATGAATTAACACCGTCTTGTGCAGTAAATAACAGACTATTTTCCGAAATCTAAAACTGTATTCCTATACCCCGGACAATGTAGCAAGCCACATGGGATGAACATTTGTTAGCAAAATCAACTCAACTAGAAACATGACATGTGTTAACTGGCCGAAAATGGAAAAAAAAAATACCAGAATAGGAGATGACTGGTCCTAACATGACAGTATACTACTCAATATTGTTACAACAGCCACCTTCACACTTACACAAAGGTGTGCACCTTAATCCAGCTTTCAAGCATTTGCAATTGCCCTTGCAGGCCTTGGCACAACTACAGTGGAGCATCAGTGCACATGCAGCACTTGCGTCTCCTAGGTGAGTCCAAAATGGGACCAGAATATTGAGACGTGGATTCCACTCCCATCCGTACTGTGATGGGTCTGGCACACATAAGTGTTTCTGCAGAGCACGATGCCAAATGAAAGATGACACAAGAATTACCCTTTTTACATGTTGATACAGAGCTGCTTTGGTGGGCGGGATGTTTTCCATAGACTTAAGGCCATGTGTGAACATATGCCGTCTCGCATCATTGACACGTGTACTGACACAACTGTTACTGTACATCTGTATGGTGAGTTTTTCGATATGCTGCATATGAGGGGAATCCTCTGAAAAGACTTGCGGATTCTCAGTCAATTCTATCATCATTTCAGTTGATGCGGGAAAATTCATCCATGCATTCCATCCTGTCTTCTTCCCAATGCCGAGCATGCTGGATGTTACATCACAACCTGTGAAGGCGTGGAAGAAAGTCAGGGCCTTACAGTAATCAGGTCCAAGTTGTGAAGCTATCTCATGAATTGGCATATCTTTATATGCCTTTCCAATTCCAAACCCAATCCACAGCTCACTGAGTCCAAGGTCACGGAATGTTGCGAAATGGTGCAAAGACAGAATGACGACATCAGAATCAACCGTGCGAAGAAAAGCTATTTTGTGACCTTGTGAGACTGCATGGTTGAGATGAAGCATCATGCGCGTGTCTGCTTCCTCGTGGTTCGATGGAGATATGTCACATAAGCTAACATCCTTATTGCATAGTACATATTCTCCTGATGTCGTTAACAACTGGTACTCGGATGTTGATGTTAATTTCAGCAGTTCAGCAGACAGGAACTTGAAAAATTCGTCTTTATTCTCACTAACTTTCAAGAATGCCTGCCAATTCTTCCCTTTAGGTAAAGGGACGTTCTCGGACACCCGTATCAACCTAACTGCTGTCTCACCGAGGCGTTTTGCTCGCGTCTGATTCTTCAAACTGCCTTCGGGGTAACAGTCATAGATCGCATCAACCCTTGTGGTGTTCGTGTTAATCAGAGATTCGATGTATGGCAATAATTGCAATCGAGCATATTCTCCAAACAGATCCGCTTTCTGTGGTTTGATTACATGGACTACAGCAGGCATATCCAAGATGACAACTGAAGCTTGTCTAGCTGCTGAATTCTTCCCTTGTGCAGGAATAGCTGGTAAACAATTGAGAATTTGAGATTTTGTCCCACTCCGTAGCTTACCTCTATCGGATAATGCTGGCGGATCACGTGCATTCTCGTGCATGAAAAACTCATCCATGTTTGAATCAGGCCGGGCTTGCAGTGAAACGAACATCTGGGTAACTATTGCGGCAGTTGCTTTACTTGACATGAGTTTGTCTCGGCCTTTGTCCAGGTTGGCTGGGGGTGGGTTAAGGAAGGTATATATATTTGCCTTGGGAATAACATCATTCAGGGGTACGGTGCATTCCACAAGCCTTTCCTTCAAGAAAGTGGAATATAAATGCTTACCCCTTTCGGGTAATGACCGTAAACTCTTACTAACTTCGGGGTCCATATATTCACCAGTATCTAATGTCACCAGCTGACCACTAGTTTCATCATAAGGGTTGATAATGAGTCCCTGATTCACCAGATCGAGGAGAGATTTCAATTGATTCAGAAATTTTTTCTGCTCTGATACCGAACTTTCCGGGTGTTCCGTGTTATCTGATGATGTTGTGTGGAAACTTGCATATTCATACTCATCTATAACACGCAGAACTTCTGACCTTGAAAGCTCAATAACGACTTTCTCTTCAGCCTGGCCATAGAGACCTTTTGGACCACTGTCTTCTTTGAGTAGTTGGATACTATGTTCTTGGCTCTGATCTAAACCCATCATACTGAACTTCCTCTCACTACGCTGGACCACAAAATGGCCTTCCATGAATTTGTTGTGGATTGAAGGATGCCGCCTGGGTAGCTGAGACATGTCTCTCAGAAATACGGGGACCCACCGACAATAATTTGTATGTCCTAGGGCAAAAAAGTAACTGCACAACTCATCGATAGAACACAGTGTACCAGGCCAGTTACCGATTCGTTGGTTCCGAACGAATTGACAGCTTGTCAAGAGAAAGTTCCGAACGATTTCACCCCAATAGCGCGCAGTTGGAGATTGTGAAAGAATCCTCTGTTCCCACATTTCAAATGACTCATGGGGCCCAGTCTGCTGACAGTAAATCTCATAAGCATTCTTTCTGAGGATCTCAAGCCAAGCTAGAGTGAGAAGATATGCCTGTCGCGTCCTCTTGACATGTTTCCCACCAAGTAGGGATGATGCTACACCGGGTGTGAATATCTTTGCGAGGTGAAACATTCGCTCCCAACCAGAACCACCCATAAGCTTACCACCAGCTTCTTGGGTGCACATTTCAAGATGCAGGAATCCAATCATACACACCATTCGATCCTCACCTATCTCCTCTGGGAACAGCCATTGACATTTTTTCTGCCTGGCATACAACGGACAGTCACCTTCAATGACAGGTATCTGGCCGGGGTTTACGAAAGCAGTAGCTTCCCTGACCACATACATAGCATGCTTCTGCATACTGAGTGAGTCCGCTTTCTGCTCACTGAAAACAGGGAATACCCCAATAACTGCACGAGGTTTGACATTGTCTTGATCTTCATGTTTTGAAAAGAAGCCTGAAAAGGTCACAGGGACTTCATCAAGCTGCCAGCTGCCATCAACCTTCCCTTTATTGCTGATCTGTGACACATGAGACAACCAGTCATTCTCTCCCACGTTCAAATCTGCATATTCATTGGGCCGTACATTACATTCATCTGGAGATTCAAGCCTGATGTCCCCACCAAAGTCTTCAACGAAAGGAACAAATGCATAGTCGTCTGGGAGTTCAATTTGTGTGTCTTCTGGAACATCTAAACTCAGTGGTGGGGGATCAGTACCCACATTGTCCCTGCTCAGTTGACCAATGAGTGTGATGGACGTACCATGCATATCAGATCTACCAGATACATCAATGTTATCAGTGGTTCCTATCGAGAAAACATTACGTTTGCAGTTAGCTGGGACTACAACACCTTCGTTCTTGAACCGCAGTGAAACAGCTCTCGCGAAACTCCTGCGAACATCCATTACGCGATCATAAGAGACAGAGAGTCCCATTTGATGAAAATCTCTGATAAGATTTTTCATACGATCATGGGCATGCAACTTCAAACCCACATAAAGAGGCATTGGAGTTTCTCTGTCACGTCTCTGGTGAACATTTTGTGCATGTTCGGAGCGTTTCGCTGAATTGCTGATCAACATCTGTGAAATAGTACAAGCCACTCGAGTCTTGGCATTAACAGTCTCATCATCGCCTAAGTTCTGTATACTACATGTGCCCTCAAGTAGAACTCTAAGAAGAGTCAGGAGTGAGTTGGGTACAGGCTCGCTCAAGCAATAAGATGAAAATGATCCCGTGAAAGGAGCTTGAGATATGAGTATGTGTTTACGCAGAAGAAGACCCACATCAACTATCTTTTTTGCCTCTTCCTCAGACACTATACGAGTTAAAGATTCGGACAACAAGGAGCCAACTCGAAACCTACTTGAAATAAACACATCTCTACCCTGTGTGAAGGCGTCCCAGCCATCGCCCAATTTCTGCAACAAATGTTCTTTGAATCGAGTGGAATGTATTTCTTCACTAAGCCAATCAGAACCGACTTGCTTCAACCTCCGACTGTACAGATTCTTGAGATCGACAAGCTTCATCGCGGAATCGTTGTGTTCAACAAATGTTATGAGCTCTGCCATAACGAGAGGGTCATAGGGCAGGCCTGACGCGGAATGTTCGGCGTTCTTCGACTTTTTAGATTTAGCCGCTCGTGCTTCATTGGCAAGCTTACAATAACAGGTTTTGTGATAGTAAAGATCACTAGCAGCGGAATCAAATGCTGCATTGACCCGAGAAAAAACAACCCAGTTCTCGGCTTCCTTTGCCATAATTTTGAGTTTATTGTTATCAGACATTGATCTGCAAATAGGCTCACTGCTGTCACCTTCGCGTTTGTGACAATAAACACACTGGGGCAGTTTCCTGTCACAGCCAGATTCAAAACTTGTCCGTGTTCTTTTAGGACTCAGCGTGGAGCAGGATGCCACTGCCTCATTTCGCTCTCGCTTGTGTAGCACGCGCTGTACGATGTGAGTCCGAATACTGTCACGGCATGTCTTATGATATATTGCCTTATTCGTCAACAGTGACATCGACATACACTCATCACTCTCTCTCATCAAACAATCAATGGTCAAATTATATGGAAGCTCAACGCCATTATCTAGGAAGCGCGTTATGTCTTCCTCAATAGCTTTATAGGCGTCACGAAAACGAGATTCTCTATACGGACGCATCAATTTCTTGGAACTGTCTTGCTGGCAAAAGCAACAACGTTCCCAGTCAGTACTAGTCCGTACACGAAGAGGATTCTCACTCATTCTGTGAATGATTTTTGTGAACAATCGCGTTCTCGAATTAATTTCGACAGACAAATCAGAATTGCTTGCGGAATTACGCCAAACAAGAGATTGTATGGCAAAGAGACTGCTTCATAAAGAGCGTTGTTTCTCCGGGATCAGCGTCATTCAGGTTTGCCTGAATGACGCTGATCCCGGAGAAACAACGCTCTTTTCAAGTTCCAAGAAATTGATGCGTCCGTATAGAGAATCTCGTTTTATTCTACATCATCTCCCACGTCTGTTTCCAACACGTGCGTGGATCAGAGTTCACTTTCGCGCCCTTACAATCGGATGTATAGTCGGTAGACCGTCGAAAAGGAGGTTCCCTTCAGCCGCTGGCGGCCATTTTGGATTGTGCCGCTACTGGTCGCCACCGGTCGGTGTCAACTTGTAGCCGATCGTTTTTGAGAACCTCATAGCCTACACTAACAGTGTGCCAAATTTCAAGAAGGTATCACCAAGTGCACAATTCACCTGTATGTGACGAATTCCTCCCCCGCTATCTTTAAACAATATGTAGAGGGCATCTAGTGTTTTTTCGTGGGTATCGACGATTTGTATTATATGCATTTCGGGTATTTATTATGCGCTGAACTGTGAATTACGGAGAAAATGTCGTGAACGTAAATCTCTATATCTTCCTAAGGGAAGATATAGAGATTTACGTTCACGACGTTTTCTCTATAATTCACAGTTGAGCGAAAAATACAATGATTTATATATGATAGATATATAATAATATATATGTTAAATATAATTGACCAGTTTCACTAAATGTGCTGCTGAATCAAAAAACTGTATAGGAGGTTTTTGAACGGTAGCTAACTGATCCTTTAGTCTTTGAAGTCTTTGGTCAAGTTCACGATAAACTTTTTTCCGATGTGGAGAGGGCGCCCCAGTATATACTGACTAAGTTTGTTTCTCCGTGCCTTGCCAGCTTTTGGAGAACACTCACAAGTGTAAATATGTTGGGGTGAGCACGCTAAGCAAACTTGTTTAGGTGATAATACCACCCCTCAAGATGGTTGTTAGTTCTTGGTCCTATATTGTTATGATGATTTCAAATGGCTGGAGGAAAGCATACATCCATCATCAACCCAGTTTTGCACAACAGATGTGTGTTTTCATATTTAACTTTCCTGTTCTTAATAGCACAAGTATTCAAATTGTTGAGAGTAAATCCATTTTCGATGGCTAAACCAGGTATTAACCGTTAATCCCCTAAGCTAAATTTAGTGCACTTTCGCCTACAAATTTACAAAAACTATTTGGTAGGCGAAAGTGCACTGTAGGCGAACGTAGACACCTCCATCGTCAAAGGCGAATCTGAAACAGTGATGGCCTGCAACCAGTTTCCCTCTTAAATAGACTATCGCCTACTTTAAAATTCAACCTACGGTTCACTTTTCCGACCAATCGAAATATCCAACCCGATTGAATCTAAAATTGCCATAAACATTCATTTTCTTTGAATTTGATCCAGTCCTTGTTGACATCACGTTCGTTATTGGCAGACGCGTTTTTTACAGAATGATATTAATGACGGTCTGGATAGGTTAAAGCGGGGGTTTTGGAAGTTTTATGTGCTTTAGGTAGTTGTTGGGTCCATTTGGCTAATTAAATTTATTCAAGGGCAATCTGACACACCCACAAAACACCCCAAATATATTAGAAGACGGCCTCCAGGATACAGACTGAACGACGAAAATACGTGTCGCACCAACAACACGCGTTGCGCATACTTTCTACTTTGGAAGTCCGTTCGAAGTTTCACCAACACACCTATTTGTCTATCCTGAGGTTTTTCGCATACGTTTTCAGCATACGTTTTCAGGCTTCGTGTTGATATAAATATTACTTGTCTATATATTTTGTTATATTGGATTTATTTTTTCATAATTGTTCTGTCTCTGTTGAAAAATGTTTTTATTCGCCTTTGCTGCCATACAAAAATATCTCCATAAATTTTAATAGCAATAAAATGCGGCTTAGTCCATTTTCAATCAACTAATTTTTCTGGTTTTGTTTTCAGGCCCTTCTTGAACAATGCTATGTTGGGAACATAAAACATACTATGGACTGGGCTGACACCATTTGTTTCAATGAAACATAATTGGCATTTAATAGTTTATCCAATTCACCTGACCCATCTACGCGCTTTATCAGATTAGAGAGTAATAAACTTACATCTAAGCATTGGAACCAATGGTTTGTATCAAGGATGTGGTGTTGAATTCCGTCTATACATCCAGACACGTGCGGTCTCTTTAGTGTCCCAGAGCATATTTCTGTGCAGTTGTCTGGCATTTTGTTTGGACTTTTTATCACGTGCTGTCATTGTTGCTCATACTGACAATTTTGTAATCTATTGTTTACACAACTAGGTGCTTTTATAACTAACCAGTGGTATTCTGTCTTGTCCAGTGTCGCATGAGACAGACTGTTCTGGACTACGAGTTAGTGATGCTGCCCGCTGACAGTAGACTTAAAATGCGTTCTTTAGACACAAAATTCAAACATTATCAGTAGTATGTCAGGGGCTTTTGGGGCCTTAGTTGCCGGACCCCGGTGCCGGACCCCGGAAGTGACGTCATGTCACGTGACGTAGTGGCGCCATGTTGTGTTGTCATGGTAACCCGCGTGAGCGGCCATCTTGTGACGTCATCTCCATAGTGATACGTGGTGTTAGTGCGCATGCGCAGCGCGTGTTGTTAGGGTGATACGAGCTTCCGTCGTCCATTTTGAATACTGGAAGCCGCCATCTTGGTTTCTATGGTAACACGTGATTGCTATGTTACCTAAAGCCTACAATAGGATAGGGGTATGTTCGGTCGGTATGTTCGATTGAATCGGAGTAAATCTGATTACCACAAACAACCCGACAATCCCCCAAATCACCAAAATCCACCCAAAATCACCGAAATTGACTTTATTTCCCCAATTTATCAGCTTAGCACGTAGTGCTATATTACTAAGGGGTACAAGGGAGTGCATTCGATTGAACAGGAGTAATGTTCTGGATTAGAATTCTCCCAGAATCCCTTTTTGGATCCTTATCCCATGACGTTTTTCCCCTATTAAGAATAGCACGTAGTGCTATAGGACAAATGTATCCAGAATTCTCTGCTTCTATATATATATGCAATAGTTTACGTCTACCTAGACATGTTCCTTTATTCTAGAGTAAACTCCAGTAGCGTAGAAGAGCCTATTAATTGGAACAGCTTTACTTATTATTACTATATTTAGCAATTTCTGGTCTATTCTTGTTAGTTCTGACCCTATTCCGTGTACTCTTGTTGTTTCATATATCTAGATCATTTATATAAATTATAACCAACCAATCAGATTGCTTGATTTCTCATAATGCAGTTATCTCCCTTCTGTATAATAAAAGCCTATATCCAATGGCCATATCCCATGGAATCCCATTTTTGCAAAACACCTGTGGCTATGGAATCCCTTTTTATCGTATGAGGCCATGAGGGCTATGTAAAAACCCTCAATGAATCCTCATTTATTATCCCTCATAGCCTCATCGAATTTTGAGGTTATGAGGACCATTAAAAATCCTTCAATGAGGTATAATTTACTACGACTCTTATCCTCATTTCAGTATTTAACAGGTATATCCTATGGAATCCCATTTTTGGAAAACGCCTGTGACTGTGGAATCCCTTTTTGTCGTATGAGGCCATGAGGGCTATGTAAAAACCCTCAATGAGTCCTCATTTATTATCCCTCATAGCCTCGTTAAATTTTGAGGTTATGAGGACCATTAAAAATCCCTCAATGAGGTATAATTTACTACGACTCTTATCCTCATTTCAGTATTTAACAGGTATATCCTATGGAATCCCATTTTGGAAAACGCCTGTGACTGTGGAATCCCTTTTTTGTCGTATGAGGCCATGAGGGCTATATAAAAGCCCTCAATGAGTCCTCATTTATTATCCCTCATAGCCTCATTAAATTTTGAGGTTATGAGGACCATTAAAAATCCCTCAATGAGGGATTTTTAATACGACTCTTATCCTCATTTCAGTATTTGAGGATAGCTATGGCCTGGTATTGTATTATTTGAGGATACCTATCGAGGATACCTATCGAGGATACCTTTTGGAGAATCCCTTTTGTGTCGCATTAGGCTATGTAAAAACCCCCAATGGGTCTAATGTAGTCTTATCAACCGCTTCCATCTTGTCGCCAAAGCTCCAAGGCCATTACAGGTTTATGGCCTATCTGTCCTATCATTAGCTTCTACAGCAGTCTTGTTCCATTGCGGCCTTGTACCAGTACTATTGGCTTCTGTTATTCTGCCCCATATCTCATCCATTACTTCCTAGCTATACCTATCTCAGTCTCGACTATAACATTGATCAAGGTTGAATCAGATGTCTCCTGTATACATATAAGGCATTCCGTAATTGAGATTCCTAGCCGAGTCCGTAAAAGTTGGATTCCGTAATTTGTCATCGACACTCGAGGGTATGGAAAGGGGTTGATAACCCCCAATTCAACAAGAACCTGAACAGATACAACCAGCCACTACAAAATAACAAAGGTACAGATCCAACATAACCAATTGTGAACAAAACAAAGTGAAAGAATGTCAAACTTGTCGGATTGATCGAACTAGTTGGACAGCATGAACAGATCTGATCAAATACAATCAAGATGGAAGTGAACAAAACAAAGTGAACAAAGATCCAACACAACCAAGATCGAAGTGAACATAACAAAGTTTTCACCTGAATGAACCCAAATATAACCCAATGTTAACCCCCTTAAATTGAACAAACCTGAATGAACCCTTTGAACTGAACAAAGTTTTCAACTGAATGAACTTTTTATATCTAATATAAATAAACACCCTTTGAACTGAATGGACTTTATTTTTGAACTATATCCCAATGTTAACACCTTTTGAACTGAATAAATTTTAAACTTAATGAAAATATAACGAAGGTGATCTGAATTTTTAAACTACAACCCATTAAACTGAATTCTTCCAATAGGGAAGGGGAATACCCTCGAGTGTCGATGACAAATTACGGAATCCAACTTTTACGGACTCGGCTAGGAATCTCAATTACGGAATGCCTTATATGTATACAGGAGACATCTGATTCAACCTTGATCAATGTTATAGTCGAGACTGAGATAGGTATAGCTAGGAAGTAATGGATGAGATATGGGGCAGAATAACAGAAGCCAATAGTACTGGTACAAGGCCGCAATGGAACAAGACTGCTGTAGAAGCTAATGATAGGACAGATAGGCCATAGACCTGTAATGGCCTTGGGGCTTTGGCGACAAGATGGAAGCGGCTGATAAGACTACATTAGACCCATTGAGGGTTTTTACATAGCCTAATGCGACACAAAAGGGATTCTCCAAAAGGTATCCTCGATAGGTATCCTCGATAGGTATCCTCAAATAATACAATACCAGGCCATAGGTATCCTCAAATACTGAAATGAGGATAAGAGTCGTATTAAAAATCCCTCATTGAGGGATTTTTAATGGTCCTCATAACCTCAAAATTTAATGAGGCTATGAGGGATAATAAATGAGGACTCATTGAGGGCTTTTATATAGCCCTCATGGCCTCATACGACAAAAAAGGGATTCCACAGTCACAGGCGTTTTCCAAAATGGGATTCCATAGGATATACCTGTTAAATACTGAAATGAGGATAAGAGTCGTAGTAAATTATACCTCATTGAGGGATTTTTAATGGTCCTCATAACCTCAAAATTTAATGAGGCTATGAGGGATAATAAATGAGGACTCATTGAGGGTTTTTACATAGCCCTCATGGCCTCATACGACAAAAAGGGATTCCACAGTCACGGGCGTTTTCCAAAAATGGGATTCCATAGGATATACCTGTTAAATACTGAAATGAGGATAAGAGTCGTAGTAAATTATACCTCATTGAGGGATTTTTAATGGTCCTCATAACCTCAAAATTCAATGAGGCTATGAGGGATAATAAATGAGGACTCATTGAGGGTTTTTACATAGCCCTCATGGCCTCATACGATAAAAAGGGATTCCATAGCCACAGGTGTTTTGCAAAAATGGGATTCCATGGGATATGGCCATTGGATATAGGCTTTTATTATACAGAAGGGAGATAACTGCATTATGAGAAATCAAGCAATCTGATTGGTTGGTTATAATTTATATAAATGATCTAGATATATGAAACAACAAGAGTACACGGAATAGGGTCAGAACTAACAAGAATAGACCAGAAATTGCTAAATATAGTAATAATAAGTAAAGCTGTTCCAATTAATAGGCTCTTCTACGCTACTGGTGTATACTCTAGAATAAAGGAACATGTCTAGGTAGACGTAAACTATTGCATATATAGATAGAAGCAGAGAATTCTGGATACATTTGTCCTATAGCACTACGTGCTATTCTTAATAGGGGAAAAACGTCATGGGATAAGGATCCAAAAAGGGATTCTGGGAGAATTCTAATCCAGAACATTACTCCTGTTCAATCGAATGCACCCCCTTGTACCCCTTAGTACTATAGCACTACGTGCTAAGCTGATAAATTGGGGAAATAAAGTCAATTTCGGTGATTTTGGGTGGATTTTGGTGATTTGGGGGATTGTCGGGTTGTTTGTGGTAATCAGATTTACTCCGATTCAATCGAACATACCGACCGAACATACCCCTATCCTATTGTAGGCCTTAGGTAACATAGCAATCACGTGTTATCATAGAAACCAAGATGGCGGCTTCCAGTATTCAAAATGGACGACGGAAGCTCGTATCACCCTAACAACACGCGCTGCGCATGCGCACTAACACCACGTATCACTATGGGGATGACGTCGCAAGATGGCCGCTCACGCGGGTTACCAATACAACACAACATGGCGCCACTACGTCACGTGACATGACGTCACTTCCGGGGTCCGGCACCGGGGTCCGGCAACTAAGGCCCCAAAAGCCCCTGACATACTACTATTATCTCAGTGGAGGCCCCCGAATCCCCCGCCAGTACCGCTTGAGAGGTGGTGTCACCCTCTCATTCCTACCCTAGCGTCACTCAGATTTACAGTGTGGACCCACCCCTGGCGACAGCTCGATCCTGACTGCGCGGTTCCCATGGAAAATACACACAATCCAGATTACCCACGTGTGGGCACGAAGGCACAATGTACTAAAGTGTGCTATGTGGTGATTATGTACTTGCCTGCAACCGCTAACAAACTGTGGCAGATTTGTAGGTGTGTGACGAGAGTTTATCGTGGGAATTCTCCTTTTCTGAAATAACAGAATTTATCGTCGGAATGAGTATTTAAAATATTACTTTTATGTGTTGTTAACGTTAGACATCTGAGTTTTACTTGGAGAGCAGTCCGTGCTTCACACTCTGCTTGAAGTAAAAACGGTCGACACTTTGTCGGCCTCAATATGAGCTTTGTCATTTACTTTACTCTGGCAGAATACAAATATTTGACTTTAGTCAAATTTCGTCCCTGTCAAACAAAATGAATTCCAAATTTTAACGTTTTGTGAATGATACCAATTTATACACCCATTCAAATTTGACCTTTCGATTTCGAAATTCACATCTCTTGGCTCTTTTAAATTAAAAAAAACATGTCCTAATAGGAAATCTAAAATTGTTGAATTAAAATTATTACCACTCAATCTATAAGTTACTAGTCGATTAACATGATTTTGAAGGGCCGTTAAAACTCCATAATTTCAGTGACGTCATTCGACAGAGCCGGGCCGCGGGCGATAATGGTATAAATAGCCATTAGCGGCCCGCGGCCCGGCTATTTTTAGATTCCGTGGTCTAATGAATTACTCCCATTCGGATGACGCCCCTTTGTATTTCTGAACTGAAGTCGAACGCACGATCGAAACAGAAGTATCGAACCGACTTTAGAGATTATTTCTTCCAGCAATTCCCTCGTGCGGTTAGCTGTAACAGGGAGTGGTAATAATAGTAATAACATGATTGTTGTCAGGCATCATGATTCATTAGCGGCCCTGCAGCAATAATGAACAGCTCTTGGGCTTATTACCGGCCCTCGAATTCGTCTCGGGCCTTTAATAAACCCTCGGGCTGTTCATCATTGCTGCAGGGCCGCTAATGAACCATAATGCCCTCCAAAATCATGTTATTGTTATATTAGTATATAACCCCCAGTCAAATTTTTCCTCTTGATTTCGGCCCAGTATATTTTTATTTCGTAGAGTTCTTTTTTATTTGGTTTACTGTTATAACAGCCTGCAGTAAATGTACCCTTGTTAAACACGAACCAAGGATTAATTTGTATTTCTACTATAGGCAGCCGTCAGATCCCCCCCCCCCCCTCGGAGATTTGTCAATTTCAAAATAAAACCATTTCAAACATAGTTTGTTACTCGTGTTATCAAAAGAACCCGTGAAAACGGGACCTGGGAAACGGTTCCTGTTACAGTATGTTGGAGAGTCTAACAGTTGCCCATCGCTACCCGGTGGTTCTCTCCGCGTAACCCGGCTTTTTCCTCTGCCCGTAAAACTGTGCAACACCATATGAGTCTGGCTGATAAAAGTGTCGTTGAAACCCAATAAACAATAAACCAACAACTTTGACCATGTATATGTCTCTTTTAGCCCCATGACCATTGTCTTCAAAATACCCAAATTCCATGCAACAATTTTTTCACATAATGCAATCAGGAACTGAACTAATTCAGGCTCATTTGACAGAGCTCTAATCTGCCATTGGAAGAGATTTAAAACTAAATAAATTCAGCTTTCATTTCATTCTTTGCAAGACGACGAGCGACACATTTTGACAAGTTTGTATTCAGGTTGAGGTCATCAAAGATGTAGTTTCACTGTAGGTGTAAATTTTAACTGCTGAAATCCCATTGCTTGCTTGTTCACCACGGACACACGTGTTCACCATGGTTGGCGTGTAAGCTAAAATATAAGTCATAGGCTTTTTATATATAGAAGAATAGGTAATCATGGTATAAACTGTCGTTACCCCAGTAAACAAACAAATCCATTGTAGAAAGGAAATAACAAGCAAAAATACCAAGAGATGCAGTTAGGTAGATGTAGAAGATCTCTAACGAGTCGCGATTTCATATGAAATGTCTGTACCGAGTTCACTAAAAGCTATATGAGCCAACGTTTACTGAGCTCAGATCGAATTTAGTGAACGAGGTTCAGAAATTTCATGTCAAATTGTCGCGAATTGGGAATTATTTTTATACCATGATTACTTATTCTACTATATATAAACAAGCCTATGCATAAATTTTAGCTTTACACCAATCGTGGTGAACACGTGTGTCTGTGGTGAACACGCCAGTGGGAGTTCAATATTTAAAATTTACACCTTCAGTGGAACTACATCCAAGTTGATCTTTGGTGACCTCGACTTGAATACAAACTTGTCTAAATCTATCGCTCATCGCCTTGCAACGAGTGAAATGAAAGCGGCAATTACTTATTACATTTTTAAATGAGTTTACCTCACAAGATACCAAAAAATCAACAGAAATGCGTTGTCTCATGTTGGTAAAACACCCATAACTCGAAATAGTATGTTATTATGTTATTAAAATGAAAAAAATGCCCCTTGATTTGCGCGTTTCTTTCTTTTTCCATTTCGTTTCGGCGATAAAACAGACAGCGAAAGTACCGCCCACCGGTGCTCATGTAAACAAAAACAGATTCGTACGTATGTACGTTTGCTGCTACTCAGCAAAATCGAGAGAAAATCAGAGCGACTCTTACTAATCTGACGATCATGGTCTAAATAAAATATACCCAAAGTAGCTTGGTGTACCAAATGTTCACCACTCCTAGTGAAGTGGTGTTAACCGCCCGCCAAAGGCTCGCCATTAACGCCACTTTATCGCGAGTGGTGAACTTAAGCTACTGTGGGTATATTCTATATTTTTCACATGTGCTATTTAATCTTTTTGTTAACGAAACGACTAAAGCTGGCAAAATTTTACTATTCTTTTCAATCTTTGCCCCAAAAACATAGCTTATGACCTCCTCGCTGGGACGACTTGTCGATCAGGCCCCAATAAGGGGTCATAAGATATGTATTCCAGACAAAAAATGGAAATGTTAAGTTATTCAGTAAATGATTGTAATTAATGAATGTGATTAATTCAGATCTACTTCCGAAACCAGCTAACTCACGACGTTACCACGCCGACGTTAATTTCTGACGTCGTTCTCGTATTAGACGTGTTATGAACGATATGAAGCTGAAATTTTTTTTTATAAAATTGATAATCATTTCATAATCATGATATCAAATCTGACTACGTTTTTAAAGAACATTTATAGGCTTATTTAGTTAGGCTTAACGACACTTTCAATAACCAGGGTCACCTATTGTTGGATAGTTTTACAGGTGGAGGAAGCCGGAGTCCACCGAGCAGCGACAAGCAACTAACTGTCAGTCTGACAAACGTGCTAACACCACATAAGCAGGTTTAGCATTAGTTGAAGGTAAGGACGCCATCGACATGTATTATGCATTTTTACAGTACGTGGAGAGTGTATTATCACTACATCACCCGCAGAATGGAGATTCCACCCAAGCAATAATTGCGAATTTGTTGCAAAGCACAACCAGCACCAGCCATGTTTCAGCCAATGGACCTCCGGGTTAAACCCGGAGGTCCATTGGCTGAAACATTGCTTGTGTTTAAGGGTAAATTGGGTGAAGTGCCTTGGCCAAGAAGTGGCTAATGATTCATTCAATGATTGCTGCAAATCTATAAAAAAACGACAAAATTAACATTTATATGGATTACCTGTCCTAAAAAACTTTAGAATCATTAAAAGAATGAAAGGAGAAAATTCTTAGACCAAGAAAAAAGCCGATTTCTGGTCACTCCGACCACCCTCCCATCCCCACCATACGTTCCTGGAAAAAAATGGACACCCCCTCCTGCACAAAGAGCAATTAGATTTCAGAAAAAATGCTTTTGTTTCATGAAGTCGTTTCTGCAGCACGGAAGTTCAAGCCTTTCCAAGGGCAGTAACTCCAAATTAAAAGCATCCTTTCGCTGTGCAGAGAAAAACAGCATTGGTATTGTTTTAATATTTTATTTTCTTATACAGTCGTTTGATCCTTTACACACCGTGACTGTCAAAACGGTCAGTGCTATCTACAGTTATCGTCATTCAAATCTTACTATTTTTATTATTTGTTGTCTCAAAACATAGCTTGTGACCCTCATTGGAACGAGTTCGGACCAGTGAGGTGTAATGAACTATATTTTGAGGCAAAAATGAAAATTTATACTTCTTCTTTTATACTTCTTCCAGAAATGTTCTATGAAGTGCCGTCAGCCCTTCGGACTATTGACTGTTTCATAACACCCCCAGGGGTAAAACAAAACGGGAATAATACAAACTCAAGAAAATATCTTTAAGTTTTAAGATCCCCATTACTTGTAATACATTTAACTTCACCGTTGTTACGTTTCTGTAGTTGTTGCTCACTCGAAAATTATATGAACGGGTTTTTTAATTCTCTATGGGAATTTGTGTGCATTTTCGGAAGATCGCCCATTTTGCAACAATGCAAAAGTGAGGTAACTGGGACGGTCCATTTGAGAACAGGTAAAATTTAAATATTCAAGGCTTGCCTTTGCAGAAGACGTGTTTTGAGGAAGTTGGAATATCAGTTAGTGGTGATTATGTCTCGAAATAAAACTCAAGTCTTGTTCATAACTCGTTAGTGAATTAGTGAATAAATAAAATATACATGTACTGCAGTTGCGACGCAAATTATTCAATTAATACGTGTCGTACCAGTATTCCACATTTGTCCTGCCTTGCCGACATCAGCCCTCCAATAAAGGCTATGATTGTTTGTGTGACACGGGTACCGGCGAAAACAGCACCGTGTGAAAACGATACCAACTGGCGAAAACGGCACCAAATTTGCGTCTGGCGAAAACGGAACCCAACCAAAACTTGGCGAAAGAAGAACAACCACTATGTAACATGATCAAATATTCAATTTTCCTCAGATCGTCGTTTTGATTTTGTCTCCCTTTTACAAGTTTTTTTTTTCGTCTTTTCTCGCATATGTACAATCGAATCGAATATGAACACAATATATGCAAGATATTAAACATTTGGCCATGAGTTATTCTCGTTAATATAATATATAACTACAACATTTACATATTTTTTTATATAGAGTCGGCGCAAGCCTGATGAAAGTACGTGTGGAGAGAGCAATTGCTTAAAAGTAACCCCGCTCCGTTACTTTGGGTTTGCCCAGGAGTCCGGATTTATTGGGTTGGGACTGCCCAACGCCCAAACATGGCGTAAAAGACCGTTTTTTTTTAAATTTTTTGCCTTGGTACGTCCTTTGAATTCAGACCCCCTCACCCCCCCCCCCCCCCCCCCCGACGAAGATCTGGTTTCTGCGCCAATAATAAAGAAGGGAGATGTATCGTGAATCCGGGTTGGATAGATTCCAGGGCCGAAGAGAGGGGTGGGTCCTGGATTGGGGAGGAGTGTTCTTGCTTTTAATGTTTAGAAATCACTGCTAAACAACAAGAAACCCATTTTAGAAAGTTGGGAGGGGAGATATATCCTCTCATTTTTAACTGCTCAGTTTTCAACAAATTTATTAGAGAACCTAAAATGCATCTGCAAGCTTAGGCTAAATACTCAGTTTCAAAACAAAACACAGAAAAAGGCAGAATGAAATGTATTAAATACTGATGCCGTTTTCATCATCCGAACTGGTGCCGTTTTCGCCAATCCATAGTGCCGTTTTTGCCAGCGTAATTGGCGCGGTTCTCGCCACCAGCAGTTGGTGCGGTTTTTGCTCACTTGGTGCTGTTTACTCGAGGTGCTTTTTTCGCTATAACCCGACACAGCAAGTGAAAGTATCAAATCTACTTTTAAAAAAGTATATAACTAATAGCAGGAGAGAATTTATAGCTTTGAATCAAATCCTGACGAATGAATGATCACTAGGAAGTTTATTGAAAAATTGTAGGGTGGGGGTGGAGAGGGGGGGGGGGGTGACGAAACGAATACGTCACTACGTGGTTACGCCCTCACGCCCACTCCCTCAGCAAGCATCTGATAAATCTTCTGAGGGAGAAATCACTCGGCAAAATTGATTAGATAATTTACTTAATATTAATCATATTTCGAATTATCTGATTATGCCCAACATTGGCATAAACCAACGGGCCAAATTGTTATAGGAGGAGGGGGTGGATTTTGCCCTAAAAATGATGCCACGGGCATCAGCTAGGTGCGTAGCCTTGAGGTGGGGAGTGTTTTGGAGAGTCTGTCTTCTCCTATACTGGTGGGCTATAGGGACACCCTCCCCGGAAACTATTTTAAAAATCTGATGCTCCGGGAGTGATTCTAGAGCAACAGGCTACCTTTCAGACTTTGTAATTGAAAGGAAGTCGATCCATTTTGTAAAGGTGCCTGGTCGAATTTGTAAGAACAATCGCGCCTGCTTGGAATGTGGAATGAACAAAGTGCTTGAAGACACCCATACCACATTTTACCAGTCTCCCTGGTAAGCATACTAACCATCTCCTAGGTGTCGCCCACTAACCACATGTCCTTCATTCTCCCATCCACTCCCAAATTATACGCCCAATGAATTCTATTACTATTGGGAGAGCGGTGGATCAGTGGTTACGGCATTGAACATCAAACTTGAGAGGTCCACGGTTCGTTCTCCGCCAAAGGTAACTGAGTTGTGTCCATGGGTGGTGCATTTAATCCCGACTGCCCACGTGGGGGCTCGGTGACTCTATACTTATAAAGGCGTACTGCACGTCAATGGTGCACTCGTTTTCAATGAATGCTTGTGTTGATTTAGTTGGGTCCGGTGTCTGGCAGTTGATCACCATTGCGGTTCACTCCGGGTTATATTGCTTCTTGCATCCGTAAAACTGTCCAAAAAGAAGTGACCTTGGCTGTCGAAGGTGTACAGTTAAAACTAGAAGTCCTGTCACGAAATGTGCGCTTATCTAGGTTTAATTGCGCGTAGGAATTGCGCGCGATTGCCGTATGGAATGGCACCCAAAGCATGGCAAGTTCTCCTTGTTACCCTTAGCAAACACAAGCAATGTTCCTGCCAATGGACCTCCGGGTTACCCGGAGGTCCATTGGCTGAAACTTTGCTTGTGCACAGGCCGAATGTGCAGAATTCGATAGCCTTACCATCGTCATAACGCGTAGATTAAGGCGCAAATCGACGTTCTATTTGTGGGCATTTCAGGACAGGACTTCTGGTTTTAACTGTAGTTAAACTCCAATATATAAACAATGAATCTTATTCCGTTAGGATGGGATTGTGGACATTATAATAGAAAGTGTTCTGAGCACTTCAATACGCCCAAGTTACACATTTGGTGCTCCTTTTCACTGTCTTTCCCAATTTTTCCCGAATCTCCAGCGACTGCGACCTCAGCCTGAACAGTGACCACCTCCCCCCGTAGGTGCCATCAAGGTACTCTTCAAAACACAGTTTTTCTTTTATCACGCAATGCCACCCAAATAACCTCTTTCATCCCCCACCCCTACCCCCGCCAATAAATGTTACAATCTATGACTCTTGCTTTCTTTTTTTGCCCTGTTTTGGGGAGAGATTTGCTAAATTGTCAAGATAACAACGTTCATTAAGTTTATCCCGCCCTTGGTCATCATCCACCCAAGCTCGCCGCTTACTACTTCCAGTGCTGTGGATTATCATTCGTTCTCGTGCTTTCCATGCTCGATGAAGGCGTTTGGTTTAGAGGAATAACTTCAGTGCCATACGTTATATCTGGTACACCTTCATTTCCCAGATTGTTTTACCCACGAAAACCTCACTAAAGCTGTTTCTTCCTTTAAGTCTCATTTGATTGTGGATTCGTTTCCTCTTCAGGGTTAGTTTACTCGTGCGGATTCGGTAGAGAGATGCCTCTCCCCGTAATGTTTATATATTACTCAAAGTTTGATAAGCACCAAGTACATCCAACTGCCTGTTTTACGTTTTAGTTGAACTATTGTAATGAAAAGTGTATTTATTTTTTATTTAATTGTATCTTTTATGATTTAAGTACAGAAATTAAGATTGTGTGTTTGACATTATTTTTTAGCTTTTGAATACGATAACCATGGAAAATGGATATTATTGGTAAAAGTGGAAATGTTTCAATATGCCAAAAAGTTGACGGGGCGAACTGGTATGGCTTCAATATCGAGTATGAGACCCATTACTGTTAATTGCACCTTGACAACAGTCAGGTTCCTGGTGGTCCTTTGTGGGATGTTATTCCATTCTTGGACCAGCATGGCACCAAGCTCCTGGACACTTCTTGGGTGGACTGAACGGACTGAAATTGCAAGCTGCAACTCATTCCAGACATCTTCGATTGAAGTGAGGTCAGAAGATCTTGCTGACGAGTCCATACGCTCAATCCCCTCTCTCTGTCGGTACTCCCCGACAGCATGGGCAACATGAGGACGGCCATTATCGTCCATCAGAATGAATCTATCTTTTACTGCACCTGCATACAATCTGATGTGGACATCCAGGATCTCATCAATATACCGTTGTGCAGAAAATGTACCAAGTTCAAGGACACAGAGCTCTGTACGTCTATCCCAGCTGATGCCGCCTCAAACCATGATTCACCATAGCGGTCATGCTCAGCAATGTTGGCTGCATGGAGTCGCTCTCCTGATCTTCTCCATACCCTGGAACGCCTATCGGTGAGGTCTAGGCAGTATCATGACTCATCTGTAAAAAGGACAGGTCGACAATCTTCTCTGGTCCATCCAACGTGGTCCATGGCCCATTCATTTCGTGCTTGGCGGTGGTTCTGGGACAGCAGAATATGAATACATGGTCTTCTCGATCGAAGATCACCTTCGTGCAACCTTGCCCAGATAGTCTGCGTCGAAACATTTACCTCGGATGCATTCTGAAGGTCACTGCGAAGCTGGGTTGCTGTGGCAAAGCGGCTTCTACGGGCCTAGATGATCAAAAACCGGTCTTCGGCTGCAGATGTGGTCCTGTCTCTGCCACCACATGCCGTTCACACCAAGGGCTTCACCAACGTGACGATGGGTAGCCCCTTGCTCCACCATCCCTACAGCCCGCCACATTTCTCCTTCAGACAAATGTCTTCTTACATTTGCATTTGCCATATTCAATCATTAAATCACAAGGGTTTGCGTTGAAATGAACATTGATTATCCAACACATGTCATGTATATGTAGACAGTACACGAAAACGTCACGAAAATCAAGGGGTACATGCTTTCCATGGCTGTCACGAAAAGTCTGCCCGTCAAGGGAGCTATGTAAACACTGGGTACCATCTCAATACATTCCTCAATCATATCCACCAAAAATATCGCAAATATGCCACAAGCAAATTTCACAATGGTGTGTCAAATATTTGGTGCTTAGCAAACTGTGAGTAGTATATTTACCCCCAAATACTCCTTAGCACATGCCTCTCCCACTGTAAAAAAATCTGCTGCTACTTTCTCAGTTACTGAACTCCCCTACTTTCCACTGTGGAGTAGGTTCTACTTTATGACCCAAGGTGTGAGGGGGGGGGGGGGGGGGCTGAGGGGGGGGGGGGGGGGGCTGGGGGGATGATAACTTTGCTTTTGCTTTAATTTTGCTTTCATTGAGTACGAATCTCCATTTGGTTCATTTAGTTCAATATCTCCCAACAACTGCCAGCATTTTCGCTAGCTACCCCCCCCCCCCCCCCCCCGCTCTCTGAAACTAGTAAACGCCGTCGGTGAAAAATAGCCCTGCGATCTACATATTCCTAACAGCTACCCCTCCTCGGTCGCCATGCAGGAGTTCGTCTAAATCTTTGAAGTGCAATGAAAAAGGAATTATAGAAAAGACACAACCATGTTTTCTTGTTAGGTTACACAGGCTAAGTTTGCTTTGTACATCTTTAGTGCTTTCAGAACACCCAACAAACTCCCCTCTACAGGATTATCACTATACGTTCCAGTAATATACTTTTATTTCATTTCAGATAACTGTGGTCATTGTTTGAGATTCAATACAATACACAGCTTCGACAAATAGACAGAGTTCTTATTTATGACCACAGATTGGTTTCTATAACTCCAGTAAAGTCGACACGACAACAACAAAGCTACCATGCCTGCAGTGCAATGTCCAATCCCTGGCTGTACTTTCGTTACATATGACCTCGATGCCGTTATAGTAGCTGCTTTGATCACCACTCATTGTGCAACGTATGCGCCAGGATCTCCTGCTACCTTTAAAGTGGAAAAAGTGAAAATACCTACAATATCTACAGCAGATACCAGCGAAGACTGGACCTGCTTCACAGCACGCTGGTCAGAATATGTCGAGGCCACCAAAGTTACTGGTCGTGACAAAGTTGTGCAGTTGTTAGAATGCTGTGACGACCAACGTAGAAAAAACCCGACAAGATCAGTTGGGGGCAGCCTCACGACTAAACCTGAAGATGAAGTTCTTGCCGCCATCAAAAGGTTAGCTGTCCGTGACGAAAATACCATGGTTGCACGCGTGACTCTGCACAACATGCGCCAAGTCAGAGGCGAAGCAATACGTAGTTTTGGTGCGCGACTTCTAGGACAAGCCAGTGTGTGCAAATTTGTAATGAAGTGCCCTGGATGTGACAGCGATGTTAGAAATACTTCGTGATGTTCTTTCGCGAGGATTCGCCGACCCAGAGATTCAACTTGACCTACTTGGTGACAAAAATCAAGACATGAGCTTCTTCCAAGCAACAGAATGGCTTGATCTTTGCGGTCGACACGGCATCATCCTCAACTCAGACAAGTTCGTGTTTGGTCAAGATGTGGTTGAATTCGCGGGCTTTGAGATAACACCTGACAATGTTCGGCCTTCAATGAAGTATCTTCGTACGATTCTGGACTTCCCAGTACCCAAGAACATTACAGACGTCCGTTCCTGGTTTGGTCTAGTTAACCTGGTGCCTTATGCTTTTAGCTTGGCTGAAAAGATGTTGCCCTTCCGACAAATACTGAAACCGTGAACACCGTTCAGATGGGGCGAAGACATCAACAATTTGTTCGAGGAGTCGAAAAAAAATGATCGTCCAAGAGATTGAAAAAGGTGTTAAGATCTTCGACAAAAACAGATCGACATGCCTTGCTACAGAATGATCTAAGGAAGGCATCGGTTTCTGGCTCTTACAAAAACACTGCAAATGCCCAAACACAGAACCCTATTGTTGCCCTACAGGATGGAAAATCACTCTTATTGGCAGTCGTTTCACACTCTCAGCTGAATCAAGATATGCACCAGTGGATGGTGAAGCTTTAGCAGTCGCCGATGTCCTTGACAAAGCCAGATACTTTGTATTGGGCTGCGAGAATCTTATTGTTGCGGTAGATCACAAACCCCTCCTGAAAATATTTGGTGATCGCTCCTTGGAAGACGGAACCTGAACGATAAAACTCTCCGATACCGATTCCGTATGATTCACATTCAAGGTGCGAAGCATCATGCTGTTGACGCGTTGTCTCGACATCCTATGGGTGACCCTGTGAAGATACAACTTCCAGATGATATTGACACCACCCTCACAAATGACACTGCTACTCGTACAATGTCACTACCTTCATCCTTCCTCGATGGAATTCGTGTACCTTCAAGGGATTCTAACCACCTTGAGGAATGTATCGTCTCAGCGGCTGTTTCAGACATTGACTCTCTTGCAATAAAATCTGTAACTTGGGATAGGGTGCGTACCGCGACAGCCAGTGACGGCAACCCTCCGACAAGAAGTCCTGGCTGCCTTACATTCTGCACACCAAGGTGTCACATCAATGACTTCTAGAGCTGAATCGTCGGTATTCTGGCCAGGTATCACTCCAACAATCGCAAGTCAAAGCCACGTGTAATCACTGCAATCGAATGAGTCCATCACAACAATTGGCACCACCAACTCCACTAACATCTCCTGACTACCCATTTCAATGTGTCTACGAAGACTTTTTTTCTTTACAAGGGACTTAATTATCTGGTTGTCGTCGACCGATGTTCCAACTGACCGATTGTAGAAATGTCATCTTCTGGTGCAGCTGGACTGATCACTTGTTTACGGTGCATATTTGTTACTTTTTGCATTCCAGGTGAACTGTCGTCTGATGGTGGACCAGAATTCACTTTTGCAGCAACAAAGCAGTTCCAGAAAGACTGGGGTGTACACCATAGACTCTCTTCCGTCACCTATCCACACAGCAATTGTCGCGCAGAAGTAGAAGTGAAAACCGTGAAACGCTTGGTTACTGACAATACCAGTGCAAATGGAGATCTCACGACAGATTCATTTCAACACGCTATGCTCCAATACAGGAATACCCCTGACAGAGACACAAAACTGTCTCCAGCAATGTGCGTTTTTGGTCGACCAATACGAGACTTAATTCCAATTCCACCTGGATGATGCCATCCCCACAATACATGGCGTGAAACCTTGGCCAACCGTGAAGAAGCGCTACGAAATCGTCACTTGAGAGAAGCAGAACGCTTATCAGAGCATAACAAGCGACTCCTGCCACTCTCAGTAGGAGACTATGTTCGTATCCAGAACCATATAGGACCACACCCGCTGAAATGGGACAAGACTGGTGTAATTATAGAAGTTTGTCAGTTCGATCAGTACGTTGTCAAGGCTGATAGTTCGGGAAGAGTAATACTGCGCAACAGGAAATTCCTTCGGAAGTACACTCCGGCCCAACTACATCCACCAAAGCGAGTGATCGAGACGGATATTGTCTTGAAACAACAAGTAATCAACCCGCCTCCAGTAACATGCTCGTTCACAGCCTCGTCAAAAAGACCTATAGTCCAATTTGCAAATCCTGACCCTCCGTCGGGTGACAATAGTGGCAGCGATGACCACTTCCCAGATTTTACCGGACTCACGTCTCAATCTCAAGATAGAAGCCAGCTTCCCACTGATTCTGAAAGGTTGCCAACACCCAGGATGATGTCTCCGACTAAACCTACCAGCACTGGCACGTCAGTGCCTTCCGTAACTCCAAGACGATCAGAACGCACCAGACGACCTCCTGCGTGGACAACAGATTACAACATGAGTTCATGAACATTACTTGTGCACAGACACTTTTATAGAATTTCTTTTCACTTTGTGCGTTTCCTGCAGATGTGGACTTCGATATCACGTTTAACAAACTATTAATATATCAAAACTATACTATATCAAAACACGACTCGTCTTGAACAAAGGTATGCGGCACAATCTGAGAGGTCGAAAAAAAAATGTCTGATAGCATTTTCAGATCGATGCTGTTGTGTCCCCATAATGGAATATAAATATTAACAAGGTACACGAAAACGATAGTACTCGTATTCATCATACCTCCCTCCCTCAAATTTGATTCACCTAACGTATCCAGCTGTGCCCGGTGTAAGTGGAAAGACTAAGATTCCCAATAGTTTATTACACGACCGCTGGTCGTTCTTTGCTTCTTCATAATAACTGGGAGAAGTCGCAGAAACGTTGCGAAAAACACATCGTCGGAAAACTTCGATGTTTCGTGGAAAGGGGGTTACGAGCGACAATTCTCCGATTTATTATGAAAATTCGCGGCCCCATTGTCTATGGGGGCAGATTCAAATATTATCCGCAATCCTTTATCAATTTTTAATCTTGGATTGACATTTATTCATTTCTGGTGACCACATTTACCGTCTAAACATTTTTTATCAGAACGGGAATTGGGGCGAAACGACCCGGTACCTCGCTGACAGTTTGATGAGGGTAAACATTTATTTAGAAAACATCTACAGTTATGTTCCGTCGTATTTATTTATTTTACTCACAGAAACGGTCATCACTTTGTGTTCGTAAGTTTTAGTTGAGACCGATTTTTGAAACAGCTGTACAGATGTCTCGTACGGTTCAGATTTATTTTTTGATCTGCATCCGTATTCATCAAAACACAATTCCTAGCAACAACCTCCAAACCCTTCGGTGAAAATAGAGTGTGCTATCCGTTACGTCATTGGTAAACAAACATGTCGGCTGCTGGTGTTAAATGACCGCGACGGTGTGCTTTAGAGTGAAATGAAGGGGAAATGAAGACCCACCGATAAGGTAGTAATGCTAAAATTGACTCGTTAATCTAATCTTCAATTTGAGTAGTTGTTTATAATTGAATAATAAATAGAACGGGAGATACGTGACATAGTCTGAAGCCACGACCATATGAAACAGACAATAGGTGAAGGATTAAAATATCTTGCCTATATTCGCGGTGTTCACGTATTTGACTCCAGACCCGTAATTATTTTTTTATACCGCTTCAAATATCTTTAACTTTTTTTGCTGAGATCTCATCAAAAGATTAATAATAATAATAATAATAATAATAATAATAATAATAATAATGATAATTTATAGGCCTAAAATCCACAAAGTGCTCGTTGGCTTTACAGTTGCTAATAGAATACCCGTTGAAAGAGATGTGTTTCAACGCTTTTCTCACATGAACTCAGGGTCTGAATGTTTTAATACTTTAGGGAGCGAGTTCCACGCAGTTGGGGCAGCCACAGAGAATGTTCTGTCGCCTTCGGTCTTCAGTTCCGCTCTCTGCTGTGATAGCAAGGATAAGGCAATGAAATCTGGATCGGTCGTGAAACCAGAATCTTTTTTTTCCTAAGTCTGAAATAGAAGAGATCGAGCGAACCACAAATTTCCCCACACTGGGTCGGACCGTGTATGCCCGATGCGTCTTGGATGTTTGCTATCCCAGGCCAGATGCATAATTTTATTGACATTCAGCCGCATCGGCTCCTGCCAACGTCAGAGTCTTGCTCCCAAATTCTCGACTAGAACTCTAATACCTCAATCATACAGTCATTGCAGGGCGAAAGAATTCTATAGTGGATGTTCACCCACTACAGAATAGGTGGGGGTTAGGAGGATCATTGGTTAAAGCATTTGACTTGAGATCGAAAGGTCGGCGATTCGATTCTGTTCTGCATCATCATCATCTGCTTTGTGCCCTTGGGCAATATATTTCAACATGGTCGCCTTTGTGTGGACAAGATGGCTGCCACATTGTCCACACAAAGGCAATCAGATTGAAGTATCTTTCCCATGTACACCTGGTGGCGTATGGCGTCACGTCGATGGGACCCTTGCTTCTAACGGATGCTAAACCTGCTCTTGTCGGGGTAGTAAGTTAGAGGATCAGACAGTTAGTCGCCGTCAATCGACGGTTCTCTCCAGATATTCCTGCTTCCCTAACCCGTAAAGGTGTCACACGCGATATGATCCTGGGTGTTGAAAGTGTCGTTAAAACCCAAAAAACAAACAAACCCATTGTAGAATGGAATCGACAAGCAATAATACCAAGGGGTATAGTTATGTATAGATATAGGAGCTATCAAATGAGTCGTGATTTCATATGGAATTTCTGTACCGAGTTCACTAAAAGAGTTCTCAGCCGAAGTTTACTGAGCTCAGATCGATTTTAGTGAACGAGGTTCAGAAATTTCATGTCAAATCGTGACGAATTTGAAATTCTTTTTGTCACATGCGTAATTTAAACTTTTAATTAATGTTGCGACTAAAGCTGGCCATCGCTGTTCACAAAACCCTGCAGCAAAATGTTACTAGTTTTTCAATCTTTGCCTACAATCATAGCATTTGACCCCTCAAAGGAACGAACTTGTCCAGCTCGCCCCTATGATGGGTCCTAAAATATGTTTCCAGACAAAAAATACAAATTGTAAGTTATTCAGGAATATTTTTTATTACATATCCATTAAACTTTAAACCCTTGTATTCAACGGAATCGCCGCTATGATATAAATGATTCTGTATTCAACGGGTGATATACAAACCGGAACTTTTTACTGCACCGTTTAGTTACGCTTCGAAAAGTTTCCAAATTTCGTTATACAATCATCGACTGTCTGTCGCATTGCGTGAAAATGAAAACGTCCAAAGCAAAATAAAGTCGGTTCACAAAAAATTAGCCAACAATGAGAAAATATTTTTAAAAAAAAACAATCATGTCCAACCAGAACATTAACCCAGTCCCGTTACAGTCTCGTTTTGTGGATCCCATTATATTGTTGTAGGTGCTTAAAACAGCGAGGTGGTGTTTCTGGTATCCAGTGAGAAGAGCTCATCGGTTCGTGCAACTGGCCTAAAAAAGTGGTTTGGCGCGAGATTGGTCCTTGTCGTTGTTGTCAAGATGCTGTGTTAAATGGTGGACGTTGCTGGCTTGCTCCCAGACGATTATAGAATCATGGTTTTATGTTAGAGGATTGCCTGTGTACAATCTTAATATTTGTCTGTGTGACAAAGTACTGCTGTGTGCGGTAAGAGTTATTGATGTATTTATATTCTCATGTTAAAACTATATAACCAATTTTGATTATTTCAATTGCCATTGTACTGAACACCGGAAAATACAACAATGGCGTCGCCGACGAAAAATTAATTTTTCAATTTCGGTCATTCAAATTTTATTAAATTAAATCTATTTCTATTCAATTTATAACACACATTTGAAGGTTATTAGCTTTCATAAGTTGTGATATTTTTTGTTGTTGTTGTTATTTGGTAACTTTGAAATTATTCAATAAAATAAAATGTTGACGACACAACCAATTTTTGTGGACTCTGCCACTACAGAAGAATTTCGCAAATTACATAACATTGGGGAATCAAGAGCACGAAATTTGGTTCAATACAGACAAACTCAAGGCGTTCTTGATATATCTGCATTAGTTGAGGTTTCAGGTGTCTCTCGTGCAGTTTGGGAAGGGTGGCAAAGAGAGGGGATTGTTGTCTTGGGTGAAGAAACAAAAACTTCACAAGCATTTAATAATTCCAAAGGAAATGAACAGAAATCTTCACAGACTATTGACTTTGGTGCAGAATTAAATAAAATTGCCCATAATCAAGACCGATTAACGGCAATGTTAGAAGCTATGAAAATAGGACAAGAGCTTAGAGATAAAGAAATGAAATTAGTTCACATGAAACTGGCAACTGTTGATGAAAAATTGACAGCCTTAACAATATTAAAAAATGATACTTCAACTAGTATAGTTTTACAAGGTGTCAATAATGCAGTACCAAAATTTATGCCTCCCTACAATACTATACAAAATACAAATGTAACATCAACATTACATACTGTTAGTTCTGCATGATCAGGGGATATTCAGCCTTTTCAAACACAAGTACATTCCCCGGTACCAACATATCCATTATCATTTACAGATTTTCACATACCACCACCCAATTTCTCAACACCTGTTCCAAATTATCAACAGATTCCACCAATGCAAAATTTAGATCCGATGCGGTCATTTACTGCATCAATTCCAAGTGGAAATACACTCAATAAGAATCTTGATCCAATGGCAATGCAAAATTTAGATTCGATGCGGTCATTTACTGCATCAATTTCAAGTGGAAATGCACTTAATAAGAACCTTATTGGACAACAAAATCAATCTGTTGATAATGATACACACACACATCATCACAGATCTCGCAAATCGACATTGAAACACGGAAAACATAGAAAATACCGTTCTAGCTCTTCAGATTCTTCTGATCACCAACATTTCCAATTTTCAAATAAAAGTAGACATTCAAACAGATATCCTTCCACCTCGAGTGATTCAAGATCACGCTCAGACTCGCGTAATCGTCGTAGTCGTCATGCACGTCACTTTAAAAGTCCTCCCAGAGCTCGTATGGCCACTTACAATGGAGAAGGTAATTGGGATTCATTTTTATTCCAACATCAAAGAATGGTTGAGAGATATAGATGGAATACAAGCAGAGCTGATCAAGAATTAATTGATGTCTTACGAGACAAAGCATTAGATTTTGCTAGGGATCTCCGGTATCGAGATTATAATGATCTCATTAAAAAAATGACTAGAAGATTTAGTAAGAAAGAGGTACCAATTGCTGCTAGACGGCAGTTACAATATATAAAACAAAATGAAACTGAAAGTTTAGAGGAGTTCTCACAGCGGGTTCACTTTTTAACCATGGATGCTCATCCAGAGGCTCTAGATGAAACTATTGAGCAAATTGCTGTTGAGTCCTTTCTTCGTGGTTGTAAAGAAAAAGATGCTGCTAAGTCGGCTATGGATAAAAACCCCAAAAATATTTATAAGGCTTTGAAATATGTAAAGGCATCAATAAACAACACAAGGGCATTGTTTGGTACACGGTCAAATGTAGCTCGACAAGTATCATTTGCCCATGATGTTGACGTTGTACCTCAGTATGTACCTGAAGATAGTCTCTTGAGATCAGTACAACAATCATTTACTGAGTCAGATCAACAGGGTAAAGAAATTAATGATTTGATGGTAGCTGTTAACAACTTATTATCAGCTATAAATAAAAAAAACGGTTAACACTTTTCAATCTAGGTCTAGGAGTCCGAGTCCCCAAAATGCATCATGATTGCAATGCTATAACTGCCATGGCTTTGGACATATAGCGAAAAATTGCAAGAAAAGTTCAGCCTCGGAAGTGTCAAAAAACGAATAGGGGTTAGCTCTTCTGGTCAGATACTAGCCCAATGTATTGTCGATGACCAGTTCTCTCTCAACTGTAAAAATGTAAATAGTTTTGAAACTGATTGTGATGATGTTGATTGGTCGCTTGGATTCAGGGATTTGTTTGAACATAAAACAGATGTTGTAAATTATGATAATGTACATAAAGATGATGTTAATAAATCACAAATGGCTGACATAGGTAATGCAATCATGGAAATTGTTGGACGACCCAAAATGAACAATATGAATCTCAAGGTTCCTTGTTGTATTGGGTATAAAAATTTCCTTGCTGTACTTGACACTGCAGCTCAAGTTACTGTAATGTCTGAGCAATTAGCCAAAGATCTAGAAATAAATCTACATGACAAATCTAAAGTTCGTCTTAGATGAGCAGCAACTGACAGTATTATGTATGCATACTTTGTTCCATACATAACTCTAAAAATAGCATCAATGACTTTCAACTGGGATATTTATGTAGTACCAGTAACAGATTCTCTTTTATTGGGTTTAGACTTTTTGAGTTATCACAAATGTATTGTGAATCTTGAAAATAATACTCTCCATATAGGTGATAACAAAATTCAAGGACTAATGCAGTGTAACATTTCCACTAATTTATTGGTGCCCAGGCGAACAATTGTACCTCCAAATAGTATATTACGTACAACATTAGACGTGGAGGAGCCTTATCGAATAAAAGACTTTGATTGTGTAGTAGAATCCTTAAAAAAATCAAATGAAGATACAAATCCACTTTAGACAGTTCTATTAGCATCAACTTTAGTCACTGGAAATGACTTTGTAACTGTAAGTTTGTTGAATCCCACTGAGAAAGGGGTAACACTAAAATCGGGTTCTAAAATAGGGACAGTAACACCAATACTAAAAATTATATCCGCTTGTTCTATATCTGACACTGGAGATATAAGATCTATAGGTATCAACATGTCCACTGATAATAACCTCAATGAAAATGAAATGCCACTTCATCTTTGTGACTTATTTAAACGATCAAGTGAGGGCCTTTCAGAAAAAGAAAAACAAAAATTAATGGAATTACTTATCAATTATCAGGATGTTTTTGCTAAACATGACCTAGATCTCGGTTGTCTAACTGAAGTTGAGCATAAAATTAACACACAAGAAGCAACCCCAGTAAAACATAAAGTACGTCGTACTCCATATGGATTTGAAAAAGAGGAAGAGAAATATTTAGAAAAAATGTTAGAAGCCAAAGTTATTGTTCCATCAACATCCGAATGGGCATCTGCTCCTGTGTCAGTGCGGAAAAAAAGATGGCACAGTTCGATGGTGTATCGATTACCGCCAATTAAATAATAAAACAGTTAAAGATGTTTTTCCTCTTCCAAATATAAATGATCGTTTAACAGTCTTGTCAGGTGCTGTTTATTTTAGCACCCTTGATATGGCATCTGGTTATTATCAAATTCCTTTAGCCACTGAGGACAGAAAAAAACTGCTTTCGTTACTCGATATGGCCTGTTCGAACATACTAGAATGCCAATGGGCCTTTGCAATAGCCCGGCAACTTTTCAGCGGGCAATTCAGTTGGTTTTACGAGGGTTGGCATGGAAAGAAGTATTGACTTATCTTGATGCTATCAGTGTTTTGGGAAAAGATTTTGACGAACATTTGTTAAGACTAGAAAAAGTGTTAAAAAGATTTCGTCAGTATAATCTGAAGCTTAAACCTAAGAAATGTTTTTTGTTTAGAAAGGAATGTGAATTCTTGGGTAAACATATTAGTAGTGAAGGAGTTAGTATAGCACCAGACAAGTTAGATGTTATCAGACTATAGGTAGAACCATCAAATAAAAAGCAATTGGAGTCTTTTTTAGGATATGCAAACTATCACAGGGAACATGTTAGAGGGTTTGCAGGAATTTCAAAACCATTATATGAACTAACAAGTGCCACAGAGTTCAAATGGGATAAAAATCATCAACTGGCATTTGAAAAACTTAAACAAGAACTAACATCTGCACCATGTTTATCATTTCCGATCCCGGATGGTGAATTTATTTTAGACACTGACGCATCAAATACTGCAATAGGGGCTCAACTCTCACAAGTACAAGATGGCAATGAAAGGATAATAGCTTATAACAGTTTTGTATTAACTCCAGAGCAGAGGAAATACTGTACTACTCGAAAAGAGTTACTTGCAGTAGTTAAGTTTACAAGATATTTTAGGCATTATCTACTGGGTAGAAAATTTAAGCTTAGAACAGACCATAATAGCTTAACTTGGTTAACTCGATTCAAACATATTGAAGGGCAACTTGCACGTTGGTTAGAAGAATTAGCACAATTTGATATGGAAATCTGTCACCGAAGTGGAAAGAAACATTCAAATGCCGATGGTCTTTCCAGAGTGCCAGATATCTTGGAAAGCTGTGATTGCTATCAAGCAGGGTCAAGTCTTAGTACTCTTCCATGTCATGGTTGCCATTACTGTACCAGAGCGCATAGTCATTGGGCTCGATTTGAAGAGGATGTTGATGATGTTGTTCCATTAGCTTGTATATGTAAACCTCTGTCATTGGAAAATAAAACTGATATAAACTTCACCAAAATACAGGCAATAGAATTAGATAATAAAGATTCTGCAACATTTGAAGTTAACTGGGCTCAGAGTAGAACTTCAGAAAACTTAAAAATGTTACAATTAGAAGACCCAGACCTTCGTACCATTATTATGTGGTTGGAAGAAGGTGGGCCAAGTGACCCTGAATTATTTTTGCAAAGCCCTGCTGTCAAGTATTTATGGCTTTGTCGTGATCAATTACATCTCAAAAAGGTGTTTTATATTACATCTGGTGTAATCAATCTGACAGGCGTTGTTGTCTGTTAGTTCCCAAATCATTGAAAGAGGAAATATTATTATACTGTCATGATAACAAGACATCTGGACATCTCGGACAGGAAAAAACATTAAACAACATGAAACGATCTTTTCTTTGGTATCAGATGGCCCGAGATTGTAGAGAATATGTTTCCTCATGTTCGGTATGTGCTATGAACAAAAAATCTTGTGTTAAACCAAAGGCTTCAATGCAACTTCATCATGCTGGTTTTCCAATGGAAAGAGTCCATTTGGATATACTTGGTCCATTCACTCCAAGTGATCAAGGCAATGTTTATGTTTTGGTATTGATTGATCAATTTTCTAAATGGATAGAGTGTGTAGGATTGCCTAATCAAACAGCTGAAGTGGTGGCTAGAGCGTTTTTGTTACATTTTATTGTGACCTTTGGTTGTCCCGTTTATGTACATACTGATCAGGGGCGAAATTTCGAGAGTGATTTGTTAAAATCTTTTTGTAATTTATTAGAAATAACAAAAACCCGAACTACACCCTATCATCCATCTTCAAACGGACAAGTGGAGCGTTACAATAGGGTAATATTACAAATGATAAGATGTTATATCGACAAGAAAATTACCCATTGGGATAGAGATTTACCTCTACTCACAATGGCTTTACATGATACTGAGAATAAATCCACAGGCTTTACACCAAATCGTATGATGTTGGGAAGAGAGGTAATTATGCCAGTTGATATTCCCATGGGGATAGATAATATCCAAGATCAATTTTCATCACATACATGGGTTCAGCATTTGGACAAGCTTATGCAAGAAACACATACTTTTGCTCGAAAACATTTAGCTGATACTCAGAGATGTCAGAAAAAGCTAGACATGAAATTGAGGGAATGCTTTTTTAACACTGGGGATATTGTTTATTGTCTCAATCATGCAACTAAAATAGGTCAAAGTACCAAGTTGCGATCCCCATGGAAAGGACCATTTTTAGTCACCAAATGTCATCCCCCTTTATATACAATTTTTGATCAACATAAAAAATCTGTTACAGTTCATCATGACAGATTAAAATATTCTAATGACAGACATATACCATTGTGGTTAAAAAGGGCCCGTAGTCGATTGTTTGATGAACATTCTGTGGCAAAAGACTATGAAAATGATTATAGTTTCACTCGCACAGATGTTTCAGATGAACAACAGACTGGGGAAGATAAAGACAACCAAGAGGATCAGAACACAGAAGAATTTATTGAATCAGATTCTGATCAAACTTGTGATATTAGTCTTAAAAGTGACAGTGTCAGTCAAAGTCAAGATCAACAAAATGACACTGTTGATTCTGTGATCGATAGACAAAATGACAATGCCAGTTTGGCGGTCGATCAAACAAGTCGAAGGGGACGGCAAATAAAACCTCCTGGTTATTTGAAGGATTATGTGTAGAATGGATTTTAATAAGCTTCAGAGATGAGGTAAATAGCTTCATTTCCTGTGGCTTAAATGAAGCTTGATTCATAATCAGATTAATAATTTGCACAAACTGAATAGTTGATTTGATTATTTGAAAAATTATCTGTAAAATGGATTCTAATGAGCTTCAAAGATGAGGTAACTGGCTTCATTTCTTGTGGCTCAAAATAAAAAAAATTGATTCAAATTAATCTACACATCGTCCTTCAAGCTGAATTGATTGATTCTTCAAAATATGATTTTATTTTATTATTTGCATGTGTTAATAGGAAAAAAAAAAGAAAACAATGGTGAAGGGTTATTTTTGCATGTACATAGAATTCTAGTCACCACAGAACACTCCACTGACAAGAATTTGTCATATTCACTTCAAGAGTTTGGGCACTTTCACACAAGTCTTGGTCACTGTGCACAATATAATAGAAATTAATATTGTGCTTCTGTTCTGCTTGTAGACGTGTCCTTCGGTGACTTGGATGAGGCGTTATTTGTGCCCGATTATGATGAAATTGATTATACTTCTTCTGAGTCCACTAAAAACTCTCATGTTGAAAGTAAAATTGCAGTATCATCAGGGACTACAACATCTACATATAATTATTCTGCAACAAGTGGAAGAGTTGGTCAGTTGAAGAAAAGGCCATCATCTGGACGTCAGTGCCCACTTTGTGATGCGAACAGTAACCATCTGAAATCACATGTACAGTGGTCACATCTGCCTTGGTATGTGGGGGCTTTTACTGCTTGTTGGGAGTGTCAACAGCAAGAGGGACGAACATGTTTTTTAATCGCAAAACACAAAGAAACTTTAGTTCATGGCGATAAAGCCTGTATTAGTTTGAATCAATACAGACAGTGGGTAAATTTGATGAATGGTTTATTTCATTTCATTTGTTTCCATCAAGGAAAGAAAACTTTACAAGAGTTATTTCAGTTTGTTATCGCTGAACAATTATATCCCAGTCCACAGAAAGTGATTTCTTCTCCTTTCACAGATTCAGAGATCAAACTACTTTCTACCTTTCAATCTGTTAATTGTCAACCAGAGTTTCAACATTTCTCAATTTCACCACCCAATTGTCTGGCTGTTATGACCCATTGGCGAATACTCGCCAATCTGATTAATCTTTTGATACCACAAGTACAGAGAACTATCCTCACTTATACTCAGGAAACATTTCTGTCTGGTGTAGCATATAAGAATTTCAACATTACTTTAAAAGCTTTAGAAAAACCTTTTATCTTTCATAGATTCCCATTTTCAATTGGATGCTCTTTTGAAAAGAACTGGTCATTCAAATTTCCATGACTTAAGTTTAGATGTGGCAGACAAAGATTTTCATCCAGAAATGCTCATAGCAAATTATGTATATCCAGGCTATTGGTCATTACATCATACTCAAATGCATGGTTGTGACAATCTGAGGGTTTCTTTTGGTATACATCCCCATTTTGTGAAAAAATTTGTGCATTCACAACATCACCTTATGAAGTTGAAGTTTTTTCTAAAACAAAAAAAAAATGTGTTGGTACAGGTGAAATAGGGTTAGATTTAACTTCAACATGTACCTGTAATCCCTCATGTACAGATAAAAAGTTGTGCCGTCAAGCAATAATTAAAGCTCAGAAAGATTTCCTTTCTGAAATTCTACCTTTTGCTCGAACATTAGGGAAGACACTTATTTTTCACTGCAGAGATTATGGAACAGGGCAAGCTGCTGATGCAGTATTAGAATTGGTACGGAAGTACAATCTTACCGGTGTACCCATACATTGCCATTGTTTCAATGGTACTCAGAAACAACTTGATGAGTGGAGAAGTACTCTGGTAAATGTCAAATTTGGATTTACTGCATTAATTCTCAAATCATCAGCATTAGATTTTGCTCTAAAAACTCTTCCAATAGAACAAATTCTTGAGTCTGACTCTCCATATTTATCTCCTGTTCCATCTATAGTGAACACTCCATGGCAATTAAAATCAGTTGCACAAAAAGTCGCTGAGGTAAAAAACCTCTCACTTGAAGAAGTTCTTTATAAAACATCCATTAATGTAAAGCAACTCTATTCAATATAATTGAAACACAGCGTGTACATAAATGTTTATATCATTACAATTCAATTTAAATAAGTTAGTTACAGAATTGGATGAAAAACCAAGATGAGGTAATTTGCTTCGTCGGTTTTGATTTTTTATATATATACTTACATTCATGTTGGATTTTTGTGTTGACTAAGACATTAAATTTCACTCAAAACCAATGAGGTAATTAGCTTCATTAATATGAGTGATATAAATTGACCAATGTGGGATCAGTCTATTTACTGTCTTGGATGAGGTTATTGGCTTCATCTTTTGGGGACCTGACATGACTCACAGCAAATATATACCTATACATTTTTTTAAACAGGCTTGGTTCAATTTTCAATAATGACAGGGAGAGTGTTGTAGGTGCTTAAAACAGCGAGGTGGTGTTTCTGGTATCCAGTGAGAACAGCTCATCGGTTCGTGCAACTGGCCTAAAAAAGTGGTTTGGCGCGAGATTGGTCCTTGTCGTTGTTGTCAAGATGCTGTGTTAAATGGTGGACGTTGCTGGCTTGCTCCCAGACGATTATAGAATCATGGTTTTATGTTAGAGGATTGCCTGTGTACAATCTTAATATTTGTCTGTGTGACAAAGTACTGCTGTGTGCGGTAAGAGTTATTGATGTATTTATATTCTCATGTTAAAACTATATAACCAATTTTGATTATTTCAATTGCCATTGTATTGAACACCGGAACATACAACAATATCAAAATTGGTTAACTTTATTTCGGTAGATCTTCATACACCTTGACATGCTTCGAACTTCTTTTAAAAACGTTTCTCCCGGCTGTTTTGCAAATTTGCACATATTTGAACTTATATTTTAACTAACAGTAATAGCCACCAAATGGTTAGGCGTGAATGGGCACCAGCCCATTCACGCCTAACCAGTTGGTGGCTATTACTGTTAGTAAACAGCGACAGGAATTTCAACAAACACTGGTTCCGAAAAGGTTGTTTAGATTTTTTTTTATCGATCCATATGATCAGTACAGCTTCAGTCAAAACAAACTCTTCACCTTTGGGTTTAATTATCGGAATTAAAATTTGTTTATTTAAATGCATTTGAATGCATGGGTTGTGTAATAAACACAGAACGCGATGTGTGTTTGAATCGATGGGTGTTTTACATAACGAGTTGGAATGGCGTAGTCATATTTCGCGAGAGCCGTAGACTCGAGCGAAATATGATTACGCCGTTCCAATGAGTCTATTTATTACACACTCATTTAAAATTAAGGTTTGTTCACGACATTCTAAGATGTGTGATAAAAATAAATCTTTATCGCACATGTGTGGGATACAGCTTTTTGCACTTTTTTAATGGGAGAATGGAACCAGTCATATTTGTGAGGATAGGCCTACATGGGCCCGTTTCGCTACAATGGGTCATTTATTGAGATGTGGTAAAGTGGATGTTAGCGGTCTATAGTATCTGAGTTTCTATAGTTTCCGTAGAAACTCATGTCCTATACACTGACCGACCATCAAAAGAAACTTTCTAATTTATGTTCTTAACGTGAACAATGCAATGCTGACTATTGATTAAATAACCCGATGGGTTAAAGTATGACATAGCAATGACTGACATGCAGTTCAAACTAAAGAACAGTGTAGCCAGAATATAAAAACGTCTATAGGTGACGTGATTTCGAATGAATGACGTTGCACGAGTAAGTTTCTAGGTCACCAAAATCGAAATACAAAACAAACTGCCTGCCGATATTCAGTGAAATTCGTATGGATTCTGTACCCCTGGTAAAGCCTATAACACGAACTTTAATAAATGTTGAGGAGGCACTGTGAACAATACGATCATTTCTCTTGGACAATAAGGATATAAATTTCATTTTTGTGGGATAAATTGACAATGACTACTGTAATCTTGACTAAAATCTTGACTTGCATGTGCCAACAGTCGAGTAACAACAGCCGCATGGAACTTGGAACTGGAACTTGGAAGTCAGATAAACATGTGAGTTTTTTTATAATTTCTCATTGAAGTATTTTCCGAATTTACACCCATTGTTTGTTGTGAAAGTATGGTAACTTTTTGGTGGTGATCACATCAACCATTCACAACTCGTTCTGTAAAATTGAGGCATAAAAAGATTATAAACTGTATTTCAGATGAATAGTGTTTCATCGATCGAAGTGGTGACACATTACAATTTGCAAGTTGAAACTATGAATGAAAGTTCGATCAGGGTACGCAATAACAATAAGACTGGTCTCCTGCTTGTGAAGTTTAATTTGGATTTTTTGTCTCATTCACTTTATTTCCTTTACGTCTACGAAGGATAGGTTAATTCTCACTTAGTATTACCGTAAAAGGCCTGTTTTAGAAATTTGCGAAGGTGTGTAATAAATACAGAACCACACAAGTGTTTGAATGGGTTAATGTTTATCGCACGAGTTTGGTTGGGCGCAAGAATACCACGAGAGGCTTCGCCTCTCGTGGTATTCTGCACCAAATCAAACGAGTTTGGCGCATTCAAACGATTGTGCGGTTCTGTCTATAGTATATACTAGGTAGAAAGTTAATGAAAAATAAGAAAAGGTAAATTTTAATCTACTTCCGAAACCAACTCACCCACAACATTACTACGTCGACGTTAATTTCTGACGTAGTTCTCGTATTCGACGTGTTAGGAACGATATTTTCCGTAATGAGCTATTTGATGGTGATGATGTGATAAAAAATATAATCTGTCCCGTATAAAAGATACGATGGATTTGCATAGGGGGATTATTTCTGGCTTCTTTCTTTCGCATCCATGAAATAAAATCTGAACCGGGACGACGTTTTTCACACATGCATCTGTTTAATGTCGTTATTTAAGTTGCCGGACGTTCGGTAATGCTACGAAATCCCTGTCGGAGACGGCGGGGGTATACCGTTTTTCATTCCTTTGAGAAGCACCACCTGAAATTGAAAATTAGATTTATAATAATGACACCAAATCCGACTACGTTTTTGGAGAACATTTACATATTTGTTTAAGCTTAACGACACTTTCGATAGCCAGGGTCACCTCTTGTCGGACAGTTTTACGGATGGAGAAAGCCGGAGTACTCGGAGATAACCACCGAGCAGTTGCAGGCAACTGTCAGACTGCCAAACGTAAACAGAAACAGTTTGACGAAAATTGTCTTGTGAAATTTCTTTTTATTCCTAGTTTAGGATGTACTCTTGGTACACTTGCATTCTATATCATAAATAAGATATGCTGAGACCTTCAAATAATTATTTCATAATTTAAAGATTTGATAATCTCACTTTTAAAGAGCAATTTTACGAGGCAATTATTCTCATTCTTGTGCAATTCATACTTCACAAACGTTAAACTGACTGTTCTGTCTTTTCCAAGTGCATTCCAAAAATCTGAGTCTCAATTGAATAATAGTACGGCTGCTTTATAATGCATCGTACCCCAACTGGCAGCTTTCCAGCGACATGGATAGTTATCGTTCAGACCAGTAAAATGCGCATTGGCGAAGATTCAATCCACTGATTCTGCAATGCACAAAATCTGTGGGCTATTGATCAAAAGGCCACTACAGTACATGGAGTGTGGATTATAACTAAATCACCCGCGGAGTGGAGCTACCACCCAATCTATAACTTTCAAATTTTGTACGTATCTACAAAAAACGCAAGGAATGTTTCAGCTAATGGACCTCCGGGTTTAACCCGGAGGTCCATTGGCTGAAACTTTGCTGATGCAGGTTATGCTTTGTAACAAATTTGCAATTGTTGCCCGGGTGGAATCTCCACTCTGCGTGTGATTTAGTGATAATACACTCTCCACGTACTGCATATGGTTACTATTAATTACACGACGATATGTTTCAATAAGACTAAAATCTCCGCCCTCTGATTGGACGAGAGCTCGCCTTTTTTGTGTGTTTACGGCTCCAGCGGCATAATTATGTTACCGTCTGACGTCACCACGTGAAATATTCGAGAAGGTGGTAACAACGCTAGGGGATTCAAAGTGCATTCTCCCGATAAAATCGTGTTTTTCGAGGCAGTGATCATTCTGTGAATGTTTATTCACAACACTCTTATAAGTTCATGATTTGAACTGAGATGGAGTTACCTCGACCTTTATCAAAGTGGTATACACGAGATGATTTACTGAATTTGTTATCGTAAAAGTTGCCTTTTTCATTCAAGTTGCCTTGTTCATTTCCAGATGTGGGTTTTGGGCAGCGTAGAGGGTCTTATTAGAACATATACGTTATTATGATGAACTGACGGTAACATGGCCTGAGGTTTACCGCTCGGGACTTATGTTCAAGCGCGATGCTTTGGGTCTCGGCTGAACATAAGCTCCGAGTCGCAAACCTGTGACCAGGTTACGTTCATTCATCACAATAACTTCTGTTTACTCTAAAATGAATTCAAATTGTTCTAGTTTGACTCAAAGAGATAGATCTTTTAGACAGACATCTCTTAGAAACTTCCCGAATTATCCTTTTCAATCCCAATTTTGAGGGATGCAATCTCTCGTATTATCCCAGGGGCTTGAAACGGCAAGATTTATATGCATGGTTTATATGATCGTAATGAGATGGGGTGGCTGTTGGCTGTTTTTTTACGCAACACCTTGCTCACAGTGATAGTATATTATTTGGGATATGGAGAGCTTTGCGGGTGGAACAACCTGGAGTTATGAAAGCAATTCATAGCTGCCTCATATCAGCAATGACATAACTTTTTGAAAAGTGCCCCCACCCCCACCCAAAAAAAAAAAATAAAAAAAAACAAAAAAAAAACAAAAAACAACGAAACAACAAACAAACAGACAAACAAACAAACAAACAAACAAACAAAAACAAGAGGCCCCATGGGACCTCGGGCGCTCACATGGCAAAGTTTAAAGAGGGATTTAATTAGCTTGTGTGGCTAGGTAACAGAAATGAAGTCATGTAGTTATTCATCACTTTGTTGTCCAAATAAGATGATTTTGTTTTTGGTATTGAAATGCTACACACAAATAATGCCCGGATTTTCAGTAATGCTGAATAGGGAGCCCAAATATCAACCTAGGTACTTATCTTAACTTGAACAACCCACCCCCCCCCCACCCCTCCCCCCATCAGGATTCTGACTATTAGATCTGAAGAAACAGATTTTTAAAGATTATTCGTCATATTGGACAGTGAACACAAGTATATAACCCAGAGACTTGATTTTAACAAACATGAATCTGACATCCTCTTAGGATGGTGTTTATCATATATCCAAAAATTCTAATTGTGGGTTCTGGAAAAGAAGATTTTTAAAGAATATTCCTAGTATTTCATCCAGTTAAAATGTGGGCTCTCTTAGGGGGCCCAAATGTTAAACTGGGACTTGATTTGAACAAATGTAAATCTGACACCCATGAGGATGTGATATACTAAACATTAAAAGACTCTGACTGGTGGTTCTGGAGATAAAAAAGGTGTAAAGAAAATTCCCCATATTGCATTGCGTTAACCTTCAGGATCAAACATCAGCTCCAAAACATGATTTGTACAAACTTGAATCTGACCTCCTAATGCTCTATGCCAAATATCAAACTATTTTGACTGGTTCATCTGAAGAAGATGTTTAAACATTCTTCCTTATACTGCACTAAGTTAAAATTTATGCTCCCAAATATGAGAGCCCAAATATTAAAAGAGGGACTTGATTTTAACACACTTGAACCAATCCCCCAACGATTCTGTATACCAAAAATCACAAGACCTTCTTAACTGGTTGTTATGGAGAGGATTGTTAAAGAATATTCACCATATTGCACTAAGTTAAAGTTTAGGCAGGCTCCCATGGGGAGCTCACATAAGAACTGATAGATTTGATTTGAACACTTAACTCTGCCCTTCCTTAGGAAGCTGTATACCAGATAGCAAAATATTCTGACTGTGGATTCGAAGAAGAATAGTTTTTAAAGATTATTCCTCATTTTGCACTAAGTTACAATTTGGGCCTCATAGGTGGCCCAAATATTAACCAAGGGACTTGATTTGCGCAAACGTGAATGTGACTCCCTTCAGGATGCAGTATACCAAATAACAAAAGTTTCTTACTGGTGGTTTTGAAGACGATCTTTAAAGATTATTCCTCATATTGCACTATGTTAAAATTCGGGCTCCCATAGAGAGCCCAGCTATTAACCGATGGGCTTGAGTTGAACAAATTTGAATCCCCTCTTGTAAGATCAGCATGACAAAGAAGTCTGACTAGTGGCTTTGGAGAAGAAGAGTTTTAAAGATTATTCCTGATATTGTACTAAGTTAAGATTCAGACTCCAATACGGTGCCCAAATAATGACACAGGTATTTGGTTTGAACAAACTTAGATCTGACCTCCCTAAGGACGCTGTATACCAAATATCAAACAATTCTGATTTGTGGATAACAAGAAGGTTTTCAAAGATTGTTCCACATTTAAGTTAAGTCCCTTAGGGAAACCAGATTTTAACCGGAAGATTTGATTTGAACAATCACGAATCTGCCCCCTATAACGATGTTGTATACCACATATTAAAATATTTTGACTAATGGTTCTTACGAAAAATGTACTTTAAAGAGTACTTCTCATATGGCACGAAGTTAAAAAATTCGGCTCCTTAAATGAGTCTAGATATGAACCGAGGGAGCTTCTTTGTAACAACCTTGTATCTGCCCCCACCCTTTTATGGATACTGTATACGAAATTCCAAGATTCTGATCAGTGGTTCTGGGGATGTTGCTTTTTTATTTTTTCCAATATGCTGATTCAGCATTCTTCGATTCCCTCTTTAGTACACCATGATACAACCGATGACAGTTTCTTTTACCATTCCATTCTATTGATCCCAAAGATGCTTGACACCAAAATAACAGATCTCTCTGTTCCGTGCGGTTTGGGAGATATGGGTGTTTGAAAATATTTCTATTTTTTAACACCTGGGGCTCCGACGGGGACACAGGGTAATTTTTGTTTTCATCAATCAAGTACTTATTACAAAATGATACACATACCAAAGTTTGTTCAAATCGGCTCATCGGCTCAGAAAATAGAAATTTAGGGTGAGACCAAAAACTTGTCCCCCCCCCCCCTTTACAAAGGCAAATATTGCTCTGCGAACCTTGCTCGAACAAACCTGATTCGACCCTTCAAAAGGAAGCTCAGTACCAAATATCAAGTCCTTATATGTATTGGTTCATGAGAAGATTTTTTTTTTATAATTTGGCAGCATTTTGAGCTCACCCCCAGATTTCTCCCTCTCCCTATATGTCTTCGCAAGAGGATATGAACAGAACAACATGCTATCTCAGAACAAACAATTGCCTCAAATTTAACTGAAATTGGTCGAGCGGGTTTGGAGAAAAAGTCGCGAACACCATGTTCAAGGACGACGGACGGACGACGGACGGTGAATGATCTCAATAGCACAACCCGACTTTCAGTCAAGAGAGCTAACAATACTCAACAGGTTGAACGTATACCCGTTCAAACCATTTTGCGTTGCGAAAAGGTCGGTTTCCCATGAGCAGGTAACAAAATGGTCACCAAACTGAAAAGGAGGATAATAAGTTAATCATACAGCCCCGTATGGCTGTAGGATTAAATTATCACTGACCACCTCCCTTCAAATATAAAAAAGGACCCCCCCCCCCCCCTCTTGGTAGCAGTGTACGAGATGGAATCATTCAGAGCCTCAGGTGTGGAAGAGTTAATGACTTACCTTAGTACCATTATTGTATTATGGATGGAAAAGGTTCAGATTGACCATTTCAAAGTGACACGTAATAACGATTGCGTTAAAGAAAATTCCTTCATCGATCAACAAACTACATAATTGACAACTAATTGCTGGTACAACTTTGATCAAACATCAACTCTGAGCTGTTGGATTAAATTACATGCATTACAGCCACCCCCAACCCCTATGAATATAAAATAGATTCGTTCAATCGCTATAGTCAATATTGTATCTAGCAATTCCATTCATGAACCTAGAAACCAAGAAAGGCTTAACACCACCTGGAGTCCAAATGACTACGCACTCACCGTTCAACAGCAGAACAAAAACACACATTACAGTTTCATCTAGGCCAAAATACTGAAAGTAACGACACCTGTTTATAAACCGAACAAATTTATCATTAATAGCAAGTACTCGCAGACTTCGATCCCCGCCTGGGGCAACTGCGTTGTGTCCTTGGGCAAGGCACTTAATCTCGATTGCGACTTGAAGGCACGATGGCGCTGTATAGCAAGGCGTACTGCACTTCGATGGTGCACTTGTCTTCAACCAGTCCTAACCTACTTTTGTGGAGTTAGTACGTTGGGGAGTCTAACAGTTGCTCGCCGTTGCTTGGCGGTTCTCCCCGGGGTTGATTCAATTAACAGAAAAAATGGTTAAATGTACCAAAACCTCACTTACTAGTGGCGAGAAGTTTGTTATCCCGGGTTGCAAAATCGGAAGTAAGCATGCAAGGAGTCAGTTTTTAATGCAATACTACATTTATTTATTTATTTATTTATTTATTTATTTATTTATTTATTTTTTATTTATTTATTTATTTATTAGGGTTTAACATCACATTAACAGCCAGGGTCACATCATGTCGGTGACAGTTTTACGAGTGGAGGAAGCCTGAGTGCCCGGAGAGAGCCACCGAACCGTAACTCTGAACTCTGCACCGCGGCACAGGCAGGGTTAGATTGGTTGAAGACATGCTCACCATCGATGTGCAGTGCGCTATAGTACACAGCGTCATCATGCCCCCATGTAGTCAATCGGGTTTAAGTGCCTTGTCTATGGACACAGCGCGGGAGCGCGAATCAGTCGCTGAAATGGTCACCCATCCAACTACTAACCGCGCTCGACGTTGCTCAACTTCGGTGATCCAACGAGAACCGGTTACCACGGCTACCGCGCCCCATGCAATACTACATGTCATAGTCTCATACGGTACTCATGCTATGTATACACAGGGACGTAGCTAGGGTCTTCAGTGTGTGTGTGTGGGGAGGGGGGAGGGGGCGAGGGGGTGATCAGTTGGATTTCTAACTGAGGTTAGGGGTCCTAGCACGACTGCCGTAGGCATGTCCGAGATCCGTAGCCCGGGTTGAGGAGAGTTAGCGTGGGGGTATCTCCCTCTCGATGTTAGGGGTGTGTGTGTGTGGGGGGGGGGGGGGGGAGAGGGGCTCGCTGGGGGAAGATTTTTAATTTTTGAATCCCCGAGATGCATTTTGTGGCCTTTCCTGGCATACACTAATCAGTTTATCCACAAGAGAAATATATTTCCCCATGCAGGTTCATGAGGTTTCCCTTACACTGATCAAGCTACACAAGGATGACAGACTGACAGCTATTCATCCAGTATCTACTCTTTCCAACTGACTGCCAGTCACTTGGAAGGAGTAGGTATTGGCTTACCCCTTTACCCAACGTAACGGCGAAAACCTGCCAGCGCTATTCATAAAAATTGCCAATTAATTTTTATTATTTTTTGTCTCAAAAACATAGGTTATGACCCCTCTTTGGAACGAGCTCGTCGAGCTCGTTCCAATCAGGGGTCATAACCTATGTTTGTGAGACAAACAATGAAAAAAATTAGTTATTCAAGAATTTTGTTTACAAGTCTGCTTTTCGTGTTAGGTAAAGTGTTAATAGCTGTCAGATTCAGATTCTTTATTGTAGTTACCAAAAATAAACATATTATACAAGTATAATAAAAATAAACATATTATACAAGTATAATAAATAGCATACCGTGGGAAGTGAAATATCCAGATTGGCGGTCTACCCGCCACCCCTGGAGGAAAAAGAAATCGCGAACAGAATGTGACCAAATGGATAAACTTGGAGCGAGTCATCGATGGTGCACTTGTCTTCAACCAGTCCTAACCTACTTTTGTGGAGTTAGTACGTTGGGGAGTCTAACAGTTGCTCGCCGTTGCTTGGCGGTTTTCCCCGGGTACTCCGGCTTACTTCACCCGTAAAACTGTCCAACACATAAATAAATAAATAAATAAATAAATAAATAAATAAATAAATAAATAAATAAATTCTTAATATAATACTCAGGCCATTTATAGCAACGACCAAGTTCCTTTCAGTTATAAAATGCAGCTGATGTGCAATTGAATGCACCTTCAATAACACAGTATAACAAGGAACACAACGCTATAACCATCCGACCGTGAACCTTGAGAAACTGCGTAACAAGTACAACAGACAATTACTCCCCTATCGCATAAGAAAATAGGACCCGGACACCTATGTGTGGGGTGGAAGTTCTTTAAAAAGGGCAGGGTGGGTATTAACGATAACTAAACTAGACTTTATCTCCATGTTGCGATCACGATTAGCAACTGTGCAGATATATGTCAACTTGAACATAAATAAATAAATAACCCCTTTTCCCATTGTCCTTACCCTGGTCCTGATGATGCCGAAACCAGATGCTGGTCTTGAAACCCACTGTCCTCTATGACCATCCTGAACATGACCTCCGACACGAGGTGACCATGGCTGTCGAAGTATCGTTAAACCCCAATAAATAAATAAATAAATAAATAAATAAATAAATGTTACTGAATATCACCTCTATTGGTCTTTCGAGGTGAATATTCACAGCGAGACGCTGATTGTCTTCACAGTGGACTGGAAAATGACTCTTAACACACGTTTCTGGTTTTTTGTGAAAAAATCCCCCCTCCCCCCCCCCCCCCCCTTCCCCAGACAGATCTCATTTAATGAGTGTTTCAAGAGCATGACGTATCCCTTTGGGAATGCTTACTGCAAACATCAAAAACAATGTTTACCCCAGTCATGGGCATATATTGCGACCAATGTCAATTTTGCTATACCACTGTGCATTTCTTTCTCACATTCCTGTTGCCTAGCAGTTTTATACACAGAATTTTATTGACCATCTTTTTCAACAGTTCTTTCCCATAGCAACCACCTATTACTGACTAACGAATATCGTGATTTCAGTCAGTCCTCTCGGTTTGGTATACCCTCCTAATGTAACTATCACACTTGGACTGTTGTTGTCAAGAGAATCCTTTTTCGTCATACGAGACAAGGAATACAAGAAAATACTTTGAGTTACAGGCAACGGAAACTAGCCGTGTAAGGGAACTTTTCACCACCTATACGTAGTACATAAACCATTTCGGGAAAAAAACGATACCGTTTTGTACCAGGGTAGAATACGGTGTGGTAGTAATAGGTTTGGATTAATGTACGATTTTATTAACACAAACTCGACACATCAATCACTGAAATGGGGTTGATTCAATTAACAGAAAAAATGGTTAAATGTACCAAAACCTCACTTACTAGTGGCGAGAAGTTTGTTATCCCGGGTTGCAAAATCGGAAGTAAGCATGCAAGGAGTCAGTTTTTAATGTAATACTACATTTATTTATTTATTTATTTATTTATTTATTTATTTATTTATTTATTTATTTATTTATTAGGGCTTAACGTCACATTAACAGCCAGGGTCACATCATGTCGGTGACAGTTTTACGAGTGGAGGAAGCCTGAGTGCCCGGAGAGAGCCACCGAACTCTGAACTCTGAACTCTGCACCGCGGCACAGGCAGGGTTAGATTGGTTGAAGACATGCTCACCATCGATGTGCAGTACGCCATAGTACACAGCGTCATCATGCCCCCATTAGCCCAAGAACATTAGGTTTCACTAGGGAAAAAAATCGGAGAAAGCTGATTTTTTCAGGGAATGTCGAGTACATGTCACTGAACGATTAGACAAAAGTCCCCTAAAATCCCAGTTGAGCTTTTTTTTCTACAGCCTTTTTTTCGAAAACGCGTTTGAAAAAAATCAAAAAAAATCGCACGAACTTTGTAACCTCGAATTGATCCAACTGTATTTTTTGTTTACGCGTATTTCGAGCTACATAATGTCTAATATACATTTACCTAGAGGAAAATGTGCATTCTGTGACAATTTCTGCGAAAAATTATTGAAAATTCACAAAAAGGTATCGGATTTACGCAAAAAATGACGATTTTCCTAACGGATTTGCCCAAAGGGTCGCAGTACAGAACGGGATGTTAGTTGGACAGACGATAAAAAATCCACCACCATTTGAAGACTTTTATCATTGCTTACAAAATAGACATTATGGAAGACCCCCTCTGCTTCTGGCCGAGTTCCCCTTTTGGCATAAATTTCGTCAGCATGAGAACTCAACTATTTTCGGGCTTGGGACCGAACAGACACGTCTGTGTCTGGCAGCATTGGATCAATAAATAATATTTACAGAATGTACAAAAATCAATAAATAATATTTACAGAATGTACAAATCAATCAACAATGGATTAAGTTACATTGACTATTATCAACGCTATATACAGAAATGGCATGACCTATATACATATTATTCATCGAACTCAGAAATTTCCGACAGGACAGTGTTTCTGTGGTTGTTACAAGAATCCGAACTGCAATTACACAAACCTGAGCAAGAGAGCCCTGCCTTCTTACATCCACACCTTTTTATACAAGCACTCTTGCAACCACAACTGATCAGATTCAGTAGGTTATCGGGGGCACATGGCTTTGTGGCTGCAGTCGGTACAAGAAGTCCATTGTCTAGCGACCACCCCCAATCCGTCGGAGGAAGCGAAGTGCCCAGCCATTGTTGGACCTGGAGATAACATCTGTAGACATGTTGTTGTGCAGCATCGCTGCTTGGTGGGAGTGAGGCTAGGTCGATGGGTTTATTCAGTTTAGATTTTGCTACATAACGCTTGTAAGTGACATATCTATATTGGTCGAGAGAGGAAACAGTTTTACTCCCGTATCAGATCAGGAGAAGTTGTTCCCCGGCAGCGGCTACTGCACTTGGTGTACTGTCATCCGCCAAAATTGTGTTGACATACTGTTGTGAGTCGCTAGTAACATCGGAGACAATTGTACTGAATACTTTCTTCTTACCAACTCGAAAGAGTGCAGAAGTAGTGTCACAACCACTTATAGAATGTGCTACAAGGAGGTTGCTTCTATGGTCACCCATTTTGGTTGCTATTTCACTAACTGAAACTAGTAAGTTTGGGGTAATGGAATACATCATGTGAATATTACATCCCGGTTGAACTCGAGAGGTAAGAATGACTAACAAGTCTGTGTCTGTTCCCACAACGACAACATTGTTGTCATCTTGAGCGATGTCAAGTGCAGTTTCGGCTATCAGTACATCAGCATCAGCCTCGGCCTGCTTGGACTGAATATTGATAGCAGATAGCTCCTGCATTAGAAGATCGATCAGTTGGGTTTTGTTCTTGGCATTTGCAAGGAAATCGGATTGGGGTGTGGTGGCTGGTAACTCGGGTGAGATATTGATATCAATGGAATACCTGTCTTTAGATCTACGGGCTTGTTCCATGTCCTTTGTCGACATTGTACAAGCATAACCATCAAAAACAACCACGACGTTCGCCCCAAAATGTCTCACTAGATAATTGGAATATGATGTACATATGTCCTTATATGACGACTGTTTAGGCCATACAACTGCCCTCAATAAAAATCCACCATCTACAACAAACAGAGAATGTTCTGGGATTTTAGTTTGCTCGGAACCGTATGTTTGAGGATCTTACCGAGCGTGCTTTTCTGTGTCTTCCTCATTCCAGCAGAATCAAACAATGCTGGTGGTTTCGGGGCGAGTTCATATTTGAGATACTCTTCCATCTCTGCTTGTGACTGGATAACACATGTGATGCGGTTGAACAGAATTGTGGGGTCAATCACTACCTTACTTCCACGGACTTTGATGCTATTTGCCATCGATGCGAAAGACTTCACAGTGTCAACACGTCGTAGTTTGATGCTGTTGAACGTTTTGCTTACAACATTCGATACGCAACATTCACCAATTTTGCGAACTTGGTCACAGTTCACAGTTTCGTCGGCCACAAGCCCGGTCGCTATAGAGACTAATTGTAGTGGATCTCTATTCTGAAAGGGGGAATGCACTCTGAGCCAGTTCAATAATTTGGTGATATCATTGGCATCAGTCAATTGTGAACTTTGACGGAGATCCCGATGTTGGTCGCCATGACCAGTGTGAACATGAACAAAATTTTCGAGAGCATTACATATCGGAAGGCAAAGAGGTAGTCCATGTGCCCATTTCGCAACAGTGCTATCGGTTATTCCCCTGCCATGTGTGAGACCACCAGGGAGCTTGAACATTCTCATTAAACACTGCTCTATGGTCTGATCAGAATATATCCCGTCCCAGAATTTATCTGAGCGCCTTATGGTAAAGTAACCTTTCTCAGTGAACAACTTCAAATCATCCTGTTGCATTATTTCTGTTAGCTCATTCATCTGCTGCAAATAGAGATGAGAACTTTTTGCGTATGCAAAATGACCACCTGCGTGAAATACTGGAGCCATATTGTGAACACAATATGTGTGGAGTTCCCAGTCGCCTGTGCGCTCTGCTCTCAAGAACAACTGGAGAAGACCTATTTGCTCGTAGTATTGTACCCAAAGCTTTCCTGTGCGTCCTACGGACGCATTCTGGAGCAGTTCGTGTAATTTTGACAGTAGATGGTTGACACTTTCTTGATTGACAGCATCAGCTGATGTACAGTCACCTCTGGCAAGTCCACAGAATATTTCATTGACTTCTGTGCAGTCTATGTTATCTAGTGTTCGGCTTTCTTCAAACACAAGTTTTGTAATGGCAATTTGTGTTAGCAAATGGGCACGAACTGCTCTTGAATATGCATGACCACTGATCAAATGATGGATTGACCCACCAGCATAAACAGTCCCCCAAAGTTCATCCAAGCCGCTACCAGCCATGATCGAACTAATTACCCCTAAATATGACATAATCATATGGAAGCCGCCGAGTCTAACGAAAACTTTTGTCAACTTATCTGACGAAGACACAATCTCAACTGCTTTGATATAAAGTGGTTGGTGAAACGTCACTGGACAATGAGTACACATCAAGGGCGTGCACACATTACATGCCAATGCATCTTGAGTGTAGGCGAACACCACATTATGTGATTTAATCGAACCTGGAAATTGAAACAATGATGCTATAATACGGTATTTGAATGAGAAAAGTCGATGCCGTTTGAATTTGAGTTTAGGGGGTATAGTTAATATTTCACACGTTTCACCAGTTCATTATGGAATAAATGACATTGTTATATATCATTATAAAGCCACTGCTTTTCTGCAATTTTTGATATATAATTTAACTCCCAAAGTAGTCGTAGATTTGATTTAATGGACGTTGTGTACCGTTGTGTGTATGAAAACAATGAATTTTTTTTCGTAATTTTGTACATTTTCGTGAATATTTCACCATTGAGCATGAGGATTGGTACAAAGTTGGCATTTTCTATTGGGGATATGTATTCTCAATATAATTCAGCACGATATTTATGATTCTCACCCTACTAAGGCGAATAAGAATGAGAAATATGGAGCTGGGTCGAATTTTTTTTAAAGTTTTTTTTTTCATCAAAAAACGCTATAACTAAAAAAGCTCAACTCGGATTCGCGGGGACTTTTCACACTTTATCCGCAATGTGTGTCCCGGAAACATATAAAAAAATCAGCTTTCGCCGATTTTTTTCCTTACTTTCTCATTTTTATGTCTAATGTGCCTAGACTACATGTAGTCAATCGGGTTTAAGTGCCTTGTCTATGGACACAGCGCGGGAGCGCGAATCAGTCGCTGAAATGGTCACCCATCCAACTACTAACCGCGCTCGACGTTGCTCAACTTCGGTGATCCAACGAGAACCGGTTACCACGGCTACCGCGCCCCATGCAATACTACATGTCATAGTCTCATACGGTACTCATGCTATGTATACACAGGGACGTAGCTAGGGTCTTCAGTGTGTGTGTGTGGGGAGGGGGGAGGGGGCGAGGGGGTGATCAGTTGGATTTCTAACTGAGGTTAGGGGTCCCAGCACGACTGCCGTAAGCATGTCCGAGGTCCGTAGCCGGGTTGGGTAGAGTTAGACTGGGGGTATCTCCCTCTCGATGTTAGGGGTGTGTGTGTGTGTGGGGGGGGGGGGGGCTCACTGGGGGAAGATTTTTAATTTTTGAATCCCCGAGATGCATTTTGTGGCCTTTCCTGGCATACACTAATCAGTTTATCCACAAGAGAAATGTATTTCCCCATGCAGGTTCATGAGGTTTCCCTTACACTGATCAAGCTACACAAGGATTACAGACTGACAGCTATTCATCCAGTATCTACTCCTTCCAGCTGACTGCTAGTCAGATGGAAGGAGTAGGTATTGGCTTAACCCTTTACCCAACGTAACGGCGAAAACCGGCCAGCGCTATTCACAAAAACTGCCAATTAATTTTTATTATATTTTGTCTCAAAAACATAGGTTATGACCCCTCTTTGGAACAAGCTCGTCGAGCTCGTTCCAATGAGGGGTCATAACCTATGTTTTTGAGACAAACAATGAAAAAAATTAGTTATTCAAGAATTTTGTTTACAAGTCTGCTTTTCGTGTTAGGTAAAGTGTTAATAGCTGTCAGATTCAGATTCTTTATTGTAGTTACCAAAAATATAGAGGATATTCACGAAAATTTGATGAATACCGAAAATATCTCGTGAGTGGCTACAAAGAAATATGAGGATCTTCACGAGCGACGCAGTCGCGAGTGAAGATCCTCATATTTCTTGTAGCCACGAACGAGATATTTTCGGTATTCATCAAATCTTCGTGAATTTTCTTTTTATTTAATGCTCTACGACTACAAACTCTCCAATTTGTGGCCTTTATTTGCCATTAAGGCGCAAAATTTATGTGCCGAACCGGCGTCCATACAAAAATTACAACAATCAAACTCCAACCATTGGAATGTGTGAATATCCGCACAAAAAGTAGTCCCGTCTTATTTCTCCCCTAACTTTACGATTTACCAAGGCTGGCGAATTGAAATAATCGCAATGTGTTTCGAAGAAATAGAACAATAACAAAAAACACCACTTTCTTATTTTCAATAACAAGACACGTCATTTTATTTTTTTTGAACTCAATGCACTGAAGACGTGTGAAGTTGAACTGAAGAAATTTGAAAGTGATTTCGGCTTTTCGCTGGAAGGTGAATGAGAAAGTCAAACTTTGAAACCGCTGATTTAATGAATTGATTTAGTCACTGTCACTATCAATTATTCGAATTCGTTTGTATTTGGGACTCTGGAATTCATTACTGATGTGCTGACTCGTTTAAAGTACATGTGATTCGTCATCCGAACCTACGATGAAATATCGATTTCTAAATATCATTTTGATATTTCGTTTTGCCGACCGACAGGGGAATATGACTTAATTTTTCAGCGTGAATTGATGCCTGAGCATTAAATAAAAACATATTATACAAGTATAATAAAAATAAACATATTATACAAGTATAATAAATAGCATACCGTGGGAAGTGAAATATCCAGATTGGCTGTCTACCCGCCACCCCTGGAGGAAAAAGAAATCGCGAACAGGATGTGACCAAATGGATAAACTTGGAGCGAGTCATCTGATCTATGATAGGGATGCCGTTTTTTCGTATCGTGAGCCAAACATATGATCCAGGAATTGCGATTAAGAGAGGCACATGAGTCCAATCCAAACCGCTGAGGTGAGCGTGAGTCCAAGACTGCTTAATATCCCTAGCAAGCTGAATGTTTTTTCGTGTTCCTATGCTCCCCGGAGCCACCAGTCAAATGATGTAAGGAGTTCGACGTTGTTATGGCCTGGAACCAGACTGGTCCTTAAATAGTACATCGCTAATATTAGATCCAATCGTCAACTAATATATATTGCAGACGATTGAATCTGATAAACGTCAAAAACATTCATTTTCTTTGAATCAACGCAAGAAATGTTGGATACTTCATTTAATGACCTCACCGACTCCATCAGAATTGTTTCTTTATTAAATTATTATGAATGGAGAAATGTCACGGATGTAGTTATTTATTTATTTGTTGGTGTTTAAGGTCACATAACAGATGTAATTTTATCATTACGCTGGGGAGTTCCATTAATTTTGTTAATATCTTGTTGTTTGTAAGGTGAATTAATTAATTAATTATTGATTAGAGTATCAATAACTGCAGCAAGAAAGAATATCAGCGAGTAAAGGACATCACGTTACATGAAAGGTTGCCTGCGCGCAGAGAGAGAGAGAGAGAGAGAGAGAGAGAGAGAGAGAGAGAGAGAGAGAGAGAGAGAGAGAGAGAGAGACGGACGGATGGACAAACTGACCAGAAGACACACATAAATATCATAAATATATTATTTGTCTCTACTATGGACTTCAAAAGACGAGAGAAATGTTAAATGTGGAGCTGAAACGAGCATTTTTCTCCATGTATAGAGGTGAGTGAGTCCCATACCTAACTTTGTATGTTGTATTCCAACCACGCCTCTAAGGCACAAAGGCCACAACTGATATATATGAGTTTGTGTTGCCCTTGAATGTTCGTGCTCCCCACCCCAGTTTGAAATGCTTTTTATGCCCTATGGTCACAAAATAACCTGGTATACTGCAGTATTACCCTCGTATACTAAGACATTTTAGGACAATACATAGTGTACCATGCTATTGTTTGATTACGGTTGAACTTTCTTGAACAAGAGGTTACTGACCCTTGTATACATCTGGACTAAAAAATTATTTGTAAAAATAAATGTCCAATTTATAAGGAGATTACAGAGTTTATTAAAGAAATATGAGTAAACGACTTGATTATTCTTACACATGGGCCCCTATTGGGAAATTATGAGCAATTTAAAGTAACTAAGAGGGAGAACGTGCCGAGTTCGTCGCACCTGAATCCGTGAATGTGATTCAAATTTTTCGCACGCTTCCAATGGTTTTCCATTCTGAATGTATATTGTGTGACGGCTTTCTTTTCTTTCATTCTATACCGTGACATTGCGATTAAAGTTTGGAAACAACTTTGAACAGTGTAGCATATAAAAGGGCAACAAAGAACCTGCGAATAATTTAGCATTTGGCAAATAACACAAACTTAAGTACTTTCCCGGTAAAGTGTTAACAATTTTGGTTGTTGGTTGAATCGGTTGACATGGGCTTTCCCTGTAACAATGTATTGTGGAATTCCCTGCCTCATCTCTTATCTGAATAATTTAGGCAACTGCATAAAATCTATCTCTCAATGTGGTTGCGATTGCAAGGTGCACTCACAAACATTTATATACGCCTTTGATTTCAAGATTGACTCTATACTGTGACATCGCGATTCACTGTTGAGGGGAGCCTTTAATAGTGCATTATAACAGCACCCGTTTTTATGACCCGAGGAATAATCTAGCATTTGGCTAATATCACTAGCTTGGTACTTAACTGCACACACAGGTCTTCCACAGAACACACCGGTCTTATTTGGAAGTTATATTCACTGCAAATAGTTTTTCTTTCGTGATATTGCACGCCTGTTAATTGCATTTTGTGAGCGCAACCAGACGTATCAGCACCGTGCCCCTCTCCAGAAAAAGGCCCTTTTTCTATAAGGATTCCCCAATGAACTGTGAAACGGGAAATTCACATGAACAAGGACATTTTACTTGTTTGAGAATAGGAGGCACGTCCAAGATCGAATCAAGGGGGATAACTCTATCTTGTTTCATATCGACCGAGATCGGCGTCATATCAGTCGAGTTTGGAGTTATATCAACCGACCTTGATAAGTGGCAATTCTGGGGAAAAAAATGATATCTTATAAATAAAGGCTTCTGACACCCAAGCTGTTAACAAGTCGTCACCTGAGAGCTAGAATGTCCTATGTCCCCTATGGGACATAGGACATTCTAGCACTCGGGCGACGAAGTGTCCACAATAATCACTTTCACAGGTATGTCGATGTTATTGAGTACGAAACGTTCTTTTTCACAAATGTGCAGTGATGGATATTTTCTATCATTCTGATGTGACATAATGATTTACATCATCGTTTTCCAGCCAGAAACGTGTAGAGTGCTTTTTAAACTGTAGTACCGAGCCGCTCCACTACACTAGCACCAACTTTGCAGATATGTATTTTCGGCTCATTAATATATGTTCTATATTTCGTGTTTTCTACGGGTGTATGCCTGATAGTTTAAACGTATTATCAGAAAGTGACATGACACATGCTCGGATAACAGAAGTGTCAGTTCATCTTGCCAGTGCTCAGTACGAAGAAGCAAACATTAATGGCAGAGAGAAAAGTTAAAAGTCTTCCGGTGCAAATACTGAAAGAATATATATGCTCTACTCCAATAATGAAGATGGAGGCTTAACTCATTGAGGTACTGTTCCTGTTACAAATCCATTTTAACATGTGATCAATCTCTATGATTCCATTTCCACTAAAAGTGATAAGCTATATGGAGTTTTGCTTGTTTTTAGCTTAAGTTGACAAAGTCAAGATAATCTATTGCCATCACGTGTGCGGAAGTCTGTTAGTCTGTTAGTCTATTCACATTTTCTTTGGCAAAGGCTACACTTCGTAATTCTTGCCTGATCATCACAAAATTCCATATGCAGGTACGGGGTCATGTCTAGATGAGAACGTCCCTATTTGGTCGCGATCGGTCAAACGTGATGACTGTGAGAGCCCGAAACCCGAAAACCTTTAGCGCAGTCAACAGTTCGTTATATTTATGAAGGAATTTCATTGTAACTTGGTAGGATGACTTCATATAATGTCTAGATGAGAATGTTCCCTTTTGGTCGCAATCGGTCAGCCATGACGGCTGCGAGAGCCCGAACCCCGAAAACCTTTAGCACATTCTGCAGGTCGTATTTATGAAGGGATTTCATTGTAATTTGGTAGGATAACTTCGTATAATGTTTAAATGGGAACATTCCCTTTTGGTCGTGATCGGTCAACCGTGACGGTTACGCAAGCCCAAAGCTCGAAAACATTTAGAACTCGATACAGGTCGTATTTATGAAGAGATTTTGTTGTAACTTGGTAAGATGACTCTGTTTATTGTCTAGATGGAAACGACCTATGTTGGCCGTGATCGTCATCCGTGAGAGTCGCACAGGCACGTGACCTACATTTGTTTAGCACAGTTTACAGTTCATATTTATGAAGCAATTTCATTGTAACTTGGAAGGGTAACTTGGTATGATGTCTAGATGAGACTGTCGTATTTTGGTCACCTAACTCTCACATGACCTAGATTCCTTTTGCAAAGTCTATGAGTTATATTTATGAAGGGATTCCATTGTAACTTGGTAGGCTGACTCGTTTTGGAATGATTTTACTGTAACTTGGTAACTTTCGTTGACATACGTTAACTTTTGCGGCATCATCAACCCATATCTTAATTCTTTATTACAGTCTGCGCTCATTCTTATTGAAAACATAGCATACAGGAAACAGAAATTAACATATTTTCAATTATCACAATTCTTGTCTTATTTTGTAAGCCTTTCATAAACATTGAACATTATTCTTTTCATCAAACTTATCTCACAGTCAAGTTAAGCTACAATGCCATTGACACTCTTTTTTACTTACGGTAACTGTCAATTTATCGAATTAAAAAATAACATTCCATGTCAGATCTGAACAGCAAATTCCCTCATTGATTGAGTTTATTTTTGTGAAGAAGCCAGTGGAAAAAAATTACGCCGGATAAGTGTATTCCCGTGTTATGCAACATTTACTTTTATCTCTACAAAACCAAGAGCTGCAAGGTTCTCGTCCACACTTAAATGAAGTCATTCTCCTTCCAGTTCCCCTCAACGGTTGATCCTTTGCCCAACGTAACGGTTGTATCAGTCCAGCGCTATTCACAAACGCACAAGGTTTATTATTTTATTGTATTATTAATTCTAAGTTATTATCTCAATTTTTGCCCCAAAACGTAGTTAAATTTTCCGAGACAAAAATACATAGAAGATATCTAGTGTTTTTAAGTGGATGCCGAAAATTATCTCATGAGTGACCGATACAAATGTTTATTTTTCGCGAGCGAAAATTACCATTTCCCTCTGCCACAAGTAAGATAATTTTCAGCATCCACTCAAAAACACTAGATTTTCTTTTTATTATAAGCTTTTTATAAGAATCTGATAATTCCACTCGTTTCAACCATGAACTGATGCATGAAGTAAACAGCACATTGAATCATTGATACGCGGAAGTGGTTTGATCGATACTCGAAACAGACAGCGTCTTGCGATCCGATTCAGTTGGCGGGTTTCTTGTCCAGATATGACCTGAAAGTCCGTAATATAAGTTTATGGTTTGGTATGTCCTTTGAAATGACATACCAAACCAAAAACTCATATTACGGGCTTTCAGGTCATGTTTGGACTAGCGGGTTTCATTCATAAATTCAAGATGAATAGGTGTTGAATTATTGCTGGAAATGATCGGTATCCACTCAAAAAACACTAGGGTTTCTTTTCATTATACGTTTCTAGAACAAATGGATCATTTACAGTGATAATTTGGCTCGTACTCACCTTAATGTGATGCTTTGAAAGCCGTCATTGTGACTGATACAGTGAAAGTGAAAAGTTCTATATCTTCACAGTGAGGGATACGATTTCTATCTTTTCGCAATTTCTTCGATAATCTATCGTTTAGCGTATAATAAAATTTAGTTATTCAATAGTTTAGTTTAAACACTATTTATTTGAAGATTAACGTTTTATGCATACAACACATACAATAGATGTCACAATGAAGAAAATAGCAAAATAAGACACAACAGTATACCTTATCACAAATGTAAGGATTGTCATATAACAAATATAACGATTGTCAATTGCTGAGGAAAGAAGGGATTCGACAGAAAGCTTATAGCTTATGTAGGTCGTTTCTCTAGCGTCGTCTAGATGGTATAGAAAAGATAAACCCACATATTGTTGTCTGGAAGCTTGGACTTTCACTTATAAGTCAGATTTGATTGATTATAAAACTAGCCGTACACCCCGACACCCAGACCGGGACACCCCTCACACAAACAACCAACATTTTATACAGTAGTCGTGAAGTATGTAAACTTTTCGGTTAGTAAGTGAAAGTATCTACACGGCTTAGGAAGTTCAAGGACCACACATAGGACCAATCGCAGGTGAGGAGGCGCGACGTCCTCGCCCAGGACAGTGCAAGTGTAACTGTATAAGCTGACTTTCTTCAAGAACAAAATAGGGGAATGGGACTCAGACCGCCAGACATCGACATGTGAGATTGCTTAAATTTAACATGTGAATAAATAAGGAAATTGAGAAGAAGAAGGAGGAGGCCACCTTGAATATACGATGCATTACCTTTTCACTCATAAAATCACTGGAAACTTACCGATGTGTGGGCGATAGTTAGTAACTGTGTCGGAGGACTGTTTTGTTCAGAATTGGGGAAACATTAGCTTTTTTCCACAGAGACAGAAAGTACGAGCTGTTTAGTAGCATATTAAATAAGATCGAAAATGGCTCACATAAGGAGGATTTACATTCTGTAAGAGATTGGGCCCAGATGCCTTAGACATTATTGCTTCTTATACTCCACTACAATTTAGAGTGATGCCATCAATTGTTTGTGGATCACGGGGTGGTAGACCTGCAGGGAAGTATTCGAGTCGTCAACTGCTGAAACTGAACAGAGGTATTCATTGAACGCTTCCGCTTTCTCGGCACATGTGGAATATATTTTGTGTGAATAAATAATAGCAGGAATCCCCGCTGTATTATTACTGGCGATGAATGTTTTTAGAGTCGTTCACAATAGAGAAGAACAGGGTTTCGTTGCTCCTCAAGGTGGACTGGACTTTGGATAGGTACGACGCTTTTGCCTTCCTAATGGCTGAAATGGCTGCATTCCGTTTGAACTTACATTTTGCCCAAGCATTCGCAAGACCCGTGCGTTTTGCTATGCGATACACCCGTCTGTTTTTTTCTAATTAACAGCCTAATTGTGTTGTGAATCGATTTCGGTTGATTTGGTCTCGAAGTAATAAGTTTATTGGGTATGTATTTAGATGCAGTGTCGAGCAATTTGTCAGTAAAAGAGGAAACTATTGTATCAAGACAAGTATTGTCAAAAACAGAGTTCCAGTCAACGTTTGAGAAGGCCGTGTTTAATGGCGGATAGACGCCCTGAGAATACAGCCATATCCTTCTTTTAAAGGAGATGTCGCGGGGTTTTAGGAATTCGACTTCAATTGAGATCGGACAATGGTCATTTCTGGAATAAATGGATCAAGGACCTCACAGGCCTATACACTGATCGTGTCAGTCACTGCAAACAGATCTAGCAAAGACGCCGACGACTCCATGAAACATCTTAGCTCGCAAACAAGCTGTCGTGGGTTGTATTGATGAATTAATCAGAAACGCGGACTCTGGTGAGAGCCATTGGTTGTCATTAAAGTCACTCGTGATAATTAAGTCGAAAATTGACGTATTTTTGGCTTTTTCGATGGATGCTGTTATGACATCCTATTTATCTGAGGATGGATGGCCAGTAAAAAAAACTCCCAAATAGTAACAATCTACTCCGTTTTGTGAATACTTCTGCCTATAGACACTCAGAATTCGGCACCGCAGGGTCGGGCCTGTGACAATATAACAGTCAAACATCTATATATAGATAAAGAGAGTGACCTGCTGAAACGAAGTCAACAATTAAAATACATAAAGGGGATATTTCGTACTTTGCAGTGTTGGTTGGAGGACTGGTGAAACTAAGTTCTTCGGATATATGCGTGAAGTTGAACAGATGGGTTGTTTTGAAAAAAGTAAATAACCGTGACCAGTTGATGAGCGCACAGGCATGGCAAGTTTATAATTTAATGTCTGCAGCTACTACTATATATCCACCAGATAGAATCCATATAGTAGTAGGTACAAGTTGTAATAAGTGCACTATGACGGCCAATTGCATAGTTGATAACAAACATGTTCAGGTCATTCTATCAGGCAAATGGCGGCAACGATTTACCCGATGTCCAATAGCTGATCGAAAACGTCGGGACCAGTGAACCACGTGCGTAGATTAAACATCTTGAGATACTTGGTATTTGCGTACGATTCATCAATGCTTAGGTGCCATTAACAGAAAGCCGTGAGTCAGAAACAGACGCTTGACAGACCCTTCCTGCCACGAAAGTGTCGAAAAGTTGACAGGAAGGATGTGCCTTTGTATTTACAGTAGAATGGTACGGAGGAAGCAGTGCATACCCCAAACATACTTTTCATCTTGCAACGTGAAACCCATTTAGTTTTAATTTTTCACTGCATATCGGGGAGATAATCAGAGCTAGATGTTCTAACTGGATCACAGATTTCCCAATTGTATAATAGATTTACACAAGTAAACGTATGTGCAGAGCTGTCAAGGCAGAAGAGGTAAATGTTTCGATCAGGTAATGTTTGGGCAGGATGCACTGTGTTATCGCGGAGTCGAGAGTATCTGGCTAAAATATTACGAAGACCACATCGAAGTACGAAGAGGAAGCGGAGCAGCAAATCAAATTCACTGTTTCCGCATTTCTTTTTCGGAAGATGAGAGTTCACAGTGGTGCAAGAAGAGAGGCAAAGTGGGGAGTAACATTCGACACAATCGCGACTCAGATTTACGTTCAACCAACTCGGTTCTGTCAAAATCCAATGACCGATCAGTTACTTAAGTTTTTGAAGTCTAGATGATTTTTGGAGATCTGAATTTGTTATTCAAATTCTGATCTATTACAAATTATTGGAGACTGCCCACAGGCACTCACCAATAATTTGTAATAGAATATAGTTATGTAAATAGAATATTATAATATGAAATATGCGCAGGGAAAATGTTGGCTTTTGTTCTGGCACTGCTATTTTTGAAAGCTTCGATAGTGGTTTCCAGCACTCAACCAGTTAAAACGCAACAGGCATGAAGGTGTGGAACAATAAAAGACTACCTTCCATCCGCAGCGCATTATCTTGTATGCGAGACAATAGTTGGATATTAAATTAACGGACAGATCATAGATCAATAATGGAACAGTCCTAAAGCCACACGGGAGCGCGGTGGCTCACCATCGGTGGTTCTCTCCGGGTACTCCGGCTTCCTCCACCCGTAAAACTGTCCGACACAAAGTGAACCTGACTGTCGAAAGTGTCGTTAAACCCCAATAAATAAATACTAAATAACTAAACCCAAAGACACGCAGGGTTGTATGACTACACTCTAACTGATCGTCCCAATATATTTATTTATTTATTGATGTTTAAGGTCACATATTTCTGTACAATGGCTAATCATAAACACGACAGTTTTACGAGTGGAGGAAGCCGGAGTACCCGGAGAGAACCACCGAGCAACGGCGAGCAACTGTCAGCTCCCCAACATACTGAATCCACACAAGCAGGATAAACATTGGTTGGAGATAGGTGCACCATGACGTGCAGTACGCCTTAGTACACAACGCCACCGTGCCCCCAGGTGGGCAATGGGGGTGAAGTGTCTTGCACAAGGACACATCGCGGTTTCCGCAGGTGGGATTCGAACCGAGGACCTCTCGGCTTTCTGCCTGCACCTTTACCAACTGAGTCACCGAAACCCCAATCTTCCCAATAATCACAACAGAAGCTATAGGTAACAATACAGTCACGATGCAGTAACTGGTGGTTAAGCTGTTGAACATGTACCTGTGAACGAAGACTGCATTGCAACTGGTCAAATGTAAATTAAGTTATGAATATTTACAAGGTGGGGAAATATAGCACTTTCAACCCGCTATAAATACAGGCCTTCTTAGCTGTGTGACCATATCATCACTGGTCGTTCCACAGGCGCAACATCGCTTCCCCCACTTGGCTGAGTACTAAAGCGCGTGAGGCAAAACCTTTCAAGAATTTGTATTGCAAGTGTCGTCTGCTGGTCGTGGAAGGCGAAGGATGAAGATTATGTACGACGAAAGAGTTGAACCGACTGAATCTTCCAGTATATCGCGTTTGACATTCAAGTCAATCTGAACCCTGCGCTGAGCTAATGTTGCGGACCGCAAAATACCGCGCAGGTACCGTCCCAGGACTAGAAATCGATTCGGACCGAACCACTCCTTCTGTGCCGGCACACAAGCGGTCCAGATGGGTATTGTGATGTCAAATTATCGGTAGTTTGGGACTCAACGATCATTTTGTGGCCTTTACCTTCCAATTTGATCTGTGAAATAATTTGGAGATTAGTTCTGGGAACACGCTTCCCTCACAGTCTAAGATCCAAGTCATTCCAGATAGGAGACGCCTACCCATTACGAAGGAAGGCATTATGTCGGTCCCTTGAGTTCAACAAGGCGCCAAGCGTTGCAGATGGCGTTTGTCGCCCTTAAGAACGAGCGGATATAAAATTTGCTTGTAACAAAGCAATAATGCCTTATTGACTTCTTCATTGCGCTGGCAGTTTATCAAACATGTCTGATATCCACCAGAAAACTTGGAGTCGCCCTCCGACATCAAATACAAACACGGGAAGCGTCAAAATGCTCTATACTGGTTAAACAAACGAAAACCCGTAGTCTACAGTCTTGGTCCGGTCCGTTGGGGAAAATACGGGATCGTGACCCGGGTACTGTACGGTATCGGTGGGCTGTTTGTAGACCGGACCACTTGTGGTGAAGGCCGTAACTAACAATTTTTCTTTTCTTTTTGAGGGTGATGGAGGGGGAGGGGGTAGGACGTCACTGCTCGACGGCCTGGTCACATCCCTCATCTATTTGGAACATACCCAATTGCTTTTATCAAAGACATATACGCTACCAATATACTTTCCATTGATAAAATACTTACATAGCAGAGAATTTATTAGAGTTTTATGACAGTGCTGTCAACTGTACATCAGCTAGGTAGAGGTGCCCGCCCATCTGGGTGCTTTCAGCAGGTCATGATCATAAAAATCGTTTGTTATTAGTTACTTTCGCCATGGCTGAGTAATTCCACCTATATAGTGAGTCGGGCAATTTATTGCATTTTCTAATCTGTGTATCTTTTAGCCGGACAAGAGATTTTTCCCAACTGAGTACTCCAAAGCGTGTGTGTATTTTCGCCGAGGAAGCAAAGACGTCTACCCAACATGGAATTTCATAATTCCTTGCCCAACCTCTGCCCGACAAAACCAACGATCGGATTTCATTTTTTTTCGTTTTTTTTTTGGGGGGGGGGTGGGGGGGGTGGGGGGGGGGGGTCGTATCTCCAGAAGTAACGACAGCTAGACCTCTCCTCATCTGAAAATGGGGTGGGGTGCATAGTCTGTGTAATTTACTGATACACAGTCATCGCCTCACTAAAACAAATTCAATACATAGTTAGACACAAAGTATGTAAACTAACAAACATTTCACCCCAGTGCCATTTCGAAGATGAAGAGAGGCGGGATGGGGTTGGGGTGGGGATATGCTGATTGTAATGACTCAAGTCCCGAATGATAAACTGCATTAACAACTCCATCAAATCATGCCTTCGTCGACAGCATGCCTTGATTATAAAGTTGGAATATTAGTAAGTTTGGCTTATAGATCACAGCCTGTTGCACTCAGTTTTAGCAAGAGAAGATATAAAATTCGCTTGTTATAAAGCGATAATGCCTTTTTGAATTCTTCATTTTGCTGGCAGTCTATCAAACATGCCTGCTGTTGACTAAAAACCTGTAGTCACCCCCCCCCCCCCCCTCCCCCTCCACCACCACCACCATAGAATGCATATATAGAAGGCGTTAAAATGCCCCATTTTCGTTAAAAGACGAACACATTGTAGTCGACCATCTAGAACCGGCCCAATGGGAAACAATCGTAATGAAACTCGCGTACCGGACGGCGTCGGATCGCTATTTTTTTAGACCAGACCACCAGAACGGTCCGCATTACTACCACGTTCGCTACAGTACCAGGCCTTAAGCTATGTTTTTTTTTGGAACAAACTACGTTTCCAATGATAACTGAAGATATAACCACTGTGGAATGGTCAAAATCCATTAGTGGGCAGAGTTGTCCACGGGTCCTTTCCTCAATCAATGATCAGTGGTTTTCAGCAAATATTCAATAAAAGAAGTATCGGATCATACCGGGTGCTTAATTCAATTTGAGGCCTGTTCCATTGATTTATGTCGGAGATTCACTGTTAACGCAAGCGTGGAAATTTTGCACATGCGTGGAGTTTGACCTTTCCACGACGACCGCACTGTGTCCTCATCTGGAAATTGTGTGGATGCACAGTCTGTATTATTTACTCACAACCAGTCACCGTCTCACTAAAAGGTTCAATACATACACAAAACAACACACGCGTGTGAGTGGGTTAATCGATATGGTACGAGTGCCATTAGTGCGGAAGGATAGAGCGAGAGGCCGCAGGCCTCGAATTTTATTCTTCGGCGATGCCACAAGTGCCATGTTGATTAATTCATTCACACGCATGTGTCTCTGTGTTTATTACATGCACTCACGTGTATAAGAAAAACAACAATTATTAGGAGGACACTCAGCAATTCATTTGACAACTATCAACACAAATAACACATTTTGTGCTCTTTGGATTGAAAGTTGTCAGATGAATTGCTGAGTGTCCTAATAATTCTCTCCAACACGATTTGTTAAGCTACGATTCGTCGTACGGGTCAAAAACGGGGTCCAAAGTGGCTATCGAATAAATCTGATATTTAAGTCAAAGCGCCTCTTAGGTGCTATCGTCTCCTATATACATTGTAGGAAATGCGTGACTATTTCTCCCCAAATAGTATATGCGATACTGCACACATTGGTGAAATATATTTTACAGACCATTCGTGGCCATTTGATGCAAAATTAGCCCTTTACCGGCCATATCGCCAGCCCTTTTCGAATAATACATTTATATCAGTGACAACTTGAAGTGATCACTTTTGCCAAATGTTATTTTAAGCTACAACCTTCCTGTCGCCTATGTTGAAAATATCAGGTATCTCCTTATTAGGAGACATTTTTATTGGAATTTATTCTTCTGTCAGCTTTTTAGAACAGTCATCTACTTTTTACTGATGTTAGAACATGGTGTTTTTTAACTTAAGCGGGAAGTGCTGTGATATGATATACTGATTGTATCACAGCACGTCATCGGGTGAATGAAACAACTTCGGGATAAAAATCCGTAGTTTTGTAGATGTATTTGAGTTTCTTCAAACACTGAGATCAGAACTGCATTTCTCCTTCAGGTGATTTTTTTAGCCCACCTTATCATTTCCCTAAATGTGTTGTTCAGAGGACCCTTCCATCAGATGTTCAATTATTCCTCTGCTGTTTTCATTGACATGTTCAAAGTTCATTGAGTGGGTTCATTTCAAATGATCTGTTGTTCGCTAAACAGATCATTTGAAATGGAAAAAAACTCGGAAAAAACGGCTGTATCAGCTCCTCTGTTCCGATTCCGTATCAGACAGATTCAACTTCCGGTTAACACCGCACTATCACATATATGCATTCAAAATATGAAATTCAAAATTTTGACCAATTCCAACCCAGTTTATTGTGAAAAAACGGAGGAAACGGGCTCTATGTAACTTGATTGTTAGATAAATGTATTATCATGACTAAAAAATGCATGTCCTGTAATTTGTAACATATTCTCGGTCGTGTTTACAATCGGATCACCACTCGCCCTGACGGGCTCGTTGCGATCCGATTGTAAACACGACCTCCAATCTGATACAAATTACAGAACATGCACATGGTTATGATAATGTATATGTAAATAACTCGACAAGGGGGCAAGCTCGTTCAGTATGGCTTCTCCTTCAATAAGGAATTCAAAAGCACCGTAAAAAAATCGCGAAGATTATTCGATCGATTCAGTTGGAGTCGCGATTATGCTGAAGTTCTCGAATATCGAGCATCTTTCCTTCGTCGCCTGCAGTTAAAACCAGAAGTCCAGTCCGAACTGTGCGCTTATCTAGACTTAACTGCGCGAATCGAATGGCATCCAAAGCATGGCAGGTTCTCCTGGTTACCCATAGCAAACACAGGCAATGTTTCTGCCATTGGACCTCCGGGTTACCCGGAGGTCCTTTGGCTGAAACATTGCTTGTGCACAGGCCATATGTACAAAATTTGATAGCCTTACTGTGGTCATAACGCGAAGATTAATGCGCAGATCGGCGTGCTATTTGTGCTCATTTCATGACAGGACTTCCAGTTTTAAATGTATTCTATCACCAGCTCTTCTGTACAAGAGACCTTATAATAGAAGAAGATTACAGTGAGTTCCAGTTCCGAAGTATCCCTGAGTATACCGCATTTTGATCGACTGATCCAAATAGAAAATGAGTCGTTGTTGAATGGATTGGGTCCACTAAATGAAGATGCAATACTTGCGAATGGTCAACATCTTTCCACTTTCCACATTTGTTGGATGGTGCAATATCTACATACACATATTCGCCAACCTCTCGTGAGTTTTCGACGATTTTATGCGAGATTCTTTGCTAGATTCGATTTAAAATGAAATCTGAGGGTCGTGATAACCCAAAAGCGAGAAAATGTTTTGCTATCTTTGATGCGGTAGTTCTGGGAGGTATCACTCAGCTGGGAGGTATTACCTACTTTTCTCATATTCTTATTGCGGAGTGAGTGCCCGCGAAACAGTTTCAGCTGTTGGGTTCTAGCTTGAACTGAAGCCAAACGGGGCTATTCTGTCAAAACATATGCCCTTTCATCGTTCCAGTGAGGGGTCACATGATATGATTTTGTTAAAATCTTGTTTAAAAACTTTAAGAACAATATTTAAAATTATAACTTTTGATGTCGTCTGCCTTGCATAAAGGGTTAAGATCAATCTTTATCCCATCCGACTGATTCCTGTGAGAACTGAATTGAAATGTATGCCACCCACACTATTATCATTTTAACCCTTTCGCTGCTATAGTTCCGTGTTCAGTACGAGTACAAATTTTAATGTCCTGTTCTGTTAGTCCGTACATAGTACGGAGATACCTCATCCAAGTAAAGCATACTATAGCACACTGTTGTTCACAATATAACACACACGTTGTTGTAATAAATGTGAGCAACAGATGACATGATTTCATTCATCTTTTTGTTCCATTTTATTCGCTTTTTACAGAAAACTCGAAAAAAGACAACTACATTCTCCGTGTCACAAGACCGCAAATCAAAATAAAAAAATATATATAAATAACGGCTTGTTGGACCATATTTGGACTACGCGCTAAGCTACCAATCAGAGTTAGCTTTTGATGCTTGGAAACGCAAATATGACTGAAACAAATTAGAGTTACCTTTCGCGATGTTCTCCAAACGTTTCTATGTCTGGAAAAAAGTAAGTCCAATAAGAGCTTACTTCGTGTGACTAGATACTTGGACCAAATCTCTTGCCAGCTGAAGTTATCTCCTATTGGACTGACATTTTATCGACCAAACAAAAGACTTTTCTAATGATATGTTTGGAGTGTGGGTGCTGGGGTGGGGTTGGAGTAAACAAGTAACGGCATTAATCCTTTCAACACGGTGTTCTTTATGAGATTGCTGCATAATGTTGAAATATGAGCTAACAATTTTAAAGTTACGTGTAAGATTAGTTTCCAGACGTTTTCAATTTTTTCGTTTTAAACCATTTTCGCCAAATATAGTTCGGCGCAAGATATTACCAACTTGCCTATCAGTGGATTGGTTAAGATGCAGTTAAAATAAGCGGGGAGCAATGTTGCTGTCTTTGTACTATCTGCACTACACCGTGAAATAACATCTTCCTGGTTTAAACAAACACTTGTCGAATATATACATCGGGTTGAGAAAATCTCAATCATTTTGAGACGATCATGGAGTCCACAGTTATCCTTGTTATTTTTCTGGTCGGTGGCGCAAGCTGCTTCAGACCCGACAAAGTTAACGCGGTTGGACATAAGGATGTAACAAATGAACACTTAACACGAATGGCGATTTATTCTGCGAGTGCCGAGTATGTGGAGACAGTTAAAATGGGCAGAGCAAGAAGTTTGAAATCTCCGATGGAAATCCTGGAAGATTATTTCAAAGATGGTAAGTAATTGGCAAATGTGCGTTATCTTCTTAGAACTGCGAATGAACTCCCTAAACAGTAGCCTAGAAAGTTGAACGCCTGAGTGACATGAAGAAAGTCGACAAAATGACCTTTTTATTAGCAAAGATCTCAATACAAGTCTGAAGGTGTGTGGACCATCGATAAAAACCCTCTATCTTTGAAACAGGGGGGGATTTTTTTTCGGGACTCGTCATTTTCTATAATCGGCGATTATGCTTATGCCAGAAAATGCACGGGTGCCTTCTCATCTCCCTCTTTGAGCATGCATGCCGCGTCCTAAACATGGTTTGGTCTTTATTTCCTCCTTTTGTCATTTCCAAATCCAAGGAGAAGCCGTCTGGTCAACTGAAATGGGAGTATTGCCGAACAGGCTGAAAGTTGAACTTCGTGACCACATGTACATTGTACTTTCTTTTTACGATAGTAGATTTTACATTGCAACACCATCGGTATACTGACACACATGCATCATCTTAACCCTTTACCCAACGCAGACGATTTCAAAATTTATTATTTTAAATATCATTTTTTAAATTCTTTCAAAAAATGTCAACAAAACCATAGCATGTGACTGACCCCTCACTGGAACGAGCTCGACGAGCTCGTTCCAAAGAGGGGTCACACGATATGGTTTTGTTGATATTTTTAGAAAAGTAATATTTTTTCAACTGATGAATTTGCATATTACGCGGGCGGATGCGGGCGCTTCGTTCCATGCTGCTGGTGGATGAACAACACACAAAATCTCTTGCAACTGAAATATGTATAATTTTGGCACATTTAATTTCTTGTGTTGAATTTAGATTAATGTTTCATCAAATCTACTCACGGCTGCTTCACAGCAGCCATGACTAAATTCATTAGAAAATAGTTTTAAAATATCTAGAGGGTTAAGGGTTAAACTATAATCATGAAACGTATTTGCAAAAACAAAAAATCGGGCAAGCCACCCGTTTCCCCTCACACATTCCAGCATTCCTGCAAATATGCACCAGAATGACAATGCAATGTAATGCAAGGTGGTGGCTTTAATACATTACTAAATTACCTTTTTGTTTAATTTATTGTCACTTTTTATCGAGTTTAGAACTGGTCATGGAAGTTACATTTCTATACGCGCATTGCCCTCGGGGTGGCACGCAGAATACTACGGCGAACTGCACTTGATGGCGCCCCTGCCTTCAACCGCTTCTTTTCTTTTACAATGTTTGTACTTACGGAGTCGAACTGTTGTTTCCTCCTCTTTCGCAAGACCACCCGTCAAAGAGTTACCCATCTTTTGAAAGAGCTGTAATACCCCAATAAAACGAAAAAAACAAAAAAACAAAACAAGACAAAATTATACATGTTTACTGTGACTGTGAGTTTAATCCTTTGCCCTACAAGAACAACAGACAACACTAGCAAGACGTATTCTCGAACAAATAACAATCGAAAGTCCGATCAAAATTATAACGCAGGTGCACATGTTCCCATGGTAGTAAACATTCATACCAAGTTTCAAAGGAAACAAGCCCTTAAATATCTTAGAAAATCTCCGAACAAAATTCTGGGCCTGCTTTTTCAAGTTGAAAAGGAGTATAATTCTGGGAAAATTCGACGGACGGACGGATGTACGAACGCACGACGCGATTCCTGTATACGCCCCACATTCAATGCGTTGGGGGGGGGGGGGGGGTATAAAAATGGAAAAGATGTCGCACTATGCATTGACGGATTTAATGACCGACAGTGTTGGTCAAAGGTTGAAATCGCCGTGATGTGAAAATAGAACGCGACCTGAGTTTGAATCGGTGGGTGCTTTACATAACGAGTTGGAATGGCGTAATCAAATTTCGCGAGAGCCGTAGACTCGAGCAAAATATGACTACGCCATTCCAACTTAATCTCATGCGTTAAAATTCAGTTAAATAAGCAAATTTTAATTCCGATGTTTAAACCCAAAGGTGAAGAGTCCGTTTGTTTTGCTTGAAGCTGTACTGATCAAATAGATCGATACAAATATCAAAACAACCCTTTAAGAACCAGTCTAAATTACATTCGTTATCTTTTCTATTGGGCGTGTTTGTTGAATTCGTATCACTGTTTCTCTACGGCTGATGGCCATTGACGCCTAACCATTTGGTGGCTATTACTGGTTGTAAAATATAAGTACAAATTTGGGCAGATTTGCAAAACAGCTGGGAGAAACTGCTTTTAAAAGAAGTTCGAAGCACGTCAGGATGTCCGAAGATTTACCGAAATAAAGTTGACAATTTAGATATATGGGGATCTGCAGACAAGACGGCTACGGAACTAAGTTAATGTTGAGGTTGGAAATGATTAGGTTTTTTTAATATTATCTCATTTTTAACCAATTTGTTTTTGAGAACCGACTTTATTTTGCTTTGGTTGTTTTCATTTGCATACTACGTGACAGACGATCGATAACTGTATAACGAAATTTGGAAACTTTTCGAAGCGTAACTAATGACTCGGCGGGAAAGGAAATAGTACAATCGGTGCTAGGAAAAAAGTTCCGGCTTGAAAATCACCAGTTGAATACAGAAAAAATTATGTCACAGCGGCGATTCCGTTAAGTATAAGGGTTTAAAGTTTCATAACACGGTGAATCATTTTCATATCGTATGAATGTTGCTTCTGTTTGCATCGCCCAGTTCAGCCCATGTGCTAAATGAAAAATTGTTGGCGCGTGATATAAAGTACAAGGCATTTAACATGCTCACCCCACATTCTTGCTCCAACAAAGCGACAGATAATTCGTCCAATTCTTATATGCATAAAGTTTTGCGAAAAGTGAAAGTTGGCCGCCGGGAAGGCAATAACAAAAATACGATAATGGGAAGGAGGTTCAGCAATACTTTAATAGTATAGACCTATAGGATTAAATCCTCCCTACAAAAATAGACTAGTTCATTTACCTGTCAACAGTGGCGGATCATATGATACCATTTAGAGTGTCAGGTTTCAAAGGGTTAAGAACTATTCATTTTTATGTTTTGCTTAGAAACAAAAAAACACACAGGGAAAATTGTTACAGTATGGGAATGCAGTGGATAACATGTTTTGAAAGGTTAATTTTGACAACCGCGAAACCTATTTCACTTCTCCCACTGCCTTTCTCAGAGTAAGCACCTCAATTTGCAAACATCTCCGGTCCATATTGTGACTGAAGATGCAGCAAATTGAGTAACGCTGCCTCGCCTCGTCTTGCTCCTCTATCTCCTACTCATCCTATTCAACCTTCTTTCTCCATTTCTCCTGTTGCTCTACTAGAACTCCTCCTGCTTCCTCTGCTTCCCCTTCTGTTTTTTTCTCCTACTTCTGTTTCTTCTCCCCCCACTTGTCATGTTTCTAGTATGGTTCAGCCAGGTATATTGTACTCATAGAAAATCAAATTCTCCAAATTTCAGCATAAGATCAGAGTTAATTTTGACAAAAAGAACTGGTGCCTCCCCGATGTTTGTAAAAACATCCTCATGACTAATAGTTCAAATTTAGAATCCACTGATCGAGACCCCCAACCGGACATCCAGGTGGAGTGTTATCCCAAAGGTCAATCATTTGCGATCTATGTTTACAGGGCGCAGGATCCATTCCAGCCCCCCCCCCCCCCCATAAAAAATATATTAAATATTGGAATGAACTCTCGAAGTTATAATACTGATCTCGTAGTTAAACAGTTGCGCTAAACAATTGCGGAATATGCTTAGCGATATCAGGGTCAAGTTTAGGTGAGCAAAAATTTATTTCGCCGAACTAAACTTTTCACAAAACTCCCATTGGCTGCGAGAAAAACCCTGTACATCATCAACGAAATCATTCGGAAAGTTAAGGACGTTAACGTTATATCAAATATTGATGACGCGGAGTTTGATGTTGTTCAGTATTTGATACACTGGATCACAGATATTATGTACGATCACTGGTTGGCCCACCTAGATTTAACCGAAGTAAAGGCAAGGGTAAAAACCACCTAACAGATTTAGGATTAGGAACTCAAGTGGTTAACCTGTCTGGCATCAATCACCTGACAGCCGAAGAAAAATCTTTTTTAGACCGCGGATAACTTTTGTTCCGGCACCGAAGATTGGAACTGGTAATCAGACAAATATACCATCATACAACTGTAATTTTCGTAAGCAAATGGAATTAGCAGATCGCTTCAGAAACTCCAGCGGCCGGAAACTTCCTTTTACATAATCATCTGGTTGGCCACCTCCAGATAGTGAAGTAGACCCCGAAATTATTGAGGCTATCAAATGGATCCTCCAAAACGTGCTCAGCATGAACATACTGTCCGATAAAGATATTTTAACAGTTGGTGAACAGAGAACCCAGACGGAACTTCGAAAAAATAAAGAAATTAGATATTAAACCAGTCGATAAAGGTAGGTCGGTAGTCGTTCTATCTCGGGATAATTATATCAAGGAAGCCATAAGACAACTAAGCAATACTAAACGTTATAAGAAAACAGATTCACTTATTCGGTCTAGTTATGAAGAAAAATCAATAAGATCTTTATATGTATCCTCGACGAAAGTCACATAACAAAAAAAAAACAATTGGGATATTTAACAGTTGAGCTCAGTGCTCAGACAAGACAATTTTACTTCCAACCAAAGATCCACAAAGACCGTTCTTCATAGACGGATGATTTAACTCCACCCGAGAGACCAATTGTTTGAGATTTAAGTTCGGAATCTTATGCGATCTCGAAACTAATTGATTATCATCTGAAACCTATAGAAAATAGACATCTGAGCTATCTACAAAAATACACAGGAGTTCCTGCCCAAAATTTCTAAATTGAAAATATCGAAAAATGCAGTCCTGACTACTTTGGATATCGACAGTACGTATACGAACATTAATATTGATAAAGGTGTTAAATCGGTTAAAATGCATTTGAAAAATACCCGAATGCAAAACGCCCGAATGAACAAATTTTGGAGCTTTTAGAGCTGAGTTTAAAAGGTAATGTTTTTCACGTCAAAGGTGAATGTTTTTTTTACAAATAATGGGTTGTCCTGTGGGCAAAGGATTCAGTCCTAATTTTGCAAACATTTATGTAGCGGAACGGGAGGAAAATGCCTTAATCAAATGTCCAAAGCACCCTCTCGTATATCTCAGCTATTTAGATGACATTTTTATTAGTTGGGAACATTCAAAAGAAGAAAGAAGATTTTAATAAATTGTTGGATATTTTAAACAATCATGATCCAAACATCAACTTAAAAGCAACTATCAGTGAAAATTCTGTTATTTCTCGATGTGACCGTATATAAAAGCAAGCAATTCCAGGCATCCGGTCATTTAGATTATAAAGTATATTTCGAACCAACTGATTCACATCAATTTTGGCGCACAAAATCATTTCATCCCCACCATATATTTAAAGATATCATCAAATCTCAGCTCATTCGGTTTTACCGCCATTCAAGTGATAAGGTAAATTTCAACGATGTGTAACATCCTTGTAAGGACTAAATTAGAACCTATCAATGAATAACATCAATTTTTGCCAATCAGTTTTGCTTAACTGGTTGAGTGCAAGATTATTCTTGGTGGTCTGAATTTGTTCATCAGAATGTGTTTTATTACAAGTTATTGAAGAGTGCCCACAGGCACACGTCAATAATTTGTGATTAAACAAATTTAAACAAAATATTAGTTGCTTTTGACTGAATATGAAACATTAGCAGGAAAAATGTTGGGTTTTGCTCTAGTACCCTCATTTTTTTGAAAGCCCTGATAGTGGCTTCTAGCACTCACCCAGTTAAATCAATATTGTATATTTTTTAAACGCACGCACGCACGCACGCACGCACGCACGCACGCACGCACGCACGCACGCACGCACGCACGCACGCACGCACGCACGCACGCACGCACGCACGCACGCACGCACGCACGCACGCACGCACGCACGCACGCACGCACGCACGCACGCACGCACGCACGATTATTTGGCACGCACGCACGCACGCACGCACGCACGCACGCACGCACGCACGCACGCACGCACGCACGCACGCACGCACGCACGCACGCACGCACGCACGATTATTTGGTATCTACCCCAAGTGCATACACGTCACACTATGCTGGGGACATGAGTAAAACCCACTTTCAATTTTTTTTTTGAGTACACATATAGAATATACTCATAGTAGCTTGGTGTACCAAATGTTCACCACGAGTAATGAAGTGTTGTTAACCGCGAGCCTTCGGCGTGCAGTTATCACCATTTCACCACAAGTGGCGAACATTTAGTACACCAAGCTACTTTCAGTATATTTTATTTATACCATGATCGTCAGATTATTAAGAGTCGCCATTATTTTTCTCGATTTAACTGAGCACCAGAGGGACATACGAGCGAATCTGTTTTTGTTTACACGAGCATCGGTGGGCGGTACTGCCGCTGTCAATTTTATCGCCGAAACGAAATGAAAAAAAGAAACTGAGCCTTTTTCGTTTTAATAACAAAATAATATACTATTTCGAGTCATGTATGCTTTATTAACACGAGACAATGCTTGTTTGTTAATTTTTTGGCATCTTATGAGGTAAACCCATTTAAAAACGTAATAAATAATTGCCACTCCCATTTCACTCTTCGCGAGGCGACATGCGAGAAATTTAGACAAGTTTGCATTCAGGTCGACGTCACCAAAAGTCAACGGGGACGTAGTACTACTGTAGGTGTAAATTTTTACTACGGAAATCCTATTGCAGGCGTGTTCATCACGGTTGGTGTGTAAAGATAAGATTGATGTCAAAGGCTTTTCATATATAGTATAATAGGTAATCATGGTATAAAAGTACATGTACCAACTTAGCAATGCATTAGGGGGCCGTGAACTGCGATTCCAGCAATTATCGAAGATGCACCTAATCACACCTGGGTGATCTCAGTGACCTTGACGCATATTTTGAACTTCCATTGAGTTTCGACCCATCTGTTGTTTGTCCAAGGTCCTTGGATTATACCATGCTTGAGATATAAGCATGACTCATTACCAAAATTTTTCCCCGCTGTCATCCTTATTTTGTAAAAATACTTTGGGACAGCATTGACACTCAATCCACATATGGAACCTTCACTGAGTTTCCTTTCATTTGGTGTTGACCTCATATCCACACGTCATACCATACTTGAGACATAAACATTACCCATTTTCATAATTTTTGGCCGCCCGCATTTTAGAGAATAAAAATACATGTACGAACTTCAGTAATGCATTAAGGGGCTGAAAACAGGAATTTCCAGAAATTCTGAAAAATGCACTCAGTGACCCTTGGTTGACATCAGTGACCTTGACCCATATTTTGAACCTCCATTGTGTTTCGACTTTTTTGGTGTTGGTCCCAGGTATATGAGATATGAGCCTGACCCACCTTCAAAACTTTTGGACAAGCCCACTTTTTTAGTTTAGAAATACATATACTGACACTGGAAATGCATTGAGGGTTATAAATGGCTATTTCCAGCAATTCTAAAAAAAACATTCAATGACTTCTGGGTGATGGTAGTGTCCTTGGCCCATCTTTTGAACCGCGATGAGTTTCGTCTCATTTGGTGCCTGTCCCAGGTACATATACGGTCATAGCCTTTTGAGATATTAGTGTGACCCATTTTCACAATTGTTGGCGCCACTCAGTTTTTAAGCGTCAAAATACATGCACGAACTTCAGCAATGTATCAGGGGATCATAAACAGCGATTTCCAGCAATTCTGAAATGCACTCAATGACCCCTGGGTGGCCTCAGGGACCTTGACCCATATTTTTAACCTATATTGAGTTTCGACTAATTAGAAATTCTTCTAAAACATGATTGTGTCCTTCTGTATACACGCACAGACCAGTGACAGTCTTCGCCTGAGGCGAGCCATGACACTTTCGTCGTACTGCAGCCAGAGCGTTTCACACTTTCATGTAGCTGCGGTAAGGAATGTAAAGTATTCATGAGAACATCATCTAAAAACCCGGATTCCAGCCATCGTTTTATGGTGTGCAATGGTTCAGTGGTTTATGTGTTGGTTCCAGAATGCCAGGCGGGGTTGCCGACTGTTTGAATCCCGGCCGGGGATCAGAAATCAGCATTACAAATTCTTTGAAAATGATTGTGTTCTTCTATATTCACACAGAGACCCGTGCCAGTCTTCGTCTGAGGTCAGCCACATCACGTTCGTCGTATTGTAGAAAGGGCGTTTCAAACTTTCTTGTAGCTACCGTAAGAAAAATGAGCCGCCAAGCATTCACGAGAACATCATCTAAACATCTAGATACCGGCCATCGTTTGTGCGGTGTGAAATGCTTCAGTGGTTTAGGTATTGGGCTCTTTAATGCCAGACGAGGTTGCCGACGGTTCGTTGCCCGGCCGGGGATCAGAAATCAACATTACAAATTCTTTGAAAACATGATTGTGTCCTTTTATACACACACACGGCCCGTGTCATGTCAGTCTTCGTCTGAGGCCATCCACAGCACTTTCGTCGTACTGTGGCCAGCGTGTTTCACACTTTCATGTAGCTGCCGTAAGGAAAGTGAACCAAGTATCCTTGAGAACATCATCTAGAAAACTGCATTCCCGTCATCGTTTTTACGGCGTGCCATGGTCCAGTGGTTGAGGTGTTCGGTTCCTGAATGCCAGGCGAGGTTGCCGACGGTTTGATTCCCGGCCGGGGTTCAAAAATCAACATTACAAATTCTTCGAAAACATGATTGTGTCCTTCTGTATACACACAGGCTCCTGTCATTCTTCATCTGAGGCCAACCACAGCACGTTCGTCGTATTGTACCCTGCGCCTTTCACACTTCCATGTAGCTTCCATAAAGAAAGTGAACCAAGTTTCCACGAGAACATCATCTAAAAACCTGGATTGCAGCCATCGTGTTTACGGTGTGCAATGCTCCAGTGGTTTACGTGTTGGACTCCTGAATGCCAGGCGGGGTTGCCGAGGGTTCGGTTCCTGACCGGGGATCTGAAATTAACATTACAAGTTCTTCGAAAACATGATTGTGTCCTTCTATGTGCACAAGAAGTCCGTGCCAGTCTTCGCCTGGGGCCAACCACAGCACTTTCGTCGTTCTACATGTAGCCAGCGCGTTTCACACTTTCATGTAGCTGCTGTAAAGAAAGAGAACCAAGTATTCGTGAGAATATCGTGTAAAAACCTGGATTCCAGCCATCGTTTTTGCGGTTTGCAGTGGTCCAGTGGTTTAGGTGTTGGACTCCTGAATGTCAGTCGGGGATGCTGACGGTTCGTTTCCCGACCGGGTATCAGAAATCAACATTACAAATTCTTCGAGAACAGGATTGTGGCCTTCTTTTAACGCACGCAGGCCCGTAACAGTCTTCGCCTGGGGTCAACCACAGCACTTTCGTCGTAATGTAGCCACCGCGTTTCACACATTCATGTCGCTGCCGTAAGGAAAGTAAACCAAGTATTCATGAGAACATCATTTAAAAACCTGTTCGTAGTTTTGTCCCGTAGAGAATGTCGGGTGTGACATATCCAGAACATCTCGTCCACCATGATAGCAGACAAACTGTTTGCTTATTTCACGGAACTGCATGGAGCGCTCGCGTCGCATTCATTGCGCAACAGTTTTTAAATGGTAGCGTGCTGGACGCCTATATTTGGACTTTACAATGAAGTGCAGGTGCTCCAGTCTGAAAGCTTCATATTCAAATGTGTTTATTACTTTCCAAAGTGCGATTTACTGGGATTTTCGGGTTTGAATATAAACGATAACTTCACAAGTGAATTATACAATCAACAATTGGGTCATGTATCCGTGCGCCCAACGAAGACGCTTTGCCGTGGGTGTAATGGGAATTTCGTTGTTGTTTGTTTTTTAACCCTTTACCTAACATGAAAAGTAGACGACACTTGCAAAACAAAAAAATTCCTGAATAACTATTATTTTCATTTTTGTCTCAAAAACATAGGCTATTACCCCTCATTGGAACGAGCGCGACGTGCTCGTTCCAATGAGGGACAATAACCTATGTTTTAGAGATAAAAAATGAAAAAAGTAATGAAAATTAATTGGCGATTTTTGAGAATAGAGTTGTCCGTTTTTTCCGTTACGTTAGGTAAATGGTTAAATAATATAAATATCGTTAATAATGAAGAAAAATAAACAGAGTAATCGCTTGACTGGACTGGTTACCTGAAATAATTCATTCGAGGCGAGGGACTATATTGTAAAACAATCGTGCGCATTCGCGCACTCGTGTTTGTACGACGTCCCTCGCCTCTCATGAATTATTTCACGTAACCAGTCCAGTCAAGCGATTACTCTCAATATCATATCATCTTTGAAATGAAATTATTTACTTTGTGTGCACTTGCCTTGTTACAGTTGCCTTACCTTGCACTTTAGTTGATCGATGTAAACTACAAGAAGACTTGATGGAATGGGAGTACTACTTTGAATCTCCTAATGATTAGGAAAAAGGTGTCTCCAGAGGACAGATTTAAGCTGAAAAAAGAAAAAGTATTCACGCCACCGTCAGGCGGGAATCTTGCGCTGGATAATTACATTACTTTGGTGAAGAACGACATCATGTCGGGAATGAAATCTAAATATTTTACCAGAAGAAAGACGCGCTATGCAGAAATTGATGAAAACGATTATATAATTTTCCGACCAGCTGATAAGGGACCTGGTATAGTTGTGCAGGATAAGACCCCTACACCCAAGAACTGGAAACAGGTGACAAGAAGCTCGCCCTATGAAGAAACACCGAATGTCCAGACTAACGCATCCACACGAAGTGTTAAGAAGCTTCTAAATACAATGTACAAGGACAACGTCATTACCGATCAACTTAAGAGATATATCGCCCCATCTTGTTCCAATGTGTTCTATGTGTCAGTAGGCACATAAAACACATTGAAACTCACGGGAAGATATGGAACCGAAATATCCACAGCCGGCCCGACTCAATGAAAATCCCAACATTCACAAACAAAATGTACCCGACTGGACGATAGTAAGCAATAAGGCAACGCCGACGGAAAAGCTCGCCGATGTGGCGGAATATTAGCTCCAAGAATTCGCAATAGAGACACCGAGTTATGTCAAATACACGACTGATTTCCGTAACAACTTGAAGGTAATGAAAGGGAAGGTGCCAGAGAATTCTATTCTGTTCTGCCTTGATGTGATCATGCTTTACCCGTCCGTTCAGTGGAAAGAGGGCGAATAAGCATGCAGAGAAGCGTTAAATTCGAGACAATACCCGCTAATAAAAACCGATTATGTTTTAGAAATGATAAAAAGTGTCCTGGAAAATAAAAACTTTTGTTTGGGTAAAAAGAATTATATTCAAACGGATGGTGTCGCCATCCGTTCACGCCTTGGTAAAAACTGTACATGTTATACAGTGTTGTATTTCTTTTTTATTAGTTTTATTTTAGGAGAGGGTATTTATATATTTAGTTCGTATGTGAGTTAGGGGAGGATATTATGATAAAATAAAGAAGTTTAGATAATAGGTTTTTCGGAGTTCGAATTTTTTACGTAAGTTGCCTTTTTTCGTGTGTTTTGTTTTTTTCCGATTTCAGTCATTAGGCTCTGTATATTATATTTGTAAACATGAATGATAAGTGCTCGACGGGTGCCTAGACGGAGGGAAGTATGGTCAACAAAGGGGGTATTTTTCGTTAGTTGCCTTTTTTTCGTGTGTTTTGGTGTTTTGTCGATTTCGGTCATTAGGTCCTATAATATTTGTAAACATGAATGGTAAGTGATCGACAGGTGTCCAGACGGAGGTAAGTATGGTTATTAAAGGATGTCAGTGGGAGGTGAGTCGAGGGGTGCAGGTGCAGGTGGGGGAGATTGAGGATGCAGAGGTGTGCAGACAGTGTGATATGAGGTATGGTAGTGGTCGGCCAAGGGACAGTAGTGGGGTGTGTGCGAACTGCAGGGATATTTTAAGTTGTTAGAGAAGTGTGTTGGATTCGAGAGGGAAATTGCGTAGCTTAAGGGGATGTTGGGGAGGGCTGGTGTATCTGGAGTCACACCATTGAAGATTACCTGTGATGGTTCGGTGGACGGTGGATGGAAGATCGTTGTGGATTCAAGGAGGAAACTGGGAGGCAGGAATCGTGGGGGAAGAACGCTTGATGTGGGGGTGTAAGTGAGCAGGAGGGAGATCCAGTAGGGAAATTCTGAAGGTGGAGTTAGGGCAGGGCTGCGTAGAGCCTATAGTCCAGAGTCGGTGTAAGACTGCCATGGTTGCTAAGCGGTGTTTAGAGAACAGGTTCAGTGCTTTAGATTCCGATTCCCCTGGGGAGGAGAGTGAGGGAGACACTGAGAGGGGAGAGGGGCTGGGGACACGGGTATTGGGAGATAAAATTCTACAGGTAGCGGAGACTTTTTTGGAGAGGGGCGGGATGGGAGGCCAGAGGCAAGTATAGCAAGAATAGACACAGGTGGGGCGAACAAGAGCGAGGGGGACAGAATGAGTTTACCAAGGCTAGCGTCAGAAAACAATCTGATCAGTTGGAGGAAGCCAATGAATCCCCGTACCCTGTAAGTGGGTTATAGCAACATCCAGGGTCTCCACCGTAAAGTAAGTGAAATTGCCACATTGATTGAGGCAGAGAATTTTGATGTCATGAGCTTAAGCGAGACGTGGTTAAGACACGGGGGACGGGTAGACCAAGTAAGGGGGCGCGTGTGGATAGGTGTAGGGAGAACGGAAGGTCAGAAAAAGAGGGAGGGGTAGGCGTGTACATTAAAGAGGATTTAAAACCGTCGCTGATAACAGACCTGGAAGATGTCAGCACCTCTGCTGAGGTATCGCAAGAAATTGGATGGGCAAAGATCAACCTGAGAAACAAAAGTATTGTCCTTGGTATTGTATACTGTGAGGTGGAGGGAAGCAAACCCGAGTGGAATGACTCGATATACTCAACACTAAGGTCACAGAACTAGAAAATAGGGGGACCCGGTATAATTTTGATGGGCGACTTTAATGGACACACAGGCAATAAGGAAGAAGGCATAGGGGGCGGGGATAAGAAAGTCAACACGAATGGAAGGAAGCTGTTGAACTTCACAAATGAGCTCGGACTGAAGATTCTGAACAGGGACGCGAGGTGTAAGAGAAAATGGACCTGGGAGATGAACGACAGAAAATCAATAATCGACTACATTCTCACAGATATTAATTTATGGAGGGAGGTGATAGGGGTAGAAGTGGGTGATGAGGGTAAAAGGGAGTTGGATAGTGAGCACAACCTGATTACAGTGCTGATCAGGGCCAAAAAATCTAGTAAAAAGCAAAGAAACCTTTAAGGAGATTTGGAAACTCAAAAAGGATGCTGACTGGGCGAATTTCGAAGAAATATTGAAACCAAAGCTTGCAACCGCACACAAGGGGGTGGGGGCAGTGTCCAGAAAATGGCCGGCGCCATAGCTGCGAGCCGTGTGGAGACAGGAAAGAAAAGTGTAGGAAAGATTAAGGTGCCAACACGGGAACTTGGGAACAGAGTGAGCGAAGAACTAAAAGGGCCATAAAGGGTAGAAAAGCTAAATATGCTGCATACAGGAGAAGTAGAAAACTCAAGGGAGAGCAAAGTAACGAGGCCGTGGTAGCAAAGGAAGAATACCAACAAGCTCTAAATAAAGTAAATTAGATTAAAGACGATAACCGGAAAGTGCGAAACAGCAGTCTTATTAGGACGATAAGAATGACATGGGGGTCAAGTTCGAACGTATTTGGGAAATGGGTGAATAAGTGCAACAAAGGAAGTAACCCATAGAGTGTTAAAGTAGATGGCAGAGATACAGACGATCAAGATCAAATCGCATACGAACTAGTTAAGCACTGGGAAAAGGTAAACGATAAGCGATGGGGAATGGTGAACTCACCGGTGTGTCCGAACCAGGGCGAGGAAAATCTATCGAACTGTGTGTGCAGCGAAATTAAAACCGAGGAGGTTCGAAAGGTGATCTCAAAATTCAGGAATGCAAAAGCGGGAGGGGTGGGCGAAATGCCTAACGAGTTTCTCAAAAAGGGGGAGAGGATTTCTGTGAAAGCCTAACTACCCTATTAAATTTAGCCATAGAAAAACAAGAGGCCCAAAAGCGTGGAGAGAAAGCAAAGTGGCATTTATTCACAAAACGGGGGAAAAGGACGTTTTTTGGGTAATTATCGAGGGATCTCTGTCAGTTGCAACATTGGAAAAGTTTTCTGTAAAGTCCTGTATGGGAGATTAGAAGAGGTTGTTGAGGAGAAGGCTTTTTGGGAGAGATTCAGAATGGCTTCAGGAAGGGAATGGGCGTCAGAGACCATCTTTTCACGCTATCACCAAATGATAGAATCCGCGAAAGGAAAAAAGAAAAAGATGTTTATGGCCTTTTCTGATGTTAAAGAGGCATACGATAGAGTATGGATGGAGGGTATGTGGCGAAAGCTTGAGGCTTTGGGCTTGGGGGCGAGTTTGTTGGAATTCTGAAAGCATTATATAAAGATGTACAGAGTAAACTTTGCCTAGGTAGCATAACAAGAAAACGTGTGCCCATGGAGATATGCCTAAAAGAGGGGTGTGTGCTTTCGCCAATTAGTTTTGCATTGTACATCAAAGGTTTAGGAGATGAACTCGTGCGTAGCGATGAGTGGGTAGAGGTTGGGGACTTGAAGAGCACAGGGCTATTTTTGCAGACGATATGGAGCTAGTGCAGAAAGCGAAGAAGGGCTAGCGAAAATGCTGGGAATTATTGGGAAATATGGGAACAAATGGAGACTAGAACTAAATGAAAGCAAGAGCAAAGTTATACCTGTGGGCCGCAAATTGGACTCCACTCGAAGGTGGAGAGTGCAGGAGTTCTGTATTCCGGTAGGTAGCAGCAAACTTCTTAGTGTAGGAGAGACAGGTGACTGCGAGTATCTAGGAGTAAATATAAACATCACAGGAAGAGGCATCTACCGAAACCACACAAATAAATTGATTCTGAAGGGGAGGCGAATCCTTAAAAATTATTTGTAGAAACAGTTTCAATAAGGTTTTCATGGGGAAAACCATTTGGGAAATGGTCGGTCTGCCAAGTATAACATATGGTACGGAAGTGGTACCCCTAAACCAAACGGCTGTAAAAAGCTAGGAAACCCTGCAGAACGATTCAGGACGATGGATAACGGGGTCGAGTAATGCCGCAGCACTGGAAGCAATCAGAGGGAGCTTGGGTGGATGAGGATCAAGGACAGGATAGACTTGTTGAAACTCGGTTATCTTAATTATTTGGTAAATCTCCCCGACAGCCGATGGTGTAAAGTAATGGTCCAGAGTATTTTCAACTCAAATATCAAGACAGGGTGGATGGTCCAAGTGAAGGAGCTAATAGAGAACTACTCACTGGAGATCTCTCGGACCTTGACGTAGGGGTAAACCAGGGTAAAGAAATCGCCAGAGAAATAACCTTAATTAGCAAGAGGGGGTCAAATCAAAGAGGTCTTTGGGTGGCCTGCATGATAAAGAGAAGCGTGGTTTTGAAGAGTACCTTGATGGCACCTTGGGGGGGGGGGGGGCACATCACTGTTGTTCAAGCTGAGGTCGCGGTCCATGGAGCTGAGGGGACAAAATGGGAAAAACAGTGAAAAGGAGTACCAGGTGTGTAATATAGGCGTGGTGAAGACCCTGGAACAATTTCTTCTAGAATGCCCAAAATACCAGTCCAAAAGAATAAGATTCACTAGGAGTATAATGGGGAAGTGGGATGGGAGAATGAAGGACATGCGGTTAGTGAGAGACTCAAAGGTGAGGGTTAATAAGCTAATCGGAGAGATCGGGAAGAATGGGGCAAGGGATGTTATCAAGCAGTTCGTCTCCGAGTGTTTGGAGAAAAGAAGAGGCGTGGGAACAGTTAGGTAGTTGGGAGTGCGGGGGTAACCAAGGCCTCCACACCCGAGAACCGCAACGAATCAGCGGCCGGCCAAAGTGTTATTATTATTATTACCATTTTGATTTTGAGTTTTCTAAACATCCAGGCCAAAGAAACACTCAATCCTGTGTACATCCACGACATCATGTCTGCTGCTTAAAAGGAATTTTTATTAATGCATAACCATGGGAATTCATGGCACGTACATTCGTATGAAACCTGGATGGGTGGGACACATTTTGGTTTACATAATTAAGAAGAAGATACGAACTGTTCATGTTGAGATCCAAAACAAAATAAAACTAAATTTAAATCTTCCTCGGGGGCGAAAACAAACGTTACTGTGAAGAATTAAATTGAAAAAAATTAATTTATTATGAATAAATTGTAAATTTATTATGAATCCATTTAGCCTTACAGGATATGATATTATTAGTTGAACAGTTTTTAGTGAACATCTGGCTATATACATCAATGTCTTATCTCGACGCAAAAATCGTCTTTCGATCAAGTTATCTTCCTATCTTCCTTGAAATTATTAGACGGGAGGGGAAGGTCCAACTAAGAAGTAAGTAATTGTTGAGAAAACACCCATGCCACCATTTAAGAATTGAATGCAATTTTTATAATCTTTATTGGATTCGGGATTCATACATAATTTGTACCCATTCCCACACGTCCATAGTCCAATAAAGATTATAAAAATGGCATTCAATTCTTATAATTACATTCCGTAACTGCTTTAACTACCTTTTACCAAACAACAAAACAGAAAGACGAAATAAAACTTGTGCGTGGCGAAAAACCACCCTCACACAAAAGACAAAACACACAACTCCGAGTTGAGCGCCGGTTTTCGGCATTGACCCAAATTTGTCAAATTGCCGTCACAACGAAACTTAGAATGTTCAAAACAATCTATTTAACATATCAGTAAACATATCAGTAAACTATAATCTCCTATGAAACTGCAACAAATAAAATCTCTGAAATAATTTCACTCTGTCGATTGACATTTCTTGTAAGTTGTTTGAGATATCACAAATTATTAACTGGAACGTAAATGCGGGTCAAAGTTCGACCAAATGTTTTCATTGGAAAATGAATTACATTTGGTCATGACGTTTTCATCCAGCTGACCAATGGGAATTGAGTATTTGGACTCAAAACGTATAACTACATTAACAATGTAATTATTAGAAAATAAACCTAAGGGTTCCTTTGTTTGTTTTTTTTAAATAAACGAAAACAACAGATAGATCTTGGAGCCGTATGTTGTTTCCGTTTATTAAAATTTCCAAAAGAAAATTTGGCTTTATATGGCAAGCAAATTAGAAGCAGCTAGCTAACTGTCCACTTAGGTGTTTGGTTTTGCATATGTTATTTACAGTAATTTGCAAGTTTTTAGTCTCTCCAAAGAATAGCACCTTACCCATTTGACTATTATATATTAGTTGTCACGATGCGCACACTATTGATATAATTAACAGAAAAAGAGTAACAAAACATCAAAAGATGGTAAAGGCACCGTTTTCGAACTTTTAAATGGGTTTAACCCTTTACCCAACGTAACCTTAAAACCGGCCAGCGCTATTCTCAAAAATCGCCAATTAATTTACAAAATATTTTCATTTTTTGTCTCAAAAACATAGGTTATGACCCCTCGTTGGAACGAGCTCGTCGAGCTCGTTCCAACGAGGGGTCATAACCTATGTTTTTGAGACAAAAAATGAAAAAAAATTAGTTATTCAAGAATTTTTTTTGCAAGTGTCGTCTGCTTTTCATGTTAGGTAAAGGGTTAAACTGAGAATAATAGTCAAACGTTCAAACTGATTGGAACAAAACGTAAAAAGCCAGCTTCTGTATTTTTGTACTACTCTACAGAGAACCGTCTGAAGTTAGTGAAATGACGCGCATATCGACGATACAACTTTGTACCAAACTACTTTATTATATATATTGAACTAACAACAATAGATTGCCAGAGAAACAGAATTTACTGCATCCAGTAAATTCGAGACTGTATCAAAAATTGTGAAAGCATCAGAACTAAGAGAATTTATGGACACTTATTTTCGAGAGCAAAATATCTCACGCAGCATTTACAGATTTTCGCACAGAATTTTGACAAACGTTTTCAAGAAACCAAAGATAACTTCAATGTATTCTATAAATGAGTCAGAAATGGACATTTTCGGCGCCGAATACTTTTTTTGAATGAATAAATACATGTTGGCCTGTAAACTTTAAAAATACACTGGGGGTGGGGGGGGGGGGGGGGTATAAAAACAATTTCCACATTGAACCTGCACCGAATGTTGACTCATTTGGACCCAGGCACTAAGGTAAGATCATGCTTGAGGTATGAGCGTGATCACCCATTCAAACCGTTTTGCTCAGCACACTTTTTCTGAGTGATGATTTGCATGTATGAACTGTGGAAATGCATATTAGAAGGCCTGAAAATGCGATTTCCCGCACTCCTGAAAAATTCACTCAATGACTCCTGGGTGACCTAAGTGACCTTGATCCATATTTTAAACCTCCAGTGAGTTTCGACTCATTTGGTATTCGCTCGAGAACTTCAGGCCATATACGGTGCTTGAGATATTAGCCTGACCCATTTTTTTGATTGAAGTTTAACAGCACTTACGATAGCCAGAGCCACCTCATGTCGGACAGTGTTGCGGTGAAGGAAGTCGTTGTACACGGAGAGAAACTCCGAGCAGCGACGAGCAACTGTCAGATCCCACAACGTACTAATTTCGCAAAAGCAGGGTGAGCATCAGTTGAAGACATGCAGTACGCTTTATTACACAGCACCACCGCGTCCCCGCGTGGGCAATCAAGATTGAGTACCTTGCCCAAGGACACAACGCTGTTACACCCGATGAGGATCGAACAATGAACTTTTCGATCTGAAGTCCAACATCGTCATCGTCGAGTCAGCACGCTCCCGCCTGACCCATTTAAAAGGTCTTAAAAAGGTACGTTGAGCCCAAAACAAAGATACAGGAAATAAGAAGACGTTGGGATCTTAAAAATGGCCTTGGTGTACAGAGTGGCAATTTGACAGAAAGCGTACAAAACGTTTCACAGCCATGAGGTAAATGAAGGACTTTGGACTTACACTAAGGTATTAAGAAGGTTAGAAACGAACCATTTAAATTTTCTTTTCGATAATTCATAATTGTGATATTTACTTCACGAAAGTCACTCGACATTCCACCCCGAAACCCGCGGATCATGAGTTACAGCTGAGAAATAAATATATTTATAAAATGCTTTGAAAGGTGGAGGGTTCTTTATTCAGCTTGAGAATTAATTTGTAACACGAGATTAAATAAATAAATACTTTTATTCTGTGTGACAGTAACACAGGAACGTCGGTACCGAACTTGGCTGCCGGACAATAATTTTCCCCCAAAATTTAGTTTTTTCACATGATCTTTCATAAATATAAATAAAAAATTCTCGTGTAAATATTTAATGGAAAACTATGAAATCACGAAGTGACAACCTCGAAATAGATGAGAAATTAGCTAAGTTAAACAATCTGGGATGGATCCAGTGTCTCAGATCGCAAAACTATTTTTTGGTATGGTTTCCTTTTCTTCTTCTTCTGTAAGTGGGTCACGCCCATACCGTGGGTACTGTATGACCTATGGACCCGGGACCAACACCAAATTGTTGACACTCAATGGAGGTTAAAAATACGGGTCAAGGTATCCAAGGGTCATTGAGTTCATTTTCAGAATGGCTGGAAATCAAATTTGTGTATCCCCTAATGAATTCTCGGCGTTCATAATGCTTTTTCAGACTAAAAAAGTGGGCGCAGCCAAAACATTTGAAAGTTTATCAAGCTCATATCTCAAGGATGGTATGAACCTGGGACAAACACCAAATGAGATGAAACTCGATGGAGGTTAAAAATATGGATCGAGGTCGCCTAGGTTTCATGAAGTGCATTTTTTACTTTTTGACAAACTCCAATATATTCAGAATTGTGCTGCCGGGATCCTCAATCAAAATCGTAAGTTCTGCCGAACCAGTCCGGTCCTCAAAACCCTTCATTGACTCCCCATCCAGCAAAGGATAAAATATAAAATACTACTTATTACATACAAATGCATTAACGGTCTGGCTCCCGAATATTTATCTACACTTGTTAAGGTCTATACCTCAGTCTGGAATCTCCGCTCCTCTGAATACTATAATTTGGTGATACCAACGTCTAAACTTGCAACAGCAGGTGACAGAGCTTTCATATGCGCCGCACCAGCTCTTTGAGCTCTTTGGAACTCCATCCCAGCGTATCTAAAATCTCCATTGATAATAAATCAATTTAAGTCCGGTCGAAAAATCCATTTGTACAAACAGGCCTTTATCTGTTGATTTTGTAATCCCTGATCAGTACACATAGTTTTATGAGCATGCGCACACGCGCGTGCGCGTATGTGTATGTGTGTATGTGTGTGTGTGTGTGTGTGAGTGAGTGTGTGTAGGTGTGTGTGTGTTTGAGGTTAAAAAATCGCACTGCCACAGATATTTCCTCTTGAAACGTTTTTTTCTTTTAATATGCCGCCGAAAAATTGTTTTCATTTACTGAACCCTGATTGGTTTCAAACATGACAAAAAAGTACATAAAATTGATTTAAACTAAGTGATGAGCTTAGGAACTGGTTAAACTGACTGGCAAAAATTGATGTTATTCATTGATGGGCTCTAATTTAGTCCTTACAAGGATGTTACGCAAGCTTTTGTTTTTCTTATAGGCGATGACAGGTCGAAGATTCAAAGGTTCATTTAATTTAGCATTGGTAAAATTGAATTCATCTTTTAACATTTTTGCTATTTCGATATTCATTCTGTTGTACGTTAAAGTGAAAGGAATGATGGACCTCCTTTCGCATTCGCCCTCTGATATGTTCATACAAACTGGCCAGAGGGTTTGAAGTGTATTGATCCAAAAAGCTTCACGTTTTTTTCTAAATTCATCCGTTTCTTCTAATGTGTCTTTAATTGGTGGTTGTTCAAGAGGATGGATTTCGAAATCGTCCAAAGAATGGTCAGGAAGGTTAAAATGTTGTGCTACTGGGGCATCAGCATTATGTTTTATATTCTGCTTGTGTCTAGTAGCACGTTCTCGGAAAGGATTTTGACTTTGATCAACATACTGTTTCCGACAGCGCTTACATGTGATAAGGTAAATAATGTTTGGTGAATCACAATGGAGGGGGTTACGGATGTGATAATGATTTTTCGTTTGTTCGGAGGAAAATTCCTCTTTCTGATCAGGAATAAAAGTATGCAATCTACATCGCGGCTTTTTGCAATTAAATACCGCGCCACTACCATTCTGCAACGGTCTGTTGTGTTCAATCTTCAGTGGTTCGAAATCAGAGGTTTCAGCTGGACTTTCGAGCTTTTTCAAAGTTTGAGATTTTAAGGTACGCAAAAAGCGCAGCGAGTATCCTGTCGATCTGAGGGCGCCAAATAGAGTAGAACAAGCCTCATTGAAATTTACCTTATCACTTGAATTGCAATGGAAACGAATGAGTTGGGATTTGATGATGCCTTTAAATGTATGTTGAGGATGAAATGATTTTGTGTGCAACAATTGATTGGAATCAGTTGGATTAAAATATACTTTATAATCTAAATGACCGGACGCCTGAAATTGCTTGCCTTTATGCACGGTCACATCGAGAAAATCAACAATATTTTCTCTGATAGTAGCTTTCAATTTAATATTTGGATCGTGATTGTTCAAAATTTCTAAAAATCATCAAAATCTTCTTTTGAATGTTCCCAAATAATAAAAATGTCATCTAAATACCTGAGATATACGAGAGGATTCTTTGCACATTTGCTTAAGGCATTTTCCTCCCATTCCGCTACATAAATGCTTGAAAAATTAGGACTGAATCTTTTACCCATAGGACAACCCATTATTTGTAGAAAATATTCTCCATTGAATTGAAAGTCATTACCTTTTAAGCTCAGGTCTAAAAGATCCAAAATTTGTTCATCCGGGCGTTTTGCATCCGGATATTTTTCAAATGCATTTTTAACTGATTTAACACCTTTATCAATATCAATGTTCGTATACATACTGTCGATATCCAATGTAGCCAGAATTGCATTTTTTGATATTTTCAATTTCGAAATTTTTGACAGGAAATCCTGTGTATTTTTTAGATAGCTGGGATGTCTATTTGCTACAGGTTTCAGATGATAAACAATTAATTCCGAGATCGCATAAGATTCCGAATTACAATCTGATACAATTGGCCTCCCGGGTGGAGTTAAGTCATCCGTCCATGAAGAACGGTCCGTGTGGATCTTTGGAAGGATATAAAAGTGTCTTGTTTGAGCACTGAGCTTAGCTGTTAAATAGTTTAATTGTTTGTTGGTAATGTGACCTTCGTCGAGTAGAAATTTTAAGATCTTATTGAATTTTTCGATATTACTAGGCCAAATAAGTGAATCTATTTTCTTATAATGTTTAGTATTGCTGAGTTGTCTCATGGCTTCCTTTATATAGTTATCCCGAGATAGAACAACTACCGACCCACCTTTGTCGGCTGGTTTAATTACTAATTTCTTGTTTTTTTCGAAGTTTCGTGAGGGCTCTCCGTTCACCAGCTGTTAAATTGTCTTTATCGGAGAGTATGTTCATGCTGAACACCTTTTGGATGATTCGTTTGCTAGCCTCAATAATTTCGGGATCTACTTCACTATCTGGAGGTGACCAACCAGATGATTCTGTAAAAGGAAGTTTCCGACCGCTGGAGTTTCTAAAGCGGTCTGCTAATTTCATTTGCCTGAGAAAATTACAGTTGTATGATGGTAAATTTGTTTGGTTATCAGTTTTAGGCTTTGGTGCTGGTACAAAAGTTAAACCGCGATTTAAAAACGATTTCTCTTGGGTTGTTAGGTCAATGGTGCCAGACAGGTTAACTACATTAGTTCCTAAACCCACATATGTTAGGCGGTTGTTACCTTTGCCTTTACTTAGCTTAAATTTAGGTGGTTCAACCAGTGATCGTACATAATATTGGCGGTTCTCGTGGTCCAGTGGATTAAATCCTGAGCAACATCAAACTTCGTGTCATCAATTTTTGGTATAACGTTAACGTCCTTTCCGAATGGTTTCGTTGATGATGCTCAGGGTTCTCCTCTCAGCCTGAGGGAGTTTTTGCGAGTTTTTGCGAAAAGTTTAATTCAGCGAAATAAATTTTTGCTGATCTAAACTTGACCCTGATATCGCTAAGCATATTCCGCAACTGCTTAACTACGAGATCAGAATTATCATTCCGAGAATTCACGCCAATATTTAATAATATTTTTTGGGGACTGGACTGGCCCCTGTGACCTTTAAACATAGAGCGAAAATGATTGAATTTGGCGCCGGGGTAACACTCCACCTGGATGTCCGGATGGGGATTTCGATCAATGCGTCCTAAATTTGAACTTCCAATCATAAGGATGTTTTTACAAACATCGGGGAGGCGCCAATTCCTTTTACCAAAATTAACTCCGCTTTTATGCCGAAACTGGGAGAATTTAGAATCAATTGAGCGGCCCGAGTTTCGGCTCGGTGATTTGACTTTCTCTGAGTACGATATACCTGGTTGAACCACACTAGAGGCAGGAGAAGGGGGAGAAGAAACAGAAGCAGGAGAGGAAACAGAAGTAGGAGAGGAAACAGAAGCAGGAGAAGAAACAGAAGGAGGAGGAGGTATTCTAGTGAGAGCACTAGGAGAACCAGAGAAGAAAGGCTGAGGAGGAGTAGGAGGTAGAGGAACAAGACGAGGCGAGACAACATTATTCAATTTACGAGCATCTTCAGTCACAATATGGGCCGGAGATGTTTGCAAATTGAGGCGCTTACTCTGAGAGAAAGAAGAAGTAGAAGGAAAAGAAGAGAGAGAAGTGCTTTGCCTTGGTCTTTTCTCATGCTTTTCGCATTGGGGTAGAGGGACAACACGGTTCGGAGTTTGCTTGCTCCTTCCCGTATTGTTCGTTACTCCAGACGCTGGGCGAAGTTCCGAAATGTAAGACTCATAGGCCGAAATCGTCTTATCTGTCAATTTATTTTTAAAGTTCTTTTTGGCCCAGATCAAGGCACGCGCCGAAGCGCTGTTGAAGTCTATATTTTAGAGTCCAGGAGGTGGTCGCATAGCCAAGGTTATCTTAGACTTCAACTGGTTTAAATTTATCTTATAATGCTCAACTAAAGCATTTAACGTTTGGTTGGCCCATCCCACACTAATCTGTCGAAAAACAAAAAAAAAAACAACAAAAAAATGTGTGGGGTGGGAAGCGCTGGCTTTAGGAAGCCACCTAACTCATCTACTTTCTGGGGGCACGGTGACCTTGTGTACTAAGGCGTACTGCACGTCGATGGTGCACCTGTCTTCAACCAATGCTAACCCTGCTTGTGTGGAGTTGGTATGTGGGGAGCTGACAGTTGCTCGCCGTTGCTCGCTGGTTCTCTCCGGGTACTCCGGCTTCCTCCACCCGTAAAACTGTCACGGTCATGGTTAGCCATTGTGCAGAAATATGTGACCTTAAACACCAATAAATAAATCTACTTTCTTCTCCAGCTGTTTCGGGAATTCCCGTTTGCCAAATGGTGCTCTAAAAGTCCAATGTGGTGCAAACATTGAAGCACCCGAAACAGAGCCTTGACCAGCCTAGAATAAGCCTGGAACGATTGTTCCTGGCCAGTTCCGGACTGGGCAACTCTCTGCTTCTGATGCCTCTGCCCTTTTCTTGCCATTGTTAAATCAAGTAGCTGTATTAAGTATAAATAAAATATAAAGTAATGAAATAAATGAAATTGGAAAACTAGATATTACCGATTCAAGAAAATACCTGGCTTGGTTTATTCCTTCTGAAATGGTAGAAAATCCGTCTGTCTCGACGCGTTTCGCTTGCTTTTGCTTCTTCAAGGAGCCTTTGAGGAAAATGATTCCAAAAGCGCACAACTCTGAGTGGAGCGCCGGTTTTCGACATTGACCCAAATTTGTCAAATTGCCGTCGCAACGAAACTTAGAATGTTCAAAACAATTTATTTAACATATCAGTAAACTATAATTTCCTATGAAACTGCGACAAGTTCAAGAATAAAATCACTGAAATAATTTCTCACTGTCGATTGACATTTCTTGTAAGTTGTTTGAGATTTCACAAATTATTAACTGGAACGTAAATGCGGGTCATAGTTCGACCAAAATATGAAAATGGGAACATCCAACACCATACCACGAATGGGCGACGTCGAGATGAAATGAGGGTTGACTAAGTTGTTCAAATAGAGATCAATCGAAGTAGCGATGTGGACGATTCCATCAGTGTTAAGTCCAGGGAGAGCACCAAAAAAAATGTCAAAGATATGGAACCTAGGGATTACTGGATTTTACATGTGAAGAATTCATCGATATTTATTTATTTATTTATTTATTTATTTATTTATTGGTGTTTAAGGCCACATACTTATGCACGATGGCTAATCATGACCGTGACAGTTTTACGGGTGGAGGAAGCCGGAGTACCCGGAGAGAACCACCGAGCATCGACGAGCAACTGTCAGCTCCTCAATGAATCCATCGAAGGTGAATCATCTCTACGGCTTACGTCTACGACCAAATAAACGTGGTGTCTACAGGAGTGACAAGATGGTAGAAATAATCAACGACAATGACCTGATCGTCGAAGGTCGAAAGTACAAAGGCAGTGAATGACTGTGGAATCTGATCGTGTTGGCTTGGCTAAACTCAATTATTACAGTGACAAGGGTTATAAAAATTACAGCGATCTCTTGGTTCAGACAAACATCATGAAAAGGAATAACGATCCCAGAGAGACGAGACCTAAAGCAAACAAAGGTGTGAAATGAAAACAGGTGGTGAAACCAGAGTGGGAATCACTAGGAATGGGAATGACCACAGACACCACGATCATTCCTTGCATTTATTTATTTATTTATTTATTTATTTATTTATTTATTTATTTATTTATTTATTTATTTATTTATTTATTTATTTATTGGTGTTTAAGGTCACGTATTTCTGCACAATGGCTAACCATGACCGTGACAGTTTTACGGGTGGAGGAAGCCGGAGTACCCGGAGAGAACCACCGAGCAACGGCGAGCAACTGTCAGCTCCCCAACATACCAACTCCACACAAGCAGGGTTAGCATTGGTTGAAGACAGGTGCCCCATCGCCGTGCAGTACGCCTTAGTACACTGCGCCACCGTGCCCCCATCATTCCTTGCAATCTTAGGGAGCAGCCGGAGAGATTGAATTTCTTGATGACGGATCGAGAAGCCGGTAATACGGGGTGAGTAACAAGTTGGTGAGCATATATGACGAATTGTTGCGACAGAAGGTTTTTGGATAGAGATACGTACAAACTTGTCATGAACGATTTTAAACAAGAAAAAAAAATAGTAAAAACAAAAATAAAAGAAAAAATAATTATCAAAGAAAAAATAATAAAATAAGAGGAAAGGAAGAAAAGACAAATATGTTAGTGATAAAGAACATGATTTACGAGATTTACGCTCAAGGCGGATCGGGTTTGCTGGATTCGATGATGGGAGATATATTGCAAATCTTCATCGGCGATGTGGCGAAAGAGATCGGTTTGACCGCTGTGAAGGCCGGAAAGACCGCGATGGACGTGGGTAAGAAAACCACCATGAAAGCCAGTACCAGTAACGCTTCCGAAGCCAGCAAGAATATAATTTAATTTAGAAGTTGATAACACCGGGGCGAAATTGTTGTCAGAATCGAAACAGATTCTAAGCGAAGATGAAAGTTGGAAATGTCAAGATTTCAGGCGTCGTGCTGATAGAGGAACTTGCTAAAATGTTGAAGAGTGACGCATCGGTATTGAAAATAGTTTAAAGAAAGAAAATTTATTTTTTATTATGCATAAAAAATAAATAAATAAAACATGTAGTTTAAAAAAAAACTTGGAGATGGAAGCCAAAGATCTATTGTGGGACCGAGAGATTGAATCACAAGCTCTTTCCAAGACGCACAAGAGGATTGAAAATGGGAAAAATAGAATTGCGAAAAGACGAGTCTGTTGTTGAATCTGTGGTTTTGACTGAAGTGGTTGGATAATGATAGATTATTCGTGTTCGACAAGAGTCTCTTCCAACCCGAATACGAAGTATCGCAAAAAAATATCGAAGGAAGCGATAGTGATAATCTTCGATCAGTGGGACGAGTTCGCAAAATGCGATGCATCGCTCGCAACGATCTTTCAAGAAACGTTGGGTGAATCGGAAATAATAAAAAAAAAATCAAACGTGGAAAGTCAATTTCACGAAAACGCGAATGACGTGCCCGATCCTTCTGACTAGAATTCGGAGCACAAAAATCCCATGATCTTTGACAACCTACTGTTGGAGAAACAGAATCGATTAGAATCTTACTACGTTCGAGGACGTCACAGCAACGTGGATTGATTCTGTCTCGAAAGTATTTTAGATTTTTAGATTGCACAGACAGACAATAACAGAGAACGCAAATTGTATGTATCTGTCTCCTCAAGATCTCAAGAACCTGGATTACATTTACAACAATCACGTGGTCAACGACATGAGCAAAAAAGAATTCAGGAGATACTGGAAGGTGGTGTGGGATAGTGAATCTTATTTCGCGGTCATCGATTTGACAGGAAGCAAATACAACAGAAAATATAGGTATGGATTCCACGATTTTTGTATTATGCGTAATTTTGATTAATGATGAATAGAAAAAACACTAATAATATTAAAGGGAAGAAGTGAAAAGAAAATTATTAAAATTTAAAAAAACAAACGTAGTGAGAATACGAAACTCAACTATCAGAAATGGTAGTCGAAAATACGGAAAGGGCAACCGATAAAACAACCACAGAAGATTGTTTGTGATTGTGGTGAGCGACAAGACTCGATTCATGACCACATTGCATCCACCAATCGAAATGACGAGGGATTAGAAATATGAGATGGCACTGGTGAATGTGGAGACGTACCATTTTGTTTCCCAACGTCACAGAAAAAAATAATGCGTTCAAGTACTCCAATGGTATGGGCTGGTTCACGATTCGCATTCCCAAAAGTAGTTATAACATAGTCAATCTGATCGAACCCATCCAGACTAGAATGAAGATAGACGGTCAAACGGAACCGCTATTAACATAACTATTAACATAACTGTCAACGTCAACAATCGATACTGGACATGAGAGAGAGGGATAATCAGTGGATTTCAGGCGAGACAACACATTCCGAAAGATGTTGGGATTCGATCAAAACACATACGAGGGACACGTGACATTAGGAAGCGTAGTGGCCATTTTCTCCATCAACAACATTTTCGTGAACTTGGACATGATCTTTGGAAGTTACGTGAACGGTTGCACACAGCCAATTATCTACTCTTTCTTTTCGGACGTCTCCCCAGTCTACAAGACTATAGAGCGACTGCAAAGTCTAGGCTATCTGCCCATGATAACACATACTTTGTACAATATCACCACCTACCAAGTAACGGATCAAAATGTGGAGTTGTTAGATCTTCCTCAACGATGCGATTTCACATAAGAGAAATAAGAAAAAACAACAAAATCCGTTATATGTATACATATTGTATTTTAAATAAAAAAATAAAACCCCAAAAATATTCTTTTACGTCAGTTATTTTTGTATAATAGGAAATATGTATCGAATCGTAATGCATGATAAAGGATTGGACTTGAGACCCACGAAATATAGCAGTGCATTCCACACTCTTGGAGGCGGTCTCTATCTGAAGAGAGGAAAGGGTTTGAGCGACGTTTAAGGACAGTTATTAGATCCGAATTCGCCTTTTAAAAAACTACCAATTCTCAGTTAGTTGTTTTGAAACTTCTTTAAAGAAAAGAAGGGAAATAACTCGTGCACAATTTTATATTTTTGTTTTGTATTAAATAAAAAAAAGAAGAATAAATCAAAAAAAAATAAATAAATAAATTGAAAAAAAAAAAATGAGAAATAGTGTATATCCCGACTTACCGACTGTACTACCGACCTCACCTCCTTTGAAAGACAGAGGCAACGCATTTCGCATCGATCAGATTAATAAAATTCAACACTATTTAACGACAAACCGAGGTAGACGTCTTTCGTTCAACAAGAAGTATTTGGGAATGACTAAATTGGTCGACGGACTGGATCTGGTCTCATCGCCGTATCCATGGATATGGGCGCTGCTGGAGTGGCTCTCCTATCGACTATCGACCACCATTAAAGCCGAGCTGGCGATGACGATAGAGGGCGTTGCTCTCGCGACCGGATAATTGAGCACGGTCAGATAATTCGTGAGTAAAAAATTATCGTTGAAGACCGAGAAATACGAAAATAAAATTCTCAAGTGAGATAATAACGGCTTTCTAAAGGACAGAAGGATTTCCTACTGGGAATATCGCTACATTGTCGACAAAAAGGATAAATTTGACGTGTTGAAAAATGTATAAGAATAAGGTCTCGTCAAATTCTGAAAGAGGAGATGAAACATAATGGAAAAGGTGGAGAAGGAGCCAAGAAAGCTTTTTGTAAACGCTCGTCAAATACAAAAAAATAGTGACAGCTTTAAAACAAAAATACTGATATTATAGAACAAAAAAAAAATCATACAAATTAGAGTGAAATACAAATGAGGATGATATTAGATGTAACAGAAGGACAAATGAGAGAATCAAGAGTAAGAAGTGCACGAATATTTCCCCGTGGTGGGAACTAGTAGCAATTATGAGGGAAAGATAAGACTCATTATTATCATTTTACAGGGCGTTCCCTAATATAATTGTGATTCTTTACCGGGCGTTGAAATTGTATTATGCAACAAAATGGCCAGCTAATATTGAGATCAATTTCCAATATCGGCACGCTACTTTAAGCGCGTGTCACGTGATCAAATAATTTAGAGTCAGTTCCCGGAAATTATTCTGCTGCTTCGAAATTCAAAGGGAAAAACAATGCGATAATTTGTTGTTTTTATGGGATTTATCGAACTGTCCATTAATAATGACAATTTTAGTTTACACGTAGCGTAAGTTTCGATCATTTAGTTGATTAATTGTGGGCATTATTGGAAGTAAATGTTGAATATTTAGTGAATAATGTAGCATCACATTTCCCAATTTCGCGCTATTGCCGTAAAATTAAATCAGCTGATTTATCATTCGACCTGTCATTAGTTTGTAAACAAACAGACGGCACATTGAAAATAATTCAAAATGCCTCAATCGAGCGATCTTGCCGGAGCACAATTAAATATGATCAAAGTTCAGAAAAACAATTGTTTACTTGCATGTTGTAAAGGATAGCTGTGCGACATATCGTCCCATGAGTGCTAGAATGTTCTATGTCCCCTATGGACATAGAACATTCTAGCACTCAGGCGACGATATAGTAATAACATGTATCTGTCGGGCATTGTGGTTTTATTAATGGCCCTCCAGAAAGACTTCGTCTTGGGCTTCTTATAGGATATCAGTCTGCTATTCATTTTTGCTGGGCCAATAATAAACCGCAATGCCCATCAAATTCATGTTATTGTTATATTATCGAAACACAAGATCTCTCCCACCATCGCAGAGAAAGGTATCTCCAGACAGAATGACGTTTGACAAAAAGGATGGTACCAACTACTCATTGAACAAAAAATGGATAAAGATTTGACGATCAAAGAGTAAAGAAACCCCATCAACAGAGTGGATCGAGTGACTTACAGTCACGATCGCTGCTATGCGACGTATCTCATCACACAGACTCGAAATGACGTGGGCGGCAAGAACATGTTGAGAGATTTAAAAAAAATATAGTTAATCCCACGATGAGAGAGAGAAATTCGAACGTTCGCTAATCAGTAAGCTCATTAGTATGAAACGTGGATTCAGAATGGGAAATAAAAAATCAATTCACTAATACATTAATGAGCGAACTGCACAAGCCCATAATGTACAAATTTCGAAATAGAAGAACATTCATAAAAGGATTGGATCACGCGTGGGCAGCTAATCTGGTGGATATGCAATCGTTGTCAAGACACAGCGGTGGCGTGAAATATCTATTGAAGGTCATAAACATATTTTTGAAATATGGATGGATGAGAGAATTGAAAAATAAATTGGGAAAGCGCATGACTGAAGTTTTGGAAATTATCTTTAGTTTTTCTTCACAAAAACCTGGAAATTCGGGTGGACAAAGATCGGGAATTGTACAACGTTCACGTCCGTCGACACGACACGTCGACATCTATCCCACAGAAAACGAGGACAAGGTAAGCGTTGTCGAACGATGGAATAGAACCATGAAGGAAAAAATGAAAAGATAAATCACAGCCAACTCGACTAAGAAATACCTGAACATCTTAGATGATTTGATCGACGACTGTAACAAAACACACCACGGTTCCATCAAGACGAAAATCATGGACGATAGCAACCCATGAAACAAAGAAATAGTGTATGCGGATCTCTATCCACTGAGGATGGCAGCGGCGACAATGAAAAGACCAAAATGAAATGTTGACACACACACCTAATTTGTTTTGTTTTTGTCTGTCCATGTAATGAGACTTTTGAAACAAAATTGAACTCACAAATATTCTTCTGCTAGAATCAATATTTTTGAAGTACATGTATTTTTTGAAAATATCCATTTTATGACTGTCATGTAAAACAGTTTTGAAGACAACATTTTAGGAAGTGGAGGTGACAGACACATGTAACATGACAAGTGTATCTTCCCCACCTGGGACTTGAAGGACAAGAAAAACAATTTTTTCTCAAACCAATGTTTCTGAGTGGTTTTCCTCAATCTAATCCAAAACTTATGTCGGATATATCTGGGAAAAAAAGATCTTCGTGTGTATGTTAATCCCCTCCCCACGTGACACTACAAGGTCAAGAATTTTTCTGTTATACAAAAATCAATTTTTATACAAAAATCAATTTTTTTGGAGGGTGCTCAGCAATACAATCCCATTTCAAAACTCATATGTCTAATATTTTTAAAAAAAAATTTCACGAGGTGGGGAGATAAGGTGAGCTGCATGTCTTCCCCTTACCTGACACTTGAAGGACAAGAACATTTTATTTGGCACAAATCAATGTTTCCGAAGAGTCATCCCCAATATAATCTAATTTTAAGACTCTCAAATTGGAAATGTTTAGGAGAGAATAATTTTCAGATGGGGTGGGTGATAATCTAACCTGTGTATTCTCCCCCATCCCTACTGACACTTCACAGACAAGAAATATATTTAACACAGTAAGATAAATTAAGAAAAGAAAAACAGTAAAGAGCAAATTTATTATTGCAGTAAGGAATAGGGTAAAAAAGCCAACAAGATACCAAACCCCCACCCCAAAGACAAAGTAGGAATGCAAAGCCACAGCAATTGCAATCTACCCGTTCGGTGACAGGTCGGTTTGAAATTTCCATCATATTCTGTGGATCCATGCAAGGAGTGTTCAAGGAGTCTATCACCAATTGAATTCAATAAATATTTTTTTAAATTTCTGTACAAATTTTTAATTGAAGGAAAAAAATCTTCAGTTTTTAGTGACTTGAGGCCTAAAATTGCAAAGAAGATATTCAGCTTCAAATCACACACAGTACACAGTACATATATGCACACACCTGTATCACATGCCACAAAAGGTTGTTCAATAAACTTTTGACTCCTTTTTTGCTTGTATCAGGGCTTAAAAATGTCTACAAATAACAACACCTCATTTTTTGATAACTGAAAATATCTTTTTTAAATTTATTACGGAATGAAGATATAATGTTGCGTATAAAAATAAATAATGCTTTGTATTTTTAATTAATCATTTACAGATGTCTGCATTTTAAGGAAACCTGAACATAATTGGGGACTCGGTTGTAAGCTTACACTTACAGTATGCGGAGAGTAGATTGTAATCACCCCTGGAGTGGAGTTATTACCCAAAGTATCTCTTTCAAATTATGAGCATATGGGCAAAAAACACAAGCAATGTTTCACCCAATGAACCTCTGTGTTTAACCCAGAGGTCCATTAGCTGGAGTAACTTTGCTTGTGCTTGTTATGGTTTTCAACAAAGTTGCAATTATTGCTTGGGTGGAATTTCCACTCTGTGGGTGATTTAGTGATAATACACCCTCCATGTATTGTACTTCAATTTGTAACACCCAACTTCAAATCCTGATACTCATGGCAATGTGTGGTTGACTTAATTGTATGTACATGTACCAGTATCTGTATTGACAATGGTACTTACTGCTTTCAAACAATTTATTCCTAATATATGCAGTTTAATAAAACCTGAACATGACTGGTTCTAAGCTAACACTTGCTGTGGTTTGTGTTACACCCAACCTCAAGTCCTGATACTCATGGCAAATATGGTTGACTTAATTGTATGTACTAGTCAATGTGTCCATTCCCCCAAATAGAGAAACATTTTAGCATCTGTCCCATGCTTTGGCGTGAGTACACAGGTTGCAGCATACCTATAGGCACTTGCCTAAACTTTACTTCTCAAATTGTAACTTGTGTACTTTAAAAGTAAGTGGAACAAGATCATGCCATGTCTGTCAGTTCATTTGTATTTATTTTTGTGTTGGTTGGGTAATTTGGCAAAAACACCCAGAAGGGGGGGGGGTGGAGTGGGGAGTGGAAGGTCACACACCCTACATTGTAGTGTGGGGAGGGGTGCAGCATATTATTTAAAAGAAGTTTAAAAGTAATTACATGTAGTACCATTGTTAGTACATAACAGTCATTTACAGATATATGCAACTAAGTCAATCATCATTTTCAACTTAATGCCAAGAGTATCAGGACTTGAAAGTGGGTGTAACACAAACCAAAGTAGGTATGAGCTTAGAACCCAGTTCCCAGTCATGTTAAGGTTTCCCTGAACTGCATATATCTGTTATTCAAATGTCTAAGCTTAATTCTAAATCAATTTCAACATAAAATAAATTATCAGCAAGGCTTGAAATAAGTGGTGGGACAAGGACAATGACCGGCACCAAACTTACTTTGACCTACACTCTTTGAAATCCATTGAACATTTCGACTGATGCAATATTCTGCTCAATTTTAGAATCTGAGTTTAAAAAAACACTTGTGATTCGGTATAAACTTTAATTCCATTGCCAATTAACAAATTATTTCCTCATTTAGTAGTCACCATATGTCAATTTACAATCTGTAAACCAATATGTTGAAAATGACCTGCACCAAATTAAAATGACCTGTACCAACCAACTAACTGGGGCAGAACATTTTGACCTGCACCGGAAAAAAATATTTTGAGCTTTGATTATCAGTTTTTTTCAGTTAAATAATTGATTCACTTTTAGAAAAATTTTAAATATTCATCCATGCATACCTGTCATTTTAAATACTTGCATTGGACGGGTGAGGTGAAGGGGCTGTGAGTTAACAGTATAAGTAAAAAGAAGGGAAATGTTAATTAATCACATGCGTATTCCTACTCTGGTAATTGGTAAAAGAGAGTGAAGGATGTACATGCAACAGATAGATAGTGTTATCCCCTGTGGCCCTACCGACTCCAATTTGTTCGGCACTTTGTCAATGGTTCTTGAATGAATGACTAAATGAATGAATGGATGGATGAACGGTTCACTCAACAAATATGACAAGTTACATCAGTAATAAATACAAAGTGATATTGCTGTTGCGTTTATATCATTTTTAATAGGATAGAACTTTATTAAATGAAATATTAATATCAACAGTATAGTGGTAAGAAAAAAAATGTTGAAAGGAGATGGTAGAAGTGTAAACTTTTCTGTAAAAATCCCCCGGGGATTATATTTAAATTGCTTTACAGTACACTTATTTATCCCGGTTTTATCTTTTATCACTTAAGATGAGAAGTAGTATCGCATCAATTTATGTCAGAAATAGGGAAAAGGATGCTGGAAAAATATTTTGTTACATGTGTACATATATATTTATTGTTTTCGTACTATTTTTTATAAGAATGTGTTTTTTCATAATGGAATATGTATTGAATAAATTTTATTGTCTTGACACTGTTGATTTCTTGTTTTATTGAAAACATGACATTGTCTTGTCTAACTGTATTTGTTTAACAGTTCCAATTTGCATAATTTTTTGAACACAAATATTGTTCAGTTTGTTGCAATGTTTTAGTTTTTGTTGTAGTGAATTCCATTATCCATAACTTAGCCCCTGCAATACTATTGCAGAGTGATGTTTTATTTGTACTGTTTTTATAAGTCTGCTGCAAGCCTAGAGGTTCTCGGTTCGCATCCCACATGCAGCAACTACAGCGTGTCCTTAAGCAAGACACCTCACCCCCATTGTCAACACGGATGCATTGTGTAATGAGGCGTAATGCACGTCGATGGAGCAATTGTCTTTAACCAATGCTAACCCTGCTTGTGTGGAATTAGTAATATTGGGGAGCCTGACAGTTGCTTGGTGGTTCTCTCCGGATACTCAGGCTTTCTCCACCCATGAATCTGTCTGACACAAAGGACCCCAGACTGTCGAAAGTATCAATAAACCCAAATAAATAAATATTTTATAAGTTTTCTGTTATTTATCATGGGAAAAAATGATCATCCCACTTTGTATAATCTCCTTGGGATGAATAATCCTAGGGCAGACTTGTTTTGGGACGACTAGTCCCAGAAGGATTTGATGGACAAGTAAAATAATATAAATCAATCACTTACTCACAAAACTTGTTTTGTAATAAATTATTGGGGGCAGTCCTTGGCTGAAATTCACCAATATATTGTTAAAAAACAAACTGCATGAACAAATTAAACTGCGACAAAACGTCAAAAGAGCTAACTCAGAAACTGTAATGTAACAGTTGTTAGTGTTACAAATATTGGTGATCCAAAAACACCCCTGGACGAGTCTTGTCCCATTTAAAATATGTCTAAAAATGAGTTATTAGACAGATAATTTTATACTACAAAGTTAATTATGACGAAGCCTCCATACTCAAAAGGCAGGTGTCACCGAGAAATGCCCAAGTGAATCGCTTAATTCCATACGTGTATTTCAGTAACTTGAGTAAGGGCATATCGGACTCTGGTTGTTAACGGTAATTAGCCTTTGTTCACGCAACATAATTCTGTAATACCCCGTGAACATTTTTCGTGTTTTGCACCAAACGCGTCTCCAATAAAAACAGAGTAGAAGTGAAGTAGAGAATATCCGAAGGTAAAAAGTGGTCTTTGCGGACGAGTTCCCCCTTTTCAGTTTTTGTATGTCCGGCCGGCATCGGCGTTTTGACAATTGCTTCGACTCGAGACATTTCTTTTCCAAGCTTTAATTCATCTTTCGTTTAAAATAAATGTTTTTTTTTTTAAACATGTAAACATCTATAACATTCCCACATAACGGGACGCAATAATTATGTGGCATTATTGAGGGAACAGTCGTTTTATCAATATTTTGAATACTGAGCTTTCCGCCATTGTGTGTCCGTTGTTAAGCGTAAACAAAAATCAATTTGCGTTTCTAACCAGTAGTACTCTCGCGCCATCTATCAGTAGTTTGTAATCGCGGAATTCCCATTATACAGGGATAATCGAAACGTCTCGTCGCCCAGCAAATTGGGGTCCATGACTCAACGATCACTCGTTTAGTTGGGCGTCTTAGAGCCACCGGGAGATTAGCTGACCGTCCCAGGAGTAGATGTCTGCGCGTCACGTCGCCACATCAAGAGAGAGGCATACGTTTCTCACACCTCCGTAACCAATTTCAGACGGCGACGTAGAGGGCGAGTCAGGTTGTAGGCACTCGTGAGTCATGGTCGCCGAGTATGTCCAAGAACAGTTAAGAATCAGTTAAGGCCACGACGTCCCTACTTTGGCCCGCAACTTGCACCCATGCGACGACAGATACGCCGATTGCAATGGCTGCGGGCACATGCACAAATCGGTTTCACTTGGCCCATTAGAGACGTGTGTTATTCACTGACGAGTCTCGATTCACGCTTTACAGGTCTGATGGACGACAACGTTGATATCGACGTCGAGGTGAGCGATATTCTGACGCGCGCGTTAAGGAAAGCTACAGATTCGGAGGAGAGTCTGTTATGGTTTGTTGGGGAGGAGGGGGGGGGGGGGTCGCATGGCGTGAAAACACATCTTGCGGTCATTCAGGGCAATCTTACAGTCGTAAGATATCGGGTTCAGGTCCTCTTGCCTCAAGTCCTTCCACTTATCCATGTGCGTAACCTAAAGTTGTAGCATGATAATGCAAGGCCACAGGGCAAGGGTTTGTAGTGACTTCCTCGACCAAAACAATGTCCCAGTTCTCGGTTGGCCACCCCTACAGCCCAGATTTGTTACCGATCGAGCATTTGTGGGACGAGCTGGACAAGAAGATCAGGAAGCGCGTCAACGTCCCAAACAAGGTCACTCAGCTCACGCAGGCCCTTCTTCATGTGTGGAATAACATCCCACAAATTTCCACAAATGTCCATAAACAACTTGATACGGTGAATGGTAAGGGAGGTTAGAGCATGGAATGAAGAGCGGGGCGGGGCACCCGCTATTGATTTTGATCAGGAAATTGCCTAGGGCACCTATGTTTAAACGTTATCCATGCAAACGCCGTCTGTTTTAAGACTATAAATCTCGTTAACAATTAATCAGTAATGACGAAAGGACATTAGAATCCAAACAATGAAATAATCATCTAACACACATTTGAAATGTTTATCACAGATAAAAACGTGCGTTTCTTTTTTCCGCTAGAAAATATGCATCCGGCTCAAGGGACCGATATGTCAACTATTATTCCAATACTTTATTAGACATGCCAAATATTGGCGAAAACTAAGTAAAGTCTTAGTAGTAGTCCACATATATCATTTAATATACTGAAATCTCAGCCTATGAACAGTTGTAGAAATACAAACTTGCAATACTGTGATCGAGAAAGCTGACGCTTACTCGATCAGATTGTGACTTGGTCGCAACGTTCTGGCGCCAATTGTTCGAGGTTTAATAAATGAAATATTGCTAAATTAAGACTGAAGGGAAAGAAATATAGAAGAAAATACTCTTAAATACTGTTTTCGTATTTCATTTCCATCGGGTGATATTCTACAGTGCTGTGGACAGGAAAGCGTGCACCGGATTTCCACCAACTCGCGACCCAGTCGCGATCTGGTAGAAATTCTCTGTCCGAGTTTTTGTGACATTTCTACACAGCGAGCGGTAAACAGAACAATTCACCTACCTTAAATTGCCGAAGCGGACTTTATTTGGCTGGGACATTTCCACAAGCTCACAGGTGTTAGTAGCTTGCAGTGAAATATTCCTTTAAAAGATGTGCTCGATTAGGAGGAATGAGTCGAATTGATCCTGAAATCTATTTATCGGATTCCTCGGATTCCTTCAAAGAACTCGGTTTCTGTCTGCACCTAGCGTCTCTCGACGTAACTATCTATGTAGTCACAACTATTTCTGAACCTTTTGTGATTATTACCCTCAACCAATTACTCCCTGGTGTAACGAATCGTCGACTCATTTCGGAAAAAGAGATTCTGCAGTCAGATACTCGAAAATGGTTCAGTGAAAGGGATTCAATAAGCAGTATTCTCTTGACTTAAAATACTGCAATACACCGCTTTTTCTGATGATATCTACGTCCAGCCCTCTTTTGGTATCAGTTCTGTGATCCGTAAATATCGTTGCTTGATCATGATTCTCAGTATCGATCACTATACTATTACCGCTACGGGTCGCAGTTAATATCACTGTCATACTTGGCATTCAATATTACTAGCTGTCGAATACACACTTCTTGCTCTGCGACTCTTCGGCTTATTTGGGAGAAAGGGACTTCACATACAGATACTAGAAAGGGAGTCCGTGAAAGGAATTCTCTAGTATGGTCTAGACTCCTCTATAGCCGATGGTGTTTCGATTTACTCCTTTTCTTGCACCAGTATGAATTCCATGACTGATTCTTCGTACTATCACAGTCACTTGTAAGATAGGTTTTGTACCTGGTGTGCTGAGAAACGTCGATGATGATTTCATCAAATGAGCTAAAGAGCAATGAGAACTATTAGGTTCAATCAACTACCACACGCATTAACCCTTTACCTAACATGAAAAGCAGACGACACTTGCAAAACAAATTCTTGAATAACTAATTTTTTTCATTTTTTGTCTCAAAAACATAGGTTATGACCCCTCATTGGAACGAGCTCGACGAGCTCGTTCCAATGAGGGGTCATAACCTACGTTTTTGAGACAAAAAATGAAAATATAATGAAAATTAATTGGCGATTTTTGAGAATAGCGCTGGCCGGTTTTGACCGTTACGTTGGGTAAAGGGTTAACACGGGGCCATAATTCGTCTGAACCGAGATTGGCTAGGCTTTATGCAAATGGATCTACTAAGAATTGGATCGATGGCAGAGGTCAGTACAGAGACAGAACTAGCTATGTCTAGTTGGAGTGCATGGTCAAGAGTAGCCAAGAAAAGGCAGAAACAAAGAATTGTAAAGGAATCCGAATTAGATACATTGTTGTAGGGATATTCGTCACACATCCCCTAACCGAGAACACATTTCAGGGGTATATAGTACTGATTGCTACTCATACTCATTCTCTTTTGGAAGATTCTTAGGCAAATAAAGTTCAAATAAAGTCTGTTTCGACCTTTAAGCAGTTAAAGGGATGTTTTTGGTCATTACATATACTCTAATCGAATCGAACAAATCTTCAGAACAGACCTTCCAATGAGAAAACTTCTTGATTCATGACAACAGCTTGCCATGATACAACTTCGAATTCATCGTTCCGTTTACCTTACAATGACAAGGCCACACAAGAGCTGGCTGCCAGTAGATACCACCACTCGTCACTCGAGCACTTTCCCAACACGGGTCTGTGGTCCTCGGGACATGGCAAAGGCATGTCGCGTTGGGGCCCCAACCCTGGTTAGAAATCGAACTGATCACACCCCAATTGAAGACCCTCCGGTTACTCTCTGGTAATTGGTGAATATGATCGCTGGACAAGTAATACAGCATCCTTTATTCTGTAGAAGGGAAACTGCTTCTTACTAAAACATTCGGGGGCGGGTTGTTTTTCCAGACAATAATTCTCAATGTTTGTTGAAGGGCGCAATAGAAAAAAAAACGTGATTTTAGGTTATATTATTTTCTTAATCCCTTATTGTTAATGTTTTCAGTCTTTTAAGATAGCTCTTAATGGAACAGACACTTCAGGATTTCCATTCATTCGACTGGTCAACAAACTCATCAGACCTTATTCAGTCAAGATGGAACTGCTTCCCTTTACAGGTAATATCGTCTCTATCGAATTAACCTTCAATTCTTTTGTTCACTTAGCTGCTTGTTTTGTGATATTGAAAAGGACTTTCGTCCACATGAGTGTATTTATTTCTAACGCATGATATTTGCCAGCTATTACTAACCTCCTTCATGCAGGAATGCTAGGATGGCGGGGATGGTGATAGGGATGTCGAGGAAACCTCTCTTTATTGTGGGTTTGTCGAGAAAAATCGGAAACATTCCTAACTACACTCACTCTCTCCGAGGAGTACAGCACCTCTTATGTGGAATATCCTGGTCTACCCTTAAAGGATTGGAGTACTGCACGCCACTTAACAAACGTACACATTAATAATATTGGTACCCACTAAAAATAATAGTTGGGCATTAGGTTTGGTTATATCATATATCTATAAAAATATTATAACAACATTGTCCTTGACTCTTTTGTGGGGCAAATATCGTAAGCTGTTCACAGTGGTGTCCAAGTTTATAATTATCGTGAAAAATTGAAATGCTTTCAGATACGCGATCTCATTTTCTAACCATTATGGGTTAAGTTAACAAAATATAATAATAACCCATACTGCATGTATGAATATTGTGATGGGGTACAGGTTTTGTTTCTGTTGTGGATCCATACAGGTGACATAGAGGTTATACCACGGTTCGGTTGTGCGTATTCAAGGTGAAGCGATACAATTCTGGCATTGACAAATATGCGTGGAATCCGGATTACGGGTAGGAGCGTCATTTTGGAACGCTTTTGATTGGACGTTTCGCGTCTGAGTGGCCTTCTGACTCGAAAGAAATGTTTCGTCACAGAACAGTATCACGCAATTATGTAACAGGACCTCTAAAAGTGATATTTTCCTTTAAAAACATCAGCTTTATTCACTTAACACATTGACAGCCACAGCGAGTTATCACGTAGTTCCCAGTGTAGCGGATTCTGATGGTACGAGTATACTCGTAGTTACTGTAGTGTAAATTCATTTTAGCGTTAGCGAATGGCAATTAAGAGAAAGGTGGGAATGTATCGCTGGCGCACGTGTAGAGATAAATATATCAGAAATATGTAGAGTTGCTTCCCTGGACCGACAAGAGGTCTGGCGAATCTGAAATTTGGAAGACCACATTTGGTATTATTTTCAGAATCACCAGTGTTAAAAGGTAATCGACAGGGGTGGGTTTGTGTTGGGGGTGGGGTGGGGGGGGGGGAGGTTCTTTCAACACAATACAAATTACCCCCCAAAAAGTTTTCACCAAAAATATGTCTGCTGCATTTCTATATAATTTATACAGAGTAAGATAGCGCAGCGTATTTTTACTATGCGTGGATTATTTTGTTGTGGTTATACAGGTTGCGAACATGCGTAGCCGAAGTGGGGCCTGAGCAGCAGTAAGGTAGATTTTGAAGCAGCCACCATTACAAAGTACTGGTTTGTCTGTGCAGACATTGCAGATGTAGCGTGATTCAGGCCTACACCTTGCCCTGGTGCACACCCCACGCGGCTTTGTGGGTTTTACTTTTTGTCACTATGGTGGGGGGGGGGGGGAGGGGGTAGACTTGTCATGTAGTAAAATGTTGCTGCAGTTGACATTGGTGGTGGGGCGGAGTTTAGTGTATTATCAAGTTTATCAAACATCTCACCAGGAAGACAGACCGTGAGCGTGTCTTCGAACTTCAGCTTACACACATGCTTCTCACCACCATACTGATTGCAAAGGGAATAGGCATCCAGTACAAGTACCTCAAAAAGAACCTACAATAAAAACAAAACACACTAAGAAGTGTTGAAATATTTCTACGAGATAACTCGTAGTTGGCATCTGGATAACAGTTTCTCCCCAGGCGCCAAGAACGAGTTATCTCGTAGAATTCTTTTCGTATTTTATCTAGTTATAGGCCGACACAACGTTTATCAGCGTATTTACACATGTAAATTATAGTAATCTACCTAATAAAGGTAAAAGCCAACCATAACATATGTGAGGAAAATACACCTATACACCTTGGTTTCCGGTAGTCAGCGTGTTAATTCGAGATTAATCCTGCTATAAACACAGACCATAACTCGGGTTGAGGACGGGAGAAGGAGTCAACAACGACCATTGGTAGAGTTATTTCTCACAGGAAAATCTCCACCTCCTGTCGTTGTTTTCAGCACCCCCCCCCCCCCTCCCCCCCGTTCAACGTTATGAACATTGTGGCTACACCCCCCCCCCCTTCCCCCTGGGTTCTGATTCCTCCTATTCAAATCTATAGCTAAATTCCTCGACCAGTTTGGTCATAACTTAGAACACGAAAATGGGAATATAAATCAAGCTTTCGCCTTTATTGTCGGCTATATTCGATTGTACACGTATTTCTTACATTTGTGCAGGGGCTATTAATCCAAACTGTATTGTATCCTTTACTTATCGAGATTTTAACCTTTTACCTAAGGAATCGCCCCCATCCGCCCGCGTAATATGATAATTGAGCAGTTGAAAAAATTATTTTTTTCAAAATATTTCAACAAAACCATATCATGTGACCCCTCATTGGAACGAGCTCATTGAGCATGATATGGTTTTGTTGAAATGTTTTGAAAAATTTAAAATAATAAATTTTGATATCGTCTGCGTTACGTAAAGGGCTAACACGGCTGAAGCGACAACCGCCGCTTGGATATTGTCAATGTTCCTGTGAGCTTATAAAACAATAACGCAGAGTTGTGGAATTGCGCCGAAACGATCAGACCTTTCATCGATGCGGAAACGGAAACTCGATCGCATTCGCGCAGAGGAAGTCGATTATAAGCATTGCGCGGGGCGTTTTTATTGCGAGTTTCCGTTTCCAGAACAGAATGATTTCAGAGCCGCTGATTACCTGAGTTTATATCCTTTTTGTCGGTAATCGTGGTGTAAACGTGTGACATATTGGAACGTCCTACTATATCCTACTGGATCTTACTTACGTATCAAAATCGTCCAGCATCTTTCCGAAACCTGGTAGAGATTCTTAGTGTGGCGTACTAGTTCTTACTAGTATCGCGATAAATCGTAGTGCGTCATACAATAATCTTGCGAAAGTTGTACGTAGTCTTGGCGGAGTCGTACGAAACTCGTAGGCGCCGTCGAAGTAGATCTTACAGATCTTACTAGATCTTAGTGAATCATGACGCACACGAACACCCGCGAACACTCAAGAATACCCAGCAATACCCCGTACGGTTTAGTACGGTCCAGTACGACAGCGGTACGACGCAGTACGGAATTGAAAAATCGAACGATGGAGTACGAAAGTTTCAAACAGTTTAAAATTTCCGTACGCGTATGCGGATGAACCAAGAATACTTAACCCTTTACCCAACGAATCGACCGCATCCGCCCGCGTAATATGCAAATTCAGCAGTTGAAAAAATATTATTTTCCAAAAAATTTCAACAAAGCCATTACGTGTGACCACACGTTGGAACGAGCTCGTCCCAACGGGGGTGGGGGGGGGGGGTCACATGATATGGTTTTGTCGAAATTTTTTGAAAAATTTCAAAAAATGATATTTAAAATAATAAATTTTGATATCGTCTGCTCTGGGTAGAGAGTTAAGAATGAATAAGAGGCAATACGGATGTCAGTACGGATATCCACGATAGTCCAAGGAGATCGTTTCAAAAAGTCGAATAGATGTGACAGGGGCTTACTGGTGGAGTTGGAATCGGGATCTTTGAATGACCATTAATTAATGACGGCAAAAAGTAAGGATTTGGTGCAGGAAGAGATGAAAGAATAGGGTTGCACAGAAAATGTAGCACAAACTAAGATGCATATTCATAAGCGGAGATTCAGCGAAGCGCGAGAAGAGATAGTTCACCTATCCAAACGTGGCGGCTTCCGCTGTGGGAAAGCCGTGACGTTTGGATAGCTGAATTAGAAGAAAAGGCTACTTCGAACTTTGTGAAAACAATGAGAAACAATAACACTGTCAGAAAACAGCAACAGATCTGAGAACATTAGGAAATTATTTGTCTTGGTTTAATAAATAAAAAGGTTGTTACTTGCATGGCCAGTTTCTTATCGGCCATATAGGTCTTAGGCTGATATGAAGTTACCTTGAGCTGATATTTCGGTCGATATGAAACTAACCAAGTAATAACTTCTAATTAATGTCGCCTATTCATGTATTCTTACAGATGACTTGGTAACAGAGGAATCGCTCAATATCACATTCAAGCTTACCAATGTAGGATCGAGTGCAACAACTGTCATTGTTAAACTTAGTCACTCACCCAGTGTCAGTTCAGTCTACACAGAAAAAAGCGTGACAATTGAAGCCAATGGTACAGAGGAAGGTTATTTCGAGATAACCGCTGGAACATCCCAATCTCTTGTGTGAGTTTATTATATTTTTAATTTTATTTTATGATCTGACCCTTCTGATGATTATTACGTTCATTTCAATAAAATGGTAATGCATGGTCATGCATTTTCAGAAAAAGCGCCAGGGATTTTTTAACCCTTTGAACCGGTGCGGCCGCCTTTTCCGACTAGAAGTATGATGCGTCATAATTTCCGTAAGTTTTATGGCTGTTGAGTGAATGCGCGGGGTACAGTAATTAATATTTTCAATGTGCAGCCCTATGGCTGCACATTGAAAATATTAAGTGGTCTATCCCAAATAATGAATGTGGACTCTTCCAATAGCTACCATTGAACTGACATGGCAAATACCACCAGGGTTCAGAGAATCAACCATTTGAACTCGAAAGGTCGTGTTTCTGGTACACGATCATGGCTACGACCTGAATTCATAAAGCAGATAGTTGCTTACTGAATTTGTGTGTAAAATGTTCAACGTGCAGCCCAATATTGATTGATCTTCTACCAAGTAACGAATATAGACTCTACGAGTCGATGGCTCTGAATATACCATTAGGGTCAAAGGGGTTAATATATTGAGGTGTCTTTTTGTGGGTTTTTGGACTATCTAATAAATAGAATATTCAACTCATCCCGAGTGTATATCAAAATTTACAAATCTCGTCGAATAAATTATCTAATTTACTGGGCGAGTTTTGTAACTTGAGATACAAATTATCAATGTATCGTCGTCGAAACGCAAATAATCTAATTAATACGTGCCGTACCAGTATTCCATATTTGCCATGCCTGACCGGCCACGGACCTGATCGAGTGCCACAGACCTCCACATATGACTGTGTTTTGTGTGACACGGGTGCAGGCGAAAACACCGATGTGTGGCTGGCGAAAACTGCACCAAACTGACGAAAACGGTACCAAGTGCGTCTGGCGAAAACGATCCAAACTGAAAGAACAACACTATGTTACGGTGTTAAAGGCTGGCACCCGAAGGATAAACATATATTCCACAGTGTATTTAATACTATAAAATGAAAGCATAAGTATTAATTCTTGTAAAGATTATGCAGTTATTACAGTGATGTGTGTGAGGGAATGCATAAGTGGTAATCGTTGATCATTTCTTCAGTAACACACTACTTGACAAATCTTGTATTCAAAAACGTTTATCTATTCATTTATTTATTTATTTCTTGGTTTTTAACGTCACATATTTATGCACAATGGCTAATCATTACAACGACAGCTTTACGGGTGGAGGAAGCTGGAGTACCCGGAGTGAACAACCGAGTAACGGCCAGCAACTGTCAGCTCCTCAACATACTAACTCCACACAAGCAGGGTTAGAATTGGTTGAAGACGGGTGCACCATCGACCTACAGTACGCCCTATTACACAACGCCACCGTGGCCCCACGTGGGCAATGGTGGTGAGGTGTCTTGCCCAAGGACACAACGCGGTTGCCGCTGGTGGATTCGAACCGAGGACATCTCGGCTCGCAGCCTGCACCTTTACCAAATGAGCCACCGAGCCCTATCAAAAAGGTTTTATTGCTGTTTTGGAGTTACGTTTATCCACCGTTATTAGTCTGTGTGAAACTCACAGACCATTGTTTTTATATGGTTTCTTTTTCTTTCTTTTTTCTCCTTTTTTATTTTTCTTATTCTCCTGTCTTCTATGTACTTCCTTGTTCGCATGATAACTCGAAAACGAATTGTCCTAGCTCGCTGATTTTTGGCTTACTGATAGACAGTCACCAATACTCGGTCACCTATGTTTTACAGATTCCTGGGGCATTAGGGTGTCCATATGGGTGTTTTGAAAATGGGGTCGCGCCCATAACTCAGGCATGTGACCTATGGACCTTGGACCAGCACCGAATGAGTTTACACTCGATAGAGGTTCAAAATATGGATCGAGGTCACCGAGGTTACTCAGGGGTCAAGGAGTGTATTTTTTAGAATTGCCGGAAATCAAATTTTTGCACCCCAAATGCATTTCCAAAGTTCATACATGCATCTTTACGTTCGAAAAAGTGGGAGTGGCCAATAATTTTGAAAGTGGGTCCGCTCATATCTCAAGAATGCTATAATCTATGGACCTGGACCCAACACCAAATGAGTTGGAACTCATTGGATGTTCAAAATATGGGCCAAGGTCACTGAGGTTACCCAGGGGTTAATGAGTGCGTTTTTCAGAATGCTGGGAATTACATTTTCGGCCCCCCTAATGCATGCTCAAAATTCATACATGCATTTTTACACTCAAAATGTTGGGTGTGGCCAACATTTTTGAAAGTGGGTCAGTTCATATCTCAGGTATGGTGTGCCATATGGACCTGGAGCCAACACTAAATGAGTCAAAACTCAATGGAGATTCCAAATATGGTCAAGGTCACCCAGAGGTCATTGAGTGTTTGTTCAGAATTGCCGGAAATCGCATTTTTGCCCCCCCCCCCAAACTATTTAAAAAAGTTGGTTTGGCCAGAAACTTTCAAAGTGGGTGATGCTCCTATCTCAAGCATAATATGCCACATGCAGTTCGGACCAACACTAAATGAGTCAAAACTCAATGGAGGTTCAACTTGTGGGTCAAGTTCATGGGCCACCCATGGGTCAATGAGTGCATTATTTTTTTCAGAATTGCTGCAATCACATTTTTAACCCCGAATGTATTACCGAAGTTCATACGTGCATTTCTACACGAAAAATAATCAAAAATATCCATTGCTGATTCCTTTCTATAACACATTTAATGCTACAGTTAAAACTAGAAGTCATGTCCCGAACTGTGCGCTTATCTAGGCTTAATTGCGCGTAGGAGTTGCGCGCAATTGCCATATCGAATGGCATCCAAAGCACGGCAGTTTCTCCTGGCTACTCATAGCAAACACATGCAATGTTTCTGCCAATGGACCACCGGGTTACCCGGAGGTCCATTGGCTGAAACATTGCCTGTGCACAGGCCATATGTATAGAATTTGATAGCCTTACTATGGTCATAACGCGTTGAATAACGCGCAGATCAGCGTACTATTTGTGCGGATTTCATGACAGAACTTCTAGTTTTAACTGTATGCACATAAGTTATTTCTAGTTTTTTTTTAAAAATTTTATCTGAATCCTGTATGAAAATCTTTAAACGCCGTTTACAAAAAAAACTATTTCGGAATTCTCTAAAGATATTTAAGTCTGGAATATTAGCCTCCAAACATTATTTTTCTACATAATTAAGTTGTAATGCTTTCACCCTCTTCACACAGACTGGAATTGGGTGCAGTAAATTCTGTTTCCCTAGTTTTGATTAAATGTTTTGTATATAATGTTATTATTTTATTGAGACAAGTTGTCTGGCTACCGACTTTGAGCTGAAAAACGACAGGTTACCGTTGTTAAATTTAATAAATGTTTAGATTTGACAAGCGCTTTTAGTGAGCTAGTTTTCTCCACAGTTACACACACGGTCAACAATTTAATTTTCCTCAGATCGTCGTTTCGATTTTGCTACTTTTTTACAAGTTTGTTTTATCTTGTCTCACATATATACACTGGTATGGAATATGAACACAATATACACAAGATAATACACATTTGGTCACGAGTTATTCTCGTTAATACAATATACAACTAGAACATTTACACATATATACAGAGTCAGCGCAAGCCTGATGAAAATACGTGTGGAGGGGCAATTGAGTAAGAGTAACCTCAGAACCAGAAACTTTCGGGTTTGGCCCAGGAGTCAGGATTTCTTGAGTTTGGACTTCTCCCAGTCCAAACATGACCTAAAAGATCGTGTTTTAATTTTTTGCTTTGATACGTCCTTTGAACTTGGACTATGCCCACTAAGGTGTCGATTTCTGCGTCAACAATAAAGAAAGGGGCTGTATCGTGAATCCGGGCTTGATAGATTCCAGGACTTGAGAGAGGAGGGTGAGGGCCTGGGGTGGGGTGGGGGAGGGGTGTTCTTGCTTTTAATGCCTAGATGTCACTGCTAAACAATAAGAAATCTATTAAGACAGTTGTGGAGGGGGGGGGGGGGGTGGCTACTCCCATTTTAACTACTCAATTTTCAACAAAATTTATTACAGAACCTAAAATGCAACCGCAAGCATAAATTCTCAGTTTCAAAAAATAAAAAAAACAGAAAAGGGCAAAATACAATGAGTTATATACTAGTGCCGTTTTCGCCCCCATTGGTGCCATTTTCGCTCACTTAGTGTCACTTTCGCTATAACCCCCTCCCCCCCCCCCCCCCCCCAACAAGTCAAAGTATCAAATCTACTTTTGAGAAAATATCTATATAATTTACAGCATAAGAGAATTGATATCTTCGAATCAAATCCTGACGAATACGTAATCGCTAGAAAGTTTGTTGGAAAATTACAGGGGATATGTCACTACGTGGTCACACTACCCCCCTCCCCAGCAAGCACCTGGTAAACCTTCTGAGGGAGAAATAACTCGTCAAAATTTATCAGAGAAGTTATATAATATTAATCAGATTTCGAATTCTCTGATTATACCCAACAAAGGAGCAAGCCAAGTCTTTTAACCCTTTACCTAACATGAAAAGCAGACGACACTTACAAAAAAAATTCTTGAATAACTAATTTTTTTCATTTTTTGTCTCAAAAACATAGGTTATGACCCCTCATTGGAACGAGCTCAACGAGCTCGTTCCAAAGAGGGGTCATAACCTATGTTTTTGAGACAAAAAATGAAAAAAATAATGAAAATTAATTGGTGATTTTTGAGAATAGCGCTGGCCGGTTTTGGCCGTTACGTTAGGTAAAGGGTTATATGGGGAGGGCTGGAAGATTTTGTCCGAAAAATGATGCCACGGGCATCAGCTAGGTGTGTTGCTCTGAGGTGGGGTGGGTATTGGTGAGCGCGTCTCCTCCTCCTCGTGGTGCCCAGGGGAATCCTCTCCGGGAAATGTTTCAAACATCTGATCCTCTGGAAGGGATTCTTGATCACCCAGGCTACCTTTCGGACCTTGTAATTAAAAGAAAAGTCGATCACTTTTGAATAGGTGCCTGGCTAAATGTGTTCGAACAATCTCAGCTGGTTTCAATCAACTGGAATAAAACAATTTATCTCACAATTGGGGCGTTTTTGCACTGTTACGCAACTAAAGTTTAATGTATCTGGGCCCTTGTTCCGAATCCGAATCAAGGGCCCCTGATACAAGCGCGTGATTCTGCTGTTGCCAAATCAACGGCATTAATATCATTTTTCGATCACTTCGCGTTTTTCCCTTCTGAGAAAACAATATTAGGTGAGGCGAAGCCGAACCTAATATTGTTTTCTCTGAGTCGTATATGACACTGCATCTGCCAACTAAACGCCTCGTAACGCTAAAATGTCACTGGGGGAAGTTAACTCAACGAATAGTTAAACTATGCGCACTTTTCGTCATCTTGGGCTGGTTTGTAGCCTATTATTGGGATTTTCCCGAACGCTCGAGTTGAGGCTTCTCTCTTGAAGTTAAAGGATTAGCTTTCGCTCTGAAATGTGGAAAACTCCACCCCAATAAACGATGAACGGCCTATTTTAAAATATAATAAACCTCTACACCATGAGGAATATTTAATTCAGCAGTAATTATTGCAAAAGTAACAACCAAATTCACGTTGACGAAACACACAGTTGCTCCACTTCGCAAGACAGTATTCAGTAAAATGAATCCCAGTGACGTAATTTTCTCTGAAGTGTAACGTCATCACTGACCTCAATATGGAGATCAATGAACGCTATTTTATTTTTCAATTTGCGTCTTTCCATCGATAAGCCAAATGAAAAAGTTCCTCTTAAAATATTTTTATAACACAATATTGTGAGATAAATGTATCATCACCACAGTGTGTGTCTCCGGAAATTCTGATCAAGTCTCGTTGTAGGCACAGAATCGCATTTCGACTCGCCCTAACGGGCTCGACGAAATACTGTTCTGTTCCTACAACTCGACTTGATCTGAATTCCCGGAGACACACACTGTGGTGATAATCTGTATATAACATGATTCTCGGAAATCAGCTGGAGTAAATACGTGTAATGTTAGATCTGTGTATCTATGGAATTAGATGATCGAACCCTGTAGATAGATGATGTTGTGACATTATATACATAGGTGAGTATCAAACCCTATAGAAGGACGAGGCTTTGACACTATATACGTAGGTCGATAAAATAGATAATAATAGTTTGGCAGGCCGCTGATTTGCCGTGGTTCTCAGGTGAGAAGGTCTTGGTTACCCATGTGCCTCCAACTGCCTCCGTATTCCCTCGCCTCTTTCCGCCCAACTCTGAGACGAACTGCTTAAAGACACTCTGTACCCCCATTTTGCACAATCTCTCAGATAAGCATACTAACCATCTCCTTTGTGTCACCCACTAACCACATGTTCTTCATTCTCCCATGCCACATTATACAACGCCCAGTGAATCTTATTCTGGTAGACTGGGATTTTGGACGGTCTGATGAAAAGTGTTCCAAGGTCTTCACTGCGCCCAAGTTACACATTTGGCAATCCTTTTCATCGTCTTTCCCAATTCCCCCATAATCTCCCGCGACCACGGCCTCAGCTTGAACAAGCTCTTAGGAATGTGGAAGATAGATAATATAGACAGACTAAAAACCGTACTCACTGTAAGATATGCGAGCGTACCTACCCTCGCAAAGTATGTTACAATTTTGTTCTGACGATGATTTGAATGGCATTAAACGCTTACGACCACAAACATAGGTAAAACACTGGCACAAATTACTATGGCGAAGTTCGAGTTTAATGTTATTGAACTGGTTCAGACAGGATGGGGGGGGGGGGGGTTGAAACACCACACGCCGTGAATAGCCAGGTTAATTTTTTTAAACTACAGACCTATTACACTGCTCAGCTGCTTGGGAAATTTCTTCGAAAAATGTTTTTTTGAAACAGTATTAACATTCCTGAAATCTAACATGCAGCTTAGACCACTACAATCTGGTTTTCTACCACCTGATTCAACAGCCCAACAACTAACAGACATTTACAATGCATTCCGCTCATCACTCGATGTTGGTAAAGAAATAAGGGCGGTATTCTGTGACATGAGTAAAGCTTTTGACGACGTAAGGCATAAAGGACTTCTTTACAAACTTAAGGCCAGTGGAATATAAGTTACAGGGCGTTTAGTTGGCAGATACAGTGTCATAATATACGGCGAAGAGAAAACAATATTAGGTTCGGCCTTATTATGCAAATTCACGTTGACGAAACACACAGTTGCTCCACGTCGCAAGACAGTATTCACTAAAAGTGAATCCCAGTGAGTCAGTGGCGTACTTTTCTCTGAAGTGTAATGTCATCACTGACCTCAATATGGAGATCAATGAACGCTATTCTATTTTTCAATTTGCCTCTTTCCATCGATAAGGCAAATGAAAAGGTTCCTCTTAAAATAGTCTTATCACACATGTTGTGGTCAATATTGTGAGATAAATTTATCATCACCATTGTGTGTGTCTCCGGAAATTCTGATCAAGTCTCGTTGTAGGCACAGAATCGCATTTCGACGAGCCCGTTCTGTACCTACAACTCGACTTTAAAAAAGTGTAAATTAAAAGCTAAGGTGAGTGGATATAATGATAAAACAAAATGACTGACGGTCACCTAATAGTAAATTAATATTGGGTGCTTTTCAGCCATCCTGAACCTAATATTGCGGAGTCTATATCTCTTAGTAACTTCATTTGATTGGATAAACAAATGTACTAGCATAATAATAGCGGATCCTCCCCTGATCTGGTTTGGAGCCTATGTGCGTGAGAGACAACAGTGTGTAGTCGTAAACTCGGCGTCATCCTGCTGGGCACAGGTTACGACAGGACTCACTTTGGGCGCGATTCTCGGCCCCTTATCTTTCCTGATCTATATCAATGACATTGTAGACAATAGCGCTAGTAGTATACGACTGTTTGCTGATGACACCTCACTTTTCTTAATTGCTGAACGCAGCTGCAGACATATTAAGTAATGGTATAAGGTGAATCGAATGGCGGACTAAGAAGTGGCTTGTTAATTTCAATCCACAAAAAACGAAATATTATTAATCACAAGAAAAAACAGCGAAATAAAGCATCCTACCTTAAAAATGTTCTCCACAAGAATCAAGGAAGTCTCTCAACACAAACATTTTGGATTAACATTCAATAATATAGGAACATGGTCAGTCCATCTCACTGAAATCAGGTCAAAAGCGTGGAATCGCATTAATATTCTTAGACGAGTTAAGTATCGAGTCGATCGGAAGACCCTCGAAACAATTTCCTATGTGTTCGTCCACCCAGTCCACGATTACGCAGATACCGTCTGGGGTAACTGCACGGCGAACGAAGCCAATGAGCCTGACAAAATCCAAGTCGAAGAAGCATGACTTGTGACTGAGTGTACAACAAGCTAAATCAAAACCCAGCTATACACTGAAACAGGGTGGGATAAACTAGAGACGAGAAGGGAAAATCACAAACTCATACAATACTTCAAAATGGTTCATGGGTTAGTTCCTGTTTATTCATCCAACATAATTCCCAGGTTCCCAGTGTTACAACCTCCCACACTGTAATCTTACTACCCCTCTGTACTGAACACTGCTAGACAACATGTCATTTCTACATTCTACTACTCGTCTATGGAATTACTTACCCATTGAAATAAGAGAAAACAACTCACTGTCCAACTTCAAATCATTTTCTTATTGAAATATACGCACTGTTCTCTCTTATTTCTACGAAGACACCTCGCTCCAAGCACATATCATCTATTGTCGCCTGCGCCTCGGCTACAGGGGCTTGAACGACGATCTATTCAACTATCTTGTGGATTCATTCTTATGCAGCGGAGGCGAAACGATGGATCATTACTTCTTCTACCGACACGACTACCACCTTTGGCACCACACAGCACTACATTAATACTGATATCTTACTATGTGGCAGTGAACCCTACAGCTCTGGAATTAAGAAATCCATTTCCAAGAAGGTTCACGAATATATACTACTGACCACACGATTTGACTGACATTCCACCCACTCCATCAATTCACTCAATACTCTTAGGAACTTCGAGGTGCACCACCTACCAATTAAGCACTGGCACTGAATATTTCTGGGTCTCTTATCTTCCTTTCTAACTCCTATTCTTCTTATGCACATTCCATATTATATTCTAAGTTTGCTAATCTTAATTCAGATGATTAAATACATTTACCAACCCATGGCAAAATAAGAAACTCCTTGTACTGCTGATATTACCAAAATGCAATATTATGACTCAATGACGGCAGTCTTGTATAAGTTTCTAGCTTCCCGCTGAGTCCATTTCCTAGTTATCCATGTACAAAATATCTATGTGATTTGTTTCCGCATGCTATTGGAAATAAATATTGTTGTACCCAAATGAAAACGAGAGCAGAGTATCCTTCGCTCTTTGTCCGTCGATGCAAGCGATATCAGTGTTTGTTCAGTGTGGACGGGCGGATGTGTGATCTTCAAACACAGCTAGCATTAACATAGCTAATACTTTACCAAGTTATTATTATTATTATTGTTTTGTAGAGAGGGGGCGCTATCATCTGAAATTGCAGGCACCATTATGCAAGAAATAACACGACTGTTGCTGGTAATTAAATAGTTTTTAAATATATTTTGTCACTTTAATGCCGTTATTTTTTTTCACTTAACTCTTTGAACAGGAGCGGCCGTTTTTCCGACCCAGGGACATGATGCGTCATAATAACATTAAGTATGATAGCTGCAGACTGAATGTGTGGAGTAGACCAATCAATATTTTCACGTGCAGCCCGAAGGCTGCACGTTGAAAATATTTATTGGTCTACCACCAAATGATCAATATGGACTCTCCTGATCGCTGTCGTTGAACTGATATGGAAGATACTATCATGGTTCAACGGGCTAAACTGAACTTACAGGTTTCCCTCAAACCTATAGCAGAATGCTATCATTCATATTTTGTTATGTTTTACTGTTTTGTTCCTCCGAAATCAAGTTTATACCATGTTACCCTCAAATAATCAATCTCCTGATTACTGTCATTGAACTGACATCGGAGATATCACCAGGATTTAACGGGTTAAACCGAACTTGCATATTTCCTTCAAAGCTATTGCAGAATGCTATCATTCACATTTTGTTATGTTTTTCTATTTTGTTCCTCCGAAGTCAGGTTTATACGATTTGACGTCAATCATTAACATGTGCGAAATAATGTTGTTTATAAGTTGAATATTCAATTTTTCATCCCATTGAAAGCATAATGTCGGCACGTTTATGATTTCAAGGGACGATGTATTATTCATATATGAATGTTTACCAACCCTTTGGCAGAACCGTTTAACCATGTGAAAACGAGCGGCCGCTTTCAGGTCATATGGTATGTCATAATTTCATTAAAAATGATGGATGCTAAGTGCATGTATGTGGTAGACCAATTAATATTTTCAACGTGCAGCCCCAAGGCTGCACGTTGAAAATATTAATTGGTCTACCACTAAATGATGAACATGGACTCTTCCAGTTGCTATTAGTTAACTTATATGGAAGATACCACCAGTATTCAAATGGTTAAACAATGCTTAGATAGACTGTAGTCCATGATATCTCTCACCCAGTTCACGGCTGACAATTTTCGCAGATTTACAGGGAAGTTAGCCCCCCTCAATCTTCTAAAGATGTCGGTAAACTTAACACTAAGGGTATAGGAATTTCAAATAAAAATTGAAATTTTCAAATGTTAACGAAGATATATCATCGAGGTGCGTATCATTTCGCAACCTTCAGGCATTTTCCTGTTGGGTAGTATAAAAATACGGAAGCTGGCTTTTTACATTTTTTTCACTTTGAACGTTTGAGTATTACTGTCTGTTGAAACCCATTTAAAAACAAGAAAACTTATTTTCCCCCATCTTTTGAAGTCTGTAACTTGTTTTCTGTTCATCATATCAAGAGTGCGCTTATTGTGACATACCTTAACAAAGAGCAAAACTGGACATTTACTTAGTGTTGGTATGCGTGATACTGATAGATATTCTTGATGGTGAATTATCTGTGAACTAGTTGTTTTTGATTAGCATGTTATGAAGAGCCGTGGCTCAATGGTAAGCTGTTGGACTTCTGTGCTGGAAGTCTCGAGTTCGATCCCCGTCCAACCCGCATTGTGTTGTGTCATTGGGCAATGCACTTTATCCCGGTTGCCTACATGGGGGTACGATGACGCAGTGTACTAATGCGTACTGCACGTCGATGGTGGACATGTCTTCAACCGCTGTAACCCTGCTTGAGCGGAACTTGAACAGAGTTAGCATGCCGAGGAGTTGCTCGTCGATGTTCTTTGGTTCTCTCTGGGTACTCTAGCTTCCTCCACCCGTAAAATCGTTACGAACACGATTAGCCATTGTGCATAAGTATGTGACCTTAAACACCAATAAATAAATAATAAATATAAAGAGCCACGTTTCCTTTCTAACTTTTAATAAACGAAAACAACAGACACTCCCAACTTAGTATTTCATAATGTCATGTTCTATCCTTGTCCGATGAATCCCATGATCGGGAGATGTTTGTTCTTTCCCACAACCCCATCCCCAAAACTTGCAGTAAATATCCATAGTTGCATTAAAGAAAAGGTCAACTTTAATTTATCACACGGCTTCGAAATTGCAAACAGCGAAAAAGTAGTTTTTTTTATTACATTGGGCACAACGCTCGCGTCTCATCCAAATGTAACACACTTTATGCGGCTTTATTAACTCTAAATGAAAACACATAACGTCACAGAAATTCGGAATTAACTGTTAATGGCTTTATTATTTTAATTTGTTTGTATACGTTCAAAGCAATAGCAATAAACTGACTCAACGTGACGTCAATGGCATATTCGCAGTAATAGGAACTATACAATTTATGCGCTTTGTCCATCGAAACAACACCTTTGACTATCATTGCTTTTGCTAACAAAATTCTGTTGTGTAGAACCGTGTTGGAAACATGTTTGTGAGGTTTTTATAGCTGGGGTTTCTCTTATCCAAAACACAACAGTATATGCTAAACTCAGTGGCAAAATCTTAATTTATGTATTAACAATGTTGGTATAGAGCTTTGTGTGATGATTAAAATGTTCAAATATAGCTAATGTACCTTGTCCTCTAAATACCTCGCCAAGAGGGTGACAAACCAGTGCTTCAATTCTGTTAAAAAGATGCAAGAAGAAAGAGTGGACGTAAATATACGAAGACACACTGTTAGGGTGGATAAATGTATCACAGCAGAATTGCGAAAATGCTCCAGTCAATTGAATTTGCAAAATATATTTTACGTTTTCATAATTCTTCACACATGCAATATCAAGGAGTTTACTTATAACCTTTAGTGCCAGTAGCTGTTATTACACGATGGTCGCTGGGGAGAATAATTTGTATGATAATCGGGGCAAACTTTACGATGCATCTCGGGCCTTAATGCATTTTGAGCTCAGGGTGGCGCGGTCAGAAAGTTGCAATTTATGATGGTGAATAAACCTCTTCATCCACACTAAGCTCGCTTAATCGCTGTATCTATTTAGCTGATACTCTTTGTAACATTACGGTTCATCTCAGGCCAGCCTGTTCTATCGCTCTTAAAATATCAACAGTTCGACATATCTAATAACTTATGTGTCATACTGCAGACTTACCTGGGCGCTAAGCCCAGGTAGGCATGGGGTGTGACGAAGACCTTATTAGATATCCCCTTCTACCGATATTTTGGGCTGGTAAGAAATGTGTGTCCCTTTAGTGCAAATGTGACGCTTCATAAGAGTGCGGCGCCACAGCGCACCTCATATTGAAGCACTGGAACACACAAATACATTATTTTTTTATTTAATTATAGGGGTTAACGATACTTTCGATAGCCATGGTCACCCCATGTCGGACAGTTTTACGGGTAGAGGAAGCCGGATTTCCCGGAGAGAACCACCGAGCAGCGGCTATCAGCTGTCAGACTACACGCAAACAGAGTTAGCATTGGTTGAAGACAAGTGTACCATCGACGTGCAGTAAGCATTAGTACACATCGCCACAGTGGCCCCACGTAGGCAATCGGGATTAGGAGCCTTGCCCAAGGCTGGGTTGGAACCGTGAACATTTCGGTTTGAAGTGCAATGCAGTAACCCCTGAGCCATTGCGTTACCCATCAAAATGCATAAATTTATAATAACAGACAAAAGGATAATAACAAAAAACACTAAATTAAATAATTCGAAAATGACTTTAAACAATATTTTATAACTTTATTTGCAGATAATTGATCCTTACGCTCCACTCTGTACATACATTAGTCATAACACATGTGGACAACTGTTAGAGACAGACTGCGCTTCCTCATCCTGGAATGCGACATTTACGATTTTTGAGAAAGGATTTGGCCAAAAACGAATTTTCATTTCTCCGACTAATGGAAGCGTTCAGTTTGGACACGGAAATTTCACAAATGCTTTCAAAGGAAGAGTTAATGGGACGATAAGGTAAGGAGAATAGAATAGTTCTTCTTCAAGTCAAATATATAACAGAACGGGACGTTCGTTTGTCATTGCTTTTACAGTATGGAGTGTTTTACCCGGAGAACTGGGTGGGTTATGTTTCTTTTAAAAGACTAATCACCAAAAAGAAGCCGATTGCTTGGTGCCCATAACTGCTAATTTGGGTTATGTTTTTTTTTTAAACAGACTGATAACCAAAAAGAAGTCTATTGATTGGTGCCCATAACTGCCAATTTCAGTTTTTTTCTTCATAATGTTTTTCAAATCCATTTTGAAGATTAGAATAGTCTTTCACATCATTTTCACCAGCAAATAGCTTGGTTTATTCATCATCACCCAAACAGAATTTTGTGGGGATTATGCAATGGCTCCTGTCCGTGTGTCCGGCCGTCCACCTGTGCGCCCGTCTGGACATTTTGTGATTGCGATAGCGTGAACAAACATCTTGGGAAAAACTGGCTATGATTGAATATTCACCCATTTTTAATGAGTTTTGCTCGAGTTATGCTCTATTTGGTTGAAAATTTGATGTTTGTCCCATAATGGCTTTGTGAGCGCGATAAATTGAACAAATATAATCGGATTTGGTATACCCACACTTTATGGAAGTGGATATTCACCCAGTTTCGTCAATTTCTGTAGGTGTCATGTCCCTTTGAGTGAAAATTCAGTATTGATGTCATAATGTCTTTGTGAACGCGATAACTTGAATATTTAAATACAATCATATTGTGGGACGATCTGGCTTGTTTTGATATTCATCAAATTCCGTCAATTTCTACAGGAATTATGCCCCTTTTTGTTAAAAATTCGATCTTTGTGTGATATTGACATTGTGAACGCGATAACTTGAACAAATGTAATCGGATTTTGACAAAACAAAACAAGTGATCTCGTGCGTCCGACTGTGCGTCTGTGTGTACATTCCACAATACGTCCCCGAGTCAGTCTGCTAATTTTAGGAACGCGTTAACTTGAACAAATGTAACTGGATATTTATGAAACTTGATACAGACATTCTCTGTCGGAAGATCTTGAAAATTCGATGTTCGTCTTATAATAACGTTGTGAACGAGATCAGTTGGACAAGTGTAATTGAACTGTAATAAACTTTGTTTATCCCTACAAAATGGGAAGATGTCGCTCCGATTGGATATTCGTCATTTTCGTCCATTTCTGTGGCAGTTCTGCTCATTTTTGTGTTTCTCCCATAATTACATTGTGATCGCGGTACCCTGTATAACTAACAACTGGTTGTAGGAAGATCTGGTTTGGATTTGATATTTCCCCCAAGTTCTTTGATTTCTGGAAGAGGTATGCCCATTTTTGTTGCAAACTGAATTCGGTGTCTGCCCGTTGTTAAACGCGCTAATTTGTATATGATTTTGATAAAAAAACAGAAATAGGCCATAGAGTTGCAAAACAAGCAAATATGATGACATGGCAAAATCACCCGCCCCTCAAAGAGAGTGGATCGAAATGCCCATGAACAAGAAATCGACAAAAGTTTGAGAACACCGATAATATTTGTTGGTTATCGCATTCAGAAAGTCATTATCAGACAAGCAACAGTTTTCTAAAAGGGCATAATTGGAACAGAAATTGATCACAATGGGTCAAAATTAAAATTTGGTGAATTCTCACACCCGATTATATTTATTCAAATTATCGCAGTCATTATGAACGAAACACCATTTTTTCAACAGAGACTCCGACAGAATTGTAGGAAACTGGAGAAATATACAGTTAGAGAGTGATCTTCTCCCAGTATATGGGTATGCCAAGTTTTCTCAAAATTCGATCATATTTGTTCAGGACTCTATACAGTTATTCAGCCGGAGTTTCCTGTTTTTGAGTAATTTCACCCCCACCCACCTCCCCATTAACGTGACAGTGGAAATTTGGCATTCAAATACCCCCTCCCCACCCTTCACAAATGCTCATAATGTACGCAGTTACAAAAAAGATATCAATCTGTACACAGATTCAAAAAGATCTCAATTTGGCCGTTCCCATAGTGACCACACAATAAAATCTTATTGCATCATACAAACATATGGAATTAATGACAATTGGTTACTAAATTCACACCATTACAACATAAAATATTGGCACATCTAGCCGTTTATTTGGGATATCCAGTGGCCCTGAATATGACCCTGCAATAGGTAACGAGACGTCAACCGATTGCGTTCTCAAAGTAACAATGTGATAAATAGCGAATTTTCAAAATTCTTCCAGAATTTCTGCCCTCACCCCCACCCCATGCCATGTTTTACAATATATCTATTACAGTTGTTTGAAGTTCATGCAAATACTCAGAACCCAACATTTAAATGTTCAAATCTTTAGTCCGTATGCAACAAATTAGAAGAAACGTCTATCACATGCCGTCATAAAAGTGGAGAAATGTTCAGAAGGAAACAAGTGTATTCATTTGGATGGTGGGTATTCAAAATAATTAAGGTTAAATAAATTAAATAGATACATAAATAATTTATTTATTGGAATGTAACTAAAAACAGCTCTGATCGCATCGTGTCGGAAATAAATAAATAAATAAATAAACTTTATTTTGCAGCATACAGAAATACGATATAAGTTAATAAATAACAAGGTAACTGTACACTGCATGGAAATGGCATAGCCGAAGAGGCTGAAATTCTGCCAATCCGAAAGGCTGTCTTCTTGCCATCCCTTTGGCTGTCTTCTTGCAATCCCTTTGGCTGTCTTCTTGCCATCCCTTTGGCTGTCTTCCTGCCATCCCCAAGGCTGTATTCCTGCCATCCCCAATAAATAAATAAATAAATAAATAAATAAATAAATAAATAAATAAATAAATGAGCAGTTTTATTTTATCACATCCATATGCTGAAGGTGTTGTGTACAGTACAGCCGCCGTATACTGGCCGAATCCACGCGTGAGAGGCGATGTCCACGCATGCCTTTACCAGGTAATAAAAATCATCATCAGCAAAATTTTAATTAATGAATCACCGGATTGTACCATTAATTTTTAAATTAATATATTAAATTTTGGATGATTATTCATATAATTAGTGTTTGAAATCTAATATTATTGTGTCCGTGGAAATATTGATTGCTCTCCTGTGGAAAGTGACCAGGCCACGGAGGCCGTACTGTAGATTTAGAGACTTAAATCCTTTGAAAGCATGTAGGAGTATACCCCCACGCAAAATAAAATAAAAATCTACTATTATTGTGTCCGTGGAAATATTGATTGCTCACCTGTGGAAAGTGACTAGGCCACGGAGGCCGTACTGTAGATTTAGAGACTTAAATCCTTTGAAAGCATGTAGGAGTATACCCCCACGCAAAATAAAATAAAAATCTACTATTATTGTGTCCGTGGAAATATTGATTGCTCACCTGTGGAAAGTGACTAGGCCACGGAGGCCGTACTGTAGATTTAGAGACTTAAATCCTTTGAAAGCATGTAGGAGTACACTATGCCTCATAACTAGTTACAAAAACCTCTGCATGGGCATAAAACTGGGACAGCTTGTTGTTAGTTTGGCAAATCGAGGTAGCCACGACAGTCTTAACATTTGACGTGGTAAAGACTGAGACAGTTTGTCCATGTCGTGGTTGGCCAAGTCTCGACCCCCTCCCCCAGTGTGGTTGCGATTCTGTGCAGCATATTAAGGATCTCGTTTGTACCTTTCAGCGCCTCGTGTTGCTCGAATTCGATTCAAATACATGCGGAGGACATGGGTGGTGCAGTTGGTTCCTGTTTCTTCTCTCATCAGTTTCTTGTTACTACAATGCCGACGACAATTCCGACAGAAAGTGCAAAATCCTCTTCAAAGGTAAGCATTGCTAGATGACAGATGTCATGATACATTTTTCAACTGAAGATTTGGCTGTGGGTCCTGATTTGAGATTGCTCTGTAAAGTTTCTAACCATGTCATTATATCGAATCTGGATACCATTGATCAGGGGAGTTAGTCGTATTGTTGTGACATAGTTGATATTCCTGACAAGACCCGCGTGTATTAAATTAATGCCATGTTTATTAGCTGACTAATTCAGTATTTACGCGACGAAGAGGGTTAGAATATATATTTGTAGAAGAATGTCAAACTGAAAAATGGAAGTTGCATGTTTTTGTATAGCTATTTAATGTAAGCAGTTAATCACTTGAGTGCAAACACAAGTTGAATTGGCCAGCAAGATAAATAACAAATACAGCCAATGCGAATACGGCGAATAACCATGAAACTATACATATATAAAAAATATTCTTATTCCAGAGGCCAGCTAATAGCCTCAGATTTGTCACAACTAGACCACAGATTTGTCACAACTTGGCCGCGACTCACCTTCGGCAGGCCAACGTGTTACTATATATTATTATTAACTATATTTAAATTTCAATCGCTCACACAACGTTTACAAATGATCATTATGTAGCAGACTAATGTCATTGGATTCATGATTGATTTATCCACTCCTGTACTGGTCAAGGTCAAGCGTGTTTCGTCGCCTGAGAGCAAGAATGTTCTGTGTCCCATAGGGGACATAGGTCATTCTGGCACTAATGCGACGAATTACGAATGCCCCATTCGCCAGTATCTGCGATGCGATACTGAACGAAGTTTATACACGAATAACTTTTAAAGTGACACGAAAGATTTTTTATACAGGTAAAATGTATATATATGTATATATTTATATTTATGCTGTACCATTTTGCTGATAACGACGTTTAAAACCAATAAATAAATACAAGCATAGTCCCCCTGCGGAATATACGGGAATGTTCTACACCCAGTCATGGCAAACAAGATCTGTTCTACTGGTAAATAGGATCTAGTTACCAATGCCATTAGGACTTCAGTGTGCAACATAGCACAAGCGATTGGCAATACTTGACTTTATATTCATGTTGCCCATGATATAACCCAAATGCTTACAATGACGTTAAACTCAAATAAATAAATGATACATGCATATTTCCCATCGTCAAGCAACTCGTACTTATTCCATCCTCACATTTGCCGGGTCAGTTTGTCCGGAGTACAGAAGTTATCTATATCCAATCGTTCGCCTACACAGAACTACAATGCTCGTTGGCTGTGCTTTAATTTACAAGGCGATCGCATTCTTGACTGACAATTGATCATCTTTGAGGACCATAATTTCTTAATACTTCTATGAGAAGGTTCTTTTCCAAAACCCAAACATGCCCATTATGTATGAATATTATGCATCAGTTCCTGGTGTCAGAGTAATACCAGTGGGATTTTGCTATATGGTTTTCCATTTTCTTGTACATGTTCATATAGTCCTCGAAAATCAAGATAAGTTTTTCCTCATGTTCGGACCATCGGTTGCTTTCTTTGTTCCTTTAATCAATTATGGCTAATACAATATCTCTTGATGAGATCCGAAATAATACCAACTTTGATTTCACGACAAAATTGAATGATATTATTTCTAGCGATGAAGAAGACCTCGCCCTCCCATTTAATTCTCTTGACTCCGGTTGCCACTACTTTACGCCCAAACACTTTAAAAATGAAATTTCAAGCAAAATGAAAACTCTCTCCCTACTCAACATCAATTGTTGAAGTTTGAATGCAAACTTTGAAAATATGCACAACTTATTGGCTGACCTGCAAATTATAACTTTTTCGATGTAATTGGAATTACAGAAATATTTAACTTGAAATCTGACGTTGAGTACCGGCTTGAGGGCTATCACCCGCTAGTGTCCCGTACACGTCCTGACAACGATGATGGGAGGGGAGGTGTAGGAATGTTCATAAATGATAGTATACCCTACAAAATACGAAATGATCTGTCAGTCTCCATACCACATGTCTTTGAATCCCTCTTTATAGAAATATCTCTGAAGAAAAAATGTATTACAGGCCAAATACAGCACCTAAAGCAGACCTGGACTTGTTCCTCGTCAAACTAAATGAACTGCTAGACTCTTTAAGCAGGGATAATATTGTAGTCTACCTCATGGGTGACTTTAACATAGATCTGCTTTGTGTAAATACCCACAGTGAAACGAATACTTTTATTGACTCGTTATTTACTGCTGGTTTTTTGCCAGCCATTACAAAGCCTACCAGAGTTACGGAGTTTTCCGCTACCATAATTGATCATATATTCAGCGATAATATTACAAAGTTCACGTCCGGAATTATAATTACTGACGTCAGCGATCATTTTGCCACATTCTATGTAGATGAAATAGATAAACGTCCTCCAGTTGCAACGCCTATTTATAGACGGTCAATGAAAACTGAGAATGTCATCCGTTTTAAAAGACTCTTAACGGCTTGTGATTTCTCTGATGTTATCAATGACGTTTGTCCTAACTCGGCATACAATCGGTTCCTGGATAAATTTCACATAGTATTTGAACAAGCATTTCCCCTAAAAGCAACCCCCTATCGTAAAAAGCATATAAAACGAGAAGCATGGATGACCTCTAGCTTAATGCAGTCGTCCCAAACTAAAAGTAAATTGTATGTTAAAAAACTAAAATTTCCTACCACCCAAAACACATCGGATTACAAAACATTCCGCCAGGAATATAATCGCTTGAGGCGAAAGTGCAAAGCAGATTATTATAATCAAGTACTACTTGAAAACAAACATAATATTAAAAAAACGTGGGACATCTTGCGAAAGGCAATATACAAGTCAAATAACAGCCGACAACTGCCGCCTTCCTTCATGGACGGGAATATTGAATTATCCGACCCTAGAATAATTGCGGACAGATTTAACACATTTTTTGCTAACATTGGTATGAATATAAGTGCCCAAGTGCCCCCGACACAACGTCACTTCTCAGAATTTCTCTGCAATCGTAATAATGGAGATTCATTTTTATAACACCTACTAACGCACAAGAAATAGTGATCTGTGTTAATAAATTAAAAGGCAAACCAAGTACCGATAGTATTGATATGTCTACCAAACTGCTGAAAAAGGTTATATACGAGATAGCAGACCCTTTGTCTTATATTATCAATCTATCTTTCGCAGTAGGTAGAGTACCAGACAGAATGAAGTTAGCCAAAATCATTCCTGTCTTTAAATCAGAAGATCCTCAACTTTTCACCAATTATCGCCCTATCAGTAACCTTCCAACATTCTCAAAAATACTCGAAAAATCAATGTACTCACGATTATACACTTTCCTTGACGAGCAGAACGATATATATAAGTATCAGTTTGGGTTTAGGAAGGGTCATTCGACTGTGCATCCCATTTTATATCTATTAAACAGTGTTGCAGAAGCAAATGATAAAACTTCAAAGGATTGTACACTATCAATTTTTCTAGATTTTTCAAAAGCATTTGATACCATAAATCACTCGATTCTTTTGAAGAAGCTTGAAAGCTACGGTATAAGAGGTTTAGCTAACTCCTGGTTCGAAGATTATCTAACAAGTCGGTGTCAGTTTGTATCTTTCTTGAACAGCACATCGGAAGTAATGGATGTTTCCATTGGTGTACCACAAGGTTCAGTTTTAGGCCCCTTTTTCTTTTTATTATACATTAACGACATCAGCCAATCCACCCTACTTAAAGTGCTGTCTTTTGCAGACGATACCACAGCTCATGTGTCGAGTGGGAACCTAGATACTCTGTTAGATGAGACCAATACTGAACTCTATAAAATCAGTGAATGGTGCTCTGCAAATGGATTATGTCTTAATGGTAGTAAAACCAAATGTATGCTGTTACACCCGCAGAACGACTCGTATAATGCCGCCAATAAAAATATATCTTTGAACGACATAGACATTCCATTTGTTACCAACAGACTTGAGGAAAACTCTATCAAATTTTTAGGGGTCAACCTGGACGAAAATTTAAAGTTCAAACAACACACGTCTGCAGTTTGCCTAAAGATGGCAAGGGCAATATTTGCCCTTAACAGGGCAAAAAGAATCCTTCATTTGAAAGCCCTGAAGATATTGTATCAGTCATTGATACATAGCCATATGTTGTATGGTATACTTGCCTGGGGCCATGTTCCCTCACCCTCAACCAGGAGAATTTCAACACTCAAAAAAAGGCTATCCGTATCATAACAAATCGAAAATATACCTCGCACACCGAACCCTTATTTAAAAACTGTGGAATACTGAAGTTTGAAGATTTGTATAAGCTACATGTGCATCTTTTTATGCATGACTGGTACCACAATAAACTTCCCATGTCATTTGACAATACTTTCGAAATATACACTAACCCTTCTGGAATGGAAACAAGACCTCAAACCAAGAACTCGCTTTCCTGCTGATCTACCGATTCATTCTGTCCCGAAAATGTGGAATGATTAAAATCTCGAAGTAAGGCAAGAAAGCAGGCCTCTGTTTAAAAAGATAATAATTAATTCATTCTTGAATGGATATTCTTCTGACATTACTTGCACCAATCCATTCTGTCCAGATTGTGGCCCAGCATAAAATGATCTCATCCTACCAACTATCGCTATTTCTACAATTAATCCTAAATCTAAGACTTTTCAAATCACCACTTGTTTTTTTTATTACCTCCGAACATGGGGAAAGCTTCATGAAAAGCCTCTCTAAGGGTTCACTTATTGTGGAACGGGGAGGACAAAGAACTAAACTGCTCTGATGTCAGGACAAAATAAATCATATCTGGGAATGGCAGGAAGACAGCCTTTCTGGCTATGCCATTTCCATGCAGTGTACACTTTTTATTGTTATTTTGTATTTATGTAAACTGTACATGAGGATACTGCAAAATAAAGTTTAATTTCATTTTTCAAGATTGGCATTAAAAGCGAATAAACGATAAAGGATAAAATCATATTGTAAAGCTACCTTTCAGTGCCGAAATCTTTTCGAAGTTCCCGGTGACTTCACATGGACATAAAACAGTATTTTGCTTATGTTTTCTTTAATAAACTGCGTTATCGAAATATAATTTTCTTATGTGTATAAATATTCAGTTCCATTACCCCCCCCCACCCCCCCCCCCAAAAAAAAAACAAAAAAAAAAACAAAAAAAAAACAAAAAAACAAAACAGCAAACCGCATGTGCATGGAAATGACCACGAATACTGCTGATAAACGAGTATCATGTCGTGCTAGCATACCATGCTACTTTTCCGTAACAGGCACAACAAGTAGCCAAGGTTACGCATTCCTTGGCGATTTGAACCAGGTTCTGATGCACATCTAATCCCAGTTCCTGGATTTGCCCTTGTAGTCTGTTCCATCCTTCGTTTGCTGTGATATATTCTGTCATGGACCCTGCTTCAACTGACGGTAACGAAGATGTTTTCACAATAGTACAGTTATAAGTCGATAGTGAATTACCACTAATCTTCACACAGACTGGGATTTCCACCCACACAGTACGTTTCACACGCCTAAAAACAGCATAAACAGTAAAAAGCAAAGTATCATCCAATGGGCATCGGTGTTAAACGTGAGGGTGCACTGGATGGGAATTTCCCATTTTCGACTCTTTTAGCAAAAAGAGGCGTTTTCCTCGGATAGAAACTCCAATTCGCATGTCGTTTGTGGTAATTCGCCCTCAATGCTAAGCATGTATTTTCTTGTTTCAGTTTAAGACTATTGCTATAGCTGTTTATGTTCTGACAAGTGTCATCGTCGGTGCTGCCTTTACTCTTTGTGTACTTATTTGTGCCTGCAAAAAGAGAGGCTCGAGACAAAACAAAAGAAGAAATCATAGATGCCAATGCAAAGGCGAGAGACACGCCGCCGACCGAAGGAGGACATGGCAACAACTTTATTATATCACGTAATTAATTCAATTATTTGAACACCTCGGCGTCTGCTTGGCAATTTATTTTAAGAACTCAAAATATACTAGAATAGCCGTTTTACCGATCTTCTCACGCTATCAGTTTTTATTTCACCCATTTTTATACACATTCAGACACAAAGACGGTGACAAAGGAAAACAATGTTAAGAATAGTGAATCGTCGGTGGCAAGTGGATTATTTTAAAATACACACAAGTGTATACTGTTATATATATATCGAGCCGTAAGGCCGTTGTGTGAGTTTATTGACGACAGTGACTTTATATCTTCATACCCATAGTGTAAGTTTGAATCTCAAGTTTATTAAATAGGTTTTGCACCAACTCTTCAAATAGTTATAATTGGATGAAATAGAATCAACCATCACTTGCCTGGAATACTATTCTTGCCCTTCTGTTCACTGATCAGTTCGTTAAGGTAACATGTAATTAACCATTCATCTAATGCGAATAGGAGACAACACTTGGTAAACATTCTTAAATATCTAATACAATTCACGCTTTGCAAAAAAGCATAGCTTTCGGCCCCTCAACGGAACGAGCCAAACGGGGTCGTTCCATGAGGGACCGTCGGCTATGGTTTTGCGGTATAAATATGAAAGCCACATTTTGTGAATGGTTAACAAAATATTTGCTTAGTCGTATCGTCACGAAACTAGTATCCGTGTATCCGATAGTCATGTAAACCATACAGTACACGGGAAAGTTGACGACTACTAAATAAATGTGTCACCCTTTGTCTATATTTTCAAAACAAGGCAAAGAAAACATCATGTGTTTAGCCCAAAGACCAATTCGTCATCCCTATTTTATCCTCCTCCTTAAATTTGAAAAATGGCGCGATTTTGTTGATTGCAAATGCCCATTTATGGGTGTTTTTAAATATTGGGCAACCGCTCTGCAAAACATATTCCAACTGAACAAAATTCCGTGTGATAAAGCGGCCACCATTCCGCCACCCTTCCCTATACGCTCCTGGCCTATCTTTTAATAGATATGGCAAGGATCGCTCATTATCTAATTTAAGATCTCCGAAGGCAGTGATTTTTCTTAAACAATTACCTTTTCTGGTATTCTGGTTTCGTGACCAGAATCACTATGAACAGAAGCAATGTTTTTTTTAAACGATCCACCATTGCAGCGCACTGGAGCTGTTTTGGAACATTTTCCGTTATCTTTTACACACACATTCGTAAAGTGCATAATTGTTACTGGGAGTTCGCATGAGGCAGGCAGTTTTTCGAAAGGACTACGGCTTGATAATTTGGGTATGTCAGCACGTGACCGCCAATTATCTTTCGTGACGTAATCTACTTGTGTGGGGAGAAAAATCATCCTCGATGAGTCTGAAGGTGAGAATGTCAAATCTCACCCTCGGGGCAAGATATTTGAACCAGACCCTCCGCAAGCCTCGAGTCTGGTTCAAATACCTTGCCCCTCGGGTGAGATTTCCCCATCCCACATCCCGACTCATCGGGGATCATAATAATCCCTCTGGTTGCATTCCTAATGAAAGTTCCATAGCCTGCTCTGTAGATATTATTTTTGACTTTTGCGTAGTCTTTTATTTGTGATGATGTGAGTATAGCAAATAGAGGTTATTAACGATGATATGCCATAAAGAAACTCCGGAGTTTTTGTTCATTGCCTATGTTAGACATGCGTTGTGAATGTGTTTCACAGATCTTTCAGGGGTCTGACTTTTGGCAGGTATCAAATGTAACAATACTATATGAATTTCCTGAGAGATGCCGTCATGAGAAAATGAAAAAGACCCACCCACCCCCCGCCCCCCGTCCCCTATGTACTTTCTGGTCTGGAGTTCTATTTCTACATCATTATGTTTTTTCCTGTGTCTGCGTCATCGAGATACCACTGTACCCGAATGTTTTACTATCATGAAAGCCTACAGTACGTGGGTAGTGTATTATCACTAAATCGCCCGTGGCGTGGCGATTCCACCCAAGAAATAGTTGGAGATTTGTTGCAAACCATAACAAGCACAAGCAAATTTTCAGCAATTGGACCTCCGGGTTAAACCCGGAGGCCCATTGGCTGAAACATTGTTTGTGATTTTTGTCCATATGTGCAGAATTTGAAAGTGATACTTTGGGTGATACCTCCACTCTGCGGGTGATTTTGTTACAATCCACTCTCCACGTACTGTACTTCCTTTTTACATTCGAAGTTTCCATTACTCCTGATGTCCATCAGCATGATGAGGTCGATATGGTCCCCCTGCCTCCTGTTGGTACAGGGTTCTCTCTTACGATCTTTGTTTTTGTAGTGTGCATGATACTTTTATTACTGTCGGATGATATAGAGACCAACCCTGGACCTATACGCACCTAAACACACTGATTACCCCCACACACAAAACTCATTGCGAATATGGCATCTGAATACTTGTAGTCTGAACCCTAAATCATACATTATCCACTGTGAATCCGAATCCTTCCATATTTGGCATTTAGTGAGACATGGCTACAAAGCCACATAGCCGCGTTTGGCATTATGATCCCTGGGTTCCATTGATCAGGTGAGTTAGGCTTGAGCGTCCAACAAGGGGGGTGGGTTGGGGGGGGGGGGGGGGTGGGTGCCGTAGCGTTATATATTGAAGATGATATTAGTTTCCAACAGATACCTTGAAATACTTAACACCGAGTGCTTATGAGCGGAAGCATTTACTAGATGTGAAAGATTGATGTTATTAGGGGTGTTTTTATCACCCACCTGAAAGCCCTGCTGTTGTATGGCATACCATGTCGGCCTCTATCGAAATTGCAAAAGATTCGTCCACTGATGGCATCATAATAAGAGGATATTTCATTGAAGGCCAGAATCTTGCCACGAGAAAAAGGCTTTCCAACATACTAAATTGCTTCAATCGGAGATAGCTTGTGATCAAGCCCACGTTCTTTACCGAGTCGTCAGCCTCACTGCTAGACTTGTTTACTGTTAGCAATACGGTGAATGTGCGATGGTATGACGTCTTGGACTCTTTCTTCCCAAACTTAACCCGCTACCGCAAACCAATTTCTATTGAAACTGAATTCATAAAAAAAAACTCCTGCCACTTTTAAAAGACGCATACGGCTATACTCACAGGGGAATCGCGATAAACTAAACAACGCTATTCAGAACGAACAGTGGGGCGTAATCTTTGATGAATCATGTCTCGAAACTGTTGTCACAGAATTTTCCACCAAATTATCACAACTTGGATCATCTCAAACAAAATCATCACATATTGGATAATCAACCTGAATGGATGCATAACGAAATATGGCTGCTTATTCGACAGAGAAAACCACTTTACCGAGCAGCAAAGCGTCGCGGTATTCTGCATGCTTGGGCCAAATATAAAAAAAGAAACGACGTTGTAAGGCAATCCAAAACGCCAAATCTAATTGTCTTACAAAAGTACAGAACACACTGAATAGCAGTGAGACGTCCAGGCCTCAATTGTGGAAAACATTAACAAAAACTTAATTGCTAGGAAAAATTCTAGTATTCCGACAATTACTCATCATAACAGAATGCACATTTTTAAAAAAACTGGCACATAAATGAGGGCGTTTGGCTAAAAAAGTTGTCACATAAATTCAAAATCACGAACCTGGTATATTCGTGATTTTCGCAGAAACCGGGTATATAATTTTAGATTTTCTCCTAGTAAAGCGAACAAATAATAAGTTAAATATATCAATATGAATGCCCACGTCATTAATTACAAAAAACGTAATCTTCTTCTACTGTGTACAAAATGACCAGTCACTTCCCAATTTTCATTACCGGTGATCTTGGATTAAGAAGTCGTGTATTGTGTAAACAACGCATGCTTTGTTTCTTCACCAGCCAACAATAGACCTGATTATCAATTGTCTCTAATTGTTGGTGGTACTTTCAATCAATCAATCAATCATCTTTATTCTTTTGTACCAACTACATGGTGTCTAAGAATATAATTAGAAAACATATACTACAATTTATCACAATTGCTGTTGTTGCGCGTACGCAAAAGCTGGAAAAAACATTATTCTTTCTGTATAATTACCACTACAAAATAGTACAGCAGTTCGACTCTAGTGCAATAAATGTTCGGTCGAGCCTTCGTCGTTTACTGAACAATTTCAACGAATCCTTAATTTATTGAGAACGCCTCCCCGGACATCATTTAGAGGAGTTGGAGCGAACATCATGTCTATTATGCCATATCTTTAACATTCTTGTCTTTGGTCAACGGGAACGGGAACATTTACGCGCACTCGCCCACACCTACTTCTCTCTAGTTCGAAGGAGTATTCGAAATTTCAAGACGAAACAGGTAATAATCCTAACACTCATTCAGTCAATAACTGCTATATTCTCGAGGGGGGGGGGGGGAGGGAGGGGGAGGGGCGCTAACCAATTTTAAAATAGTAATTATTTAATCTTTCTCTGCTCTATTTTGTGAAGAGTCTGTTAAAATTATCAATAAAATGGCAAAGTTTAATCAATTCAGTTAACTTGGCGTTGAATAAGCAGGCGAGTTACCACTCACTTGGTTGTGTACTTTCCCGTTGACCAAAATCAAAGATTAACACAGTAATAAAATGACAAAGGTTTCAATCCACATGCCAATCAGTTACCGTATAGATCTTGGAGGTGCGAATTTTTATTTAAAAATGCACAACTAAAACAATGATATTATATTAATTTATATTCCGTTTGTTGTATTTGATTTTATTCTTTTGATCTTTCTCGAATAAATATATAAAAAAAATGTTTTTATAGTTCTCCCGCATAAAATACCTATGGCACAAAACAATCTCATTTGGCACAAAAAATTCTCATTTGCACAAAAAATATTCAGATTTGGCACATTAAAATATTGAGCCAGCATGAACATTGGGCCCGATTTAATAAGTCGCCGCCTTTTGAAAGAATATAGGGCTTCCCCACGTGAGCCACTTTTAATTCTTTTTAATGTTTTTAATGCTTTTTAATTACTAACAAATTCCTATTTCCAACTTTATGGAAACAAACCAATTCTCAAAAAATCGCCTTCAAACATTGTTACCAGTTATCACCCCATCTCCTCAGTTAGCTGCGTTTGCAAGGTTTTCGAAAAATGTGTGTTCAAACGTTTAAGTGAGTTCCTAACTAAGAACTATATTCTTAGTCAGTTCCAATCAGGTTTTACTACAGAAACATTTACTCCACAGTCCTCCCACTAAATTACTTGTGCGATGATTTCTGTAGAGCCCCTGATGGAGCCAAAGAAGTCCGGGTTGTCTTCTTTGACGTGAGTAAGGCTTTCGTTAAGGTATTGCACGTGGGCCTGCTTCACAAGTTGGAAGGTATTGGAGTAACAGGTGACCTACTAATGTTTCTCAGGTCGTATCTCTCGGAGAGGTCCCCACAGGTTGTCGTACCCTCCTAGACGTAACCATGGACGCCAATTAAGTCGAGAGTTCTCCAGGGGTCCACACTGGGCCCTTGCTTTTCATTATTTATATTTATGACATTACACATAACCTAAACAGTAGCTTGGGACTCTTTGACGACGACACACCTCTATACCTATTTATTGAAGATCCCCAATTTGCATTACCCATACTAAACGACGATTTAGCAACAGTTGAACATTTGGCTAAAACGTGGCTAGTTAAATTTAACCCACAAAAAACGAAACCAGGTTCATTTTCAGTAAAAGACACAGATATCCGCCGTTAATGATAACAAACATTTGGGATAATGTTGGATAATAAATGTACTTGGAATAATCATATCGACCGCATCTGTTCTAAAGCGTGGGAACGTATTGATATATTGAGAATGATTCAGTTCATACTTGATCGTAAGGTGTTGAAAAAAAAATATTTTGGGTTTATTAGACCTCTACTAGAATACGCTGAAACTGTATGGGATAATTGCACGGAGACTAATGCTACTCCAAATAGCTTAGGTTCGGATAGTCACCGGATCAACCGTCTCTGCCAGTAAGGCCCTAATATATTTTGCAACTTGTTGGGAACCCCTCCGCGAACGTTGCCGGAACAATAAGCTGATACAATTCTTCAAGATTTATCACGGAATAACACCAAGAAATCTCACTGCTAAAGTTTCTTCCATGGCAGCATTTTCTAACTACGATCGCATACGTAGGTCTCAGAGAACCCACTTAATGTTCTTTGCCTGTACATATCTATACCAGAATCCTTTCATACCGAATGCAACGCCCCTTTGGAATTCAGTTCCACTAGCTGCGCGCGACAACACATCTCTTAGTAGTTTCAAAAGATATTCCTCCAGGTCTTCTCCATACCCCAGAACGTCTATCTGTGTGGTCTAGCCCTGGATTATTCCTCCCCTGCCCAAGGCTAGCCCAAGGCTGGGCAACTTCCGAATTGAGGCGTCCAGTGAGTACTAACAAAGAGTTCCCCTCCTCTTTCCCACGTAAATTTCGAGCTCTATTGGTGTATCTAAGGTAAATGTTGTCAAGGGCATGTACACGTAACTACAAACAAAAAGATTAATTTGAAGAGAGAATCTTTGTTTATAAGAAGATATGATAGTGTCACGTTGTATAGTTGTATGGGTGTCTTTCATACGAGCTATACTACTTTTGGGGTAACCAGTTTCCACTGTTTCGCCGCAACAATAAATTCCTCACAAGCTTGACTACTCCAGCCACATTAAGGAGGGGTGGATCAACAACCTCCCCCGTGGTACAGCGGCGGGTCTAGTCTGACCCAGGTAACACACTTTCGTGAACGAGTGTATTTGTGTTTTATTATTTCGCCGATATTTCGCCTCCAATCGTGATTATCTGGAGGTATATCGGCCAGTTTTGTAGAAAATTACATTTTTCGGCCACACTCCGCCATCTTGATTTTCTTTTTCAGTATGAATTCACCTTTTCAACGATACCAGGCAAAATACTTTAGCAATTTCTTCCGGGTAAAAACCTCTGACGCCTACACTACTTAATAAAAGTATGAAGTATCGTGTTCCTGGACCGGAAAAGAGGCCTCGTGGGTTCAAAGGGGTAAGGTTAAATTGTTCAGGTTGCCCTAAGTGGCGAAGTTCCGAATTTCCTATTAATCCTCCTTAGTCAACTGAATATTTCGTTTTGCATAACAAATTTATTTCTGTATAGTTTTCAATCGTGCTGGGTACACGCCAAGACCAGATAGTTTCCAAATTATTTTACCCCCATGTTATTGACACCCGTGCGAATGACTGGGCTCGTGTGAACTGTGATTGAACATTACGGCGCCAACAAAACGGTACCATTTATTGCAGTCGGTGCTCCTGTGCTAGCACAGTGCAACACTGGGTAGATATTCACCTCACTCACAAACTGACCTGGAATGCGCTTTCGAGTTTCTTCATAGACAGGTGAGATTCTGTTATGGTAATTCCGGAAGCACATTACACCTGGTTAAGAGCATCTTAAGGGTTAAGTTGTCAAATATCCAAAGAAAATAAACAATCACTAGTGCATACTGTTTGGAATGTGAACTTTTTTGGGTGCAAAAACAACATACATTGGTCGTATAGAAACAAGTATACGGTATACACATAAACGCAATATTTGTATTTATCATCAGAACAGACCCATTCGGCTCTCCTCGGTCTTTTCCAATTCTCGTCTTTTGACTTCGGAGGCATGAACGGCGGGATATGCCATGTTCTTGGCAGGAAAAAACGACCAGATTGAAATGTAAATACTCTCTATAAAAATAAAAAACGTATTAAAAAATAAATACCCCCCCCCACCCCCTAACAAGTATGCCAAAAACAGGGAGAAGTGATACTGACAGTGAATATAAATTCTCGTGGAAATCCAAATTGAAATTCTTAACGCATTTCTACATTGAACAACGTTTCAAAAATTCGATCTTTCAAGTTTTTGTGACACCAGATTTAAATCCAACCTCTATCAAGGTTGACGGATACGCAAATGTAGGAAAGATTTATAATATAAATTTAGACAATCGTCACTTGAGTGCTAGAATGTCCTATGGGACCTAGAACATTCTAGCACTCAGGCGACGCAATCCAGATAACAATCCTTACCATGAACTTTTCTCTTTAACTACACAATTTTGTGAAGTTTTCTGTTTTAATTTTTATTCCAAACATATCAAGATGCCATTTCTCCCCGTCTTTGTATACTTGTTAAGGAGGGTATTTATTTTTAATGAGAGTATCTACATTTTAAACTAAGTGATCGGGTTTTTTTTCGGCGGAGAACTGGGTATAACCCTCCTTCGATGCACCCGAGGTTAAAGGGCGAGAATCGGAATAGACCGAGTAGAACCGAATGGGCATGTGCTGATGATAAACACAAACATTGCGTTTATTTGTATACCGTCACTATACGACCAATTTCTGCCGTTTTTACACCCATTGATGTCCGAATGAATATAATCTAATGAATTTTTTAGATGTTTGACAACATAACCAAATGTTCGAAACGAAATGCACAAGGCTGACGGAACTACCACAGCAGAACTCACCTGTCGACAAAGAAACAAGTCCAAGCCTGTCTGTGGCCGAGGTGAATATCTGCTCAGATTGGTACAAGGATATCAAAGGAACATCGTCTGCAATGATTAATCATGTTTTGTGGGCGCCCACAATGTTCACACCACCCAGGTCACTCGTACCTATGTCAATAACATCGGTGCAAAACAACGGAGAAACGATATCGTCTTGGCGTGCGCCAAGCTCAACTTGAAACTATGTGGAAATAAACACGTTATATAGAATGAAAAATTTCGTTGAGTAATGAGGATTCGTCGGAAATTCGGAACGTTGCCGCTTACTCCTAACCTGAACAATTCAAACTTCAATACAAAACTTCCTTTCCAAACCTAGTTCAGTGCTGTTTTCTTTACAACCACGAAGTATGCTTTTAATTTGGCCCTTGGGACGACCTATACTTCTGTGCAGCGGAAACGACTTCGTGATTTATCTAATTTTAGACTGTTTTATAACCAATGTGAAAAATGTGTTTCTCGCCGATCATATTGCGGTGCTGTTTCTTTGATTTCCAGTCAAAATGCTGTCTCGGAAAGCGCGGTGACTCAGTGGTTAGACTCAGATTTCAGATAAAGTATTCGCAGTAATCATAAATAATGGTTGCAAATACATATATTTCATAAGATTAGTAAATAGTATACCGTAGGGAGACGGCATAACTAAATTGGCGGTCAACCTGTCACCCCCGGGAAGAAGTGTAACTGCAGACTGTGACCAAATAGATGCATTTGCAGAATGTTTCCCAGCACAAAATCCAGTGGGGGATTGGCGGTTAGGGACTGATACATTGGTACGAAACTAGCTGCTCTAAGTGGCCACTCCATTACTCGGTGCCAGGTTCCCATCAAACAGTCGATGTCGTTCAAAGAGCGATAAAGGGATAAATCTATGTGAACTGAGCGTCAAAGGAGACCAGCGCATTCGGAGGGCATCATGCTGGGTGTGCTCTGCGAATGCACCTGCAGACAAGTCGCGCATCTTTATTGTGCGTGGATCACCTACTGAGCACCAGCAGTGATGCATTTCATTACTCTCTATGGACTTAGCCCATAGAGAATAATGAAACGCGTCACCGCCAATGCTCAGCAAATGTTCTTCGATATTATTGTTGCGCATGTCCGGGATAGAGTGAACAGCTTTTAAAAATTCTCTCTTGTTAATCTGTGTATTTCCTTGCTTAAAAAAGTTCTTGTAAGTTCTTGAAGGAGAATGATGTGAGACGAGATATATTTGAAATCATATAGTTTGTTTACCGTCACTAAAAAATGACTTGAGAGAGGAGAATGGAAGTAAAGAATTCTTAGAACTCTCACAGACAACTAGGGAATAATGGCGGACACGACTACTTTCACCTCATCAATGGGATCTCGTTCACCCAGATTGAAAGATCTACCATCAGCTGTCGCGGAAAGTCTCCGAATTGTGAATTCAAATGAAACTGAGCATCTTATTTCTGACGAACAGAAAAGTTGCGATGGGCAAGGTGAAGTAGGGGCAGTGAGTATAGACATAGATTTACCTGAAAATGCAGCAGGAGACTATCGAAAATATTTTACGCAGTGGCACGATGAATCCACTCCTGTTTACTTTGATTTGAACTGTAATAATAATGTATCAGGTAAATAGCGACAGATCCCCACCCAAGGTGCTTGCACAGCATGTTCATTTGAACTGAACAATATCTACGGGATTCTGGAATAAATCACATCAAGATAAGATATCATTACAGAGATCAAGTCTGAATTTAAAACTGTAAACGATAAACTTAATAGAATTGAGACATGTGTTGGTAAACTCTGTGAAAGGGTAAACAATCTTGAGCATGGCACTGAAATGATCAAAGCTGAAGTGAGTGACCTTAAATCTAACAATGTAGATATGGAGTGCACAATGGATTATTTGCAAAGTGAGGGGAAACAAGCTCGTGAACGTCTGTCAACTATGCAAAAAGACAATGCAACTTTAAGTGAGAATCTGACTGACCTACAAATGCATTCTATGCGTGACAATTTACTTTTCTCTGGAATTCGGGAGTTGGAGACAGATAAATTATCCACGAAAGATATTCTCACTGGTTTTATCCAGGATGAAATTAAAATTGACAGACCAATATACTTTGAAAGGGTACACCATTCGGGGAAAAAGGAGGCGCACAGAACAAGACCAATATGCCGAAATAAAGTCCAGGTATAGTGCATATACAAGGATCTATACAGATATATCTAAAGATGGTGGCAAAGTATCATCAGCTGCTGTTACTGGTGATCATATCACCTCAATCAAAATACCGAATCCGAGTTCTATTTTCACAGCTGAAGTGAAAGCTTTACAACTCGTGCTTGAACACATCGAGAATGCTGAAGAAAAGAAGTCGATTATTTTTTCCGACTCTCTTTCCTATTTACTTGCCTTACTCAGCCCCAAATTGAAGAACCCTCTCATTTTGGAACTTCGTGAGAAATTAACAACTCTCATGTCTGACCAATATGATATCGTGCTTTGCTGGTTACCCGGACATGTAGGTATCGCGGGTAACACCAAAGCAGACAGTGCTGCAAAACAGGCTTTAACCAAGCCTCTCACTGATTTTAACATCCCTTTCAGTGATTTCAAACCACATATTAGTAACTACATCAAATCCCTGTGGCATGCGGAATGGGATAGGGCGACAAATAGCAAGCACCATCGCTTCCGACCAAACATATTTGATCACTACCCATCCAGTAACCTTTGTAGAAAAGATCATGTTATTCTGACACGATGTCATGTTGGTCACACACGACTTAAACATTCCTTTCTGTTAGAGGGTAATAAGCGACCAGAATGTGTTCCATGTCAGCAGGTGTTGTCAGTGGAGCACATTCTTAAATACATTGTACTGATTATAATCTTGTTAAAGGGCAGTACTTCACAGTTGGACCCCTTTGAGATCTGTTTTACAATACGAGCCCACACAAAATTGTATCATCTTTTGAAAGTAATCAAACTTTTTAACAAATTTTAAAATTGTTTTTTTTCTTTTAATCTAGATTCATCAAGTCTCAATTCATCAGGTTGATTTAGAAGTAAACATTATTCACTTATCTCATTATTCATTGTTATTCAAATTATTCTTGTCTTTTTGACATGTCTATTGTGGTTATTGTTTTATTTCTATTCAAACTTTTAATTCATAATTGATATTGACGTTTTACTTTCCACTGATTTCTCGCCATGATATGGCCTTAGCTGCTGATGTGGCGTTAAACACCAATAAATAATAATAATAATAGTTTCCAGGAGATAAAGACAGATGAAATAGATGAAATCGAAATTTCAGATTTCCACGTCTTTGAGCCAAAACACCGCCACAGGCTAGCCAAGATTAGATCAGGTGGTATTTGTATTGCAGTGAAGGAACAATACAAAAACTACTTCTCCATTACACCTGATGACAACGGGAATATTCTGTGGGTGAAATTTAAATTGGGCCAATCTGAGGCGCTCCTGGGAAACGTCTACTTGCCAGTACGATACTGGGAACCTACATGATACATTATACCTATCGATACAAGATAAACTAAATGAAACCACCCATGTTGCCATTGTCGGCGATTTGAACTCACGAGACGGAAAGCTGAATGAACTTTCCGAAAGTGTACAGTAACAAATCGCTTCCATTAACCAATATGGAATTACCATCACCAGACAAGCCGAAGATAAAATCACCAATAATTTTGGGAGAAGGCTTGCGGAGCTCTGCATAAATAATAACCTGTTGATTGTAAACGGGAGGCTGGGACAGGACAGAAATGTAGGTGACACTACTTGCAAAGGAGTAAGCATTATCGATTATCTGATCTGCACCACTGAGTTCTCAAAGCACTTGTCAGATTTCACGGTCGATGATTTCAATGAATTACTCTCTGACATTCACAGTCCAATTGTATTAACACTTAATTGCCTTGTTGATCAAACGAGTGTGTGTGTTTGTGATACAGAGCAGATAACGGTACCCTCCCAAACGCCGATGGCAATAGGTCAAATGTGATGACTTTGTATAAAAATACAGGTATACAGGTATTGTTGACAGCAATGCTGTTATCAGGAAATGGGACCCAAGTAGGATAATGGAATATCGGAAAAATATCAGTCAGCCAATTATAAACCAACTCGAAAACAAACTTGATATTCTAGAAAATTCAGAAAATGTTAATTTGAAAGATGTCGAGGAGGTAAATAAAGAGATATGTAATATTTACCTCGCGAGCGCCATGAAAACTCTTGGCGTAAAACACCTAAGAAAACAAATAAAATATAAGTATAAAAATAATTTAGGAAACACTCCCATTAGGAAACCCTGGATAAAAAAAGAATGTATCACACTGAGAAGGAGTATAAGACTGGCAAAGAAGCGTTTTACTTCAAATCGCAAACATGAAAATTACACCCTACTCGCATCCTTTAGACGGAAATATAAATATGCACTTCGACAAAGTAAATCTCAATATAACATAGACTTAAAAGAAATACTACGACACGTTAAAAAGCAAAATAGTAAAGAATTCTGGAAGATTTATAGGCCGCTGGAAACTAAGAAAACTGAAAAGAAATCCCCGCCATTGAACGCATTTTACGAATATTACAAAAACATGGACAAAAGTGCAGAAGAAATATGTAACATTAGCCTCTCTTTGGATGCAACAGGTAATATTGATACAAGCGCACTGAACGAACCAATTGCGATCGAAGAAATAGAGAAGGCAGTTAAAAAACTTAAAAACGGGAAAGCTCCTGGTTTCGACAAAATAATAAATGAATACATTAAAACAACGTTCACGGAGTTTAAGTATATATATTTAAAGTTTTTTAACTTAATTCTTAAATCCGGCATTCTTCCAAACGATTGGACAATGGGAGTAATCAAACCAATATACAAACACAAAGGTAGCCCTCTACATCTAGATAATTATCCCCAAAAAACACTGCTAAGTAATATCTCTAAATTATTCACCAGTATTCTAAGTGTTCGAATATACGATTTTCTAAATGATAACGGGTTGCTGGGCGAGGTCCAAGCAAGTTTTAAGAAAAATTACTCCACGATTGACTATATACTTTCTTTATGTGCAATCCAGGAATTATTGAAAGTGAACAAAAAATCCCTTTATTGTGCCTCCATTGATTTTTCTAAAGCTTTCGACATGGTGTCGCGCGCAGCGCTGTGGAAAAAACTTATAAGCACACATGTAAATGGAAAAATATTACAAATTATCAAAGATATGTACAATAATATTAAATCCACAGTTACTATTGATGGAATAAATTCGGGTTTCTTCTTAAATAACACTGGTGTGAGGCAGGGAGGAAACTTATCGCCGATCCTCTTTGCTGTCTTCCTAAACGACTTAGAAATGTTTCTATATGATAAACGTTGTAGTGGTATCCGTATCGAATATTGCCAGTCCCCATAGGACAATCTCAAAGTATACTTACAGCTTCTAGTACTGCTATACGCCGATGATACAACACTCCTTTCCAACTCACATAAAGACTTACAAAATGCACTAAATAGTTTCTATGAATATTGTAAAGACTGGAAACTGGAGGTAAATGTAAATCAATCAAAAATATTAAAATTTGGTAGTCGCGAAGGTAAAAATGAAAAATTCTATCTTGGGGACAAACAAATCGAAATAGTAAATGAATTTAAATACTTGGGCGTTTTTCTGTCTAAAACCGAGAAATTTTCTGCTGAAAAAAATCATCGATGTTCAGAAGCCAAAAAGCCATGTACGCAATTATTAATAAGGCACGCAGAAATCAGCTTACACACGACATCGTCCTAAAAATCTACGAAAAGGCCATCATTCCAATTTTAACATACGGTTCTCAAATATGGGGCTGCGAAAACTGTACAGCCATTGAAAAGCTTGAATTATGGTTTCTGAATTTTTTCTTAAAACTTAAAAAAATCAACTGCAAGTAATTATATATACGGTGAACTTGGATTGATACCAATAGGGATTAAAATAAAAATGCGTTGTTTAAATTTCTGGGCTAAACTAATATGTGGTAAAGAAAACAACATTTCTTTCTCCCTTTACTCTATCTTATACATGAACCACATCCAAGGACTGCATTCTAGCCCCTGGATTAAATATATTCCCACACAACTGTACAGCGTGGGTATGGGGGATATTTGGATTAACCAGAATGTGTATAAAACAAAATACTTTGACCTGTTAATAAAAGAAAGACTTAAAGATATATTCATACAGGAATGGAGAGCAGCATTGGAAAAATCAAACAAATATCAATTTTATAGAGCAATAAAGACAGATTTTGGATTTGAAAACTATCTACAAAAATTACCCCTATCTCTGGCAACCCCTCTTTTACAGTTTAGACTAAGGAATCATAGGCTCCCCATTGAGACTGGCAGATGGACGGGGTAGAATTATCCCAGAGAAAATGCAACCTATGCACAACCGACATTGGTGACGAATACCATTTCTTATTAATCTGTGAAAAATTAAGAGATCTGCGTAAGGAATATATAAAACCCTATTACTGGCGACATCTAAGTATGTATAAACTACGAAGCCTCTTTTCCAGCACAAACCTTAACTGAACTTAAAACTCGCAAAATTCATACAAATAGCACAAGACTCCACAAAAACTTCTCACGGCTGAAACCCAACACTCTAAACTACATATTCTTCCCTCACGGTGTCCCCGATTTAGAATAGATTCGACAAAGGTCTGTAAAAAGAAAAAAATACGACACTAAATAAATGAACAAATATTGTCATTGCGAACGAAACTGAATGTAAACATAATTATACCATTCGCCCCTGACTAACTCCCCTTGTGCAATTGGCCCTTTGAACCCTGATGGTTCCTTCCATATCCGTTGAATGGAATTAGCCAGAAGTGTCCATAATCACCAAGGGTGGAGGGAGGACCAATCAATATTTTTAGCACGTCGGAGATGTTGACTGGTCTACCCTACAAATTTACAGAGCAGCCATTATACTTTTCAAATGTACGGTGTGTTATGATCCTGGACCGGAGAAGCGCGCTTGTGGGTTCAGGGGGATAAGGCACAGTGGTCGAATCGGATAAACGAAAACAGATCAGAACAGAAAAAATTGTAAATAGTAACTACACACATCATAAGTGGTAATTGCCGATTTTGTTGACGGCCCGGTGTTGTAACCGTGGGGCCGGTTGCTCCCAATATGACTGTCAGATGACATATGCTGTACTGAGTCGCCAATAAGCTGCGTGACTATTCACCCCGAATGCTGAACTCTTTGTTGCACCTGAAAGGAGGAGAGAAAATATTTTTTTACGTATATGAAGGTGTGAGAAGGACGTGTGCGAGAGTGTATGTGAAAATGCCGGTGAGTGGCTATAGGGTTGGGGGAGGTGATGGTGGGGTGAGGGTGGGGGTCTGGCGTCAGCACAGTTCAATACAGTTGGAGATATTTTTTATCCTAAACATCTAGCATTCCTGGCCTCCTTCCCTTGCATTGAGACACGAACATAAAACACTTTCGCTGTTAGAGAAAATGCTCTTACATTATTTCGTATCAGCGTGCCCTTCAAGGGATTGAAACGGCGGGTAAATGCTACATGTTGTTATTAAAGAGCATATGTTGCAGGTCGCTCCATAAAATTCAGCTAGGATGAAAAATAACCCTTGATAATGATATATCACTTGCAAATGTTATGCTAGTTTAACTTACCACTTAACATGCTCCCTCCCGGACACAGCGACAGAACCAAAATAATGATGCCATATGCGTATTCGCCATTCGTTTAGTCAGCAATAAGCTCTTTTCTCTGGGTTGAGGAGGGGGAGGGTTATTAAACAGCTAGGTTTATATGATAACTATATAGATAACTATCCGCTAATGAGTGAGAGAGAGAGAGAGAGAGAGAGAGAGAGAGAGAGAGAGAGAGAGAGAGAGAAAGAGAATGCCCATACAGTTTTGCTCCTATGAATATGTTTACTCCCTTCTCCCGGACATGTACCTTTATTATTTTCATGTATATATGTATCAAATTATGCAACTTCACTCCATGTAATTGGAAAAAAGTTGAGAAAATAAAAAATGTATGTATATGTATTGGTGTACTTGTTGGAGTGAGCAGAAAGTTTGAACAGACGAAGATAAAAGAAGGGAGTACGTCTACAGTCAGAGCAGTAGGGATTATCACAACTGACAATCGTTGAATAAGATGAAAGAAATTTGGAAGTCAAGTTTTTCTTACACTCGTTTCTGCCGCTGATGTTGCGAGTTGCGTCGTCGAGAGCGTTCCAGAGTTTCGGAACGGTGTATAGAGGGAGTTTATCAAGAGATTTCTTGCGCATTTTCTCTATATGTAATCCTACCAGATTGATTTTCTACTACACTAAATATATCATTAAAGGACGCCGATAATAAACCATTTTCCCAGTCAAAGACGAACAGCAAAGTATGTAATTTAAACAGGTCATCAACCTTAAATAATCTTTCTTCCTTGAATAGAGGGTATGTATGGGCTTTGTATTTTCTTTATTCATCAAGTAATTGAATCGAGTCAACATACTGCACTGCATGCCACTGTGAACAAAAATTGTATTTTCGTTTATTAATTATTCGTAGTGATCGCTTTGCATGTTCTTAAGTTTCTTAGTAGCCCTGGAGCTACCCCATATCTGGACTCTGTATAACAGTTGGCTGTGTATTAAGGCGTAGTATAGTGTTTTCATGCCCCCCCCCCCCCCCCCCAAGGGGAGAGTTCTCTTGACTTTGTTAAGACTATGGCTCGCGAGTTCTATTTTGGAACATAATCGTGATATATGAGCCTTGTAAGTTAAATGACTTTCTTCATCAATGTTTATTCCAAGAAACTTCAGAGATTTGTCAGCTTCGAAGGCTCCAACCTTGTTTATTATTTGGTTGTTTATTTTTAGCACTAAGCAAACATTATTATTGCTTCTTTCAAAAGGGTTCAAAAGATTGTACGTTGTTTTTTGCGCATTCAACATTAGCTGGTTAGCGGAGCATCATTCAAATATTTTTTTAATTGCATCATTAAAATACATTGTTATGGGATTAATATGGGAGCCCCTGAGCAATGCGCAGTAGTGTTATCGGCAATTGAGAAAATGTTGAATGAAGTTGAGTTACTAATATCGTTGATATATATATCGAAGAGGACCGGTCCTAGAATTGAACCATGTGGAACACCACCGCACAGGTGGGCAAAGTCTGATTTATATTCCTCATACATAACATAAACTGTGATCTGTAAGACAGATACCTTCTAAACTATCTGTAAGCGAGACCACGTATGCCATACTTTTCTAGTTTGCCTAATAGTATATCATGATTTAGATCCGTCCAAAACTAATGCTAAGGTAACTGTCATTTTCCTGTTTATTATTTTCTTTTCCGATGCTTTTAAGAAGCTGGAGAACTGGGTGAACTGAGTGAATTGTACTATGTTGCTTTCAGAACCCGTATGAAACATAGTACAATTCACCCAGTTCTCCAGCTCATAAAAAGCATCGAAGTAGAAAATAATAAACTCGACAGGAACAGTACCTTAGCATTATTTTCGGACCTATCTAAAGCATTTGACAGGATAAATCATGACATACTCTGGTGGTTAGAGCATTGAACTTCAACCCAGAGGCGGCGGAAGCACGACAAATTTTCAAGGCTACCCTGGTTCAGCCCAATGGGAGGAAACGTTACAATCGTATATCGGTAAATGCGCAGTGACACACAATAGTGTCTCGTTTAGATGAGCATGAGTTTGGTCACTGTCCTGTCCGTTTTTTCCACTTCAAGTATTTGCCAACCCGAAGGCTAGCCTTCAGGTTGGAAGATGGTCGAAGAAGAAATGGACAGAGGCGACCGAAGGTGGGATTCATTGACCATAAGTTGTTTGAATTTGCAAATAATATATAACAGGAAAGGCTGTATATTAGTACGGTTGTATGAGCTCATTTTAACACATAGTGTAACAACGCAACATGTCTGCGGGAAAAAGTGATGGGCCACTTGCCCCCCCCCCCCCCCCCCCCCCCCCCCCCCCCCACACACACACACAGCACAACCTGGTTCAGCCGCCTCTGCTTTAACCCAAGGCTAGGATGAACTAACACGGGTTAGCGATAGCTTGAATGGAAATTGGCCATCGCTATTTTTGGATTCATCCCTGTTTCGTGGAATGTATACGACGGTCATCCTTCACACACAGGACGTCTCAAATGAGAATATAGATATTCGTTTCTTCATTGTCATTGCTTTCTTCTTAATTCAGCGCTTGCGCTGGGATTATTCAAGTTTGACATGTTTAGAATTTTTTTTTTTTTTGCTGAACAATTGGCGAAAAACTTTCGAACTAAGCTATGGTTACCAGTTTTTCTTTTAAAAGTTAAACAGAAAATATATCACACTTAACGACATCCTGGTTAAACCTGAACGTAACACATATAAGTGGTAGCTGGAATGGAAACTGACAATTTGGATTGTATGGGCAAATGGTGGAATGTTGAGATGAAAGTTGCTGTCATTAACTTAATGTTCTCTATTAAGACAGCCACATGACAAGCCAGGTGAGTGACCAGAATTCTATACTAGGGGGTGCCAGAGTCCGTTTTTTGTTTTTTTAAGTTTGCTTTTTATTTCGGGGGAGGGGGCAGAGATGATAATTAAAAGATCGTTGTTTGGGGATTTGGAGCTTTCTGTAGTTCCAAATAGGATCATCCGGTCCTCGCCCCTCCACCCACTTCCCTGAAGGAAAATGGGAGGAGGGGCAACTACGGAAGGGTCCAAGTTAAGGGAAGTGGGAGACGGGGGCTACATCCAGAGAGTCCTAGTTAGGACCTGTCCCCCACTCCCAGGAAATATTGTTGCCAAAAATTGTTCCAAGAGCGCGTCTAGAGCATTTATAACGTGTGTAGCCCCTATATTGGAGGCCATTTTGGGCGCTATGATGTGTGAAAGTTGCAATAAGCTAACGTTTTTTTTTGGGGGGGGGGGGGGGGTGGGCAGCGATAATTTTAGGGAAGGGCATCCCCCATCGTAACCACTGTGACAAGCACTCCTTCTGTCCCCGCCACGTGTATCAGTCCAATTATTCCGAATTTGCATCAAACAAATCAAAATGACTTTTCAAAATGAGTCTAGAATATGCCGACCAAAATTACAAAGCAGCTCTCTCTTCATTTTATATGGACTGTCAATAATTCCTCCATGTAGGATGCACAATGCAGTGAACAAAACTTGTATTAACAACACTGATAATCTTATATTTCATGCTGTTAACCGCAGTTGGGGGAGATCACCGAACTCACACTGGTCAAAAGGCTGCAGATTCAGGTCCCGCGCGTGAATGGGTTTGTGAAAAAAGAAAAAAAATCCGCGAACTGCTTTTTCTTTTTACAAACAAGAGACTTACAGGAATGTTAGCTCCCTTTAGTTTTCTTCAGTTGAGTGAAGGGTGGTATAAAAATACAGAATCTGATCTTCCACATTTTGTTCCAAATCACTTTTAACGTTTTACTGTTATTCTCTTTCTAAACCTATTGAAAAAGAAAACAACCCTTTCATCATCCTTTCGCACTCGATTGTTTTGACCCAGGATATCACTCGAGCCTTCGGCTCTCGTGATATCCTGGGCCAAAGCAACCTCGGTGCGATAATTCTTAACCTAATCAAACGTAAGTGTAGTTCTGTTTTTAACCATATGCTATTAAATGATAACTTAACTCAACGATGAAATACGATCAGTACTATTCACTGAAACCGCTATTCTTTTTTTCTTCTCAATTCATTTTACCAAAACATGGAAATGACCATTCATTGGAGCGAGGTATTTTCACAAACGGAACATATAGTACGTGGAGAGTGGACTGCAACCAAAACACCCGCGGAGTGGAGTTATCACCCAAGCTATAACTTTCAAATTTTGTACATATCGACAAAAAACACAAGCAATGTTTCAGCCAATGGACCTCCGGGTTAAACCCGGAGATCCATTGGCTGAAACTTTGCTGGTGCTGGTTATGCTTTGCAACAAATTTGCAATTATTCCTTGGGTGGAATCTCCACTCTGCGGCTGATTTAGTGATAATACACTCTCCACGTACTGTAAATTATGCTTCGAGAGACATAATTGAAAACCAATTTGTTATTCAAAAATGTCTGTTTTGTGTTGGCAGTTTTCTTGACGTGTGACATAAAGGCTAAAGTTGATCAAGATTTAAGGAATCACATTTTAATATTTTGGAAGGCAAAGAACATCGATGGTGTTAGCACAATATTCTTCCTCGTATTTGAAGGAAGCGTTTGACAACTACTATTCATTGAAATATGGATTTATGACCAAGCTGCAGTTTTCGTTCAATAATTAATTGTGGAAAATGGCGTTACAATCAACATTTCTGATTCTTTTATGAAAGTACATAATTGTAATATCCTTCCAGGGGCTTGGCGACAGGTTGGATGCAAAGGTGTTTAAGGGGCTCGCGAAATCCTCCAAATGCCGGCCAAAATGTTCAACAGTTAGACATTTCAAGCCTGATACCAGATACAGCTGGAAGCTTCATGCCCTGTGGTAGAAGATTTCGTGACATTTTATCCGTAGCTGTAATCGATTGTAACAGATATTCGAGAGCGTGGTTGGCTCAATGGTTACGGCATTGGACTGCAAGCCGAAAGATCCACGGTTCGATCACCACTAAGGGTAACCGCGTTGTGTCATTGGGTAGGCACTTAATCCCGACTGTTCACAAGGAGACACGGTGGCGCTCTGTACTAAGGCGTACTACACGTCGATAATGCACTTGTCAACTAATGCTTATCCTGCTTGTGAGGAGTTAGAACGTAAGGGGTCTGGCAGTTGTTCGCCATTGCTCGGTGGTTTTCTCCGGGTACTCCGGCTTCCTCCACCCGTAAAACTGTCGAATGTGTTGCTGAACCTAAATAAATAAATAAATAAATAAATAAATAAATAACAGACGTTTAGGGATTTTTGACCACATTTCGTGGGATTTTCGAACTAGAGTCAATGTTTTATCCCGTGAGTGCCACAAGGCTCCCTCTGCAATAACAAAGCATTGCAGACGGCGTCATTTTGCAATCCAGGCGACGATTTCCAACTCAAGAACCCAAAAGTAATATATTTTGAATATAAGGGCAGGGGGTTCATTTGGATTTTTTCAGCAGTTTAAAATTCACAGTGGTTGAAAAACACCCACTCGGGGGTGGGGGGTGGGGGGGTTAAAGATAGTTCTTTGAAAAGTTGGATTTTCAGCAGCCGTATGCTCGACAGCCGGGATACAGTTGGTTAATTCAAAGGAGTCTCAGCTACGTCCCTACGTTCTATAAAATACTATCTGCAACTGTTGTTCCCGAAATGCTTGACAAACTGTTTGAATGTCGTTGCCCTTCCGCCATACTTGTTCTCCTATGCGTTGGTGAGTAATACGTGCTGAAGCCACGTTTTGGTTTGCTTAGTCTAAACATCACGAACAATTCTCGCCGAAACTTGCTTCCACTGAGACAATACATAAAAAAATTCATTGCGTTATTTGAATACTGGAGAATATTCACACAAGCCCACGCAAGTAAATCTTTCGCCATCACATGTGGGTCATCTGTTAGCCAGGAACTCTCGCCAATTAAATAAACGCTAATTGGGGACGTGGTTATGAAGAAAACAAGGTTTAGTACAAGAAGTGTCTTTGTTATTGACGATGTTTGCTCTTCCTTGTTCGTTTTTCTCGGACTAGAAGCACTAGCATGTTCGCTGAACTGATTGAGGGCCTTTTTAGTCCTAAATGTTTTTAGAATAATTGCCAGATTTCCAAATATCAGGACAGAAAATGGCAACAAACAAAACATACACAAATCTATCCAAGGCCAAATGTTATCGATGAAATATTTATAATCGACAAATATGGGAGTGCACTTCAGTATTTTGTTGTTTTTGTCTGTCATCTCTCCGTATCCATAAAAGAAATGGCTGTTTAAAATCATCAAAATTGTAACTGTCGCACCAGACGCTACCAGTCTACCGTTCCTTGTACAAAACAAATTTCGTCGATATGGAAACCAAATTGAAACGCATCTCTCCATAGTTACAATGACCAGTATCCAGGCAGAGTATTGCAGCGAAACGTAAACTAAAAACGCGTGAACTTTGCACATTATAATATTGAAGTCGCGAACATCTACTTCTGATATTATGATAATCCACTGACGTAGAAGACCTGTGTACAATACGATTAAATCAGATGTAGCAAGAATTGTAAGATATATACACAGACTTGATTGACGCATTGACTTTCTGGATAGCACCACTATGGATAATATGTTACCGAATGTTCCAACACCGATCAGAATTGGAGAACAGATCATCCACACCCAGACACTAGCCGTATATTCGGGAAGATCCTTGTGGCTTAGATTGGTGGAAGACAGTTCATCCATTACAGCAATTATACGGAAGTGGCTAATCACAAACTCGGCTGAATGGAATATAAGTACAGTTGCATTGCCATTGGATACCTGCAGTGAGACCTTTTCATTGTTGATGAATAATTATTGGACCTGAAAAGGAAATCACAAGCAGTTAAAGGTTATGTCATAATAATATAACCACGATAGCCTAAACATAGGCAAACGTAATGCAAATACATGAAGGTGTGTATTCAACGTAACCCGAAGCCAAAATGCTCCAAATATTTTGAATGTGTATGATTCACTGGGGTTTGCGGCTCGAAGTTCATGTTGAACCGAGACGCGTAAAATGAAAAAGGAAACTTTTCACGACACCAAGATTAGTGATTAAACTTCTTCCGTACCCCGCGACTTCAGCGGACTCATAGTCAATAAATCAGTTAACCCTTTACCTAACATGAAAAGAAGACGACACTTGAAACAAAAATTCTTGAATAACTAATTTTTTTCATCTTTTTGTGGTCGGTAATTAATCTGAAAACTCTGCAATACCTGTATGGCAGGGAGGGAATAGGTCACATCTCAAGCCAATTTTAGTGATCTGGAATATTCCGGATTTACTAAGAAGCCCGAATCTTCTTAACCCTTTACCTAACATGAAAAGCAGAAGACACTTATAAACAGAATTCTTGAATAACTAATTTCTTTCATTTTTGTCTCGAAAACATAGGTTATGACCCCTCATTGGAACGAGCTCGACGAGCTCGTTCCAACGAGGGGTCATAATCTATGTTTTTTAGACAAAAAGTGAAAAAATAATGAAAATTACAAGGTGATTTTTGTAAACAGCTCTGGCCGGTTTTGGCCGCTACGTTGAGTAAAGGGTTAAGGTTATGGTTACTAAATCTTAGTTAAAATTATAAGCTGATTTGTAAGTTAAAAAACTTCACTCGGAACATAGTCTGCTGCAACTGCTGTCTAGAACAATGAAGTGATTTTCAAATCATTTCTTTGATGAAATAATTGCAAACGGGCAACCTCAGTTCGTTCAAATATTTCGACGTCAAAAAGCAATATATGCTACTGGGTCCGTAAATATAAAAAAAAAAACTGCGCGGGCTCTTGTACAATCAGATGGCGCGGAGTTTAGTCTTACAGGAACATTTAAAAATACAACACGCATTTAATCTGTCATACATGTTAGAACGTCATGTAAGAATGCTTCTAATTAATCGTCACTCCTACGATTACCGCTGTGAACGAGAATGCAAGAAAATCAACGAGAACGCCTCTTTTTCAAATTTCCCCGTGCCATAGAATCACGAAAGGACACGTCCTTTCTTGGTTCTATGGCACGGGTGAAATTTGAAAAAGAGGCGTTCGCGTTGACTTCCTTGCAGAGCATTATGTTGAATTTAGTGAAGCATTTACTTGATGAATAATTAAAAAAATGAATATTCCGTGTGTTCTGTACTGGATTCGCATATCCTTGGTTGACTAGCATTCCCCTATTTAGAGTCTGTCGATGGCCGAGTGGTGTGCGTGGTTTAGTTTTGTTTCGCTAAGCGGTTGGGGCCGAAGGAAACCCTCTCGGCGTGGGTTCGAACCCCCGTCATGTCATTCGAAAAGCCAAAAAAAAATTGAATACTCATTTCAAACAATAAAGCTTTTTTGAAAATTCAGCTTGTCTGGTGGCCTAGATGTGAACTTGGATACTCGAGCAACTTTAGCCATATACACTTTTGTGAAAGGTTGTCGTCGTTTACAGCAATGCGGTAGCAAAATTTAATGAATCACTGGAGCCCGGTTCTACAAGTTTAGTTGTAGATACGCAACTGATCAGATTCTATGGAACACAACCTTCATTTTGTTGTACATATGCCTGTTATTCAAAGATAATTCTGATTTTCGGAATAAAGTATTTTTCTCCACAATATGGTAGCGTCACGTGTATATAGCCTTAAACGGATTGGAGTGGTGACCACTCAACAAATTTAACAAAAACCCTTCTATCCCTAAACAACTATTGGTAATACAAGACTTACACATTCTTTTTATACGGCCGTTCATATGAGCGGGCCGTATTATGGTATGGCAAGGTCCGTCCACCCGTCTGTTCGTCCGTCCGTCTGTCCGCAGATGGCCTTGCAAGGTGACCGTCCGTGTACAGTCGTTACTTGTGCGAACGGGCGATTAAACCGTTAATACACCACCCACTTGTGAGGTTTTTTCAACTTGTGAGGTGCGAAAAACCCACTTGTGAGATTCGCGATTTTCTCCATACCTAACACTAAAATCACCTCACAAGTACATCTGCGGTAGAAGTCCGTCCGTCCGTCCGTCCGTCTGTCTGCCCGTTAGCGTTTGTTTGTCCACGCGATAACTTGAAAACAATACATCCAACAGATACTGTTTCTTTATGGTTGATTAGTCATGACTAAAGGGTGATTTCTTTCGATAACCAGCATTCTGGCATGTCCAATATGGCCGCCATGGCAACCATCTGGGAGTATTGGTGACTTTTGTTTCTCCACATAATAACTTGAAAACAAACTATTCAACTTCAATGGGTCGTAAGCCAGGAATGTACAATTATTTCTGAAGGAATTATTGACCCTTTATTCAACTAGAAATTTTCTTCACAAGCGTAATTTCTTCATAGGCGGTCGTATATTGATTCACTGCGTGGCAGTGCACTTGTTTGTTTGAGGGTAATATACAACCAGAGTATTTCTTGCCTACCGTGGATCACATTCTTTATATTGCACTGGTGTTAATCATGTCAAAGGTCAGTATTTTAGTGTAGGTTCTCTACGTGATGCATTTTATCATACGAGCCCACACACAATTCTGTCATTTTCTAAAGCAATCAACCTTTTTAATAAATTTTAAACTTGTTCTTATTCTTTTAAACTAGAGTGTTCAAGTCGCAAATCGTCAGGTTGATTTATACATTAGTACAATCATCACTCATTACTGTCCATGCTACTTCTGTCTTTCTATTGTAATTACTTCCTGTTTTTAATCAATCATTTTATTTCCTAATTAACAACAACATGTTTTTCTTCCCGCATTTTGTCGCCACAATATAACCTTACCTGCTGATGCGGCGCTAAGTACAAATAAGTAAATAAATAAATAAATAAATAAATTAATAAATAAATAAATAAATAAATAAATAATCCCTTAACAACTGCGACAGTTGAGTGTAGTTTGCACCGGTGTCGACTGCTGAATATAAACATTTAAGCAATGGGCGGAGCATGAATAAAATAAAAAAAAGCAAAATGAGTTCCATAGGCTTCTGTAACTTTCTCCGGCTTTCTTCCGATCCGATGTAGTTTTCAAAATTGATGTGTACAGTTGACATACAAAAAGAACTCGCAATGATCACCCCAAACTCTCCCTTTGCGCCTGCCACACAAAAAAACCTCGGGGAAGTTCAGTCTGACATGAGCACTGATCGCTTTATTAAAAATAGCGTTTAAGGGTGCATTCAGAAATCCAAGACTTTAGATTTTTCAGCCCTCTAGTGCGTGACTATAAAGTGAAAACAACACAATCTACAGAAACTGGGGGAATCTGTTCTCTGTTGTTTTGAATTTCAACAACAGTTCAATCCTTCAGCCAAATTAGGCCGTAAGAACCATTACTGCTCCCGTATCTCAATGAAATGTCAAAGAACGTACTTTATATTTCAACAGATGGACAAATTATTTATTTATTACACACCCATATCAAATTAGTGAATTTTCTCGACATTCCAGAATGTGTAATAAAAATGTTCATGACATTACAGAATGTCTGAGAAAAATAATGTTGTATCGCATATGTGTGTGATACAATTATCCTATTTTTTTAAAACAGCAAAATGCAACCAGTCAGAGTTCTGGGTGTTCATGGACCCATTCATATACATTTTACAAAGTTTATTTTGATGTAACACGTGTATAGCTCGTCTGTATTACCTGTATTTTTGTATTATTTCTCTACAAAATCAGGTACTGTACACCGACCAAGCACCAAAAGAAACTTTCTAATTATTTGTTTAGGCCAGACAACTTCCAAATACGAAATAATGCTACCGTACGATTGCTATAAATGATGGGTCCACATGACTGGGCTTACGGGTCACTTTCCAATATCAAATAACAAGAACGAACAAAAATTCATATATTTATAAATTCGTAAAAATAAATAAATTTATATACATTATATGTTATCTCCGCCAACATGTATGGTATATGGAGATTTAATAGCTGGATGTCGGTTTTTAAACACCGAGCCGCAGGCGAGGTGTTTAAATGAGACACCCAGGTATTAAATCTCCATATACCATACACATTGGCGGAGATAACGTTTTTGTCCCGTTTGAAACACAATACAAACATAGTGGAAATAAATTTGTGGACGCATTTCTAAGCTCCACAATCATTTCGACCAAATTCGTGATAACTATTTGATTTATAATCGCGGAAGACAACAGATAGTTACATCCTTGGGTCGTTAAGGAAACGAGTAAACAGTATTTTGTTGACATATCGTCCCCTGAGTTCCAATGTGTTCTATGTGCCTACCAGTACATAGAACACATTGGTACTCAGGGGACGAATTATTCGCGCTTATTTTATTTTATTTTTATGATTGTATTGTAGGAAATCTGATGATATTTGTGACTATTTTCAGGTTTTTGGGTTCGAGTTTTATAATGAGGCGAGCGGGAGCGAAAAGCTTTCATTGGATCCGTATAACACCAATATTCGAGTGCGCTTATACCCTGGCTGTTGCACGCTCTCATATACCTTGGAAGTTGCACGCTCTCATATACCTTGGATGTTGCGCGCTCTCATATACCTTGGATGTTGGGCGCACCCTTTGCCATGGTTATTTGTCCAGGTCATTCTGACCAATCAAAAGACATAATTTATCTGGATATGGGAACAATATCAATTGCCATTTACACATACATGATCAAGTTTTCCATTAAATTACCACATTCACACTGCAGATCTTTACTTTGTGGTCGACCACTATACACAACAAAACGGTATCTGCGTTGTGTCCTTGGGCAAGGCACTTCCGATTGTCTGCGTGGGAACATGGCAGTGCTGTGTACCGAGGCTTACTGCACTTCGATAGTACAGTTGTCTTCAATCACGGTTAGCTCTGCTGGTGCACGGTTAGTAAGTCGGGGAGTCTGTAATCGAAATAATACCATGACGTCATGATCTTCGTTCATGATAAAATCAATTCAGAGACGGTGAATGATTGTCAAAATATATGCAAACAAGTCGAGAAAGAGAGGAATATTGCAATATTAATTGGTAATTACTACGACGTGGGTTTCCGAGATGGTGTTTATAACGGACTCGTCGATACATGCCCAGGGACGAGGTCTCGACTTCAGTACACCATCTCGGAAACACACGGGGTGGTAATAACTTGTATATTTACATATACTCAGATGGTAGAGATGCAGGCTGAAAGCCGAGAGGTTCTCGGTTCGAAACACACCTACGGCAACTGCGTTGTTCCCTTGGGTAAGACACTTAATCCCAATTGCTCGCGTGGGGCACGTAAGGGTTGTGTACCACGGCATACTGCACGTCGATCGTGCACTTGTCTTGAACCAATGCTAACCCTGCTTGTGTGGAGTTAGAACGTTCCAATCATTTTGCCTGAAAATGCATGAACAGAAAAAAGGTTTAACCCTTTACCCAACGAATCGAACGCATCCTCCCGCGCAATATGAAAATTCAGCAGTTGAAAAAATATTATTTTTCAAAAAATTTCAGCAAAACCATATCATGTGTCCCCTCGTTGGAACGAGCGGTCACATGAAATGGTTTTGTTGAATTTTTTTTTGAAAAATTTGAAAAAAATGATATTTAAAATAATAAATTTTGATATCATCTGTGTTGGGTAAAGGTTTAATTTTTTAAGTTTAAACAGGGAATAATAGTTAAACGTTCAAACTGATTGAGAAACATTGTAAAAAGCCAGCTTCTGTATTCTTATGAAAAGTGCCTGAAGTTTGCGAAATGATGCGCACATCGGTCATACAAATTCACTAACATTCCAAAATTTCAGTTTTTATATGAAATTTCCGTATCCTTTGTGTTAAATTTACTGATAACGTTAGAAAATTAAGGGGGAGCTAACTTTTCCTTAAATCTCTTCGAATGACGAAAATCATCAGCCATGAAATATTAACCCTTTGAACACCGATGTAAAAATGACGACATTTCGAGCAGCATTTTTCCATAATGCAACCAAGTATTTAACCAACTCAATATCGTTTAATAGAGCTCAATTAGGTCTCTTTGAGACATTAATTATCCCGACCTTCCAACGTCACCGGTAATTCAGTTTCTTCAACGTTTTTCAAAATGCGACGTTAAACGTCGGAAAGTACAAATAGCAAGATATTTTCACATTAGTGATTATCTGGTTGAGGGCTAGATTATATTTGATGGTCTCAATTTATTCAAAACGTGTTTTATTACAAATTATTGGAGAGTGTCCACTCTCCAATAATTGTAATAGAACAAATTTATATAAACAAAATATTATTTGTGTTTAAATGAATATGAATTATAAGCAAGGAAAGTGTTAGCTTTCCTCTGGTATCTTTTGAAAGCCCTGATAGTGACTTCTAGCACTCAACCAATTAAGTAGTCTTGACAGCAGGATTATGTTAGTATTTTAAGCTGCGATAACATTTGGTTCAACGGTTATCACTGAGCACTATTCGGGAGAAAATAGGAATTTGAGATTAAAACTTTAAAAAATCGAAAAATAATACCAAAACAAATGACCACAAAGTATCAACGTGCTGTTAGATTTCGTACAAAATAACACTTACAAAAGTATCAAAGGGTTAAATTAAACAAAAGATTTCGTACATAATAACACGTACAAAAGTATCAAAGGAATAAATTAAACAAAAAATTTCGTACGTAATAACACGTACAAAAGTATGAAAAGGTTCAATTTTGAGTCGCTTTATAGTAAAACTTTTCTCCTTGAAATGTTCATGTTTTAACATCAGCGTGTAGAGGATTGGATCAGACGAAAAGCAGGAACAAACTTAAGAATTGCCCCAATTTTTATTAATTGTTGAGAAGAACGTTTTGGTATTTTTTTAATTAACCGTCTATTCACCGCATTCTGGGTTTATGTCCTAATTTTATTTCTGTTTAATATTTAACAATTGCAAAAATGGTAAATACGAAACAAAACTTCCCATTTTTTACACAACAGAACACAATTTTAATGTCCTATAAAACATTCTCCATTATTGTTGTTTCTGAAATGACAGACAAACTGTTGGAGTGTATCTTCCCTTCTTTAACTGTCGTTTCCCCCTGTATTTACGAGATAAACATTCCATATCCACAATTTGTCTTGGCCATTTTAAACAACTTGGACATTTCGCGTCGAAACTTGCTACCACTGAGACAATACAAAAAGAAATTAAGTGCATTATTTGAATATTGGAGTATACTTACAGTTGACACAAGCCTGAGCGAGTGAATCCTTGGCAATTACATGTGGGTTATCTGTTAGCCAGGAATATTCGCCAATTAGGAAAACGCTAATTTGGATGTGGTAATGAAGGAAACAAGATTCAGCGCAAGAAGTGTCTTTGTTACCGACGAATGCCGTTCTCCCATCTTTTTCTTACACGGATATACTCTTTGTCCTGACAGTTTTCAGAATAATTGCCAAGTTTCCAAATATCAAGAGACGAAATGGTAACAAACAGAACACTCAGAGATCAACCCAAGGCCAAACGTTTCCATTAAGATATTGATATTCCGCATAATTTGGACTACATTTCACCATTGTATTGTTTTTGTCTATAACTTCTCCGCATCCATCAATCCTTTAGATCAGTCTAATTTGGGCACAAGGCAATATGGATGTGACCTGCATGGTTGGAGAAAAAGCACCGGTATTTTCTTCTTCTTTGCGTCTATTTTAGGTTTTAGGTCCCCCGTCTTAAAATGCTAGTTTACAACCCCTTGTTATAGGCCTTCACCATTATCACTGATTCCCTCCCACCACCCTTTGACGAAAGTTAACTAGAATAACTCGAGAAGGCCTCTTAGTTTCTCAGTGTCGAGCCAAAGGTCTATTTGAATGAAAATTACGCTTGGCGTTTACTGAGAAATGCCACAAACATGAATATAATAGATCTCAAGCTTAAAGTGCATGATCATATAGAATTCGCCACAGAAAAGCAATCAGCGTCGACAGTGTCGTATAAGACACTGTCGACGCCGATTGCTTTTCTATGGCAAACTCTGTTGGTTTTTTTTTAATATTTATCTGTTGCATTGTTTGATTCGAAGGCAAGCTCTAAGCTATATTGCAAGCATCAGGGAAACCTGGCCAAACAAAAAATTGCCGAAACACTGCAAAACTTTGGGAAAAGTTTCAAACTACGCATAATTTGGGCGCAATTATCTTATTTGGGTACAGCGTTTACCGTCGTTAGTTGTGAGGAATTTACAGGCGTGGTATCCATACAAAAAATGACTGTCTGAAATAATCAAAGCTACAACTGTCGTAGCAGATGCTATCAGTCTTCCGTTTCTTGTACACAGCAAATTACGGCGATGCGGAAACCAAATTGACATTCATCGCTCCATATTTACAATGACTAGTATCCATGCGGAATATTGCAGCTCGAGATAAAGTAAAAATATGTGAACATTGCAAAATACAGGTTCCAGTCATGTATATCTGTTATTATTTTAATCCAGTGGCGAAAAAGACCTGTATACAATACCGTTAAATCAAATGACGCAAGAATACTGAGGTATATAGACAGACTCGATTGGCGTATCGACTTTCTAGATATCACAGTTGTTGATAATATGTTTCTGAATGTTCCAACTCCTATTACAATGGGAGAAGACACAGATCATCCACATCCAGGCGCTAGCAGTATATTAAGTCCTTGAAACTGAGATTGGTAGTTAGTATTTCATTCATTACAATAGAAATACGAATGTTCAAAGTCACGGAAATTTATGTATCTTGATAACATTTAACTACTATTTCATTTCCAATGAATACATTTAACTGCTATTTCATTTCCAATGAGTACTAATAGTTTTACGTCTGCCTTGATGACTAATTGTTAACCCTTTACCTAACCTGAAAAGCAGACGACACTTGCAAAAATAATTCTTGAATAACTCATTTTTTTCATTTTTTGTCTCAAAAACATAGGTTATGACCCCTCGTTGGAACGAGCTCGTTCCAACGAGGGGTCATAACCTATGTTTTTGAGACAAAAAATGAAAAAAATAATGAAAATTAATTGGCGATTTTTGAGAATAGCGCTGGCCGGTTTTGGCCGTTACGTTAGGTAAAGGGTTAACCATGAAAAAGAATTCACAAACAGTTATTTGTTACGTCGTAAAACCGAAATCACGATGACATAATAAATGGAGGACAAATCCCAAACTCTCACGATACCTGTCGAATTCGGTACATCGACCACATCTGCTCGAAAACCTGGCCTCGAGTGGACTTGCTGTGAAAGCACAAATTTAATCTCGATCGTAAGTTTTTAGAAAAAAATATGCTTTGCCTTTATAAGGCCTCTTCTCGAATAGGCCGATACTGTTTGGGATAACTGCCCGGAATCCAAAGCGCCCGACTCAGAAAAAAATTCAAATCGCAGCTGCGCTGATAATTACGGGGGCAACCGTCAGTGCTAGTAAGGTTTTGTTACCTCAGAAACGCGATGGGACTCTCTGCAGAAGAGACGTCGCAGGCTAAAGTTAACACAGTATTTGAAAATGTATCACCACTTGCTGCCTCCTTACATCAACAGTAACGTTCCCCCACTTATGAATCCATGAATTTATCTCCGTTCAGGCCAATCTCACCTAGTTCCGTTTTGTCGGACACAACTTTACAAATCCGCTTTCATCCCAAACGTTACCGAACAACGGAATAACCTAATCTTGCCTGTCCGCGAAAACTCATTACTGAGCAAGTTTAAGATCTTTTTAAATGATGGAAACTTACGATCACCACTGTTTTATGGCACCAAATTTATCACTGAAGATTGTGCGTGAACTGTAGCAGCCTTAACTCTCACTTGTACGATAATCACTTAAAATCTCGAGCGTTCTGTCGGTGTGGCGTGTGCGAGACACCTGAACATATTTTATAATAATGTCCAATCTTTTCAAATATTCGAATGACACGATCGGCCACCTCCCATTTGAACAGATGAATCCGTCTTACGTTTTTGGCTCGGAATTTTAAGTAATGCCGAGAATCGCCCCATGTCTTGTACGGTACATGATTTTATTTTATTGGGTTAGCGATTCCACAGTCAACCACAGAAACGATAAAATAACCAATTTAAGATTAATAAATGTATTCCATGAAAACAGATGAGTCGTCTTCATCTCAGCCACGAGGGCCCGCCACTCATACTGTCCCAGTATAAACTCCTTCCCAATAGTGTGTGTGAGAGTTGCTTCTGCATGAAGTGTTTTTAAGGCATGGAAACTTGTGTTCAGACTGGCTTATCAACCTTCTTCTTACCTTCCTTTTGTCTTCATTTTGTTTTTCTCTTCTGCTTGGTTCCCCAAAAATCTGCTTAAAGAGTTTAACTCTTCCGTAACCACTCTCACAAAACTGCAAAGTTCAGGCCAATGCTGCTCTCGTATTACTACGAATTTCGCATGTGTCTGTGGTGTACTACGGTCTAAGGGAAGCAACCCTATTATTTTCTGGTGTTTTCTTCTCGTATGTGATTTGTGTGTATTCCGCTCTGGGCGACGGGCGATTTCGGGCCAAAATGAGCTTTAAGAGGTTAAGGTCATTCCAGGTGTCGTTAGTCAAGGTCAAATAATTAACCCATGCTAGAGCGAGATAATTTCTTGGGAGTATTACTTGCGTTGCGGAAATGTCTTCCTGCAAACGATAGAGCCTCAAGGGAGCGATAAGCTATATATTTCATGACTCAGACAGTGATGATCTCAGCATCGAAGACTCGGATGGGGATGATTAGAATAATTATGATGATGATGATGATGATGATGATGATGATGATGGACCCTCTTCTGTCGCAGGTTGTGGGACAGCAAACGTTGGTAGCGGTGGGGGTTTACAGAGTCAGGCAAATGCATTGGAGGTCGATTCTGCATTGAGTGTGAGACATATTTTGAATGTGATCCCTTTGAAAGTTACTGGTTACCCCAGCGCACTCGTCACCCTAGTGTGTTGATAGACATCGATGGTCTGGGCCCATTTGATTTCTGCAAGCTGATTTTTCAAGGGAATATCCTCATAAAATTATCTCGGTTGTTCTGTCATTGGTGCCAGAAAAGTACTAGCTCATAAAGCAGATTTCCAGATGGTTATGACCCGTTGCCCATATATCCCATTGAAAAAACCCTAAATTCTCGTAAAATCAAAGATGGCCGCGGGTTAATGTTACATATGTGACGTCAGCAAAGCGGTTATGCATAGACCACAGTCATAGGCCATAGCTATATGTAACTACCTGGGAAGTTTCAACAATGTAGATCATGTTGTGCAGGAGAAACCACACATTGCCATTCCAACCCATAGTGCATGTTCATATAAGCAAAATTCGTTGACCCGGGGGGGGGGGGGGAGGGCGTATGCAGTGGCAAATGATATAAATGACAAGTATCTCCTAATATATTATTTTGTTTCCCACCATTGGTCTAAATTAATAACTACGACATTTCAGACACACTTAAGATGATAATGACCCATTGCTCAGATGTTATACGACAATAATTTGTAAAAATCACAAAATTTCCGTAAAATCCAAGATGACCGCCTTGGCTGCGTGACCTATGTGACGTCGGCAAAACGGCTATGCTCAGGCCACTGCTATAACTAACTATCTTGGAAGTTTCATCTCTGTGTTCCAAGTGGTTGGCGAGAAACTCGACATTACCCATATATACCCTAAATACAGGATTATTACCAAACATAGTGGCACTGGGGAGTCTGTTTCCGGTGGCGACTGTCAGCGAAAGTCTTAAACATTTGAACATATCGTCGGCCAGGGATTGGAGCTCCTTTGGTCAACTTTGAATGGTTTCCACCAGCCACCGTTCCTGTTTTGTGTTGGGTTGGTTTGAGAGGCATTCTGGTTCAGCGTTCGGGAGGGGCGATTGCTGTGACCTTAATTGATTCCATCAGGTTGGCTGTTGGGGCCTCGGTCCTTGGGTGCTGTTATACGAGTTTATCTACTGCCACAAATCATATAGCGTAAATTTCGAGCTAGGGAGACGACATATGTCGAGCTCGTTCCAATGATGGGCCATAACCTATGTTTTTGAGAAAAAAAATGAAAAAAATTAGTTATTCAAAATTTTTTTTTGCTAGTGTCGTCTGCTTTCCATTTTTGGCAAAGGGTTAAAACTTTCCGCCGAATCCTTAATATTCTATGTTTCAAACTTGCCTACCGTTATGTTATGTGCTGTGTATCTTCTCTTATTGTGTTCCTTTTTGCGTTTTATGTCGTGTATACATGTAACACAACATTCATTTCTCTCAATAAATACTGTTGAAACTAAATTTTGTAAGGGAGGAATCAGACGCTGATATGGCCTTCTTGTTTGCCCTTTCAAGGAGTTTCCGCGGTGACTAACATTGATGTAACACGATTTGCCTGCGCTCACAAAATAGAGAAATATTGTGTCGTTCTCCAGTTATAGATTTTCCAATCAAGCAGGGGTGCACCCCAGCCCCCACCCTCCACCTCCCCCCCCCCAAAAAAAAAAAAAATAAAAAAATATCCTGATCATGGGTTTCATCGGGCAGAGGTTTAGCAAGAAATTATGAACTATCAAGTTAGGCACTCGTCCTTGCTTGCCTGACAAAAATATACTCACCCTTTAGTGAACTATATATACACGCACTCTAAAATGAGTAGGGTTAAGAATCAACCCAACTGGGTTCATATTCACTCAATCCAGTTGATTTGAGTTGATTTTTAACCCAACTGATTTTAGTGTGCAGATCAGAAAGTGCAATAAATACCCGACACAGACTATCTTTTATGACCTACTGAAAGCATCCAGAAGGTCGGGCGCCTCTACCTAGCATGTGTGTAATTGACAGCACTGTCACAAATCTCTAATAAATTCCCTGCCATGTAAGTATTTTATCAATGGAAAGTATATTTGTAGCGTGTAAGTTATTGATAAAACCAGCTGGGTGTGTTTCAAATAGTTAGGCGATATGATCGTGCCGTCGTACAACAACCACCATCCCCCCCCCCCCCCGTAATAAAAAAATAAAAAGTAAATGAAAGTGTCAATGACACTGTAGCTCAACTTGTCAAGACAAAGACATGTACATGTATAGTATGTGACACAGCAATGACAAACATCTAGGTAATGACCTGATAACACAGGTACATATAAAGTATTGTAACGGTCTGTACATAAATACTGACCGTTGCCTGTAACAAATGTATAGGTAAAGTATTGTAAAGGTGGGTGACAGTCAGATGCTAAACTAGAAAAGAAATCTTAGTCCCAGAGTGGGTCTGACTGAACCCCAAAATATTTGTTCTCATAGCACAGTGATAACAAAGGCACCCCAAAACACACTCCTTCCTGTCCCAAGGTGAAAACAAAGGTACCCAAGAAGTTTTGTGAAGATCAGTTCATAAATACAAGCTGTATAGAACTTGTGACAAAAAACTGATTGGACCTAATTTTGGTACAAAATGGCCACTGGCAGTCATCTTGAATTTTGGACCGTACCCAGAAACACTCATTCTCGTCCCAAGGTGATAACAAAGGCACCCAAGAAGTTTTGTGAAGATCGGTTCCTAAATACAACCTCTGCCCTGAGCCATATTGACATGTGTGCTTACATTATGTAAGTAGCACTGAATAAATCAAAGTTCATCTAATTTGCATAATTTCTGCATGAAAAAAAAACCCTTACAATATGTGATGTATTCCATGTTACTAAACATTCATACAAAAATTTATTCAAATCAGAACTTTCATACAGAAGTTCTGTAGAAAAGACTGATTGCACTAATTTTGGTACAAAATGGCTGCTGGTGGCCATCTTGAATTTCGGACCACACCCAAAAACACTCGCTCTCATCCCACGGTGATAACAAAGGTACCCAAGAAGTTTCGTAAAGACTGGTTCATAAATATGGCCTCTAATCTGAGCTGTATAGAAGTTGTGTACAAAAAACTGATTAGACCTAATTTTGGTACAAAATGGCCACTGGCAGCCATCTTGAATTTTAGACCGCACCCAGAAACACTCGTTCTCATCCCAAGGTGATAACAAAGGTACCCAAGACATTTCATGAAGATCAGTTCATAAATACAGACTCTAGTCTGAGCCGTACTGACATGTGTACTTACTGTGTGTAAGTCGCACTGAAAAAAAGCAAAGTTCATCTAATATGCATAATTTCTGCACGAGAAAAAAACCCGTATTATATGTGATGTATCCCATGGTAATAAACATACACACAAAAAATTATTCGAATCAGCGCTTTCATATGGCAGTTCTGTGCAAAAATCTGATTGCACCTAATTTTGTACAAAATGGCTGCCATCGGCCATCTTGAATTTCGGACCGGACCCCAAAACACTCGTTCTCGTCCCACGGTGATACCAAAGGTACCCAAGAAGTTTCGTAATGATCGGTTCATAAATACAGCCTCTAGCCCGAGCCGTATTGGCATTTGCACTTACAGTGCTGAAAGTAACACCAAAAAACATCAAAATTAGTCTAATTTGCAGAATTTACGCACGAGAAAAAAACCCGTATTATATGTGATGAATCCCATGGTACTAAACATTCATACAAAAAATTATTCAAATCAGAGCTTTCATATGGAAGTTCTGTACAAAAAAACAGATGTCTGCATCGTCGGTACAAAATGGCGGCTGGCAGCCATCGTGAATTTCGGACCGCACCCAAAAACACTCGTTCTCGTCCCACGGTCATAACAAAGGTACCCAAGAAGTTTCGTAAAGATCGGTTCATAAATACGGCCTCTAGCCCGAGCCGTATCCAATTGTTGACGTACGGACAGACGGACAGACGGACGGACGGACAGACGGACATACGACCAGACGAATGACGGACGACGGGCCATGACAAAAGCTCAAATTTGGCTTCGCCAAAGTTGAGCTAAAAATAAAAAAAACATTACTTTCAAGTAAATGAATCTTTCTGAAGAGTCTTTAAATTCAATTGAGTGGAATATTTCAGGTCGGAAAAACAGTCCTGGGCATAACAGTTTCAGATTCGTTCAAACATTTCATCTGTGGTTTGATACCTTGGGCAAATTCATGGAAAACGAGGTTACTGGCCCGCCAAAACCGACCACTAAGTCCATTTTGACGGTCCAAAATAACCTTGCTTTCCATGAAAAGGTACCGTCTCTTTAGGAGATGTGTAATGTTTGATTGGATGTTTATTTTCAAGTCTCCTGTTTAGAAAATGACAGACTGCCATTTCGATCTGTCCAGATTATCTGAGATTTGGTAAATACAACTACTCCAAAGTTTTTATTGAACCTAGCACCAAATTGTGGTGTATTCACTGTCGTGTTATTCTGAATTCATTAAAAAATAATTTAGTTTTCTTTAATGATATCCGATTTTCTTGAATATGATTGTTCAAGGTGAATTTTTCATATCTCAATGGATTGTTTTTTTCTTTGCTTTGTCCACGTCAACTTCTACCAAGACAAGTCGTGGGCGTGTCCAATAGTGCATTAAACTGTAATTGCTCTGCGGACTGTTAATTAGTATTCACGTTCAACAGATAATTAATTTAATTTCGTATATGAGATACAACTGTTATGTTTTTAACGTACCAGGAGATTAAACGCAAACATTTCGCACGTAGAGTGTTTTGAAGACCCTGCCAAAGACAAGGAGATAATTCGTCAGTATTGTATGGTAAACTGTGATTAACCCACACCCTAAACGAACGAGTAGAAACAGGAAGATAGATGCAAACACATTTATTAAAAAAAATATTTCATTTTTCCTAAAACACACCTTATGCCTCCTCCCTCCTCATTGAGACGGGCTTAACGAGATGATCCCACTGAGGGGTCATAAGCTAAGTTTTTAAAACAAAATTGTGCAATCTGAAATGCGATTTTTGTGAATAGCTCTGGCAGTATGTTTATGTTGTTATGTTCGGTAGCGGCCACACAATTTCTTACCGAGTTATTAAACTAGCGCCTAATTTCAATTCAGTCACTGTTAGCGGCGATTTGGGTGCGATCATACCCCCCCCCCCCCCCCCACACACACACACATACTTCGCGGTCGTTGTCGGAAGTCCATTTATGATTAGATGTTATTACTTGGTTAGTTTCATATCGGCCAAGATGTCAACCCGAGGTCCAGGGTCGTTTACGACTTGAATCCATAAAGTAGTAGTTAGTTGTTCAGTGAATTTATGTGGTAGATCAATCAAGATTTTCAACGTGCAGCCGTGTTGGCTGCACGTTGAAAATCTTGATTAGTCTTCCCCCAAGTAACGAACATCAAAAAGGGGTCGAAGGCTGATGTGAAGTGATATATATCAATAAACAAATATGATTGGAACTTGATGCCTGTCCCTTGCACGGGTGACGGGGGAGATGGGGATGGTGGTGGGAAGAATGAATTCCTTCTTGTTCTTAACACTGCCAAAACGAAGTGAGAACATCCTGGCTGTGGTGGCGTTAATCATCCTCTCTTAATCTGCCAAACAAAAGAGGTCTCAGTTATCATTGGTCAGATAACTCACTTGTTGCAGAAACCTGTTATGGATTGCTCAATAATGTAAATAACATATTCATCCGCTGATCTGTGCTGGGCAGTTCAGTTAAAAAGTCTAGTATATGGGGATTACAATTGTCCATCACGGTTCAAAGAAATTAATATGTGAAGCCTGCCCCAGGGTAGGTGTGAATGTTACAGTCAGTAGGGGTGAATACAAGCTAATTAATGTTGAATACAGTGGAAATCTAAATAAATGTTGCAGAATAAATGCATCCTGTTTGAACACAACCCGCCTGCCAATCTATTAAACCAAAGCAAATTACAAACTGTTTTCAGATTTGTTACAGTTTTATTGCATTGTTATTAATTTTTATTATTTTTACAAACTCAGAAGTTTTCTCTAATTCTAGTTCAGATATGCGAACGTCTCGGCTTCCCCACTGTTCTGCCACTTCGACGACTTGTCTCCATCCACCTAATCCTTACTGATTGTCATCATTGATTCTTCATCACACTTCCAGGCCTGGCATCCTTTAGGACTGCATCAGTGCAGCACGCCCACTGCACGCCTTGAAAAAAATTTAGGAGGGCAATTTTTGCATCCTTTGATTTTCTGGAATGCCAGGACTGTTTGGGACTGCCTTTAAAATATATTATCATTTCGTCCCCTGAGTTCTAATGTAGTCTCTGTGCCTAATGGCACAGAGGGCACATTGGAACTCAGGGGACGATTTGTCAATGTTGCATTGATTCGCAGTAATTCATGACCCACTCTGTGTCGCATTTCGATAGATTTTGAGTGTAGAAGATAGGTCACATAAGAATTGAATGCAATGTTTTGAATAAATGAGAAGATGTGTGTGCCAAATTTTCCATATGTAGTACAATTTTTCAGTCAAAATATTAATACCTTGAAGTGAATATAACCATACACGTTATTGCATTGAAAATGTCAGGTGAAATTGCACTCACATGCGATCTGAGGAGGGCAACTGTTTTGCACTTCTTGATTTTCTAGATTGCCAGGCCTGCACTTCAAACCACTCCATTATTCCTGGTAACGACAAGTTTTCTGATTGCGTTCTGTGAATAACGGTGAACGATTTCGATGCAAACAAATTAGTTCGCCCAGTAAAACATCAAGTGGTATACCTATCGGACGTATCGGTGTCATATCACTCGAGTTTGAAGCCATATCTGCCGCGTTTAATAATGAGCAATTTTGGGAAAGAAAATCACATCTTATAAATAACGGCTCATACGACAGGAGACAGCGCCGGAGTCATAGCTTTATTACACATCCATTCAACTTTAAACCCTTGTATTTAACGGAATAGCCGCTATGACATAAATGATTCTGTATTCAATGGGTGATATACAAGCCGGAACTTTTTCCCCAGCACCGTCCAAAACTACTTCCTTTCCTATCGAGTCATTAGTTACGCTTCGAAAAGTTTCCAAATTTCGTTATACAATTATCGATCGTCGTAGTGTGAAAATAAAAACGTCCAAAGCAAAATAAAGTCGGTTCACAGAAACATCAGTTAACCAAAAGCGAGATAACATTTAAAAAACAAAACAAAACAATCATTTCCAACTAGAACATTAATCCAGTTCCGTGACCGTCTCATTTTGTGGATCCCGTTATATCTAAATTGGTCAACTTTATTTCGGTAAATCTTCGTACATCTCGTCCTGCCTCGATCTTCTTTTAAAAATATTTCTCCCAACAGTTTTGCAAATCTGCACAAATTTGTACTTATATTTTTACTAACATTAATAGCCATTAAATGATTAGCCGTGAATGGGCACCAGCCGAAGAGAATTTCAACATACACTGGTTCCCAAAAGGTTGTTTAGATTTTTTATCGATCCATTTGATCAGTACAGCTTCAGTTAAAACAGCGGACTCTTCACCTTTGAGTTTAAACATCGGAATTAAAATTTGTCATTCAAATGAATTTTAATGTATGGGATGTGTAATAAACACAGAACGGGATGTGGGTTTGAATCGGTGGGTGTTTTACATAAATCGTTGGATGGCGTAATCATATTTCGCTCGAGCCTACGGCTCTCGCGAAATATGACTACGCCATTCCAACTCGTTATGTAAACCACCCATCGATTCAAACACATATCGCGTTCTGTCTGTGTATGCTATGGATTACGGCTTTATGGACATTCACAACTTCAGGTAGTAGACATTCAGAAATCACGAAATCTGCTTTCTATCGACTCAACCTCGCTTGTGTTAACCCATTGAACTCGAAAGACCACTTTAACCCCTTACCTAACGTAACGGCAAAACCGGCCAGCGCTATTCTCAAAAATCGCCAATTAATTTTCATTATTTTTTTCATTTTTTGTCTCAAAAACATAGGTTATGACCCCTCGTTGGAACGAGCTCGTCGAGTTCGTTCCAACGAGGGGTCATAACCTATGTTTTTGAGTCAAAAAATGAAAAAAAATAGTTATTCAAGAATTATTTTTGTAAGTGTCGTCTTCTTTTCAGGTTAGGTAAAGGGTTAACGGAAAAGGGCCGTTTACGACCTGAATTCATATAGTCTATAGTTGCTCAGTGAATTTGTGTGGTAAACCAGTCAAGATATTCAACGTACGGTCCCAAGACTACACGCTGAAAATATTGATTGGTCCTCCCCCAATTATCGAAGATAGACTCTACCAGTTGGTGTCTCTGAAATGGCATGGAACATACCGCCAGTGTCCAAATGGTTAATCAATTATTAGCTGATATTTTGAAACAACAGTTTGTTCTCCAACAGTTGTCAGCGTTACTGTAAAAAAGCCTTAATCGACATTTTAGTAGCCTACATAAAGCAGTAATAAGGACGTTTCTCAACTCATAAAAGGGCTAAAATCACAGTAAAATGATATACTACTCAAAGTTTGCAAAGCACCACATATTTGACACATCATTCTGAAATTAGCTTCTGACATATTTGCGATATTTTTGGTGGATATCATTGAGGAATGTATTGAGATGGTCCCCGGTGTTTACATTTGCGCTCTTGACAGACAGAATTTTCGTATCAGTCATGGAAAGCATGTACCCCTTGATCTTCATGATGTTTTCTTGTACTGTCTACATGTATATGAGGTGTATAGGGTATTCAGTCTTCACTTCAACACAAACCCTTGTGATTTAATGATTGAATACGGCGAACGCAAATGTAAGAAGACATTTGTCCGAAGCAGAAATGTGGCGGGCTGTAGGGATGGTGGAGCAATAGGCTACCCACCGTCAGGTTAGTAAAGCCCTTGATGTGTACCATACGGTGATCACTTGAGCCTGGGCAAGATTGCAGCAGTATGGCACACCAGTTAGACGGCATTGTGGTGGCAGAGACAGGGCAACATCTGCAGCTGAAGACAGGTTTTGATCATTAGGAACCGCTTTGCCACAGCAACCCAGCTTCTCAGTGACCTTCAGAATGCATCCGGGGTAAATGTTCGACGCAGACTATCCAGACAAGGTTGCACGAAGGTGGTCTCCGATCGAGAAGACCATGTATTCGCATTCCAAGAACCACCGCCAGGCACGATACGACTGGGTCATGGACCATGTTGGATGGACTAGAGAAGATTGGCGACCTGTCCTTTTTACAGATGAGTCAAGGAACTGCCTAGGCTACACAGATAGGCGGTCTACGGTATGAAGAAGACCAGGAGAGCGATTCCATGCAGCCAACATTGCTGAGCATAACAGCTATGGTGGAGGGTTAATAATGGTCTAGGATCAGCTGGGATGGACGTACAGAGCTCTGTGTCATTGACCGCGGTACATTGACTGCACAGCGGTATATTGATGATATCCTGGATGCACACGTCAGATTGTATGCAGGTGCAGTGTGTGATCGATTCATTCTGATGGACGATAATGCCCGTCCTCGTTTTGTCCATGCTGTCCGGGAGTACCGACAGAGGGAGGGGAATGAGCGTATGGACTGGCCAGCAAGATTCCATGACCTCAACCCAATCGAACATGTCTAGAATGAGTTGCAGCTTGCAATTTCAGCCCGTCCAGTACAACCAAGAAGTGTCCAGGAGCTTGGTGCCAAGCTGGTCCCAGAATGAAACAACATTCCACAAAGGACCACCTGGAACCTGATTGGGGGCATGAGAAGGCGTTGTCAAGCTATAATTAACAGTAATGGGTCTCATACTCGATATTGAACACATGCCAGTTCGCTCCGTCAACATTTTGGCAAATTTGAAAAATTTCCTCTTTTACCAATAATATCCATTTTCCATGGTTATCGTATTCAAATGCTAAAATATAATGTCAAACACAAACAAAATCTTAATTTCTTCTGTATTTAAATCATTAAATATGTAATTAAATAAAAAATATGTACACGTTTCATAACAATATTTCAACTCAAACGTAAAACAGGTAGTTGGATATACTCGATGCTTAGCAAACTTTGAGTTGTATATGAACAAAATTAATTCTTGAACAACTACCAATTTTCGTCTTTCGTCAGGGGATGTGACAACTGTTACTTATTATCAGTTCCTTATTCGACATTCGTTATCAACCGATTTAATAGGTTGTCAACTAATGTCGAATAAAGAACTGGGAATAAGTAACAGCTGTCACATCCGTCTTTTGTCACAGCAACAACGCTTTTAACTCTCATTGGAATAAGCTCAGTGAGCCCACTCCATCCGGTGATATAAGCTAGATTTTTGAGACAGAAAAAATAAGTAAAATTTTGAATTAGGATTTTGTGAATGGATGTGATCGCTTTTGGTCGTTACGTTCCGCAAAACGTTAAATAATTATTTTCTTTTCCTTACCAACGTGGATTATAATGCCATATTCTCACAGATCGCTAATTTTATCACGCAAAAGATAAACATTGCGGGTCGAAAGACTTAATTCATTGAGTCGTCTGTTCTGGAATGCTATAAACATATGTTCTGCAGTATAGTGGAGATGTGGAAATCTGAAATGGACTTCACAGATATGATCAGCAACGAATTAACTCTATAAATTTCGGAGATTTGTTGCTAGTATTTTGCCAGCTCTTGAATGTCACGGTTCTGTACGAGTTATTTATTTATTTATTTATTTATTTATTTATTTATTTATTTATTTATTTATTTATTTTATTCATTTATTTATTTATTTATTTATTTACAATGCCACATATTTCTGCATAATGGCTAATCGTCACCGATATATGACACTAGAGTACATATGAAGCTCATATATAATGTTTAGGGTCGGACAGAAAAGTATTGTCCACAAGCGTTTAAAAACAAAGTTTTGTATTATTGTTACAATTGACATTTTGGAGGAAAGTATCCAGGCATATTTACTCTTGTCTTTGAGTAGTCATCAGAGTCAACTTACGAATGGATACGGAGGCCTCGGCACCTCCACGAAATGCAATATGCGAAGATTCGAGCCTCCTCCCCCCCACAATTAAGTCAATGATTGCACCCACCAAAAGATCTCAGGCTCTATTCTAACCCTATTTTTTTTCTAATTTTTAGAGCTGGTTTCGGTTCAGGTTTTTGCGACAAGCCGAAAACCCAAACGTAAGGCCCAGCAAAAACCGCCCGAACGGTTTTACTGTGTTTGTGCATGAAATGATCAAACTATCTTTCTGGGAGGGAACTGGACTTGTGGCCCGTGTAGACTCTCGTCACTTAATCTTTGGGTCAAAGGGGCGAATTCGTCGCGTTCTCTCTGTCACATTTTCTCCGGTGGACGAGTCAACAAGGGAGAAAATGTGACACTCAAAAGACAACATATTTATTTATTTATTGGTGTTTAAGGTCACATACTTATGCATAATGGCTAATCGTGACAGTGACAGTTTTACGGGGGTGGGGGGGGGGCGGAGCCGGAGTACCCGGAGAGAACCACCGAGCATCGACGAACAACTGTCAGCTCCTCAATATTCTAACTCTGTTCAAGCTTCGCTCAAGCAGGGTTACAGCGGTTGAAGACATGTGTACCACTGACGTGTAGTACGCCTTAGTACAAGGCGTCATCGTGCCCCATGTAGGGGACCGGAGTAAAGTGCCTTGCCCAAGGACACAACGCAGGTCGTCCCGGATGGGGATCGAACTCGTGACCTCTAGCATAGAAGTCCAACAATCTACCACTGAGCCACCGTGCTCCCATAAGACAACACAGAAAAGATGAACTTTATCAGTTGTTACCCGAATTCCATTTTTTCTGACTCTATGGGCTTGGCAACTGATCTCATAGAACCCGGTAGTATGATTAAGGGGATGCTAGGCCGACTCCAATGGAGATACTTACAAACAGGGCTTTTTGTGGTGAGTGGTGACGTGACGTACAAACTACTGCGGAGGCTAACGAGTTGTTTATTGTATGTTTTTACACATAGAAAAGCGGAATCGAAACAGAGTTTATTTCCTGAAACCGAACCGAAAACGAAACTAAAAAATCAAAACAGCCCACCTCTTCTAATATTACTTTTTTTACTTTGCTTCATACTGTGACCGTAATATAACTCATTATTCTGTAAGGCCGTGACTACATGTGTACACTCATATAAGTGAAACCTGGTGATGTATTAGCTCTGAAGTTTTACACGAATTCCATGCCATGTCTGCAATTATCAAAGGGGGCAGTCTGTCTTTATACTAAATGTTCAAATACTCCAAACATGATCTTAAAACACTATTTCTGTGTGGGGCTAATAGCGCTACCAACACCACTCGTCTAACAAATTTAGCCTTTCAGATATCGTAATGGGCATTTGTGTGAAATTCTATTTACTTTTTTCAGTTTTCCACGAAAAGGTAACTTGCAAGTAACTAACGAGTTTAATTTAATGGCTTCAATGGAAGAGTATGATGCAACCCTGTTTACTAACAACAGCCATTTTCAATATTTCGTTATTAGTAATAATTATTCATATTTAACGTTGGAAAATTTAAAAAGCGGAAAACATTTATACTTCTCAGTTCTCTTTGCAACTGATGAATTGTCTGAGGCCACATCAACTATTCACGACTACCATGTTTAACACCATCATCACCTACTTATAACTGCAAAGCAATCCAGACACTTGCCAAAACGTCATTATATAGCGCAATCGTTAAAAATGTAAAAGTACGAATAAAAAATATTACTATACCCATAAACTCTGCACTTATTAACTCCTTGCATGCTGCTGGTGGATATTCCTGCCCAGCACAAGTTTTCTCTTGTCACTGATATAAGTATAATTTGGGCATATTTAAACATATTTTCCCCTGTAAATTGAATGGGTTTTCTTCACCAATGATTTCTTGTTATATTTAGATTAGTTTTTCATCAACTCTAGTCATGGTTGCTTTACAGCTGCCATGACTAGATCTGATGAAAAAATATCTTGAAAATACTCAGGGAGTTAAATTTTCCATGCACTCCAAAAATCACAAATAATCTTGCACTTAACTTGAAAACAACCCTGATAATATCTTACTTCCATCTCTGTGAACAAGTTCCAATCGACTTTAAATGTTTAGCTCGTACATGATCTCATATAATAATCATCTTGTGCGGTGAAAAAGTGAGCATTATGGTACCACAGTACTAAATATTTTCCCATAACCAACCATTATAAAATCCAAGCGAAACAAATATGATCGCATCACTTTAATGTTAGCATTCAGATATCTTTGTCAAGTATAGCCCTTGAGATAACTTTTTATGACCCCCAAAACAGAGAAAAACTGACAGAAAGGAAAGTACCGGTCACGTGCATATATTGTTCTGGGAATTCGCAGCAAAAACACACCAATAGTCAATAGTATTTTAGGTCCAAAAAGTCATCAAATCACCATCTTTATTTATCTGGAATATTCAACAATAATGCAATATGTCAGCAGAATGCTTCAAATGTTTATTGAAACAATATATTTTCCCAGGCTGCGTATTTTGTAAGGCTGCATCATTTCCGAGAGCAACTTTCCAAGGCGGGTAACTCGAATTCAAATATTTATTTTAGTGATACCTTATGAGTCGGTAAAGAGGCGTTAATAAAATTTTCGAACAATAGGTTTATCTAGACTTGTTGAAAAACCAATGACAGGCAGCTGTGTAAAAGACACTTTAATTAGAGGGATCAATGCATTCAGAAAATCTGTTCAACAGGTCCTCTGGCAAACACAACTTTTCGCGAATCCATTGCTTATTGCCAAGCCAGAAACAGTTCAATCAGTCGGGATTGCTCGAAAATTTACCTGAATGATCTCCGACAGGACACTTGACAAGCAAGCTTTATAACATATACATCGATCACACTTTCCCACTTGTACCTCTCTTGTCCGAATGTCGCTCTATGAAAGGCATTGAACCTATCGCTTTCCTCACTCAGTCAGTGGTTGGAAAACTGTCAAGCTCTCCAGTCACCAGTCAAAATCTTAGAAGAAACTGACGCAATTATGGCATTGAACCAGTCTAGCCCACAAATAGTTCTTCGACTATTTCTAGATTCAATCAGCTGAACTTTGAACTCCAAGGTGTGAACAGGGATCAATTAACACGCTGGACTTTACAACAGAAATACCACTGAAAATACAGAAAGCCTTGTAAACGCAGAACACTTCTCACCCGCTTACTAGGAATCTCCAAGAAAAAGGTGTGAACGTCCACCTGGCTGTGGATTTTGTGACAGAAAACCATCAACCACCTCCTGCGGGGAAAGGTAGCACCTTTCGTGAGAGGAACGCCTCTCGAACTGGTCCTTATCCGAAGAAGACCTGGCCAAGGATCTAGAAAAAGAAGGGTCCATCGACCAGGCGCCGAGATGCCCGACGTCTGTATGACTTTCTGAAAGGAAAGAAGGAGGAAAAGACGGGGAAGAAAACCGAAGAATCTACTACCATCTCCCCACCTCCAACTCGTGTAACTCCCATCAACATCCCGGTTGCCTCCCTCTGGGGACAAACTGGAGGATAGAGATGTATTCAGTGCGGTGAAGACCGAGATGGAAACTGGCTTTTGTAAGCCTCCCACTACCATCTCTCACCTCTCTCTCTGGATCAGGAATCTTGGATGGATGCCTCCTTCAGGGCCTCAATTACTGCCTCGGAAGCAGCTTTGGAAACCTCCATAAACACACAGAGAGAATGGACAAAAAATAATGAGTTAATAGAACAATCAGATAGATTCTTTCATGGACTCCGCCGTGAATCAGAACAAATCTCCACACTCACTCATATCTCAACAATCGTCAGTCCATCAAATCAACCGGCCAATAAAAAACACAGAACTTCAAAGAGAACAACTCAATTTCGCTAATAACAACACCTCCGTTTTCCATGTTTCACCGTCCTCGCCTCCCCGAATGTCCCCTTCAGCATGGCTGCGTCAGACAGATGCCCAGAACACCGCCAACAGGATCGAAAGGGGTTGCATAACGCCACGCATTCGGCGCGCGGTGACCATTTTTTTGTCGTTGGTCGGAAAAACGAAGCGGCAGTTTGCTTTTCTGACCAACTGTAATTTTTCGTTCCACCGAGTCTAAAAATACCATACCATTCACTTTCTTTGAATCAAAGCCAGAAATAAATCTCAATCGAGATTTGATGTGACCGAATCTTTATTGACATTACCAATGTCATTAGACATTTTTGTTTTTTGAATAATTATGAAAACTCACTACATCTGTAATTTTATTACTATGCCGCGTAGTTACTTTAACTGCGTACATATCTTGATGTTTCAAATGATATTTAAATACCTATTGATTGGAATATCTACAACGGGAGCTCAACAGCATATATGTATATCGTTGTCAGTCAAGAGACGTCGAATCAAATCAACGGTAGTGAGCGTGCAAGCCCCGTGAAAAGTGGATAAATAAACAAGTCATATCAGCGTCTGATCCCTTTTAGAATTAGACTGACAGCCTGATAGCTCGGGGGGGGGGGGGGGGTCTATAAAGGGACCCTGTAGACTGTTGTAAACATCTCTGCATTGCGTTTTGAGTATCTATGTCACACGCGGGGCGTGTCATTTAAGTTATCCATAGTCGATCTAATGTTTACGAGAGCGTGTAAATCTGAGACGGCCAGCAAACATTATTTTTTAAACTTTGGAATTTGGTTTTTCAAAGCACGTTCTCGAAGTAAGTAAATGTCAACAAATCAACACTTCTCGAATGGATACCAACATCAACAGATTGTTGAGGGAGCAATGTTTGGGCGAGTACTAGGGGTGAAGTAGAGCATTTGCTTGATATACGGATTTCTTTCCTATTTCACGAATCAGCATATTAATCCACTCCTCTGTGTCACAAAATAACCGCATATCTTTTCTCAACCCTCTTCCTCATTATACACTAAAGCCGCCGTGGACTGGTCGTAAATCATGCGTTTACCAGGTAATAAAACTCAACATCAGCAAAATTTTAATTAACTGGTTGAGTGCTAAATTATTTTTGGCCATCAGATCTTGTACACATGTCTTGCCTTGTTATAATTTATGGGAGAGTGCCTACGGGCATAAATTGTAAGAAGGCAAACCCTCACAGACTAAATAATATCACTTCAAGGATAATACAAAGCATATCCACTGAATATGAGCCTTCAAGCTGTGACACCGGCACTTCAGAATGAAGCCCAAATATGGGCTTCCAGCACTCTACCAGTTAATGAAGCACCGGGCTGTATCATTAATTAAATTTTTGATGATTATTCCTATAATTATAGTATGGAATGTAATATTATAACATCCGTGGAAATATTGCCCACCTGTGCGAAGTGACGAATCCACTGCGACCGTACTGTACTCCAAGCGAATAGAATGTTAGACTGATATTTTGGATAATCTACGCGAGAAAGTCTTTCATTATACTAAAATTACACACTTGGCACTCTTTGTCACTATATTTCCAAATTCGCCCCACAGCTCCGATGATCTCAGTTTGACAGCAGTGACACCCCAAAAGTGCCACCCAGATACTCCTCAAATACTGACTTCTCTTTATCGCTTTTCCATACACCCGAACAGCAAAGGCGTACTACGTACAGGGGATACACATTCAGTTGTTCGATTCGTGGTGGCTCACTGGTTAGCGAATTAAACGTCAGATCGAAAGGTCGACTATTCGAACATGGCCCCTACGTCCTGTGCGTTATGTCCTTGGGGAAGACACTTAACCTGATTACTCAAGAGGTAGCACGGTGGTGCCATGTACTGAAAGCGAACAGCACGTTAATGGTACACTTGCCTTCAACAAATGCTCACTCTGCTTGTGACCGGTTAGTACATTGCAACGTCTGATAGTTACTCGCCGCTGCTCGGTGGATCCCCCCAAGAACTTCGGCTTCCTCAACTCGGAAAACTATCCTACACGATACGATCCAAGGCTTTTGAAAGTATCATTAAAGCCCAGACAAATAAATAAAAAAATAAAAATAAAAATAAAAAATAAATAAATTAATAAAAAAATAAACAAATAAATAAATAAATAAATAAATAAATAAATAAATAAATAAATAAATAAATAAATAATATTACATGCTAGTTCTTTTGTCTTAGTATCCCCCTTGAAAAACTTGATACTATACTATAATGAATCGCGTGTTCAAGTGACGTTACTTGAATAACTGGGGGCGCGGTGGCTCAATTGGTAGAGGTGCAGGCTACAAGCCGAGAGGTCCTCGGTTCGAATCTCAGCTGTGGCAACCGCGTTGTGTCCTTGGGCAAGACACTTCACCCCCATTGCCCACGTGGTGCACGGTGGCGATGTGTACTAAGGTGTACTGCACGTCGATGGTGCAGCTGTCTTCAACCAATGCTAACCCTGCACCTGTCTTCAACCAATGCTAACCCTGCTTGTGTGGAGTTGGTATGTTGGGGAGCTGACAGTTGCTCGCCGTTGCTCTGTGATTCTCTCCGGGTACTCTGGCTTCCTCCACCCCTAAAACTGTCATGGTCATGATTAGCCATTGTGCAGAAATATGTGACCTTAAACACCAATAAATAAATAATAAGTAAATAGTAAATAACTTGAATAATTCTTATATAAATCTCATCTACTGGGTATGCCCCCAATCCGTACATTTTATTGATTGAACACATGAGGGGGAGTCATTTACCAACCAAACTGGAGGTATTCATAGATTTGTTCATGTTGTCAGCGCGCGGTGAGTGACACCGAGACGCTACGCAACGCGGCTCGTGTCACTCAACACGTTGACAGATTGTTAAAAAAACATGAATACCCCCAGCTCAGTTGGTAACTATTATATAACTTACCAGCAGGAATGAAGGTGAACGACATTCAACATACACGTATTTACTGAATTAACCCTTTACCTAACATGAAGAGCAGACAACACATGTAAACACATTCTTGAATAACTAATTGTTTTCATTTTTTGTCTCACAAACATAGGTTATGGCCCCTCATTGGAACGAGCTCGCTCCAATGAGGGGTCATAACCTATGTTTTGAGAAAATTAATTGGCGATTTTTAAGAATAGCGCTGGCCGGTTTTGGCCGTTAGGTTGGGTAAAGGGTTAACAAAATAAACAAACGAACAGAGAAATAAATAGCCCTGCCCCTTAAAACCAAGAAATCAGGGGATCGCTTATTCAAGTGCCATATTTACAATCACGCAAGAGGGAAGATGCTTGAACTCCTGATCACAATGATTCAGCTATTCTTTTGTACAGTTTGACATTAACACTGCAATATTCCAGTGTCTGCACACATAGATCGAAGCAACTGCACAATTTAGACACTATCTAAAGAGCCCATTATGACAAATCTGAGTGTGACATGCAATATGGGCTGCCGACCTGCACATCCACACGGAGGCTAAAGATGTCGAAACAACGTGGGTCCGTGGCAAGTTGAATAGCATTCCGTTACGTCCAGCTTTCTGATTTGATAATATCGAGTGCATCAGATCAAAACTCCTTCATCGCGTTTCCACCCTGGTCATCCTCCTTTTTTCCTTCTCCTCTTCCTGGCTTATCTTCTTCTTCTTCCGTACTGTCCACATTAAACATATTGAATATTCTGACAGGTGTGCGCTTGGTTAAAATCTGGATAAAAACCTGTACATTAAGGCTATTCAAGGAGTTTGTTCACTTGGGATTTAAATAACTCGAGTGACTTGGTGGTGGCGATAACAGGTGGCAGGTTGTTCCAATCCTTTATGGTGTTAACGAAGAATGTCCTTTCTCTTTTCCTCAGTTAAATAGTTTTTTTTGTGATTTCATGCTGTCTTTTATTGACTGTTCACTATCCTTGTCCAAATTAATGATGTTTTGGGGTCTCTTATGAACCTGAGTTAGGTTATTTTCGGTATAAGCCATATTTGGTTACACTTCCCAAGTGCCATATTGTGCGACGTATGAGGAATAAGGCTGCAACGCTGACTCTGTGGCCTCATTTGAATTCCAAAACCAAGTAATACCGAACATTCTCCTGCCAGTTTCATTCAACTCTTCATGTCACAAACGATGATATGTGGCAAAGAAGCAAGTTAAACGAATCCTTTCCAGAAACATTTGTAACGAACCCATGTCCATATAGTTATTTCCGACTTTAAACATATTAACTTTATCATGGCGTGAAAACTCTGAGTGGAAGAAGACAGCCTACATAAATATTAGCGTGCGGCAGTTTACTTTTTCTTAGATATTTTTTTTTACTTTAGTGTGTACCTATTGTAATAATGTAAGTTATCACATAATTACCATCGAATAGCTCATTACGGTAAAAATATCGTTAACCCTTTGAACACGAGTGGCCCTTTTTCCGGCCCAGGAACAATATACGTCATAATATCATTAAGTAGGATGGCCGCTAAGTGAATTTTTTGGGTAGACCAATCAATATTTTCAACGTGCAGCCTGCGTGCTGCACGTTGGAAATATTATTGGGTCTACCACCAAATAATAAATACGGGATCTTCCAATTGCTGTCGGTGAACTCACATGGACGATATCACTTGGGTTCAAGGGTTTACAGCACCTCTAATACGGCAAAATTTGTTGACTTACCAGACTTACCTGAATAGAAACTAACTGCTTGTTTACAGTTACATCAATTGTGATAAAGACCCCAAGCCACAGATACACCACTGCTGACGTCCCCTGTGCTGTAGTGATCTTAACGACAATCTGTTTAAAAAACACTTATCAAATTCCACTAACTGTCCATGCGGGGCCCGCGAAACAAACGATTATATAAGTATTGAATGCAATTTTTATAATCTTTATTGGAGTATGAACGTGTCTGAATGGGTACAAATTATGTATGAATTTCGGGATTCATACAATTTGTACCCATTTCCACACCTTCATACTCCAATAAAGATTATAAAAATTGCATTCAATTCTCATAATTACATTCCGTAACCGTTTAAACTACTTTTTACCAAACAACAAACCAGAAAGACGAAATAAAACATGTACGAACGAACGAGGCGAAAAACCACCCTCACACAAAAGACAAAGCGCACAACTCTGAGTTGAGCGCCGGTTTTCGGCATTGACCCAAATTTGTCAAATTGCCGTCTTTCGCAACGAAACTTGGAATGTTCAAAACAATTTATTTAACATATCAGTAAACTATAATCACCTATGAAACAAGTTCAAGAATAAAATCACGGAAATAATTTCACACTGTCGATTGACATTTCTTGTAATCTGTTTGAGATATCACAAATTATTAACTTGAACGGAAATGGAAACGAGAATTTTAGTAACGGGCTTTATGCCACAGTTGGGTAATGTCACCAAAGAAACAGCAGCGGAGTTGATCACTGCGAGAGGCGCTAAAAGTTAAAAACCCACCCAAACACCGCCCGAATTACATTCTGCGCTCTAGCGTAAATGCGTGTCAAAGGTCGACCAAATGTATTCATTGGAAAATGAATTACATTTGGTCATGACGTTTTCATCCAGCTAACCAATGCGAATTGAGTATTTTGACCCAAAACGTATAACTACATTAAAAACGTAATTATTACTTGTTACACTGTGCAAATTACCAAGAGAGAACACGTTAGCCACTTCACCCTTTACACTTACCACGGACATACTTCTAAATGGACATGTTACAAATACGTATGCAACGTGGATACGATCAGGCAAATATTCGAGACATTACACGATTATTAATCGCCGACAAAAAGATTCTACTGAACCACGCCTAAACCACAAAGCAAATCTCCCTGACGTGACGTTGTCGCCTATTAACATACTACCATGTATAATGATGTGTGTATATATACGTCGTTCCCTCTGCAGTGTTCCCCAACCTTGTGTCGTGTCTTCCTAGGAAACAGCTGGCTGAGTCCTAAATTTTTTCGTCCCCTTTCCCTCTTCCTTCCATCTTCACACCATGTTATTAATGTTTCTCTCTTAAAACGTAGTTTAATAAATGCCGTGAAAGTTTAATGTAAATGTTGACTGTAGGAGACACCTTATATAAGCTTTTGCTTGCTGCTGAATCCCCTTTCATAAATTTGTAATTCATCACGTTGTCTTAAACTTTATGTAAACTAATATGCTTTTTTGAAATAAAACACTGATCAAACTAATACGGGAATTCCGTCAAGAGTCAACGTCGATGTGGTAATGCTGTGAGTAAGTTGGTTTGAAAAGTAGAATTCAATTAGTTTGGGTTTTCCCTCGGAAAAGATATTTGTTTTTCTGCGGATTATTATTTTTTTTATTTTTTTTGGCACACATTTTGTCCGTACGATTCTTAAGCTATTTTCGATCCGATTTTCACATAGTTTTGCACGCGCATAGAGGGCCACAAAATCTAAACATGTACGGAAGCAGAATGTTCGATTTCGCACTTCCTTTGCCACAATTTACAAAAAATTGTCAAAATTAGGGCTTATCATCACTTTCGCAGAAAGCGTCTTGTAGATGTCTTTTAAACATTCATCACATCACTGTTAGAGCTGTCTTCAACACTACAATTGACATGCAAGAAATATTGGGCTCAGCGTTTGTTAACCCTCCACATGCTGCTAAATATCGACATTTTGATAAACTGGGCTGTTTTGGGGCACCCACGGTACCCAATGAGTACACGAGAGATAAACATATTTTCGTTTATTGGAGATGGAATGCACCGACGATCATTTAGTAAGGGTAATCCAAAAACCAAGTGTTAACCCGCGTTGGGTTGGTTAAACAGCGATATCCCTCAAAAGCCTAAAAAATCACGTTTTCCGTGGATTTCTCTAAACTCATCTTGCAGATTTCAAAGAAAAAATGGTCATTCGTAGGTCTTGATGCGACATTACAAGTTGCATAGACAAAAAATTCCCGTAAGCGTTTGTTAACCCTCAACAGACTCTTGAACATCGAAATTTTGATAAAATGGGTTGTTTTCGTGTACAGACGGCACCCAGCGTGTACCTGAGAGATATACATAACTTCCCTTATTGGAAGAGGAATTAAAAAATCATGTTTTCCGTGGATTTCTCTAAAAACATCTTGTAGATTTTCAAGAAAATTGGCGATTCGCAGACCATTCGCCGGTCTTGGTGTGACATTACAAGTTACATGAACAAAATAATCCGGTAAGCGTTTGTTAACCCTCCACATGCTCTCAAACATGGAACTTTTGATCAAATGGGCTGTTTTCGTGCACCCACAGCACCCAACGTGTACCTGAGAAATAAACATGGAATTCACCGAGGATCACTTTTGTAAGAAATAAGGGTATTCCAAAAACCAAACCTTAACCCATTTTGGGACGGTTAAAAAGCCATACCTATCAAAAGCTTAAAAATTCATGTTTTCCCTGGATTTCTCTAAAAACATCTTGTAGATTTTCAAGACAATTTGGCCATTCGCAGGTTTTGGTGTGACATTACAAGTTGCATGAAAACAATATTCCGTTAAGCATTTGTTAGCGTCCACAAGCTGCCAAACATCAAACTTTTAGGTAAATTTCAGATAAAATGGGCTGTTTTCAAATAGCTACATCACTCAATGGGTGTATATCAATCAAATACAATTCCTTTTGTTGGACTTAGACTTGATATTGATATTAACCCTCTCCACCAATAATGACGGTTTTAACCCTTTACCTAACACGAAAAGCAGACGACACTTGCAAAATAAATTCTTGAATAACTAATCTTTTTCATTTTTTGTCTCAAAAACATAGGTTATGACCCCTCATTGGAACGAGCTCGACGAGCTCGTTCCAACGAGGTATCATAACCTATGTTTTTGAGACAAAAAATGAAAAAATAATGAAAATTAGTTTGCGAGTTTTTAGAATAGCGCTGACCGGTTTTGCCGTTACGTTGGGTAAAGGGTTAACCTAAACTTTTTTTTCATGACACTGAGTCATTTGAGACTACTATACCCACCTTTCTCACGGCATCAATAGGGGCACATTAATGATATAGTTAAAAACAATTATTCAGACACTCTGTGGTCATGAAAAATAATGGAATCTCGTCTGGAAAAGCCATGATTCTCCAAAATCATTACGTCTAGTTTTCCCTTATTTTTCATTAACTGTCTACCTAATACAAATAGACGACATTTGCAGAAATGTTTCCTAAATAACGAAATATTTTCATTTTTTGTCTCGAAAACATATCTTAAGACCCCTAATTTGAACGAGCAGGTTCAGTAGAGGAGAGCTTTGATTTTTAGACAAAAATTTAAAAAAAATTAATATAATTTGGATGACGATTTTTGTGAACAATACTAGTCAGCTTTGGTCGTTAAGTTAGCTAAAAGGTTAAATTACTCATTTTGTGATAAAAAAATCCCAAATTCGTCGCTGTTTGACATGAAATTTCTGAATATCGTTCTCAGTCTCGGTAAACGTCGGCTCAGATCGATTTTCGTGAACTCGGTACATACATTTCATATGAAACAGCGACTCATGAAGGATCATTTATGTCTAAAAACTTGTCGGAAATACAACACTGTTCACACCGAATAAAAAGGAAATAACGCCAGAGCTCGTTCCCCACTGGTCTGAGGTAGGTCGAAGGTAGGTGCCACATTAACGTGTTATACAGTACCGCGATCGTCAATCTTCATCGGATCGCGAAAAGATTGCAAAAACAAACAGACGAAAATAGCACCTGATGTTCAGCGTTTTCGTGTTTCATTTTTGATAGGTGAGACTCCAAAAGTGTTGTAGGCAGGAGATCGAGCAGATAATTTCGGTCAGACCGCAACTGACCTTCTGTCCGTTTTTATACTAGTAAATTCAAAACACTTCATGGAGGATGTCGGATGAAATCGTTTTATCAAGGGCTCAAAATCTATGCCACTCAATACATCTCTCGTCTGTGTCGAACTCATTGAACCAACCATGCGAATTTTACCTATCATCATCAGTTAAATGGTAGAGTGCCAAATTATTGTTGGCCACCAAAATTTTTTCATATGTCTTTTCCTTGTTACAATTCATAGGAGAGTGCCTATGGGCACTCTCCTATAAATTCGAACAAGGCAGATCCCAACAGACCAAACAATATCACTTCAAAGATAATATGAAACACAGCCACTGAATTTGAAGTCCTTAAGTTGCAGTACCTGCATTTTAGAATAAAGCCCAAATATGGGATTCCAGCACTCTACCTGTCAAAATTTAAAAGGTTGGTCGAGTGAGTCTTGATGGCGAGGAGAACAGGAGGTCTTGTGTTAATCTCATATCAGGGTATTGTATTTGTCAGATATACAGAAACAGCTTATACAGTTAAAAATACTGAACAATAATTGTTTCTAGGATCTTGCGGAGTATCGAATTTCGATTCAATTCGATTCGAAATCGTCCCTATATGATTCGAGTCACGCTGATTCTGACATTATTTATAACTACTTTGATTCCGTTTTGAACTATTCCTCATTTTCGTTTGATTTGCCAAAACAGACGAGTTGCCATTCTATCCCATAAATGGCCGTTTATTCGAACAATAAAAGCCTTGGATAATGTTTTGCTTTATTCACCTAGTTGGGTGATAAATTTTCCCCGTAGGTTTAACACCGAAAGAATTGATTTCTTTAGTTGAGATGGACTTGTTGACCTCAGTCCTCTACTGCATTCGTGTAGCATAAATAACAGTTCAATTGTTGTTTTCGTTAAACCTTTTTGAAAGTATTACACAATGCCAGTAGAAAACACTACACATTGTTCATTTAATAAAGTATTTTTGCAAGTTTAGCTCAAGTTTGTAGGAGAATTATTTTTAATCAGAAATGTATCAGTGCGCCTTTTTTATCTTTGGTAATATTGCTCGTCATTGAATTGGACCTGTGTGCGCCTCATTTCTCGCTGTGTTGTGTAGAGAGTAAACACACGATTTCGCCGCGAGTGCCCTGTAAAAGATTTACGGGATAAACAAAAAAAAACGTACAGTGTTTTCAACTAAAAAATGTATTCTACTCGTAGAATTAAGAATGAAGCCGACTCGCCAGAGGTTCGTCGGTTTCATTCTTAATCCTACTTGTAGAATATATTTTTTTACTTGGGAACATGATACGTTTATTCTAGATGTATACAATACCTGAGTGAACAGTGGCAATGTTCACTGTAAAAAATGGTTAAATATCTGCAACTTGAAGGGGTCAAATCAAAGCAAACAAGTCTTCGGGTGGCCTGCGTGATAAAGAGAAGCCAGGTTTTGAAGTGTATCTTGATGGAACCTTTTGGGAGTCACTGTTGTTCAAGCTAGGGTCTCGGTCCCTGGAGCTGAGGGGAAAAAATGGGAAAAGAAAACAGGGAAGTGCCAGATGTGTAATTTAGGCGTAGTGGAGACCCTGGAACACTTTCTACTAGGATGCCTAAAATACTAGTCTTAACAGAATAAGATTCACTAGGAGTATAATGGAGAAGTGGGATGGGAGAACGAAGGACATGTGGTTAGTGAGTGATACAAAGGAGAGGGTTAATATGATTATCGGAGAGATTGGGAATAATGCGAAACGGATGTCATCAAGCAGCTCGTCTCCGAGTGTTGGAAGGAGAAAAAAAGCATGGGAATAGGGAGTTATTTGGGATCAGAGGGGTAACCAAGGCTTTCTCACCCGAGAACCGCGACAAATCAGTGACCGGCCAAAGTGTTATTATTATTAGGACAAGATGGTTCGAATCGAAATTCGATTCGAAAATCTCTGCTGATTCGATTCTAGACTCAATTCGATCTCTAATTTGAGATTCGAAGGTCCCAAGATATTTTTTTTTAAATATAACATAATTATGTATGATAAAATAGGAATTTGAATTCTTCGTTGAATTTCTTCTGAACGCACAAGAAATATGAAATATCAAATGGAAAAAAAACTCATTTTACAAATATCGTTTTCCTCTCAGATTTGAGCGTGGAATTATGGTATACCCTAGGCGACTACACGGGGGAGAAGGGGTGGGTTGCACAAAAGTGTTTCAAAATGGACGAGAATCATTTATAACTTTATAATTACTATAACTTTTGGTGCCAGACGAGGGTTGATTGTTTTTGGTTTTTTTTGTATAAGAAAGACTGATGTATGTGTTGTTTTTATTTTAGAGAAAATATATAATCTCCATTCATATGACTTGAATAACCAGACTCAACCGACTTTCAAAGTTGCCCCAGAAGGTGACAGTTTTTTTTTTGTTCCAGCTACCATTCTTTGGATTTCTCGACTAAGTCATCTAAAATCCAACAAAAATATTGAAACATTCAGGCCACACAAACTAAATTAATTGATTCTCAGGCGATTTTGTTTTCAAGTTAGAAAGGGAGGGAGGGTTTTATTTTTCGTTTGCAAAAAGTGAGTAAACATGGAGAGGATTTCGGCTGTCTTTTTACGCGCAGAAATATAGAAAGTGCAAATTTATACAGATAAATTCATTTTTAATTTAAAAAATAAAACATTCATCTGAAAACAGACTGTAGGTACTGCAGTTGAAATGCTTCATATTCATTCGATACTCTTCATATTATCTTTGAAGTAAAATTATTTCATCTATGGGGATTTGCCTCATTACAATTTATGGGAGAGTGCCTAGGCACTCTCCCATAAATTGTAACAAGGCAAACATTTTGGAGACGCAACTAAACAACTATGCATCAATCAAAAAATGTAAAAAGTTTCGGGTCTCCCCGAGTTCGTACTAACAATGGAAGACACTGAAAGGCAATAATAATGTCAAATGAGTGGGTTCAAATTCAAATAGGGATTGCCTGAGTATCAAAACACATGTTTTAGCCTTATAATGGGATTAAAAGTTCATTTATATCACATAACATTTGACTTACACGTTCAATTTCGCACTGCTTCGTGTCAGAATTAGCTACACTGTAACACTATCGAGTACCCTCTAAAATCAGTTGGGTCAAAAATCAACCCAAATCAACTGGCTTGAGTCAATACGAATTGGATTTATATTCGCTCAACCTAGTTGATTTAGGTTGATGTTAACACAACTGATTTTACGAGTGTACCCTTAGGTAGAATTTAGAGTAAAAATGTTAGTATTTATGTTGCGGCCTCCCCATTGGTCAACTCCACCACACAACAGCTGGTAGCTGATATTCCACGCACTGGCACTGGGCTGTCTCTTCACTCGATTGCAACGACCAGAATGAAATAAAAGATGAAAATGATGCTCGAAAAGCTCGTTTCATGTTAAGTTCTCTTATTTCATCTGCTGATCTTTCCCCCATGCCCCCCCCCCCCCACCCCCATGGCCCCAAAGTCCCCCGGCTCACCCCTTTCTCCCCCAGAATCAACAATATTATATTTAAAAATGAATACAAAACTAAGCAACAATTCATTTTGGGACAGTTGCGACCATATTTCCAATCTATAATGAAGTATGAGAAAAAATGTCTGTCGGGGTGTTTGCGTGCGTGTGTGCGGTTGTACGTGTGAGGTTGCTCTTCTTCTAATTTGGTGTAATTATGGGAAAAGTTACCCCATGTCCTCTTGACTCTGTTTTATTGTTCAGGGCTTGAATAGGATATTTCAAACGAGCATAAAAGGACAACCAATAGCCGAAAATAATGAAGGCCAAAGCTGTCGTTTTTCAGCTGTGTTCAATAGAATACAATGTTATCTTTTGGATGATAAGAGATCATTTCATAAATATCATGTGAAAGAAAACTTGCACTAATATTAATTAATATCCGACGCTGTTTGAAATATTGAAAGAGCAAGAGTTGTGTGAAGTCTTTTTGCAAAGTGCACAGCTATCAACCGGGAATTGAATGTCAATTTGTATTGAGGGTTTCCACATTTAATTTCTAGTAAAACACCAATATGATACGTTTTTTGTTTCCTGATACATGTGAGTTTAATCTACCAAAAAACCTCCTTTGGAAATCAGTAAGCGTGAAAATCAATACTAGTTTCGGGTAATCTTGTTTTGTATGTTTTTGTTTGCCTTTTATACGACGATGTTGTATGTATTTAACGTTAGCAGATACAATACAGACATCATTATTATTTATTGGTGTTTAAGGTCACATATTTCTGAACAATGGCTAATCATGACCACGACAGTTTCACGGGTGGAGGAAGCCGGACTACCCGGAAAGAACCACCGAGCAACGACGAGCAACTGTCAGCTCCCCAACATACTAACTCCACACAAGCAGGGTTGCCGTTAGTTGAAGACAAGTGCACCATCTACGTGCAGTACGTCTTAGTACACAACGCCACTGTGCCCCCACGTGGGCAATGGGGGTGAAGTGTCTTACCCAAGGACACAACGCGGTTGCTGCAGGTGGGATTCGAACCGAGGACCTCTCGGCTTGGAGCCCGCACCTCTACCTACTGAGCCACCGCGCCCCCACAATACAGACATTGCGAAAGTACTTGATACCCACACGTGGAATTTCTTCACAGCTGTAACCCTGCTTGAGCAGAGCTTGAACACAGTTAGAATGTTGAGGAGCTGACGGTTGCTCATCGATGCTCGGTGGTTCTCTCCGGGTGCTCCGGCTTTCTCTACCCGTAAAACTGTCACGGTCACGATTAGCCATTGTGCATAAGCATGTGACCTTAAACACCAATAAATAAATAAATAAATAAATAAATAAATAAATAAATAAATAAATACACATGTTGAATTTGGACTACGTGTAAAAACTTCCTCAAATAATCTGATTGGACTTTACGCATGAACACAAAACAGCGTCACTCAGAAAAGTAAACATACCGTCGAAGGTGGTAGTTTTTTTTAAATGTCAATTTCATTCTCTTAATTCAAGCTTAATCATGGTATATGTACAGAACACAACTCCGGCAGAGTATGAGGGACAGGAATCAGGGACCCTTGTTGGAGTTTTCCTGTATTTCACGTGCGCCTTCGGCGCTCGTGAAATACAGGAAAACTTCGCCCCGGATAGTTGATTCCAGTCCAGCGTAGTCTGTCCTCGCTGTGACCTGTCTTAATATTTCACCACAATCGTCAACAAAACATTTTGTAATCGGAACATTAGATTCTGAGAATCATGACTGAAATATTTTGTTGTATTTTCCGCCCACAGTAGCTGTGGTTAACAGTGCAAAACCAGATATAAATTTTTGGTGCTGAGAGTATAGGCAACAAAATAAGCTTCGTCAGATGTTAATCACGTAGCTTTTGGATCCACAATTGCTGCCAACATAGCTGACAAGATGGCTGCGAAATGTCCAGAAAATTGGAGGGTAAGTGCGTTGTCCTGTGCTATTCGGCTTCTGCAGATATGCTATTTGTAAATTTGTTTTCACTTGATAAAACTCTCCACAATACTGAGATCAAACAAGAGGACAAACATTTTCGAGCTAATCACGATCTCCACCCTACGCCCCCCCCCCCCACCCCACAACACTTTAGCATCTTACCTGTCGAAACGCATTCCGAGATTATTTAATTTCGGTAACAATTTTCGATTGTTTTTATGGATTTTTCTTTAACTTCGTTAGTAGTAGTGTATGTTCCCCTACAGGTCCATTCTGGGGGACCCCGGTGGGGGACCCCGGAAGTGACGTCATGTCACGTGACGTAGTGGCGCCATGTTTGGTTGTCATGGTAACCCATGTAAACGGCCATGTTGTGACGTCATCTCCCTAGTGATACGTGGTGGTAGTACGCATGCGCAGCGCGTGTTGTTAGGGTGATACGAGCTTCCGTCGTCCATTTTGTTCTCTGGAGGCCGCCATCTTGGTTTCTATGGTAGCACGTGATTGCTATGTTACCTAAGGACTACAATAGGACATGGGTATGTTCGGTGGGTATGTTCGATTAAAACGGAGTAAATCAAATTACCACAAACAACCCGACAATCCTTCCAGATCACCAAAATCCACCCCAACTTTTACTATTTCGAATTCTTTCAGAATTCTCTGCTTTTATCTATATATGCAATAGTTTTTCTCTATCTGACCCTGTTCCTTTGTTCTAGAGTATACTCCAGTAGCGTAGAAGAGCCTATTAGTTTGAACAGTTTTGCTTATTATTACTATATTTAGCTTTACTAGTCTATTCTTCTTAGTTCTGACCCTATTCCAAGTACTCTTGTTGTTTCATTTATATAACTAACCAATCAGATTGCTTGATTTCCCATAATCTGTATACATAGTTATCTCCCCTGTGTATAATAAAAGCCTATATCCAATGGCAATATCCCATGGAATCCCCTTTTTTGAAAACACCTGTGGCTATGGAATCCCTTGTTGTCATATATGCTAATGTGAAAAGGCACAATGTGACACAATATGCCCTATCACATAGGCACATGCTTTATGTGCCGATATGTGCTTATGTGAAAAGGCACATTGTGACACAATATGCCCTATCACATAGGCACATACGGGTTTTTGAGGATACTTATGACCCGGTATTGTATTATTTGAGGATACCTATCGAGGATACCTATCGAGGATACCTTTTATATGATACTTATCTGAGGATACTATATAGGCTGTACATATCCCTGTAGGTCTCTTGCTGGCCCTTAGTACTATTAATCCACCTGATGCTTCATGTTATCCTATAACTGGTATAGGTAGTATGCAATGCTAGGCATAGGGGTATTGTGTATAGGGGTACTGCCTGGTAGTTTAGAACGGTACTATAGTATGGGCGGTACACACCTATAGGCCCCCGTTAGTGCTTGGTACTATTAACCAACCGATTGCTTTGTTTTATTATATGGCTGGTATATGTAGTACATTATGGTAGACCTAGTGATTTTGTGGGGGTGGGGGTAATGGTTGGTAGTTTAGAACGGTGGTATAGCATAGGCTGTGCATATCCCTGTAGGTCTCTTGCTGGCCCTTGGTACTACTGATCCACCAGGTGCTTTATATTATTGAGCGGTATTCTGGGGTGGGGTCAATTCCTGGTAATACAGAACGGCAGCAGAGTATGGTTGGTATATTCCCGTATAGATCCCATCCTAACCGTTGATAGTATTAACCTACCAAATGCTTTGTATCATCCTGTTACTGGTAAGGTGGTACGTAATACCAGTAGATCCTACCTTATTCCGAGTACTCTTGTTGTTTCATTTATCTAGATCATTTATATAAATTATAATTAACCAATCAGATTGCTTGATTTCCCATAACCTGTACTTAATCGTACAGAGTTATCTCTCTTCTGTATAATGAAAACCTATATCAATGGGCATATTCACAGGAATCCCAATTTCGGCATCCCTTTTTTAAGAATCCCATTTGTGGAATCCCTTTTTTTCTGAAATGAGGATAAGAGTCGTATTAAAAATCCCTCATTGAGGGATTTTTAATACGACTCTTATCCTCATTTGACAAAAAAGGGATTCTCCAGAAGGAATCCCATTTGCAGAATCCCTTTTTAGGAATCCCATTTGTGGAATCCCTTTTTTCTGAAATGAGGATAAGAGTCGTATTAAAAATCCCTCATTGAGGTCTAATTTACTACGACTCTTATCCTCATTTGACAAAAAAGGGATTCTCCAGAAGGAATCCCATTTGCGGAATCCCTTTTTAGGAATCCCTTTTGTGGAATCCCTTTTTCTGAAATGAGGATAAGAGTCGTAGTAAATTAGACCTCATTGAGGGATTTTTAATACGACTCTTATCCTCATTTCAGAAAAAAGGGATTCCACAAATGGGATTCCTAAAAAGGGATTCCGCAAATGGGATTCCTTCTGGAGAATCCCTTTTTTGTCAAATGAGGATAAGTGTCGTAGTAAATTAGACCTCAATGAGGGATTTTTAATACGACTCTTATCCTCATTTCAGAAAAAAGGGATTCCACAAATGGGATTCCTAAAAAGGGATTCTGCAAATGGGATTCCTTCTGGAGAATCCCTTTTTTTTGTCAAATGAGGATAAGAGTCGTATTAAAAATCCCTCAATGAGGGATTTTTAATACGACTCTTATCCTCATTTCAGAAAAAAGGGATTCCACAAATGGGATTCTTAAAAAAGGGGTGCCGAAATTGGGATTCCTGTGAATATGGCCATTGATATAGGTTTTCATTATACAGAAGAGAGACAACTCTGTACGATTAAGTACAGGTTATGAGAAATCAAGCAATCTGATTGGTTAATTATAATTTATATAAATGAGCTAGATAAATGAAACAACAAGTGTACTCGGAATAAGGTAGGATCTACTGGTATTACGTACCACCTTACCAGTAACAGGATGATACAAAGCATTTGGTAGGTTAATACTATCAACGGTTAGGATGGGATCTATACGGGAATATACCAACCATACTCTGCTGCCGCTCTGTATTACCAGGAATTGACCCCACCCCAGAATACCGCTCAATAATATAAAGCACCTGGTGGATCAGTAGTACCAAGGGCCAGCAAGAGACCTACAGGGATATGTACAGCCTATGCTATACCACCGTTCTAAACTACCAACCATTATCCCCACCCCCACAAAATCACTAGGTCTACCATAATGTACTACATATACCAGCCATATAATAAAACAAAGCAATCGGTAGGTTAATAGTACCAAGCACTAACGGGGGCCTATAGGTGTGTATACCGCCCATACTATAGTACCGTTCTAAACTACCAGGCAGTACCCCTATCCACAATACCCCTATGCCTAGCATTGCATACTACCTATACCAGTTAAAGGATAACATGAAGCATCAGGTGGATTAATAGTACTAAGGGCCAGCAAGAGACCTACAGGGATATGTACAGCCTATATAGTATCCTCAGATAAGTATCATATAAAAGGTATCCTCGATAGGTATCCTCGATAGGTATCCTCAAATAATACAATACCGGGCCATAGGTATCCTCAAATACCCGTATGTGCCTATGTGACAGGGCATATTGTGTCACATTGTGCCTTTTCACATAAGCACACATCGGCACATAAAGCATGTGCCTATGTGATAGGGCATATTGTGTCACATTGTGCCTTTTCACATAAGCATATATGACAAGAAGGGATTTCATAGCCACAGATGTTTTCAAAAAAGGGGATTCCATGGGATATTGCCATTGGATATAGGCTTTTATTATACACAGGGGAGATAACTATGTATACAGATTATGGGAAATCAAGCAATCTAATTGGTTAGTTATATAAATGAAACAACAAGAGTACTTGGAATAGGGTCAGAACTAAGAAGAATAGACTAAAAAAGCTAAATATAGTAATAATAAGCAAAACTGTTCCAACTAATAGGCTCTTCTACGCTACTGGAGTATACTCTAGAACAAAGGAACAGGGCCAGATAGAGGAAAACTATTGCATATATAGATAAAAGCAGAGAATTCTGAAAGAATTCGAAATAGTAAAAGTTGGGGTGGATTTTGGTGATTTGGAAGGATTGTCGGGTTGTTTGTGGTAATTTGATTTACTCCGATTTAATCGAACATACCCACCGAACATACCCCTGTCCTATTGTAGGCCTTAGGTAACATAGCAATCACGTGCTACCATAGAAACCAAGATGGCGGCCTCCAGTATACAAAATGGACGACGGAAGCTCGTATCACTCTAACAACACGCGCTGCGCATGCGTACTACCACCACGTATCATTAGGGAGATGACGTCACAACATGGCCGCTTACACGGGTTACCATGACAACCAAACATGGCGCCACTACGTCACGTGACATGACGTCACTTCCGGGGTCCCCCACCGGGTTCCCCCAGAATGAACCTGTAGGGGAACCTACACTACTACTTTCGTTGTATTCTATTTCTAGAAGTTCCCGACCCATTGTGGTGAGTGTATCGTTACTAGATAGTGTTGATATCGGGACGAAACCGTGTTTTTCGATCACATTACATTTTGTTAACTGCGATATCGATACCACAGTTAAATCTGTCCATGCGCCACTTTTTGTCCAGAGGCGCAGCGAAGATGACAGGAGGATGGAGGTGGCGGTTGGAGTGTAAACCTGATTTTCCCGACTGCGATTGCGGAAGTCTCGACTGATAAAATTTCCAACTAAATCATCAAGGCATGCCTTCGCTGAAGGCATGCCTTGATGATGCAGTTGGATTATTATTCGAGGTTATAAAAACAAATCTCAAGACTTCTTGGAAAATTATTTTTGGATAAATAAAATTACAGTCGTAGTCGTGATATATATTTTATTTAATTACCACTTACCGCACTCCAAATTGGTCATGCTGCCTCCAATAGTTTGAATCTGGTACAGCAGACCTCCATTTGTATGATAGACTGTGTGTGTTATAAAAGTCCAATTATTATATGACTACGTAATTTACCCGCCAAATATCACTACTGTTTAACGATATTAACCTGGTCCCCGGAAAATCCACAGTGTGGAATCCGTTTACGTGTCACAATAGTGTGACGGACTATTTACGGGTGCGTTAATTCGAATTCGAATAATTACCTGTTCCGGTCGCAGAGAGTAATTTACTCCGAGCTGGAATGGATGCTCTCGAATGGCGGTCCGGGTTTGTTTTAACGTATTCATGCCATTTTTTTATCGTATTGACGCGTATCGGGGGATTTCCCGGAAGTGTGCACCTGTTTCAAAAAATAAGTGTAAACAAAATAGTTCTTTTTTCTTCAATCCAATTTACTAAAAGAGGTCAGGGGAATTGTTCATGCTAGCGTTGGAATGCGATATTGAACTGTAAGTCACATAATAAACCCTTTATCGTTACAGTGAAGGTATCTGGGCCGTCGCGTCACGTCTCGTTGTGGAGGTCAAATCGCGGGATCAAACTTCTGCCAGCGACAGTTCGATTGATCCGACGATCTGACCTCCTCAGCTCGACGTGACACTACGACCCAGATCACTTCAATGTAGCGATCATATGTATATATCAGATTTAGTCTCGTTATAAAGTACAGTACGTGGAGAGTGTATTATCACTAAATCACCCGCAGGGTGGAGATTCCACCCGAGCAATAATTGCACACTTTTTGCAGATCATAACAATCAAAAGCAAAGTTACAGCCAATGGACCTCCGGGTTAAACCCGGAGGTCCATTGGCTGAAACATTGCTTACGTTTTTTGACCATATGTACAGAATTTGAAAGTGATACTTTGGGTGATTACTCCACTCCCCGGATGATTTAGCTACAATCCACTCTCCACGTACTGTATATGATTACGAGAAAGAGCGAATCGATATCTGAGACTCCAGTCCGGATGAAAATGTCCCGAGTAGAAAATGTATTTCGCTACATCCCCATTAAATGGTAGAGCATGGTAGAGTGCTCAATTGTTTTTGGTCATCCAAATCTGTCCACGTCTCGTTGCCTTGTTACAATTTATGGGAGAGTGCCTTGTGGTATTCTTCCATAATTATAACAAGGCAAATCCTCACAGTCTAAATAATTTTAATTCAAAAGTAATATAAAGCACATCTATAAAGAAGGACGCTATCAAGTTGCGGCATCTGCACTTGAGAATAAAGCCCAAATATTGGCGCCTGCACTATACCAGCTAAATGACAAGAGAATACATTTCCTTTTTGTTTTTCAGTTGTTTCCTTCTTCTTAGGCAACCAAGGCAATGAATCATGGAAAGCTCTCCGCGAGAGCCCCACACATCCATAAACAAAAAAGAAGAAAAAGAATAAAAACGACAAAAAAAAAAAACAAAAAACAAAACAGTGTCATATGCTATTATTGTCACTAAAAGAGAAAAAAAAAACTTTTTTTCTGGCATTACTTCTACAAAATCGTTGGATTGCAGATGGTGAAAAATGTGTAGCTCAGTCCTCTACTTGAGCGGACCCTACTGCATTTGCGTTCGATTGCGCTTGTACTTTTAAATAGTTGAGCGACAGAAGCTGGGCTGAACAACAATACATCATCACTAGGGTCAAAACAGTTGTATCAATACAACAATACCATTGTGTGCATTCGATGCGCAAAAGAGGTTGAGTTAAATATTTTTTCTTCTCCTGTAAAAGCTTAAAACGGGTTAATTTTTGTGCAAGTTACCTTCTCGGACCACATTCACGTTAAATACTTCAGGGATTTCTGCAGAATAATCTGCAAGGCGTGATAACCTTATCAAGGGATAATCTGGTGGATTAAAATGCTGTGGGTAAGAATGTCATAATATGGATAATTTTGGATTTATTTCCCGTATTAATAACTGTCTAATCAATGTTTTGTTTACATACAATAAAGCCGCCGTGGACTGACTGCTTTCCACGGGTGGACAGTATTCTACGGATGCACTAATATTCAAAAATTTCTTCAATGATGCACCGGGTACAACAATTAAAAGTTTGTTAATTATGATTTTTTATAACCTGTGAAACGCAGGCGTGGACATCGCTGCCCACGCGTGGATTACGAACAGTCCAAGGTGGCTGTACGGTAGACACACTGTCAATTCGCACTACGTGCCTGTGGATGGTAAAGGGAGTTAACTCTCTCGGAAGCAATATCAATTGACGAAACTTCTGGATCAACTTTTAAACTTCACAGTAAGTCATGTATCATTCGGCAAGCATAAAGTGGCATGAAACAATCCCGGGGATATCTGGAATATAACTCATGGCGTATACCTTTGTATGTAGTCATTTTCGAATTAGAGTTTTAAGCCCTGATCTCTATACAACTGGATTGCTGGAAAGGTCATTTATTTATTCATATATTTATTTATTTATTTATTTATTTATTGGGGTTTAACGACACCTTCGACAACCTCGTGAACGACAATTTTACTGGTGGAGAACCGCCGTGCAATGGCGAGCAACTTTCAGACTCCCCAACGTACTAACTCCACGCAAGCAGGGTTAGCATTTGTTGAAGACAAGTGCACCATCGACGTGCAGTACGCCTTAGTACGCAATGCCGCCGTGCCCCCACGTGGGCAATTGGGATTAAGTGTCTTGCCAAAAGACACAACGCGGTTGCCGCAGGTGGGTTCGAACCGAGGACCTCTCAGCTTGCAGCCTGCATCTCTTCCGACTGAACCACCGCCCTCCCTGGAAAGGTCATTGGTCACATACTGAAAAGTGTTTCCACTGCCGTCATCGTAGGAGCGGGAGCAATTGTTGCTATGAATAAACAATGCTCAACAAAACGATCTTCTCGAGGGTTTTCAACTTTCCAACGCCTCGTAATCACCGATCGTCTTTTAACCCTTTTCCCAACGCAGACGATATCAAAATTTATTATTTTAAATATCATTTTTTTCAAATTTTTCAAAAAAATTCAACAAAACCATAGCATGTGACCCCTCGTTGGAACGAGCTCGACGAGCTCGTTCCAACGAGGGGTCACGTGATATGGTTTTGTTGAAATCTTTTGAAAAATAATAGTTTTTCAACTGCTGAAGTTGCATAGTTCGCGGGAGGATGCGGCCGATTCGTTGGGTAAAGGGTTAAAGAATATACTTCCATGTATATGAAAATGAATACATCAATGTGTATATTTTACGCAGCAACACAAATTGAGTATTTCAAACTTATTTAAAAAAAAACAAGTACCGAAATTGAAAAACTGACACCGTATTCCTAGCTCTCGTGCAAGGGTCTCGTTTGATATTTGTGATCTGAGAGCTGTTACGCTGTGACTGCAGCTTCATGTCATCAAACATTCTCGATGGGAGGAGTTAGCGCGTTGATTGACTTGACGCCATCATGGGGAGGGTGGGGGGAGGGGTGAGCAGCAAACATCATCGATGGGTATAGTTAACGCGTTGATTGACTTGACGTTAACATAAAGAACATCAAACATCATCGGTGGGAGGAGTTAGCGCGTCGATTGGCTTGCCGCCATCATGAGACGGGAGACGGGTAGTTTGAGTTGCGACAATTTTCTCCGACGTTCTAGAAATCCAGTAGTTTTAAGGCACGTGTGTTTCCATAATTGTGGGATGGAGGTGATCGATCTTTAATCATAAAATGCAAATCAATGCTTTGATATTGTGTCGCAGTAGGCCAACCATGAATTTTATGTTGTCATGCGAAATCGAACAAAAACACCCTGAAACCAGCCTCTTCATTAGATATGCTGGATTCACTTATAGTAGTATTCGCCACCTAGCAACAACCTCCGACGTAACTCCAGTATAAATACATTCTGTTTTCAAATTAATTAAGAACTTCTAGCGCCTTCTCTGCCATTATCAGTGTTGTTGCTGTGCCGCATTATCAGAAGCCACCTTTCACAAAATGAACAAATACTGATAAGAATTACGAATGGCTCATAGTACATGTAGTCGTAAATTCGTCGGACGATCAGAAAACCTTTTCGCATAATTGACGACTACGAGTCCGTTTGTGAGAAAATCACACCGTGCAAACTTCGTGCCACTAGTATTTTAACCCTTTACCCAACACAGACGAAAAATTTATTATTTTAAATATCAATTTTTAATTTTTTTCACAAAAATTCAACAAAACCATATCATGTGACCCCTCTTTGGAACCAGCTCGACTAGCTCGTTCCAAAGAGGGGTCACATGATATGTTTTTGTTAAGATTTTTTGAAAAATAATATTTTCTTCAGCTGCTGAATTTGCATATTATGCGGTCGGATTCGGGCGATTCGTTGGGTAAAGAGTTAAGGACACTACAGTGTAAGGACATAATTTTAGAAGAACTCCCACAGGAAAGGAGTGAGAAAAGCTCTCAAGCGTTTTAACATTTGATATATCTGCGAGTTTTGATGAGAAATACGGATAAGAGAAAGGGACAATTCATTGGAAGAATGCACATTCTAGTGACACAATTCTCCATTCGCAATTCATATCAGTAGTCATTCATTGTGCGAAAGATCTCTATTCAGAGACCTTTTGCACAATGAATGACGACTGATGAGAATTACGAATGGGTTTACTACGTCACTGGAATTTGTGTTCTTATCAGTTGTGGTGTTTTCCCTTATCCGCAGTCACGATTTCTAATTACAACACGCAGGTATGTCATACTGCAAAACGTTTGAGAGCGTTTCTCCACCACTTAATGTGGGGGTTCACTCTGAGATTACGTCCTTAACCTATAATCACCATGTGGCCAAAATTTCAATCTCTTACTGGCAATCAAATTATTCGTCATCGCTCATAACGAGAAAATTGCGAAAAACAAACGGACTCGAAGTCGTCGATTCAGCGAAAAGATTTCTTGATCGCCCGACGAATTTACGTCCACTATTAACCATTCGTATTTTTTATCAGTCGTCGTTCATCATGCGAAAGGCGTCTTTTATTACATCCCTACCACAAGTAGCTCTTCATAACACTGAGGCTTTCCTGTCAATTTGACGGTAATGTGATATTTACACCAGTTATTCAGTAAAAAAAGTACAGTACTGTGAATACAAAGGCGGACAGAGAATTCCGACCGTTTCGCGAGTGGATTACATTCCAGGGGCGGTGGAACCGGGAAGGGGGGGGGGGGTGCTGGTGACTGGGGGCTTCAGCCCCTGCACTTTTTTTGTCGGGCCATGCTTTTTTGTATGCATATATTTTAACACAACCAATGACTGGTGAAACAAGGGGCGGATCCAGAGCCTCCCACATATTTTCGACAGCTATGTTTCTCTCGTACTGGTTCGGTTTCGATGGATTTCGGATCATTTTTTGCAGTAAGTGGCAGCAAACGCTAAAATATATGCAGTCTGTTAAAAAATCGGTTAACTGAAGTAGATCGTAATGTTGCAGACATACAAGTACCAAATCCAACCCCAGACAAGATAATCCACAGACAGTATAATTGTTGTAAACGTCTGGTAAAGCATACAGGTGAGGTCTATTTATCAGCTTTGGTCCTTACGAACAAAGCTGATAAATAGACCTCACCTGTATGCTTTACCGACTTTTTTTAACGGCTCTCAAAGTGTGAAATCTTTCAAATACATCTCCTGAAAAATCTCAAAATATCCACTCAGATGCATGGAAAATGGAAATGGGGGTTTTGGAACCCTGGAATTTAAATTTTTCATACCGACGACCATCCATCGCCCGATCCAGCCCCCCCCCCCCAACTCCTCCCCCCACACACTTTGAAAATCGTTACGCCGCTCCTGCATTCTGGCCGCAATTCTGTCGAAAACGAAAAGTAAATGCGAGAACACTAAATCTCAGATGTAATATAGAAATACATAATATTTAAAAAATCAGAAATAAATATTATACTCACCTGTCCCGCTTTCACACCCCGGACAGTGCTCTAATATCAGCACACACACCTCACAATTCAAAAGTTGTTATTACCACAGGTGTTGTAGATAAGGCCATCACCTTAAGTTTAAAAAATATTTAATTCAGAATAAAGAATAGTATTTATTTTATGGCGGTTTAACGACACTTTTGACAGCCTGGGTCACCTAGAGTCGGACAGTTTTACGGGTGAAGGAAGTTGGGGTACCCGAGGAGAAACCACACAAGCAGGGTTAGCATTGGTTGGAGGCAGGTGCACCATCGACGTACAGTACGCCTTAGTACACAGCGCCAGACCCGCTACATGGGCAATCGAGATTACGGGCCTTGCCCAAGGACACAACGCAGTTACCCCTGCCGGGGATCGAACCGCGAACTTTCGGTTTGAAGTCCAATGCCATAACCACTGAGCCAACGTGCTCCCCATAGAATATTACAGAACACATTGCAGAATTATTTATGGACTCGGCAAAAGGACTTCAAGCTAAAAATGTAGCCGTCTTTTTGGAATATACAATATAACGTATATGTAGTTTACACCAAGAAGACGGTTGTGGTACAAACGCAGTGCTGTCATAATAAGGGAGGGGGGGGGGAGCAATATGCCTAGGGTGATGAACATTTGACCCTTAGCCCCAACATCGTGTTGTCATGAATATTGGGGATAGTATGCGTAGAATATGTAATAACACCAGTGGTATCATCATTTGTAATGTATTTATTTATTTATTGGGATTCAGCGACACTTTCGACAGCCAGAGTTTCCTCGTGTCGTCAGTTTTACGGGTGGAAAAAACCGGAGTACTCAGAGACAACCACTGTGCACCGGCGAGCAACGGCGAGCAACTGCCAAACACTCTCCAACGCACAAACTCAACACAGGGTTGCATTGATTGAAGAAAAGTGCATCATAGACGTGCAGTACGCCTTAGTACATAGCGCCATCGTGCCCACACATGAACAATCGGGTTGAAGTGCCTTGCCCAAGGACACAACGCAGTACCTCTGGCGGGGATCGAACTGTGGACCATTCGGTTTGAAGTCTAAGCCGTAACCACTAAGCCACTGTGCTCTTGTCATTCCTCTAAAGAGTCTACAGTTAAAACTAGAAGTCCTGTCACGAACTGAGCGCTTATCTAGGCTCAATTGCGCGTAGGAATTGCGCGCAATTGCCATATCGAATGGCATCCAAAGCATGGCAGGTTCTCCTAGTTACTCATAGAATACACAGGAAATGTTTCTGCCAATGGACCTCCGGGTTACCCGGAGGTCCATTGGCTGAAACATTGCTTGTGCACGGGCCATATGTACAGAATTTGATAGCCTTACTATGGCCATAACGCGTAGATTAATGCGCAGCTCGACGTGCTATTTGTGCGCATTTCGTGACAGGACTTGTAGTTTTAACTGTACATTCACAGCAGATAACATGAGTAATATGTTGAGGGCAGAGCAGAATTGTCGCTAGTGCGAAACTGAGTCTCCACGCATCAACAAATCTGAGCCTACTCCAGTACCCAAACGAACACACCATATTTTCTTTTGGTTCTGTGTTTAACACTTTCAGTTTTATAGGGCTGCAGTATTAAATTATCAGTGAACCTAATGCCCAGTTTGAAGGTTGAAATCTGAAGTGTGAATTCTTTGCTGAACAATATACATGTTACAAAGCTTAGATATAAAGGTGTACAAATATTGTCTATTGTATCTTGATTTTTTTACAATATAATAAATAACATGGACGTTGTACGGAGGCAACATAGCCAGATTGGCTGTCTTCCTGATGCCTCCTGAAGAGTAAAACTGGAAAGAGAATGATGAAAAGGGAAAAATGAGGGGTCGTTTATGGGAGAGGCAGTATTGGAGGTAAAAAAAAACGGCGAAAATTAAAAAAAAAGAAGACAACGATGTGTGGATATTTACATATATATATCATAAAAAGTATATTTTATAGACTGTAGGATGCTTTCGTTTATCGAGTGAGATCTTGCAGTCGTCACACAATATGTTTGTTCAGAGACAGTTACGATGGGTTGCATAGCCTGTGTCGAGTGGCAACGATTCGGATTCGTTGGCGGAACTGAACAAAACAACTGTGGATGATGCGCTTTTTGTCGCGCCACGAATACGACTGATTAGGATGTAAAGTTGGAACGGCAGGCAGAACGGAAAGATTAAGTTGTTAAGTTAGAATTAGAGCTGCAGTCGGGACATACCGGATTATGGCAGCGTACTGACTTATGGTGGGATTCAAATGAAATCTGGGTAATTCTTCTTACAAATAACGATCTCGACGTAATAATTTTTATATTGTTAGGCTGTTCCGTAGCTTTGGAAATGAATATACTGGGAGTTTGTTTGAGAAGTCTGATCTTGGGATACCTCTTATTACTTGACCTGTCTGTCTGGTTATTCTTCTAGACTCATTGGTATATATTTGGAAGTGATTTGTAAAGCTTACTGGAAGATTTTCATTGTTCCAATCATACATAAAAGCTAAGGTATTCCGTTTGAGTGGGTCAGGAAATTTCAGAATTCTTTCTCTCTTGAAGTAATGTTTTCATTGTGCTGTTTACTCGTGTGCCACTAACTTGTACATTTCAGGCTGACATTGGCATGGTTAAACCACTGATTCGTTCAGGTCAGAACTCTCCAAGATAAGAAAACATTAACCCTTTACCTAACGTAACGGCCAAAACCGGCCAGGGCTATTCTCAAAACTCGCTAATTAATTTTCATTATTTTTTTCATTTTTGTCTCAAAAACATAGGTTATGACCCCTCGTTGGAACGAGCTCGACGAGCTCGTTCCAAAGAGGGGTCATAACCTATGTTTTTGAGGTAAAAAATGAAAAAAATTAGTTATTCAAGAATTATTTTTGCAAGTGTCGTCTGCTTTTCAGGTTAGGTAAAGGGTTAACGCAGTCCCCATAATAATTTGCGGCTATAAAAGAAGTATACCCAGAAACCCTACACCAGGCGAACACTTTTAAATTTTGGATAAATTCAATTTTTTTAAAGATTTATTGAATATTTCAAGTCAGGGCACATTACACGAACGCAGCTAATCGTATAATTAAGTTTTTAGAGTGTAACCAGATTGGAAACCAAAGACCATTGCACACCAACAGGTTCATCGTCGATTGGTAGCAAAGATTTATTTTTGATTTATAGCTGCCATCAAATGATTGCTGGAACATCAGCGAAAAACGTCGTAACTCAGTCTGACCCTCCACTCCCCAATGGCGTCAAGTTAATCAACACGGTAACTCCTCCAGTCGATGATGTTTGATGACGTGAAATCTGCTACTCTGTGACTATAATTACAGTGTAAAAGCTTTATCTTCATCAAACGCCGAAAACGTGTGATTCGCCGGGCCCTATGCCGAATGTTATTAACCTGGGTTTTCAAAAACAAATATATATTTCAATATTATTTATACATATTCCTCTCCACAAATTATATAATGTATAATGCGGATGAGGAGTAGAATTTGTTCAAAGCCGTGTTAACCCTTTACCTAACATGAAAAACAGACGACACTTGCAAATAAAATTTTGGAATAACTAATTTTTTTCATTTTTTGTCTCAAAAAAATAGGTTATGACCCCTCATTGGAACGAGCTCGACGAGCTCGTTCCAAAGAGGGGTCATAACCTATGTTTCTGAGACAAAAAATGAAAAAATAATGAAAATTAATTGGCGATTTTTGTGAATAGCGCTGGCCGGTTTTTGCCGTTACGTTGGGTAAAGGGTTAAAAAAGAAATATTAGTTATAGACTTCCCTTGGTAGAATCCTTCAAAACAATCAGGTTGCTGTACCTATATATTAGGGTACTGCGAATCGCACATTTTCGATTCAAATCGAATAACGAATCGAATCACTTTTATCATTCGAAATCGAATAGAAACTCGAATCGAACCAGAGGCGTCTTGAAGAGGACCGATGGAGCTTGGGGTGCTACCTACCTGATTTGTTTCGACTATGATGACTCAAGTCCCGAGTGATAAAATAATCCAACTACATTACCAAGGTATGCCTTCGTAGAAGGCATGCCTTGGTAATGTAGTTGGAATATTACCCTGTAAGGATTATAGTTCATTGTCGTCAATGATTGGAAACTTTATTTTTGCATTTAACAGTGGTAGAGACTAGCGATATTGAAATTTTCATGGCTGGTGGCACGAGTGCTGATGCTATTTATGTTAATGTAGCTGAAGTTACAGTTAGTCTTTTAATTCAACATTATTTATGTACAATTTCAATCCGAACAATACATTCAGTGAAACAATGAAGCTGATTGATTCGAAGCTTTGTTCTCATGGAAACGATTCGAGAGGAAACGAATTGGGCAGCTGATTGCGAATCGAACCGAACCAAATATCGACTTAAGATTTGAAATCGATCGATTTTCGAAGCTTCGCAGGGCTCTACCGTATACACGCTGGTCATCCTATGATACCCGCTGCGGGCAGTGAAATTCCGTCGCAAGCGTCAGTAACGCCGGCATCAGGTTTTAGTTTTCTAGTTTAATTGGTTATGAATTGAGAATTATGGACCAACGTGTCTTTGATAATAATCTATATGCGAGTTTCGAAAGGAAGCAACTAGAATCCCAAACTAGTTACCCGAAAATATGTTTTTCTGACCATATATCGCCAAAAATTATAAATTAATCTCCGACGAAGGCGTGCAGTAAACCACGAACTGGGCTACGCCGTGCCCGTCACGGATTTTACAAAAACAGCTAGGAGTGTCACAATAAATCGAAGGTATGTTCTTACTAAAATATGGTAATTTTGTTATGATGTACGATTTAGTTTCCTAAAACATCTTTATCAATGGGGCGCTGTCCAATTGTCTAAATGGGTCGATCGGTGGTTCAGTGGGTGGAGATGCCGGCTGCAGGCTGCAGGCTGAGATGTCCTCGGTTCGAATCCAACCTGCGGCATCCGCGTTGTATCCTTGGACAAGACACTCAATTCCAATCACCCACGTGGGGGCACGGTGGCATTGTGTACTAAGGCGTACTGCTTGTCGATGGTGCACTTGTCTTCATCTATTGCTAACCCTGCTTGTGTGGAGTTAGTACGTTGGGGACAGTTGCTCGCCGTTGCTCGGTGGTTCTTTCCGTTACTTCGGGCTTCCTCCACCCGTAAAACTGTCCGACACGAGGTGACTCTGGCTATCGAAAGTATTGTTACCCTTTTACTGCCAAGGCCACTTTATTCATATATTGAGAACCTCTATGTACACATATATGCGAGGAAGTTTAATAAAAGTATTTGAAACTCTATCAACTGATTAATTGTTGGAAAGGGCTTAGAGAGCCCTTTCCAACAATTAATCAGATGGTAGGTTTGATCTGCGCATACCAGAATGTACATATAATTATCATAAAATATAGGTGACAATAGTCACTTTCGGCAGCGTAAGTGTTAAACCCCAATAAATAAATAAATTGACTAAATCCATGACACACTACTCTATTTCGTAACGAAAGCACACATCATTGAGATACAGAATGCTTATTATCACCATCCATTTAGTTTTGACACCAAAATGGAACCTTCTTCAACAAACTATTGAAATGCTGTAGATGCTGAATTCATCAGCCAATAATGATAACTCGGAATTTGTTTCAGAGAAAAACGTATTAATCACAAAATTCCACGTGCAACATAATCGCCTATCGTCAAAATGCTTCCCCGCACCGGGTTTTACATGGTATTTGCTCACTGCAGGTTTTACAGGATGACCAGCGTGGTATGTGAAAACATCACCGACTTTCCACTCTACCATCATGACGAAAATGCAACGCCAGTGTCCATCCTGTCGGGTGCCAATGGTGCCAAACTGCATTAAAACAATTCGGTTGGCATCAAATATACGGCGTTTGGTACTAAAATCAGGCAAACATACTTTGGGCAGGTCTCTCGTTTTTTTTTGTTTATTCCAGTGCGTCATTTGCGATAAAAAAATCCCTGTCTAACGGCACAGGAGAGACAATATTCACTCCTTATCAAGTAATCTCTTGGTAACAAATATAATCAGTGCTCTTTCGAATAGGAACGCTGAAATAACAGTTCACCCATTTAATCTGCTTATTGTCGGAACATTTCATTGTTGCTTAATCTTTTTTTATGGTGTTTATTTTTTTTGTGAATCTTCTGAAAGATAATGAATTATTTGCTGCTAATTTATTTGGAGTGAATAAACAGAGGGTGTCAATAATCATAACATTATTTTGTAGACGTTAATAATAGCCTATTTTTTTATTTATTTATTTATTTATTTGTGGTTTTCCGCAACTAAAAAATACTTGAAAGAGCCAAGTAATACAAACTTAATATATCGTACGCTGAGTGCAACAAGGCGCCATCTGCAATGCTTTTGCACTGCCGATGTCAACTTTTTGCACTCAAAGGACGACACATGGTTATTTTTTTTCTCATTTACAATCAGATTCCATTTGGCACCAAAATCTTTCATTTGGCATAAAAAAAATGTTTTGGCACCCAACAAAAATTCCTGTTAGAACCAAACACATTGTGGCCAGCACGAACACTGTGCAACACCAGCCGCTGCTCCCCTTTCCCTAAAATAATCCCCCAAAAAACAATAACCCCAAGAGTGAATTCGTACTTTCCCACCAGATCAATACTGTTATTTACACTATAGTTTTCAATCTGTAACTCATCTACATAATTACCCAACCAGTTCATTATTTGATGTCTATCAGTATTGGACAGAGCAGGTAATTACTGAGAATACATACCTCCTGAGTTTTATATAAACAGTCCAAAGAAATCTGTAGCAGTCTGTTAACCTGGGAGATATTTGAAAGACAACCATTCTACTTAAAATGTCATCTAGCACTGTGTGCATCCAGTACACAATAAAGATTTATGTATTTTTCACAAACAAATATCTATTTTGTAGAATTTACAATTGCATACGACTCACGTGTTGCAAAGTAAACCTTTATACTAGTCTGATTGTGAAACATTTGACCTGTCAATACCCGATACTTACAAAAGAGTTACGGGTGTGTGCCCGAAATAATTACTTCGATTTCAGAAAACTGTCAGTGGGGTGTCGAAAATACAGTAGGGAAACTGAAAATGCGCGTCTATTCAATATCTTACACACTGATTGCGACGAAACTCGATGTGCAATTTAATATGTGTGTGTGTACACCGTAAATAAACTATTCATTCATTCATTCATTCATTCATTCATTCATTCATTTATTCATTTATTCATTCAAACTCGTGTTAGCAAACTGATGACAAACAAAACGTTAGTAATGCATTTGGGAGTATCAACGAATCAATGCTCCTCAGCGACTGCTGGGTAGTGGAAAGGATATGTTGTTTCTGCTTTTTGACTCAGGTCTAGCAGGCCCTAATTTTATTTTTAAATTTGAAAGGACGGGTTTAGAAGAAAATAGATAATTTATTTAAAAGTTCAGTGAGACATTTCGTGGGTCAATACTCGACCAAGTAGTTTCACAAAAGTGCAACGTGTTTTGTTTTCAGTTGGCATTAGAGTAGGTTATCGAGTCTGAATGTTCATGATACCGGATATCACAAAGTAATCCCCAACAATAATAGGCAGACCTTCAAATGGGCAATCAGTCAGGACTGAACGATATTATAAAACGAGGTTTCCATTCACTAAAGCACACTGACACTTGACATTTCGGATAGTTAACCCTTTACCTAACATGGAAAGCAGACGACACTTGCAAAAAAAAATCTTGAGAAACTAATTCTTTTCATTTTTTGTCTCAAAAACATAGGTTATGACCCCTCGTTGGAACGAGCTCGACGAGCTCGTTCCAACGAGGGGTCATAACCTATGTTTTTGAGACAAAAAATGAAAAAATAATGAAAATTAATTGGTGATTTTTGAGAATAGCGCTGGCCGGTTTTGGCCGTTACGTTGGGTAAAGGGTTAAACGGGTTGTGTTGGTCGACTACACGCAAAAATTACAAGGCTGTCCGTGAGACACGGGTGGGTATTAGCGAACATTTCACGGACGTGACAACTATTACTTATTCCCAGTTCCTTATTCGACATTCGTTATCAACCGATTAAATCGATCGATAACGAATGTCGAATAAGGACTGGGAACAAGTAACAGTTGTCACATCCCCGTACATTTCGTTATATCCAAATATATCTGTGGATGAGCTCCCGAAACCCAGAATAAGTTCTTCAGTTCATTAAAACTAACTGTTCTAAAAGCTGAACGTCGTATAGTAAATAAGTGTGTGTGACTTATCCATGTGATACAAAAGAGGTACTGGTCAGAGAGTAATTCATCGTCTTGTAAAAAAGGCCCTCAAAAATCACAAAAAAATCGTTTCAGCTAACGGACATCCAGGTTCTGCTGAAATGTAGTTCTCACGTTTATTGGTAAAATCTAAACAAACGTTGAATTTCTTCTGTATATGAATATACTTTACTGACTGTCATTTTTTTAATGGACTTCATATGCAACAGCGTGCTGGATTATATTCAAGACAATCTGCTCCATGTTTGCTATGTCGACTTTCAAGGATTACTCAGTCTCATATTTGTTGCGGAATGTCCCGTCTAACAGAAGTGCATAACAGCCGTCATTAACTTATCAACTTACCAGTTATCCCGGTAGCTTCAGTACCAGCGACACTGTCTGAAGGCACGCGTTCCATTTCAATTCACTACGTCACAACTTCCCCACCACAACAAGTGTTATTCGTGGTCAATAACTCGATATAAATGGAAATACACTCGAACCGACGATTTCTCGATGATGAATCAAGCTTGCCATTCAGCGAACCCCATATTCTATGAATGTTCGAGACATGTCAAGTGCAAATGAATTTTGTGACGCAGCTTGACTTCATTGATACGAGAAGTAAATTGTTTTAGCCAGATGCACCAGGTATGCAAGACGCAATTGAAATGAACACTTATACGATTTATACGAGAGACAAAGAAAACACTTCGCGTTTTCTCGTCATTGTGACGAAACATCGGCTTCTTTAATTACCTTCTGATTATATATTTAGTATTTCACTTCTATAGCCTGACGTTGGTAAAATCTAAAACCCAGAGAGAACGCATATTAATACAGCCAAGAAGAAGACCCTAGACCACAAACCGTTAATGTTAGTTTCTAGTGAGAATAATAGTTTAACCAAAGCATATCTGGTAAATCAGGCCTGGCATTCTGAAAAATGCAGGAGGGCAAAAAATCGCTCTCCTCAATCAGCGAAGGAGAGCAATTAGCTTTACACAGCATTTTAAGTATCCAATTGAACGAACTCATTGAAACTGAAACCAACAGACTACATCAGTGATTTTATTAACTTTACTAAGGTAAAGCGAAATCTCTTAGACATCTAGATGTCTCACTCAACAACCGAACACACACTTGACAAGACCTGTGTGTGTACCCAGACCTGTTGTCCAAGAAAGTCATACGCCTACCACTACCACCTTCAACCCCCAAGGGGGTTGAAGGTGGTAGTGGTAGGCGTATGACTTTCTTGAACAGGTCTGCTTGAATCTACAATCACATCCTGGTGCAAGTGCTTCAAGTGACAGGATAGCAGTAATGGTAGTATATTATTGTGTCAATATTCCTTGAATAATTATCCCTCAAACTGTGATGTCAGTTGTTGAACTTGAAACTGACAGAAAAAAAAAATATTGCTGTGACCCATTTTGCTTCAAATGATTGCAAATGTGTTTGGGTATGGTTGCAGCCATTACCTTTTACCACTAACTAAACCACTTTCAAAATGAAATTACGTGATGTTAAGAGACTTCGAAGTTAAATTACATTTTGCTTTACAACAAAAAATTAATGTGAGCATAATACATGTAATCTCAATCATCCCAGACCAAAATATTTAGGAGGGCAATATTTCGCTCTCCTTAATTCTTTCAGGAGGGCAGTAAGGAGAGCTAAAAAATCGCTCTCCTGAAATTACCAAGCCTGGTAAATCCAGAAAAAGCAGAAGCATGGGTTTTTCAGGTACTGTCGGTAGACCGTTTAACGAAATCGGCTTGGAATGGTACTTACGGAATTCCCTCCGTAGTATGTATATGCTTGTATAATACTTTTTGCATCGTATGAGGGCATGGGGCTATGCAACTATCTCTTTGTAGGATTACCTCAAGCCCCCAAACCCTCTTCTACGTATTGGACGGTCACGTTCCGCGAAATTTCACTGTCAGCACCCCTGTCTTGCAAAAGACTAGTCACAGGCACCCTTATGCATCATATGGGGTATCAGAGATGATAGATAATACCTCATTTAGGACAAACCTCAAGTCCTTCATATACTCATCTGGGTATTCAACGGCCATGTTTAGTGGCATCCCAGTTTCATCATCTCTATCTTACAGCCGACTAGACTCCAGATGTGTTATATGTTTGTGTGACACATTGTGCAGTTTCACATAAGCATATATCGGTCTTCCAAGCATGTGTTAGCGCGCTGTATGTGCTGTGCCCACATTGCTAACTAACACATGGGCACAATGCCGTTCAACATACAGTCTCTTATGTGTAAGTTGCCCCAGAATGCACTAGGTCACAGACAGAACTATATATAGAGAGATTCAGGCTAAACCGGATGAAGCGAAGTAGTAGAAGTTTTTCCTGTGCAAAAACGTCGGCTCTAACCAACTGGATCCATATGTTATATAAGTAGAGCACATATAGTATGTATATTGATATATGTACACACTGGGCTCTGGGTATAAAGTATGGGTATGCGATGGCAAATTTAAGGGGAAGGTGAGTTTTCTTGAAAGTTTCCCCGCGAAACGGTTGATGTTGCGATGCCATAAAAACATTGACCGCTGTTGTTGTGAACTATACAATCCGATATGACATTATTGGGGTTAAGGTGCGTCGGGCTTCTCGTTCAAGACTGACATAGTAGTATAGTATGGGCGGTATATGACTCATTAGGTCCCATGTTAGCCCTAGTCCAACTTATCCACTTTGTGATTTATACTATTATATGACTGGTATAGGTTGCATGTAATGCTAGGCTAGGTGATATGTTTGGGTGGGTGGGAGCAATACTTGGTTTTCTTGTGTCTAATGTGGTAGTACAATATGGGCGGTATATACCCAGGCGGTTTTGTGTTGGTCCTACGTACTACTAATCCACCTACATATTATATTATTCTATAACTGGTATAGGTAGTGTGTAATGCCAGGTAAGGCAATGTTGGGTGGTGTATGCTTGGTTTATATTACCATAGTATAGAGTATTGTTGCTCTTTTCGACATTCTGAAACCTGCTCTATGGTAGATGGTAGAGGTCGTGGTCAGAAATAGGTAGCAGAGGCAAACATTGCAAAACTTATAACATTTGAATGGCCATTTTTCGGAATAGGGTTGGCATGTTATTGCAGTTACGCAAGGAAAAAATGATTAAAGCTTATCGTGTTAACCCCCGTAACATGGGGAGCTTAGTAGCTTGGATATTGGATCATTAGACTTTAGAGCGAAAGATCGACGGCTCGATCCTGACCAGCGGTAACTGCGTTGTGTCAATGGGCATCACCCTTAATCTCGATTGTCCACGTGGGAGAAGTGTGGTACTGTGTACTAAGGCGTACTGATCGTCTATGGTGCCCTTGCCTTCAATAAATAAATAAATAAATAAATAAATAAATAAATAAATAAATAAATAAATAAATACGTTTCGGTAAACAACCATATATAGATAAATAAATGGTCAACTGAAAAGTCACCAATTAACTTTTAGTTTTCAATTTCATTTCTTTCAAAACATACCCATTGGCCTATCACTGAACCGAGATCAGTTCAAAAGTAGTTTTGTGCAAGATGCGAAGAGAAAAATGGAAAATCAAAAATTAAAATAAACTTATTTGATTTGTACATTTAATGTCAGTGTCAGTGTCATTAAATTTTATGAAGTCGTTCTCTGGAAGGTTTTTCATCTTCTGCCCAGGGAGTATCTATAAAATAAACAGTAGGGCCCCACCCAAAATGACATCAATCAGTGACTCACCTGTTACTGGGAATAGTGGACAACATATTGAAAGTCAGGGTCCCTTGAAGTGGCGTAGGCTATGAGGCGGCAATGAATGGGAATTGAAGTAAGTCGGAAAAATAAATTAAAAATAACTAAATCTGCAGCATTCAGAAATAGAACAGAGAGGAGCTACGTTGAAAACAAGAAAAGTGGAGAACGAAAATGTTAAAGACTGGAAAGAAGTGGATATGGACAATGAGATAAATTGTGTTTGTCTATTGTATATGGAGTTTAACGACACATTCAACAGCCAAGATCGCATCGTCTTGGATAGTTTTATGGGTGTAGGAAACCAAAATACCAGGAGACAACCACACACAAGCGGATAGCAACTTACTCTCCAATTTACTAATCTGGCACAAGCATAATTAGCATTGGCTGAAAGCAAATGCAATCGTTGACGTGCAGTACGTCTAAGTACACAGTGCCACGTTGCACCCTCGCGGGCAGTCGCATTAACTGTCCTACTCATTGGCATAGCACATATGGTGCGGGTCAGGGCAAGAAACGTCGACAGTAGAAAATCACGTACACGACCTCCCCGATTTGGGGGACCACGCGGGCCCAGGAAGGGACGTCATATCCCGTGGTCCAGTTTCACCACGATGGATTACCATGGTAACCCACAAAAACGGCGATGGTTTATCACCATCACCATATTCTATCGAACACACACTCAGAACAAATTCCCGTCCTGTAAGCGGCCTCCAAGGTTCACAATAACCAAATGTCATCAAAGATGGCGGTTTGGATAGGAATGAAAAACGAGGATTCTGTGAGAATCCGAGCGAAATAAACAATTGCCCGGTCTATTTGGGTAATTATATTTACCCTAGTTCAATCGAAGACACCCTCAGAACACTTCCCATCCTATTGTATGACATACTACTGACGACCTTTATGTTTATAATCCAGTGCTCTAAAACCAATGGGTCAATTCGCTCCACACTCGACCTAAGGGATAAATCATGGAAGAAGACGAGTAAATGGAGGATAGAAATTCTGATGGCTCAGCTCTGCAATATTTTATTTATTGATGAAAAAGCACAATAAAAATAAATAAATAAAATAAAACAAATGCGCCACTGACTGTATCCATCTGGGAAAGGATGAAGTACAGGAGATGGATGACGAGCTTCCCACCAGTATACGGAGATGGGGGTGGAGAGTAACTGCACATTAACCTGGCGTACGTATCGGGGGAAATACGCATGATGTGTATAATTAACTAGGTTAGTAGTAGCGGAACTCGAGTCCCGATTCAGTTTTGTTTGGAGGACAGGGGGTTTCCTTCTTTCTTCACACACTCCGGACATTATTGTCAAATGTTTTCAGGAAGAAAAGAAAAAACAAACACGTGCAATTTCCCGAGAACAATTTGCTGATAATGCTTCGGATTGTTCTGGTTATCAAGCACAACTCCCAGTTGACTTCAGCGGCGGGGCCACAGGGGAATTCAGTAGGCCTTGCCCTCACGCCGCATATTTTCCTAAAACATGTCAGTCCACCATACCACTCATGCTCGTAATCTCTAACACTGGTTTACGTATTCTTGCCTTGATGCCTCTTGGATAGGTTTGCTATAGGCATGCCTTCACTTTGTGGAGACTCAAGCCTTAGAAAGTACTCATGGATCCCCAATGGATATGAAACGTTAAATACTTACCCGGGGCACCCTGGCACTTCATCTATAGGGTATATACCACTTAACCTACCAAAGTAATGAGGGAAACTATTTTCTCTTATATGATAAAGAGCGGAAAAATATTCTGCTGACCCGCCCACCCACCCACACATCCTTCATTTAGACTGGCTACGCCAATGGCTGACTTGTATTAAAGATGACTGAACAGTTTCCACGGTACAATGTAAAATAATAGGTTGAAAAATTCATTCTGGCAGATCATCCGTAATTTTAATTTTTAATTTACGATCATTGTTCAAATTTTCTTTGTCCGGAGTTCACTGAAGTTACCAAATACTAGCATTTCCTCCTCCACCCACCTCAAAACAATATGGCACATACATCTGGTAATCAACTACACGCCAGAGTGTCTCAAAAAGCATGCGTAGCACTGAATAGAACTGGAAGCCAAAGTACATGTAATTTAACTTGACACTGGACCATAGCCACAAACAATGTATCTATCCAGGCCTCGTTGAGTAAAATCAGTTTTGTCCTGGGTTTGTTTCCAGGTTAACCGTCGACATGAGTGTGTGTGTGTGTGTGTGGGGGGGGGGGGGGGGGGGGGGGGGTCACAGGAGACACGTGCCCCTCCACTTTTTTCCACAAATATGTTTCGCAGTTACACACTGGGTTGAAATGGGCGCATGCAAACGTGTCAGTCAGTATACAGGCATTCATGCAACATTATTTGCAAATCCAAACAATATTTAGCCAAAGAATCACACTTTCGGTCCGTTTCTTCCACTTGGGTTGGAAGATGGCTGAAGTAGGAGAAACAGACAGGACAGCGGAATGTTCATCTAAACGAGAGACTATATCGAGTCATGGTACATTTACCAATATACGATTGTAACCTTTCTCCCACTGGGTCGAACCATGGTAGAATTTTAAATTTGTGCCCTCCACTTTTATCGAGCTTTCGCCGCCCCTGTGAGTTTTCCTTCTGACAATTTATTGGAGATCGCAAAAAAGCACGCCACTCTGGGTTACTGACAGAAGAAAAGAATCACAAAGACAAAATGATTCTGCTTCCAAGAAAATACGAGGCGAACCCACAGAATATGGAACCTTTCAATTTCGATACCAGGATGTGTGAATAAAGCCTAAACATCCATTTCCATTGCATGTAGAGTTAAAGGAGGGTAAAAATAAATTGAAAGGAAATATAAAAAAGTACACAAACACAAATAAAGCAAACAAAAAACCAACATCCCACCTCTGTCACATATGAAACGTCTAACGCAAGTACACCTTTCAGTAGATCGCGTGCACTATACCCAACACCCCCTCCCCGATCTGACCCAAACGTCATCTGATTTCGCGGTTTATTGAGGGAGGAGGGAGATCCAAGTTGTGAAGCTTAGGACGAGCTGGAGGAGGGGTGTGGATGGGTTTCACCACCCTCTCCAATTATCGCCTAAAATTTCAAAAGCTGGAAATTCCGTGATGAAGATTCCAAAAGTTGGAAATTCAATAATATCAATTAAATTTGCTTTTCTCATATTTTTTTCCAATCAGCTGACAAACTTTTCCGAAATTCCAACTCGAACCCGTGACCTATCCGGTTTATTAAATTCATCGTTCCGTTTCCCTTGAAATGACCAGGCTACACAAGGACTATAAACTGACAGGTATTTAGCCAATATCCACTTCTTTCAACTGACAGGCAGTCAGTTGGAAGGGGTAGGTATTGGCTGAATAGCTCCCGGTCTATAGTCTTTGTTTGGCCTGGCCAGTGTATGTGAAAACTCATGGGCCTTACAGGGCAAATACATTTTTCTTGTGGATAAAATTACTAGATTTAAGTCAGAGGAATGCCTCATAATCCATCTCAGGGTTTCCAAAAACTTTCTCCGGGGGAGACCCCTCCCCCCCCCCCTGACTCCCCACGATCGAGCGGTAGATACATCTACTCGCACCCCCGCCTTCAACTTGGACTGCGGCCTAGGGACATGCATGTCACGCTGGGATCCAAGCCCCCTCCCCCACCCCCATTGAAGACCCTGTAGATACGTCTCTGTGTGGGTCACCTACTATCAGAATGCCTTGAATCATAGTCTCATTTTTTATAAACAATATTTTATTCGTCATGAAAGGTTTGGTAAACAGGCATATGCCTATATATATACCTCACCGATACATAAAATATACATTCTTATTTTACAAATAATAGTGCGTAAACAAGTTCAGAGTTGTGAAGTTAGTTCCAGACACAGTCCATTATCAAACAAAATTGCTGTCAAACTAACTTGTAGCATGATTCTGGATAGGATGCTTCAGTCGGATATTAGGATATAATAACCGACTGAGGTAACTTATTCTACCATTCGGATATTCATTGGAATCTCCTCGTTTGTTCAATATAGTTATGTACGGCCCTAAAAATGCGAGTATTTGCTGAGTCTGTTTTGGTTTCATTTCCTGATAAGATAATGCTAATATCTTCAATAAAAAATGTAGCCTATACTACTTTGAAACATAATTTCTCCTTGGATATTGCAGATTGGACAGAAAAGAAAGTAGTTTCAATGGTGCTCACATCTCTTGAAAGTAAGTACCACAACGTGAAATATTACGGATATTATATCTATATTCACCTTCACACGTTTGAGATAATTCCTCCTTGAACTGTAACGAATCGAATAATGCTAACACTATTCTGTAGATAAAATGGAAAACCGCTTCCTCCTCGAGAATATGAAAAAAGCGCCAGTAGTACGAGGACGTAGGTTATAAAAAATAAACACGCCCCTAGAACAATGCGAACAAAAAAGTACCCTCTTTCAAAGAAATGCGTCGGAAGTTCCCTGCAACGAATATGTCCTTCATAGTATCGAAGCACGCTTCAACGAAGACATTCATTGATTTTTCAACACTCATATGCAAATAATACCCCTTGCTTTACAAATCCCAATCTGAATAAGCATACCGATCAATGGCCATACAAGTGACTCTCTCTCTGCTCGCACCGTAAACTGTGGTGTCCAAGAATTACACATCATCTGCTCTCAACTCCCACATCGCAAATGACTTTCATCCAGACAAAAGTAGAATTCCCCATTCCTCTTTCGCCTCAGCATTGATGAAGGATGTAAATGCAGTATGCGTTTCAATCCTGCGTAGGACTGAACAGAACTGAAAGTCAAAGTACGTGTAATTCAACTTGACACTGGCCCTAAGCCACGGACAAGGTATCTGACCAGGCCTCTTGCAATAAAGTAAGTTTTTTTCCGGGTTTCTTTCCAGGTTTACTGTCCACAAGGAGTTTTCCTGGTGACAATTTATCGGAGATCGCAAAAAGGTACACCCCTGTGCGTTATTGCAACAAGAAAATAATCATATAAATAAAATTATCCCGTTCCCAAGAAAATACAAGGCCCATCGATTGAAAATGGAGTCTTTTAATTTCGATACCAGCACTTGTAAATAAGGCCTAAATATGGGTTACCTCCACTAATCGACCTGCCCCAAACGCTTTTTTCACTTGGAGGACAATTGCAGTATATTCGAGGAATGAAGTATTTGATTGCTACAGTGTCCTAGTATTTTAAATATATTTTAAGAGTAACTGACCAGTAAGTTACTCATTATCAAATCCAAGATACAACTGACATACTTTTTATGAAAATGGGCGACTTGGGGGAGGTTGGCGTTGGGAGAATTGCTTGGGGAGAGTGAAAAATAAAACATTTGCCTCAGAGTACCGAGGAGAGGAAGAGTGGCATGGTATGGGTAACAAAGGGTTATTTGTTCACTGATCAGTGTGTTCAGTTCAGAAATGTGGGAGACCAGCCTGGGGCGGACAAAGAGTCTTGTGAGTGGAGGATCCAGGATAGGGAGGGGCCCCAAATTGCGTTTTTTGTAATGATGCGAAGGATCATCCTGTTCATCCGAGCGAGTTGGTGACAGGGTTGACAGGGTCCGGGGGGGGGGGGGTGGGGGGGGGGGGGGGGTGGGAGCTCTCTATGTAAAATAGAGGGGAAGTTTCACCCCAGTGTTTTTTTTTGGCACATGACCACCATGCTTTTCAGCCAAGATACCCACTTACTGGAATGGAACCGTTAAATTATGATAAAGGAAAACCAGTGTATAACAGCTCAAAGGCGATCGCGTAAGGGATTTAGGTGCATGCATATTGTACAATATTATCATCCGCGATGGCACGTGGGAATCCACTACCTGTTGCAGTGGATGATCATGTGTTATGAGATATAAAACTGTGTCCCTACATGTCTCGATGTTTAGAAAACAACAAATTAATTTTAGTTGTAAAACAATTGGGCGGTGTGTGTGTGTGTGTGGGGGGGGGGGGGGGGGGGGGGTCTCAATGTATCTTAGACTAGTTTTCAGAGTTCTTCTGTCCTACTTCAGTTTGCTCAGTGAGTGAATCCCCGTGGGCACCATGATTCCACAAATTGGGCGAGCGAGCATCTCTTTCGCCTACTGTTCTCAAAAGAAATTTAAGGTCATCGTTTTACCGTTCGCCCACCAGACTAGCGCTTCGCGATTTCTGCTCAGTTAACATTTGATAATTCTGTCGAAACTAGAATCTATCTATAAAAGGATCAAAAATGGCTTCCTTTGGCTATGACAAATGAAAGCTGGATTTGATGTAAAACCTTTATATATTGGAATAAGTTATCTGAGAGCTTTCCAACAGTGCATTATACATCGAAAGAATTTCATGAAATAATATGGAGTCTTATACTAAGTTATAAGGAGCGCGGTGGCTCAGTGGGTAGAGATGCAGGCTGCAAGGCGATGGGGCCTAGGCGAATCCCACCTGCGGCAACCGCGTTGTGTCCTTAGGCAATAAACTTAATCCCAACTGCCCACGAGGAGGCACGGTTGCGTTGTGTATTAAGGCGTACTACACGTCGATAGTGCACTTGTCTTCAATCAATGCTAACTTTGCTTGTGTGGAGTTAGTACGTTGGGGCGGCTTGGTGCCAATTTACGTTCTTTCTAGCCTCAAAAAAATGTCTTTTAATTGTGTCATTTGGGGCTTAATTTTAAAACAACTCTCGGGCGTGGGTGGAGACCACCCTAGAGAATTATTTAAAAAATACATTCTTCACGTCCACACACGAGGAATACCACCCCCATATGTTTCCCATCTTCAGGATTTACGCCTGCGGCCTAAAAATACTTGTCCCCCCCCCTCTTCCCAGAAATAAAGATACTAGTTGCATTCTTTAATATATATACCTGGCTTTTTGAGCCGGGTGTTACTGTGTAGAATTCAACTTTTCGTAGGCGTTCATTCCGAATCAAGCTAGTGCAATAATGGGTTTTGCCCTATCAGCTTGAAGCGAAATGGAAGCAAGGAAAGTTTTAAGCAGAGTGCACACGAACACTTTTGGTTTGTTTTGGGGGTTTTTGGAGCGGGGAGGGGGGGGGGGGCTGCTTTTTGTGTGTAGGCTAAGGTTGAGCAATTGTTTTTTTAAAATATTATACAAAATAGGCGCACAACAGTTAGCATGATTGCAAAACTGATGGAATATGATGTACGATAACCACTCAAACCTTCTATTATCTTTGTTTTGAATAGTAAGTCTAATACTAACTTTAGACATTATAAATGATGCCAGAGGACAGAAGCAAGTATTATTAATAAGAGTAATGCTGAAGACAATTGCAACTTTTTGAGTTTATCCTAAAAATTATTCTAGCCCATACCGTAATCTGATGTTCTAAAAACATTATTGAATCCAACAGGTACACAAAGCAATTTCCTGTCAACAGAATATCAGACACAGTGAAACATGATTTAGGCTATCACTTTGAGTTCCAGTTACACTCTTCTAGAATCTAGAAGTGTAGACCTACTGTTATCAATAGGCCTATCGCCTCAGTTCTATATTTGATTGAAATCACCTTGTGATTATGTAAAAATATCAAGCAAGTATTTCTGGAAACCAACACGTTTTAAAGAATCGCATGTGTCTTTACCTTTTATGCCCCCCTCCACCCCCACCCCCCGAAAAGATAAAATGTGAAAAATAGATCTACAAGGAAAACTGAAGTTGAAAAAAGTTCAAATATCTGTAGACTGTAGTCTCTACACAATACTCTAAGTTACTGTCGTCTTCAGAAAGTTCACAATATTACGCTATATCTTCTATTTATCTATTTATTGGTGTTTAAGGTCACATATTTCTGCACAATGGCTAACCATGACCGTGACAGTTTTAAGGGTGGAGGAAGCTGGAGTACCCGGAGAGAACCACCGAGCAACGGCGAGCAACTGTCAGCTCCCCAACATACCAACTCCACACAAGCAGGGTTAGCATTGGTTGAAGACAGGTGCACCATCGACGTGCAGTACGCCTTAGTACACTGCGTCACCGTGCCCCCACGTGGGCAATGGGGGTGAAGTGTCTTGCCCAAGGACACAACGCGGTTGCCACAGGTGGGATTCGAACCGAGGACCTCTCGGCTTGCAGCCAGCACCTCTACCAACTGAGCCACCGCGCCCCCGGCTATATCTTCTATGTTCTTGTGAGTGTGCCTTGTAATTTTGTATTTATAGAGAAATCCATTATAACTCATTTTATTAACATTGTCGATGTATTACTGAGTTTCTAATCACCAATCATTCTAAAAAGATCGATTTAAAAAAAAAATGTAGGAAAATATTTGACCTTGACCTCAGTACAAATAAATCAACAGTGGAACGAAAAACTGTTTCTTGAATTTGCAAAGTTTTGAATGCAAGTTTTGAAAGTTATATATTAAATTTGTAGAAAAAAAACATTAATTACAAGTACGTGTAGACGTGTCATGGGTTCACAAGTTAATAGGCCAACAGAGATCAAAACGTTTTTCGGGTTGCTCGGCAGTTCTGTCGCCATGTAAAGGATTTTGGCTGCTTGCATAGGCAGAAAGTTGCACATTCTGAATATCGTTGGTATTATAAAATGAATTGCAACTTGGCAGAGCAGGGGCGACGGACCCGGGGGGGGGGGGGGGGCACAGGGGGCGTGTGCCCCCTCTCCATTTTTTCCACCAATTATAGGTACCCGAACGGCATTGGCGACATAACGTACACATTACACAACCCTTGTGGTTACTACACATCACCTATACATATTAGACCACACTGATTTTCAAGATTCAAGATTTTATTGAATAAAAATAGAAAGCTCCAATTGGAACTTTCATTTCGATGTCACGCAACGACTTATAAATAGAAACATATACTCGTTCATGTAAAGAAGTCAGTATGTGAAACGTCATAAACCAGAGCAAGGCAGCAGCGCGGAAAAAAACATTCGTTTCTCGTCTACTGGCAGAGCTTCGAAAAACCGGTTGTGAAGCCATAAAATAGCATTATTCACGTTAGTATATTTTTAGAGTATGTTCATTTCACCCCAAAATGTTGCGCACAATGCAGTTTATTACTTTAATTTCCCAGTTTAATGGGGGAGCACATAAAGCCTAAAGCAAACAACCAACAAATTTGAGAAGCCTAGAGATGTTTGCTACACCGTAAACAACATTAACTGAAATCCGGTAGAAATCAAAGTTGGGTATGTTTTGGTGTGCGCACGACGTTTTATTGTTCCAAAACACTCATGGCACCCTACTAATCGCGATTCCGCCGTATGCCACCCTGGCATACATGAGCATTTTATTCTGCGGCCCTTTGAATAGGAGTTTTTTTTTCACCGGAATTTTTTCTGATGCGGCGTCCCGTACAACGTTTTGTTTTGCTTATTTTGACGAATTCAAATCGCATGAAGATTCTATTATCGTCCAAAGAAGATGGAAGAACGTGAGACTGATGAGTATAAATACAAATAAAAAACAATTAAACCCACAGTATAGTTTACGTCACTTTACGATGGTAATACACTGAATAATCACGTCCACAAAATTAAAGGTTTGAATACAGCAGTCAATCCCTCGCACACGTCACTTTAAATAACGAAACTAGTACAAACTATGGTACGCCATTTTGACAATATTTATGCTTTTTATGTAGGAAATCAAGCACGTCTGTGTTTCATTGATTTAGATAATAGTAACACCAGGTTAATAGATATGATATGTGCACGGATGAAGCATATGGGTTTTATGATTTCTGGCCATGTTTGCCGCATGAGAATACGCAAACATACTGTGAATTGTCTACGGTTGTAACCCAAGGAATTTTATGAATAAGCGAATTGATTTCGATTTTCTGTGCGATGTTGTGACAAAACAGGGGACACTAGAATATGGTGGCTACAATACGCGATTGGCTCGCGAGGCAGGTGTTGATGCCAAACCCAAAACAGTGGTCAAGTACAGATCGCTCGTTGAAATGACCCCAAACGATCATACTACTATGATGACAGTTATGACAGAATGTCAACAAATAACTCAAGGCTGTGGACAAACTTAACTATTTCGACAAACGACCAATGTTTATATAAATTTGCCGTCGACGTCGATTGGGTGTACCCAAATCTGTTCAAAAACTATATCAATCGTTTGGGAGGCAAGCACTTTCTAATGAGTTATGCGGGTTGCATTGGGAACTTAATGACAGGAAGTGGCGTGGAAGATATATTGTCTAACGCTTTCGGTGGTGTACCGAAAATGATGATTGGAAAAAACTTCCCCCAAAGTGTGAGAGCGTTATGTATGTTGACGGAGTAGTTAGAAAATGTTCAACCTCAGAAGAACTTGACCGTAAACTAAAAGATGCAGAAGCAGCAAGTGGAACATCGTAACATTGGATAAATAACCCGATAAAACCAATGTTTATAGTTTTAATCTATGTGCGAGCAGAGCGCGAAGGAGACTGGCTGATACATCTCTGGTCTGTTCGATGTATGTTGCCTTATTTTTGGGCAGCGAAGCACCACAATTATGACAAATATGGACTTTATTATCTTCGCCCCGTGGAAGTATTGCCAGCACCGGTACTGGGTAAAATTTTAAAAGGTCAACACGCAACACGCCACAATTATGGGGTTTTCAATTTGATGTGGAGCGATATGTTAATTGAAACCACCCTTATGAAATTCGGGAAGGGGCCAGGGGGATTGTTTGGGATAACCCTCAACCAATCTGCTATCAAAAAGTGGGCACTAAGACTGCATATATGTAGCGGTATGCTGTCAGATTTGTCAGCTTTGTCTGATTCGCCCGTCTTAACAGATGACAACACACATGTGCCGAAACACAAGGAAGAGGTTATGGCCTTTCAAAATTGTAAACTTCAGATGTTCACTTAGTGCTTGATCGGTACCGCGAGTTTAGCACGAAAGACGCCATACGAGAGTCCAAAAATCGATTGAGTAGTAGGAAGCACAAACTGTCACTATCAACCCCTCTCCTCAAACAGAACGTATGCATTGGTGTTTCCGAGAATAAAAAGCAGCTAATCAGTCATATTTGTGATAAGCTCATCCGTGTTGCGTCATCACATCATAACGAAAGAGTTTTAGATATGACATCCGAAAACCAGTTACCCATCCAGATTCACCAATCGAATGTCACTGTTAGGTGTGATTTAAGGAATTGTCAAGAAGAGGCTGACACTATTATTCACTAGTTTCTCTCCCTCTTTTTTCTCGGCAAAACGTATAGTTCTTTTCAGATGACACCGATGTATTTTGCCTTCTGATTTATCACTATTGTGTGAACAAGCTTACCAACGATGGAACGATGAAAGGACCCCCCCCCCCCCCCCCCCACCCCTCCCCGCCCGGCAAGAAAAGCGCCGACATAAAATTAAGTTCGCAAAAATGTTCTCCTTTTATGAATGGTTTGCTTGCTTCTCATGAATTATCGGGTTGTGACACTACCGATTGTATGTTTGGAGTTGGCAAGGGGACGGCAATACAGGTTTTAAAGTCAGGTATAGCACTGGATGCCATTGGTGACACTGAGTCTCCAATAGAGGCAGTGTACGAATAGGCAAACACTTTCGCATTCCAGTGATATGGCGGGAGCGGGAAAGTTAAAGATGTTTCTCTCGAAGAACTAAGGTTCAGAACTTCAGCGTGTGGAGCCGGTGGATAAGTAACTCCAAATCCAAGAATGCGCTAAAACTCAGGTCGTTACAGCCTACTACCACAGCAGTTCTCGAAATGTTAAGAGAGCCCATCTGTAAGTTGCAGTGTGGAAGGCAGCTGGAAAACCAGACCCCCCATGATGAAAGCTAATGAATTTGGTTATGAGCGCGATGAATGTTGAAAAGCAATTAAACCGATACTTGTACCCAATGGCACAGTTAACGCCACTGAATATATACTTAAGCTGATAAAAGTACTTGTGTTTCAGAGAACAGATGTTCGTGCAGAAAAACTCGTTTGTCATGCACTATTTTCTGTAGATGTTTCACAGAAAGTGAATGTGGCAATGTCATGACGTCTGTGTCACAGGACAAGGAAAGCGACGATCAAGATGAAACTGCTGAGTGAATGACTATTTCTCCAGTCCCACTAGAGTGATCTGTATGTTTCGCCCCGCGTCGAGAACCCCGGTAACTACTTACACGGAACGAAACATACGTATTAATTTATCGAAACTGCCGTTCTTTTATATATAGAGGATATTCACGAAAATTTGATGAATACCGAAAATATCTCGTGAGTGGCTACAAAGAAATATGAGGATCTTCACGAGCGACGCAGTCGCGCGTGAAGATCCTCACATTTCTTGTAGCCACGAACGAGATATTTTCGGTATTCATCAAATTTTCGTGAATTTTCTTTTTATTTAATGCTCTACGACTACAAACTCTCCAATTTGTGGCCTTTATTTGCCATTAAGGCGCAAAATTTAAGTGCCGAACCGGCGTCCATACAAAAATTACAACAACCAAACTCCAACCATTGGAATGTGTGAATATCCGCACAAAAAGTAGTCCCGTCTTATTTCTCCCCTAACTTTACGATTTACCAAGGCTGGCGAATTGAAATAATCGCAATGTGTTTCGAAGAAATAGAACAATAACAAAAAACACCACTTTCTTATTTTCAATAGCAAGACACGTCATTTTATTTTTTTTGAACTCAATGCACTGAAGACGTGTGAAGTTGAACTGAAGAAATTTGAAAGTGATTTCGGCTTTTCGCTGGAAGGTGAATGAGAAAGTCAAACTTTGAAACCGCTGATTTAATGAATTGATTTAGTCACTGTCACTATCAATTATTCGAATTCGTTTGTATTTGGGACTCTGGAATTCATTACTGATGTGCTGACTCGTTTAAAGTACATGTGATTCGTCATCCGAACCTACGATGAAATATCGATTTCTAAATATCATTTTGATATTTCGTTTTGCCGACCGACAGGGGAATATGACTTAATTTTTCAGCGTGAATTGATGCCTGAGCATTAAATAAATCTCAATATACAATATCAATGTGGCTAGTTGGAAGTTATTTCAATCACATACGTACTGAAATCCAAACATGGTGGGATAAACGTCTTCTGTGTTGAGTTTAACCGAAATTCCTCTCTTGTCGTAGAGTTTACTGCACAAAAGAATGTATTTTTGTTCAATTTCGAGGAGTCCACGCGTGGCCGTTTTGGCAGCCATCTTAACAATCATAACCTTTTCATTCCGACAGAAAGAAATCCAGAAAAGAAGGCATGTGCTGGTTTCCGAAAGAGCAGAAATTCACACAGCAAATGAACATTTACTGGGTTAAATTTGCTATCGGTTCATATTGTCGTATGCTGCATAATACCTCATGGTTTGGACACAAAACTGAAAAAAGTTCAATTCAACTTGCCTAGATACGAGACTTATGGTTTTCCATACAAGCGATCGGTAACATAGTCATTAAGTTGCTGAATATAGTCCCCAAAAAACGAAAAATGTTTGAAAATTCTGTTTTAAAATCGCTTTTTCCTTTTTGAAACGCCATATTTGCGGCCATTTTGAATCTACCAGAGGTTTTCATATGTGGAAATGAGAGCGGTTTCATTTCAATCAACATGACAAAAAATGATCCCTGTGCTACCTTTGTAATGTGAGATATTGATGTTTAAAAACCAGAGGGGGTATTTTTAAAATAAATGGCGGCCATCTTGAATTGAACTGATATTACAAAAAAATGCTCAAGGGTGACAAGCTGGCATACGATGGATTGTGGTAGAGTAGACATTCGCCTATTAGAATCACCAAAAACATTTCGTGCGTACTCCAAAACAAGGTTGGGGTAAAAAAACGGGGTTTATCTGCCAGACTAAATGTCAAGAACAAATCTGTGTTCGCCCGCTTCGACGATTTCACTTCCAGTTTTGAGACGTGTGATTCTCTCTTTAACGTAACATTTCAAGTTCCTAATAGTAACCAGAGATAATTTATTTTAATTACTGGAAGCAAGAAGTTGCTGACGTGAAGTGAAAATAAAACGAAAAAAACCGCGAGTGTTTGTAATTTAAAATTTATTTGATCACAACCATAATTTTCACGTCGTCCTTTTTTGACGTTTTTCTTTGATTTCATTGGATATCCTCTAAGGTCCCTTTTCTCAGTACACGGCCCAAATACACCAAGCACAACGCAAGCAAAAAAAGCCTGAAGGTTTTCAATGTTTCGACGCCTCGCAACCGCCGATCGTTTTTTAAAGACTATACTTTTATTACGCGCCTGTTCTATCTAATTCCCATCTACAGCAACTCTAAACCATGCGGAAAATAAAAATCTGTTCCGAACATATGTGCGGAACGGAAATCGTTGACAGATGGTTTTTAAATAAAAGCGAAATTTCACTGGTATTGTCTACAGATTGTGCAACGCAATTACAATTTGAATCGCTAGCGAAAGTTGAAAATCGTCCCCTGAGTACCAATGTGTTCTATGTGCCACTAGGCACATAGAACACATTAGAACTCAGGAGTCGAAATAGTAACACGGGTTCCCCTGGCAAATTTGTTTGGCGATAAAATGTGTTCTTTTTGTTGATAGTCGTCAAATGATTTACAGAGTCCTTCTAATAATTGTTTTTATAAACGTGAAGGCGTGTAAAAAACACAGAATGACATGCGGCCTCTCGTTTTATCCTTCCGCGCTGGCACTCGTGCCATATCGATTAACCCATTTACACGCATGTGTCGTTCTGTGTATTTATGTGTGTGAAAAATAAATATGTTATTGATGTGCGCATTTTCCGCTGCAATACATATTGAGTATTTACAACGTATTCAAATTATTATTGAAAAACATAAATGCCGTGATTGGAAAGTTGACACCGTGTAACTCGTTTTCGTGCTAGGTAAACGCTATGCCGTTGGATGAAGCGAAAGTTGTTACACTGTGACTGCAGTAACAATAGACGGGACAATCTTCGGCCAAGGGAATCTTCGGTCTTAGGCTCAAAGATTATGTGCGCCCTCGTTCTGCTAATTATCAACTGGTTCATAATGACGGGAACCCGAAAGAGAAATACAAGATTCAGCCGACTGCATTTGAGTCCTGATTATCTGATGTTGGTATCATGGTCTAAATATATACTGGTAAATTTAATGTCAACCTAATCTCTCCCTCTCTCTCTCTCTCCCTCTCTCTCCCTCTTTCTCTCTCTCTTATTTCTTAAAAATGTTGGGAGGACACCTTCCCCATGCACTTCAGTTCCTACGTCGCCGAACCACAGTGCTGTATTTGAATCTGAAAAGAGGCTGACTTTACAAAGTAATCTCCTTCACCAAGTAGGTTGGGATTAATGACTCACCTCATCAAGCATCATAAAAAACAACCAATAAAACATTTCAGAAACCTACCAGAGTATAAGGGAACAATACCCTCTTGCTTACTACCTCATGAATCAAAGTGCGCGAAAGAAAAATTAGACAAATGCAACACTGCGATTCAGGCGTTGTGGTCAAATTCACGGAAAGATAATGAGCGGAACAATAACTGCCGTTCCTTCAGCAGTATTAACAACATGGAAAATGCCAGAGATCAATACAAGCAACACACACAAAAAATACCCGCCCTATCAACGACGTCATTTTCATATTAACAGCAACTACGACCCTATCCACCTATCAAGAATCACCAAAAACATCCCGGAATATGTACTTAAACGACATGGAAAGGGCGGATCATCCCAATGCGACGTCATAAAACCGGGTGAATTATTGCTTTTACTTCTTAACCCTTTGAAAACGAGCGGCCGCTTTTCCGGCCATGAACATGATACGCCATAACGTTATTAAATAGGATGGCTGTTCAGTAAATGTGTGGGGTAGACCAATCAATAATTTCAACGTGCAGCCCGGAGGCTGCACTTTGAAAATATTGATTGGTCTACCCCAAATACTGAATATGGACTCTTCTAATTGCTGCCAATGAACTGGCATAGACGATACCGCTAGAGTTCAAAGGGTTAACTAGCTGAGTTTTTTCAAGATATTTCTTACAGCAGGCATGACAGCAGCAGCAGCCATGACTACACTCTATGGTCAGTTAGGTTAAAACCTAAGCCAAATCAACTGGTTTGAGTGAATATGAAACCCGTTGGATTCATATTCACTCGATCCAGTTGATTTGGGTTGATTTTTTAACCCAACTACTTTTCAGAGTCTAGATTTGATAAAATAATGAAATCATTTGTGAAAGATTCTATGTCATTTACAGCGGGAGAAAATTGGATTAAATGTGCCCAAATTATACATATTTGAGTGGCAAGAGAAATCCTAGCCTGGGCAGGAAAATCTGCCATCAGCACGTAAGGAATTAAACACAACTTAACCTACACACTTTAAAACGGAAACATCATCTGCCAAATATGGACTTCCTTGAACAAGACATATAGCAGTGTAATCGGATCGCGGCAGAGTTTCGATCTAATCGGGTCATATTTACATCTGTGTACATAATTTCAAAAATAAAATGCTGCAAAATCAATTCTGGATCTTGAATAACGAAATGAATAGGGCCTGTGGTTCACCCATTTTCGATTTCTAATCGATTCTCGAAACGAACTAGGTCTATTATTCAAAATCGAATCGAACCTCGAATCGAATAGGGGTGTTTAGAGGGTGACCGAATGGGTAAAGGGGGTGGGGACTGTAAACCTGATTTGTTGGGACTGTGATGGCTCAAGTCCCGACTGAGAAAAATATTCCAACTGCATCATCAAGGCATGCCTTCGTCGATGGCATGCCTTGGTGATGTAGCTTGAATATTACTCATTTAGGGTTATAGTTCAAAAACAGAAACGAGTGCGTGAATTGCCCGTACTATGTACTACACAACAATAGCCGCTACGAACAGCTCATCGTCAAGATTGCTTGGAAACTTTATCTTTGCTTCCTACAGTGGTAGTTACTTGTCAGACTGGAATTAGCAATGGTGGCGGCATCGGTACAAATGTTACTTATGTTAATATAGCGAAAATTCTTCACTTCTACTTTACATTTTCTTCTCGAGTTTCTGTTTCATTTTCTCATGGAGTGTGGATAAGTACCCTATTGTTCCGGTTTATTCAATGCCATGACACTCTTTGATTTTGTGATACGAATAGTCCTGTTCGTCTTCTTTCTGTCAGTAAATAGTTTCCAACTTGATTTAAACATACCATACTTTTATATTTAGATGGCCTTCAGTTTAAGGATGTTGTTGACGAGAAGTCTTGATGTTGTAATAAACACCCACGTCATTACTCATATTGTAGATGAGAGTGTGTGTTGTAGAACAACTGGTCTATGTAATCAGGGGAACACAGCTAACTGGTACAGCCGGTTGTAGTCAGGGCCAACGCCAGGGTACCTGACATTAAGGTACGGGTAGAGGAATGTTTCTAGCGAGGGTAATACCATCGGACATACAGCGAGGTATGAAATATTGGTTCAGAGGAAAGGAAAATGTGCCCTGGTATATTGGACTACTCCGCTATTTTGAGTGACTCCCGCACAAATTATTTCACCCCCGGATATTCTGTAGAAAAAGGCATGAAGAATGGTATATGGAGCTAAACTGGGCATATGTTTGTCTTGAGTCTGTAATGAATTTAGAAATTTTCGTCCGCGCCTCAGTACCAGCTGCAATAAATACTAGATAAAAAGGGAATTTGTTACATTTAAGATAAGTCCAAGTCTTGACGTCATTTCATTGGAAGCTCTCACGAAGAGCTTCGCAAGAAATGACGTCAATGCTGGGAATTATCAACAGAGGAAATGGGGTGAACATTAAATTGTGGTATTCCTCTACAACTTATTTCAGCAGGTAATTTTCCGACTTTCGAGATTATACGGGGTGAATCGCTCCCAGCTTCGGATATGGCTGTATGTCGGCTGACAAAGAGGCAAAATTCTGCGAATATGAGTTTAAACATTGTTATTTACATCGTTTTACAGATACATTGTGTTATAATATTGAAACAATGGTAAGGACAACAATATAACCAGAAAAAATGGATTCAGCAGCGAGCATAAAGCTAATGTAAGCTGTCTCCATGTAACAGACCAAAAACACCTGCAATCACTTCAGGCAAGCAGGCGTTTATTGTTTAGTTTATACACAGGTATTAGATAGGTTTCAGGAAAAAAAACGAATACTGAAGAGAAAACTGTGGGGAGTGGGGAACGAAATGAGAAAAGCAGAAACAACGAGAAAAAAGAAGAAAAGAAATGAAAGGGAATAACAGAAGTAATAATAAGAGTACTCTGGTTGGACAGGCAGTTCACCGTGCTGAGAATGGGCGTCCGCGTCCCAGTCATCTGTTTTGTAGTTTTCCCACTGCAATGCATGCATCTGCAGTCGCCCACACGCGCAGGCTGGTGGTGTGCCAGCCGAACACGCATATGCGCGTAGCACAAGACGAACTCGCCCCATACCTTCAATGCTTGGTTTCCGGTTGGCAAGATACTAATAAAGTAGAAGTAGGACCAGTTTTCCCCAGCAAGCTGGGACTACTTATTTTACGTATGATACACCACGGGGCCACTTGTGAATATACGAAGAGTCTAAAAACGATTTGTCACTATACTACTTTTATGTTCACTTTTGAATATGACCTTATTGACGCCGGGGGTAAAGTGAATTCTCCCTTTAACGGGAATGTCGCTATTTATGTAACGTCTTAGTAAGCCCAAAGTAGCGTTTATTTCGGCAGAATAGAAAGGACAGTTTAGGAAAATAACTTTCCTCACTTTTTCGCACACCACGTGTACATAAATGTGCTATAGAGAGGTGATTGCCGAAGAGATGGCAATTTAGGCTGAAACGAGAAAAAAGAAGAAAAGAAATGAAAGGAAATAACAGAAGTAATAATAAGAGTACTCTGGTTGGACAGGCAGTTCACCGTGCTGAGAATGGGCGTCCGCGTCCCAGTCATCTGTTTTGTAGTATTCCCACTGCTATGGATGCATCTGCAGTCGCCCACACGCGCAGGCTGGTGGTGTGCCAGCCGTACACGCATATGTGCGTAGCACAAGGCGAACTCGCCCCATACCTTCAATGCTTGGTTTCCGGTTGGCAAGATACTAATAAAGTAGAAGTAGGACCAGTTTTCCCCAGCAAGCTGGGACTGCTTATCTTACCCATGATACACCACGGGGCCACTTGTGAATATACGAAGAGTCTAAAAACGATTTGTCACTATACTACTTTTATGTTCACTTTTGAATATGACCTTATTGACACCGGGGGTAAAGTGAATTCTCCCTTTAACGGGAATGTCGCTATTTATGTAACGTCTTAGTAAGCCCAAAGTAGCGTTTCTTTCGGCAGAATAGAAAGGACAGTTTAGGAAAATTACTTTCCTCACTTTTTCGCACACCACGTGTACATAAAGGTGCTATAGAGAGGTGATTGCTGGAGAGATGGCAATTTAGGCTGATACAGGATGGAAGCAGTCTACAGTGGAGTATCTGTGCCTTTTATGATTTGTCGTTATAAAAGTAATTTGGAACAAGCTGTTTATTTCGGTTAAGTTGTGTTGAGAAATTGGATATGGTGTTATTTCACGGACTTCACTAGATAATGTGTTCCAAACGGTGTGTTGTGGAGACTTTTACTAACACTTCGTGTCGCACTAGTTACAATTCTTGGTGCTTCCAATTGGATTTGTTCTAACTTTCTATTGTGGTGCAAATATCTCAGACAATGTCGGAGAATTCTAGGACAGGGCGTATGAATGCTAGGTAAATTGTCTCCAAATTTTCAGATCCGGATTGAATTTGTATTTCCCGAGAAAGCCAATTCTTTTCCACGATTCAGTCGTAATATCATTTTTGTCATCACTGCATGATCAAGAATTATTAAAGGTTATCACAAGGTGTTTGTGTTGAGTAACTACCTTGATATTCGTGTTTGACATTTGAAGTGACAGTTGCAGCGGTTTGTCGTATTTGGATTCAGTTTTTGTGGGTTGATGTCAAAAATCCGTTGTGTTTTGATCAAGAATTTATCTTAATTATCTTATTCCATGATAACTTAGCGGCGTGGGGTAGGAACTCCAACTGTGAGATAGAGAAGTGTCATCAGCAAATAATCTGGTGTTACATGAGGCATTCTCGACTCTGTCATTGGTGTAAATGATAGTAACAGAAATGGACCAAGTATGGGTCATGGTGGGACACCTGCAGTTACATTTTCCAGGTTGACGATTCTGCTTGGATTATCACCGTTGTTGCCTGTCACTTCAATAGCGCTCAAGCCATCCAAGAACTTCATCTCTAATGCTTATCTAATACTTATCTAGCCCTTTATATATTAGCCCTTTATGCCAAACCTTATCAAAAGCTTTACCTACGTCACATAATATAAAACAAATTTCTTTTCCAATATTTAAAGCACAACTAAGAGTATTTTATTTTTCTGTCAACTGGAATGTCGTTGAATCGGTAGGTGTGACTGAAATGATGTGAGTAGGGAACTAATTATGAAATATCTTTTGGAAAATGCATTTTTTTGATAATTTTGCCCAAATGGCTTAAGGGAGAAATGGGCCCATAGTTGCCGACAGTATCGGGGTTGCCTTTCTTCAAAACAGAAGATACATTTGCTTGTTTCCATTCAATGGGAAATAACAGAAGTAATAGTAAGAGTACCCAGGTTAGACAGGTGGTTTACCGAGCTTAGAATGGGCATACGCGTCCAAAGCATCTATTTTTGTTGTTTTTCCCACAGCATAAACTTATTCGTCGAGAAAGGAATATTCGCTGAGAAACTTATTGATAACTGTGTCAGTGGTTGTATGAGCCTGTTAGGACATTATTTAAGTACCTGTGGAATAAAACTATGCTTTGGAGACTTTGATCAATTCGAGGTCCTCTAATACGTCACATTGTTAAATTATTATCTTGCCTAAGACTGCCCACGCTGAATGACAAAGGCTGGCGGTAAAAAAAACAGTGGAATCGTCACCAGAGGATATTGGACAGAAGTAGTCATTAAATGCTTTCGCTTTGCTGATATTGGTTTGACAAGAAACCGTCCGTGTATTGTAGGACTGGAATATCAGTATCATTTATCACCAATCAGCACTTTTAGTATTTTCTACCAGTGGTGGTGGTGGTGGTGTGTGTGTGTGTGGGGGGGGGGGGGGGTGGTGGGGGTGTTGGTGGAGGATGAATTATTAAGAATGTACTGTATTTTTGTTGATGATTTATTTTCTATTTCTTTACAAGTGATATTGCATGGTTACGTATTTTGCGATAATTGGCACATGGTTATGGAGTATTTTCGGATTTGGCATGGCAGTGTATTCGCTTACGTTGGGGTATTAGTACTGTAATTTCGTTGTGCATCATTGGTGGGTCGTTTTTTCCTGATACTCTGATATTATTTGGGTGCCTATGGGTGCAAGACCTTCTAGAACGTGTTTCGGCCGGCCTACTAACAATGGGTGTAGGTTATTGAAAAGACTATCAGACCAGTCAGTCCGACTGAGTTTGTGGTTTAAAACTTCAAAATCAGCTTCGTTTTAAAACCGTATGTTGTGCCTGAAAGACCTGGGACGCCCAAGTGGGTGTTTAAGTTCTATATAGACTGTACAGAAGTACAGAATCAGTTCGTAGTAGAAAGGGCCACTGACCTCTTGTCAAACAATTAAAGGTGGATCTTTGGTGATTATTAGATCGAAAACAGTGCCCAACGTTCCCTCGAGGTACGTCGGCTGTTTTATCACCTCGGAAAGGTTATATCGTTGCAACAAGTGATGTATTGGGCAATTGTTAGACGTTAACCGATCATCGTTGAAATAGCTTGTTATAACAACATCGTTGCTGTTTTTGAACAAAGCACGTTCTCTGGAGGTAGACATGGGATTCCAAGCTTCGAGTTCAGAGTCGGGTTGCCAATAAGAGGCACCCATTAGAACGATTGTGTGTTGTAGACTCACTTTAAGCCATAAACTAGGGACATAGAACACATTAGAACTCAGGAGTCGAAATAGTAACACGGTTCCCCTAGCAAATTTGTTTGGCGATAAAATGTGTTCTTTTTGTTGATAGTCGTCAAATGATTTGCAGAGTCCTTCTAATAATTGTTTTTTTATAAACGTGAAGGCGTGTAAAAAACACAGAAAGACATGCGGCCTCTCGTTTTATCCTTCCGCGCTGGCACTCGTGCCATATCGATTAACCCATTTACACGCATGTGTCGTTCTGTGTATTTATGTGTGTGAAAAATAAATATGTTATTGATGTGCGCATTTTCCGCTGCAATACATATTGAGTATTTACAAAGTATTCTAATTATTATTGAAAAACACAAATGCCGTGATTGGAAAGCTGACACCGTGTAACTCGTTTTCGTGCTAGGTAAACGCTATGCCGTTGGATGAAGCGAAAGTTGTTACACTGTGACTGCAGTAACAATAGACGGGACAATCTTCGGCCAAGGGAATCTTCGGTCTTAAGCTCAAAGATTATGTGCGCCCTCGTTCTGCTAATTATCAACTGGTTCATAATGACGGGAACCCGAAAGAGAAATACAAGATTCAGCCGACTGCATTTGAGTCCTGATTATCTGATGTTGGTATCATGGTCTAAATATATACTGGTAAATTTAATGTCAACCTAATCTCTCCCTCTCTCTCTCTCTCTCCCTCTCTCTCCCTCTTTCTCTCTCTCTTATTTCTTAAAAATGTTGGGAGGACACCTTCAGTTCCTACGTCGCCGAACCACAGTGCTGTATTTGAATCTGAAAAGAGGCTGACTTTACAAAGTAATCTCCTTCACCAAGTAGGTTGGGATTAATCACTCACCTCATCAAGCATCATAAAAAACAATCAATAAAACATTTCAGAAACCTACCAGAGTATAAGGGAACAATACCGTCTTGCTTACTACCTCATGAATCAAAGTGCGCGAAAGAAAAATTAGACAAATGCAACACTGCGTGCGATTCAGGCGTTGTGGTCAAATTCACGGAAAGATAACGAGCGGAACAATAACTGCCGTTCCTTCAGCAGTATTAACAACATGGAAAATGCCAGAGATCAATACAAGCAACACACACACAAAATACCCGCCCTATCAACGACGTCATTTTCATATTAACAGCAACTACGACCCTATCCATCTATCAAGAATCACCAAAAACATCCCGGAATATGTACTTAAACGACATGGAAAGGGTGGATCATCCCAATGCGACGTCATAAAACCGGGAGAATTATTGCTTTTACTTCTTAACCCTTTGAAAACGAGCGGCCGCATTTCCGGCCATGAACATGATACGCCATAACGTTATTAAATAGGATGGCTGTTCAGTAAATGTGTGGGGTAGACCAATCAAAAATTTCAACGTGCAGCCCGGAGGCTGCACTTTGAAAATATTGATTGGTCTACCCCAAATACTGAATATGGACTCTTCTAATTGCTGCCAATGAACTGGCATAGAAGATACCACTAGAGTTCAAAGGGTTAACTAGCTGAGTTTTTTCAAGATATTTCTTACAGCAGGCATGACAGCAGCAGCAGCCATGACTACACTTTATAGTCAGTTAGGTTAAAACCTAAGCCAAATCAACTGGTTTGAGTGAATATGAAACCCGTTGGATTCATATTCACTCGATCCAGTTGATTTGGGTTGATTTTTTAACCCAACTACTTTTCAGAGTCTAGATTTGATAAAATAATGAAATCATTTGTGAAAGATTCTATGTCATTTACAGCGGGAGAAAATTGGATTAAATGTGCCCAAATTATACATATTTGAGTGGCAAGAGAAATCCTAGCCTGGGCAGGAAAATCTGCCATCAGCACGTAAGGAATTAAACACAACTTAACCTACACACTTTAAAACGGAAACATCATCTGCCAAATATGGACTTCCTTGAACAAGACATATAGTAGTGTAATCGGATCGCGGCAGAGTTTCGATCTAATCGGGTCATATTTACATCTCTGTACATAATTTCAAAAATAAAATACTGCAAAATCAATTCTGGATCTTGAATAACGAAATGAATAGGGCCTGTGGTTCACCCATTTTCGATTTCTAATCGATTCTCGAAACGAACTAGGTCTATTATTCAAAATCGAATCGAACCTCGAATCGAATAGGGGTGTTTAGAGGGTGACCGAATGGGTAAAGGGGTGGGGACTGTAAACCTGATTTGTTGGGACTGTGATGGCTCAAGTCCCGACTGAGAAAAATATTCCAACTACATCATCAAGGCATGCCTTCGTCGATGGCATGCCTTGGTGATGTAGCTTGAATATTACTCATTTAGGGTTATAGTTCAAAAACAGAAACGAGTGCGTGAATTGCCCGTACTATGTACTACACAACAATAGCCGCTACGAACAGCTCATCGTCAAGATTGCTTGGAAACTTTATCTTTGCTTCCAACAGTGGTAGTTACTTGTCAGACTGGAATTAGCAACGGTGGCGGCATCGGTACAAATGTTACTTATGTTAATATAGCGAAAATTCTTCACTTCTACTTTACATTTTCTTCTCGAGTTTCTGTTTCATTTTCTCATGGAGTGTGGATAAGTACCCTATTGTTCCGGTTTATTCAATGCCATGACACTCTTTGATTTTGTGATACGAATAGTCCTGTTCGTCTTCTTTCTGTCAGTAAATAGTTTCCAACTTGATTTAAACATACCATACTTTTATATTTAGATGGCCTTCAGTTTAAGGATGTTGTTGACGAGAAGTCTTGATGTTGTAATAAACACCCACTTCATTACTCATATTGTAGATGAGAGTGTGTGTTGTAGAACAACTGGTCTATGTAATCAGGGGAACACAGCTAACTGGTACAGCCGGTTGTAGTCAGGGCCAACGCCAGGGTACCTGACATTAAGGTACGGGTAGAGGAATGTTTCTAGCGAGGGTAATACCATCGGACATACAGCGAGGTATGAAATATTGGTTCAGAGGAAAGGAAAATGTGCCCTGGTATATTGGACTACTCCGCTATTTTGAGTGACTCCCGCACAACTTATTTCACCCCCGGATATTCTGTAGAAAAAGGCCTGAAGAATGGTATATGGAGCTAAACTGGGCATATGTTTGTCTTGAGTCTGTAATGAATTTAGAAATTTTCGTCCGCGCCTCAGTACCAGCTGCAATAAATACTAGATAAAAAGGGAATTTGTTACATTTAAGATAAGTCCAAGACTTGACGCCATTTCATTGGAAGCTCTCACGAAGAGCTTCGCAAGAAATGACGTCAATGCTGGGAATTATCAACAGAGGAAATGGGGTGAACATTAAATTGTGGTATTCCTCTACAACTTATTTCAGCAGGTAATTTTCCGACTTTCGAGATTATACGGGGTGAATCGCTCCCAGCTTCAGATATGGCTGTATGTCGGCTGACAAAGAGGCAAAACTCTGCGAATATGAGTTTAAACATTGTTATTTACATCGTTTTACAGATACATTGTGTTATAATATTGAAACAATGGTAAGGACAACAATATAACCAGAAAAAATGGATTCAGCAGCGAGCATAAAGCTAATGTAAGCTGTCTCCATGTAACAGACCAAAAACACCTGCAATCACTTCAGGCAAGCAGGCGTTTATTGTTTAGTTTATACACAGGTATTAGATAGGTTTCAGGAAAAAAACGAATACTGAAGAGAAAACTGTGGGGAGTGGGGAACGAAATGAGAAAAGCAGAAACAACGAGAAAAAAGAAGAAAAGAAATGAAAGGAAATAACAGAAGTAATAATAAGAGTACTCTGGTTGGACAGGCAGTTCACCGTGCTGAGAATGGGCGTCCGCGTCCCAGTCATCTGTTTTGTAGTTTTCCCACTGCCATGCATGCATCTGCAGTCGCCCACACGCGCAGGCTGGTGGTGTGCCAGCCGAACACGCATATGTGCGTAGCACAAGACAAACTCGCCCCATACCTTCAATGCTTGGTTTCCGGTTGGCAAGATACTAATAAAGTAGAAGTAGGACCAGTTTTCCCCAGCAAGCTGGGACTACTTATCTTACCTATGATACACCACGGGGCCACTTGTGAATATACGAAGAGTCTAAAAACGATTTGTCACTATACTACTTTTATGTTCACTTTTGAATATGACCTTATTGACGCCGGGGGTAAAGTGAATTCTCCCTTTAACGGGAATGTCGCTATTTATGTAACGTCTTAGTAAGCCCAAAGTAGCGTTTATTTCGGCAGAATAGAAAGGACAGTTTAGGAAAATAACTTTCCTCACTTTTTCGCACACCACGTGTACATAAAGGTGCTATAGAGAGGTGATTGCTGAAGAGATGGCATTTTAGGCTGAAACGAGAAAAAAGAAGAAAAGAAATAAAAGGAAATAACAGAAGTAATAATAAGAGTACTCTGGTTGGACAGGCAGTTCACCGTGCTGAGAATGGGCGTCCGCGTCCCAGTCATCTGTTTTGTAGTTTTCCCACTGCTATGGATGCATCTGCAGTCGCCCACACGCGCAGGCTGGTGGTGTGCCAGCCGAACACGCATATGTGCGTAGCACAAGACGAACTCGCCCCATACCTTCAATGCTTGGTTTCCGGTTGGCAAGATACTAATAAAGTAGAAGTAGGACCAGTTTTCCCCAGCAAGCTGGGACTGCTTATCTTACCCATGATACACCACGGGGCCACTTGTGAATATACGAAGAGTCTAAAAACGATTTGTCACTATACTACTTTTATGTTCACTTTTGAATATGACCTTATTGACACCGGGGGTAAAGTGAATTCTCCCTTTAACGGGAATGTCGCTATTTATGTAACGTCTTAGTAAGCCCAAAGTAGCGTTTCTTTCGGCAGAATAGAAAGGACAGTTTAGGAAAATTACTTTCCTCACTTTTTCGCACACCACGTGTACATAAAGGTGCTATATAGAGGTGATTGCTGAAGAGATGGCAATTTAGGCTGATACAGGATGGAAGCAGTCTACAGTGGAGTATCTGTGCCTTTTAGGATTTGTCGTTATAAAAGTAATTTGGAACAAGCTGTTTATTTCGGTTAAGTTGTGTTGAGAAATTGGATATGGTGTTATTTCACGGACTTCACTAGATAATGTGTTCCAAACGGTGTGTTGTGGAGATTTTTACTAACACTTCGTGTCGCACTGGTTACAATTCTTGGTGCTTCCAATTGGATTTGTTCTCACTTTCTATTGTGGTGCAATTATCTCAGACAATGTCGGAGAATTCTAGGACAGGGCGTATGAATGCTAGGTAAATTGTCTCCAAATTTTCAGATCCGGATCGCATTTGTATTTCCCGAGAAAGCCAATTCTTTTCCACGATTCAGTCGTAATATCATTTTTGTCATCACTGCATGATCAAGAATTATTAAAGGTTATCACAAGGTGTTTGTGTTGAGTAACTACCTTGATATTTGTGTTTGACATTTGAAGTGACAGTTGCAGCGGTTTGTCGTTTTTGGATTTAGTTTTTGTGGGTTGATGTCAAAAATCCGTTGTGTTTTGATCAAGAATTTATCTTAATTATCTTATTCCATGATAACTTAGCGGCGTGGGGTAGGAACTCCAACTGTGAGATAGAGAAGTGTCATCAGCAAATAATCTGGTGTTACATGAGGCATTCTCGACTCTGTCATTGGTGTAAATGATAGTAACAGAAAAGGACCAAGTATGGGTCATGGTGGGACACCTGCAGTTACATTTTCCAGGTTGACGATTCTGCTTGGATTATCACCGTTGTTGCCTGTCATTTCAATAGCGCTCAAGCCATCCAAGAACTTCATCTCTAATGCTTATCTAATACTTATCTAGCCCTTTATATATTAGCCCTTTATGCCAAACCTTATCAAAAGCTTTACCTACGTCACATAATATAAAACAAATTTCTTTTCCAATATTTAAAGCACAACTAAGAGTATTTTATTTTTCTGTTAACTGGAATGTCGTTGAATCGGTAGGTGTGACTGAAATGATGTGAGTAGGGAACTAATTATGAAATATCTTTTGGAAAACCTTGGCATTTATTTTGACAATCATTTGACCATGGCGCCTCATATTTCCAAAATCTGTCAGTCAGCTAATTTACATATTCGAAAAATTGATCGAGCGAGGAAAATCTTAACGAAAAATGCCTCAGAATGTCTTGTGCATGCATTTATATCATCACGACTCGATTACTGCAACTCACTCCTCTATGGTATTACCAGTAAACAGATTAACAGATTACAAGTCATACAAAATACGGCAGCTCGTATCGTTACTCTAACAAAGAAAAGGGACCACATTTCTCACAAATTAAAAACATTACACTGGCTCCCCATTAAGGCTAGAATAGAGTTTAAAATTCTCCTTTTCACTTACAAATCATGCCTGAATCAATCTCCAGAGTATATTTCCAAGCTAGTTGAAACTTACAGACCCAAACGCCTCCTTCGTTCAGCATGTCAAACCCTTTTGAAGGAAAAATCGTATACTTTGTCAACATACGGAGGCCGTTGTTACAGCATTAGTGGTCCTAAACTTTTTAACAGCTTACCTGAATCCGTCAAGTCTGCCCCTTCCATTAACTCCTTCAAATCCAAATTGAAAACATTACTTTTTGAAAAATATTTTTAAAGAACACATGGGGGAAGGACTGTATACTTAAATTTTTATTCCTACTAATATCTTTGTAAAGCGCCTTGGAACTCTTTCAAAATTGTGATACGTGCGCTATATAAGTGTATATATTATTATTATTATTATTATTATTATTATAAATGCATTTTTTTGATAATTTTGCCCAAATGGCTTAAGGGAGAAATGGGCCCATAGTTGCCGACAGTATCGGGGTTGCCTTTCTTCAAAACAGAAGATACATTTGCTTGTTTCCATTCAATGGGAAATAACAGAAGTAATAGTAAGAGTACCCAGGTTAGACAGGTGGTTTACCGAGCTTAGAATGGGCATACGCGTCCAAAGCATCTATTGTTGTAGTTTTTTCCACAGCATAAACTTATTCGTCGAGAAAGGAATATTCGCTGAGAAACTTATTGATAACTGTGTCAGTGGTTGTATGAGCCTGTTAGGACATTATTTAAGTACCTGTGGAATAAAACTATGCTTTGGAGACTTTGATCAATTCGAGGTCCTCTAATACGTCACATTGTTAAATTATTATCTTGCCTAAGACTGCCCATGCTGAATGACAAAGGCTGGCGGTAAAAAAACAGTGGAATCGTCATCAGAGGATATTGGACAGAAGTAGTCATTAAATGCTTTCGCTTTGCTGATATTGGTTTGACAAGAAACCGTCCGTGTATTGTAGGACTGGAATATCAGTATCATTTATCACCAATCAGCACTTTTAGTATTTTCTACCAGTGGTGGTGGTGGTGTGTGTGTGTGTGTGGGGGGGGGGGGGTGGGGGGGGGGGGGTGTTGGTGGAGGATGAATTATTAAGAATGTACTGTATTTTTGTTGATGATTTATTTTCGATTTCTTTACAAGTGATATTGCATGGTTACGTATTTTGCGAAAATTGGCACATGGTTATGGAGTATTTTCGGATTTGGCATGGCAGTGTATTCGCTTACGTTGGGGTATTAGTACTGTAATTTCGTTGTGCATCATTGGTGGGTCGTTTTTTTCCTGATACTCTGATATTATTTGGGTGCCTATGGGTGCAAGACCTTCTAGAACGTGTTTCGGCCGGCCTACTAACAATGGGTGTAGGTTATTGAAAAGACTATCAGACCAGTCAGTCCGACTGAGTTTGTGGTTTAAAACTTCAAAATCAGCTTCGTTTTAAAACCGTATGTTGTGCCTGAAAGACCTGGGACGCCCAAGTGGGTGTTTAAGTTCTATATAGACTGTACAGAAGTACAGAATCAGTTCGTAGTAGAAAGGGCCACTGACCTCTTGTCAAACAATTAAAGGTGGATCTTTGGTGATTATTAGATCGAAAACAGTGCCCAACGTTCCCTCGAGGTACGTCGGCTGTTTTATCACCTCGGAAAGGTTATATCGTTGCACAGTTATAACAACATCGTTGCTGTTTTTGAACAAAGCACGTTCTCTGGAGGTAGACATGGGATTCCAAGCTTCGAGTTCAGAGTCGGGTTGCCAATAAGAGGCACCCATTAGAACGATTGTGTGTTGTAGACTCACTTTAAGCCATAAACATTCGGTATTAGTCATACTATCGAGTTTCTTACACGTATTGCGACCCCCCCCCCCCCCCCAACACACACACACCTCTAGTTCCCATGTCTTTCCGTACTGGTTCTCGGAATCCGTGAAACATAATATATCTGTTACTATTATCTTCATTCAGCCACATTTCATTAAAACACAGATATCACTATTTATTACCTCCACTGCTCAAAGCATGGCAATAATGAATTAAACTCTGTGAGGCTAAAATTATTAGGCGAATGGTGTCGAAAGCGTCACGTTTTCCGCTTTGCGTAACCAAGAATGGCAACATGATATATACCTCACGACTAAAATGATTACCGTATCCATTCAATGGAGGCAGAGTTTTTATTTTAGAATATGACATTGCAATTTTTGGGAACATTCGGCCTTCCATCTAACGTAAAATCCGGCCAGCCACATCTACTAAAATCTCCATTTAAATTTCATTGTTTGTTTTTCCAATGTTTGCCTCCGAATCATAGCTGATGAGATCTCGTTGATCTAGTTACGCTCGTTCCATTGATAAGTCATAAGTAATGTTTTGACGAAAAAATAATCTTATTCAGTTGACCCAAGATTCAGTATTGGGAGTGGCGTACCCGTAACGGAAAGTGTAAAAAGGATAAACTGATGGTGAACATGACGTTGCAGTTGAAGCTACTTATCGCCGTGTGTTGTTACTTGAAACTACTTCATTTTGAGCACGGCCATATAATTTTGTAGTTATTTGTGTTGGATAGCCCCATCTGTGGATTATCCAGACACTCTATTACAATGCATGCAACTCTCTTCATCGAACCTGCATATTCGATCGTTGTGTCTAAGTATAATTGAAGACAATTCTGAATGACGCCTACACAGTTGTCTCATTTAAAACGTAAACAAATACACAATGGGTTTATGAATAAATCTTCAGCTTCTCACTTCTGAAGATAATGATTTTTATCTAGATGTTGTTTGACGTCATTTCATTGTATTTTAAGGAAAATCATATGATGAATTTTTGTATCCGTGGTCCCTGCTAAACGGCGTTTACGCGTAATTATGAACTTGATACATTCTATTTGCCAGCGAAGAGAAGGAAAATGTAATTTATTTATTTATTAGTGTTTAAGGTAACATATTTCTGCACAATGGCTAATCCTGACCGCAAATTGGAGATAAAGTCAAGTTTAATCAATCATTTATGCCCATGTTGCCCATTTCAGAGGACTACCACCCCAAGCATGGGTGACTGGGTTATATTTAACCAGAAAAAACGGAGTTTGTTTACTAATATAAACAAGCACTGCTTCATTTCCCGGGGTTCTCCCCAGGGAAGGAAAATGTAAAGAGAAACAAATATCGCCACGGCAATGCAGAACGGAGCCAGGGAGGGCCTCTGGGTCTTTCATTCCCTTCACTGTGGGGCCAACAATCCTCATAATATATTTGATGATAGTAAACGAAATGATGCCTGTTATTCTACTTTTCGTTTTTAACCCTTTGAACCCTGTTAGTATCTTCCATATCAGTTCAATGGCAGCAATTGGATGAGTCCACATTCATTATTTGGGGTTAGACCAATTAATGTTTTCAACGTGCAGCCGTGGAGCTGCACGTTGAAAATATTAATTGGTCTACTCAACACATTCACTCTGTTGCCATCCGACTTAATGAAGTTATTACGTATCATGCTTCTGGCCTGGAAAAATGGTCGCTGAGGTTCGAAGGGTTAAAACCAAAGAACTTACGTGTGAGTCTGCGTTTATCCGAGTCGAGGTCAGAGTAGTTACAACCCGAAACTTAGCTTGTTAACGTATATAATGTAGGACTACTATGCGATCTGGGTGAATTTAGGGAATTCATTTGGGGAATTCATGAACTGCCGGCACCGAATCGGTGCCGGGAGTCCACGAATCCCTAAAACCGCCCAGATTGCTTATTACGTCAGGCAGAGGGTGTCAGAAAAAATCTTCGGGCACAAATGATAATTTTTGTATTTGACCACTTTTGTGTCTGGGACCCACCCACCCTTTTTTCCATTTTAGCAGGGTTTTTTTTTTCCAGGAGCGCGGTGTCTCTGTGGTCACGGCATTGAATTTTAAACCGAGAGGTTCACGGTTCGATCTCCGCCAGGGGTAACTGCGTTTTGTCCTTGGGCAAGGCACTTAAGGCTCACGCGACGGCATGGTGGCGCTGTGTACTAAGGCGTACTGCACGTCGACGATGCACTTGTCTTCAACCAATACTAACCCTGCTTGTGTTGAGTTAGTACGTTGGGGTGTCTGCGAGATGTACTCTGGCTTCCACCACCTGTAAAATGGTCCGACACGATGTGACCCTATCTGTCGAAAGTGTCGTTAATCTCTAATAAATCAATAAATAAATTAAAAGTTTTTTTTCCAACAATCTTTACCACCGACCCTCTAGGCACACATAGGCATCAATTTATGAAGTAAACACTTGTTATCAATGCCTTTCATCTATCAACGATTCATAACATAAATGATTTCAAACTGTACATGTTTATTTTCAATAGATTTTGAGCAAAAGATAAAATTAATGTCTATCACCGAACACTTTACTCTACCTGGCCTGGTGGGAATAATAGTATGTGGCCTTTGTGCCTGTGTTGGTTGGATTGTAGTTTTTGTCTGTCACTGCAAATGGTAGAAAAGTATAAATTTTATAGTAAATTTCCTTTCTTATTATACCTACCGAAATTGTTTACAACAGGCTTGCACTACAGTGGAAGAACCTAACTCGGATAAAATACTCTCTATTTTAATCTTTCCCAAGATTTGGGAAAGAAAAGTGGTGTAAAAACACCACGAAAAAATAAGCCAAAACTGGGCCGAGCGCCATCGGCGCACACCCAGTATGGGACGCTCTTCCATAGTACAAATCCCTGACTTCCGTCACAGTGCGCAATGCATCAATTCGTCATTCTTTTGATTCCGAACAACACAGGAGTTATGTGATCAGCGGGGAGGAAGGATTCTTACCCGAATAAGAAGACGGGAGGGCCTCCATGTAAACAATTTCGGTAGGTATAATAAGAAAGGAAATTTACTATAAAATTTATACTTCTTATCAACCTACCTCAATTGTTTACAACAGGCTGAATAGACAAAAGGCTGGAGGGAATCACATAACCAACCCACACATAACTCAATAGCACTGGGACCATGGGCAGAGGAAGAGATCCCTAGGCCTACCAAACCATAGCATCACAAACATTAGAAAAGCCAATGGAAGATGAGGCGTATGGTGAAGTGCGACGCACAGACAGAAAGGGCAGTAACAGCAGAAAGCTGGAACCGACCCTGAAAAAAGCTGAAAAGCTTGGATAGACAACATCCTGAGCCGAAGAAAGAGGGCCCCAAGGGTCTCTGTCGGCTCCTGCAACTGTCGCAGAGAAAAGGAGAATGTAGCATTTCTCCAGAAGGCTGCCAGTATAACATCAGTCATCCGACAACATGACAGAGTTATTAAAAGAGGAAGACAATGCACGCACCTCCTGGCAGAAAAAACAATTGGTAATACAATCACCAGTAGCTAGACGAGCGGAAGCTGCACGAATAGCAAGACAAGCCCAACAAGAAATGGATGCAGGAGAGATCTGGCATGTGGGAAAACGCATATTCATCCAGGATAAAGGCGTGAACGCCCCCACCCCCAAGCAGAGCAGCGCCCAAGAAAGTGACCATCTTGGAGGAAACTGCAAAGTCCTAGGCCTTTTCAAGGAAAAGAGCTGAACAAGCTTGGAGAGGCAAGGATGAGTGTCGAAACAATGCGGTATCACATAGGAAAAAAAAATGTCTCCGAAGCATGGACAAGTACACATAACTGGAGACCCCCAGAAACAAACATATACCAGAAAACTCCGCAAGCAGTGTGATCGAAGGAGTGACAGAAGCAACAGAGTGATCACACACCATCGACAGAAGAACCTTCCACTTAGTCACAGAGGCTAAACCAATGGAGTGAGTGCCTCCTTGAAGAAAAGCAACTCCACTGCGTGTCTCGAAAAACCACTACGGAGGAGACAGGACCCGATAAAAGACATGTGCGAAGGCACAATGAAGTCGGGTCAACTTGAAAACCTCCCGGGCGACTTTGGCAAAGAAAGTCGCGAGGTAGAGGGAGACATGCCGGAACCGCCGCTAACAGAGAGCGCAGCAGAATGATCCACACCCACCGAAGCGACGGGTGTGATCGAAAGGATTCGACGACTGCAGGTTCATATCTGGGTGAGAACCTGAGGCGAAATCGGAACCGGTAGGAAGGTGTAGCCGACAAGACCATCCCAAAGGAAGGCCAGAGCGTCCACGGCGAAAGCCAGAGCATCTGGACACGGGGACACGAAAGTGTCCACCTGATGGTTCCAACTAGTCACAAGAGATCGATGGAACCCGCCATGTGGAGTATCCACCTGGTGGAAATGACCCTGCCAAGACGGGACAGGGAGTCGGCTAGGACGTTCAGGCGACCGGGAATGTGACGAACAGCCACCCCGGCGCAGACATCCTGAGCGAGCAGTATAAGATCCCAAGCCAATCGTACATTGGAACAGAGTGCGTGCCGCCCTGGTTCCGAATGTAAGCAACCACCGTCGAATGGTCAGACAACAGAAGGACCTGGCGATTCGATAGGTGAGGGATCCACTGCCTGAAACGCAGAAGAAGAGCAAGAAGCTCCTTCTGGTTGATGTGTAGAGCTGCATGATCCACCATCCCGGGAATGGAAAGACCTAGAGGATCCAACGTCGCACCCCATCCGAGATCGCTGGCATCTGCCGTCAGAACGCGACCGGACGTGGGGAAGTCCAACGGAATACCCTGCGAAAGCCACTGGACATCCGCCCAGAGGAAAAGGTGAGGATAAAGATAGTCTGGAAACTGAAGCACCAGATCCAGAAAATCTACATTCGGCCTCCAACGACTGAGCAGAAAGTGTTGGAGAGGTCTGACACGCAGCCGACCTAGAGGAATGAGATCCTTCACCAAACAGCAGAGACCGATTAGCCGGAGAAAACTCCGAGTCGTCGCGGATGTGGACTGAGACAGAGTCGGAGCAAAAGCTGAGAGAATCACAGCCTTGGCCTGGGGAACCGCCACCAAATTGAATTGTGTGCGGAAAGCCATCCCCAGATGATAAAACGACTGAGAAGGGACCAGGTCCGACTTCTCCTCGTTGACTCTGAAACGTAGCGATGTGAGCAAGCTCAACAGAGTGGCGACATCCGACTCCAGGAAGGCAGCATTGGAATGCTCCTGGAGGATATCGTCCAGATATGCCGAAGTAGGCACCCTGGACTGTATGCGATGGAAAGCTATCACATGCGACATCAGTCTGGTGAAATACCAAGGAACCAGGTTGAGGCCGAAAGGCATGGCCTTGAACTGGTAAACTCGCCCCAGAAAAATGAACCTGAGATACTTCCGTAACGCCCAATGAATCGGAACGTGAAAGTAAGCGTCTCGCAGGTCGAAGCTGGAAGCGAAAACTCTCTGGTGAATTGAACGGAGGACCGACCTGAAAGTCTCCATGCTGAACTTGGGAGCAATGATACGACTGGTTCAGGAAACTCAGATCGAGAACCGGTCGGAGTCGGCCATCCTTCTTCGGCACCAAGAACAGGCGGGAATAGAAACCCACTGACCTAATGTTCTTGATGACCTCAATCGCTCCCTTTGTCAGGAGATTGTCTATCTCCGTGGACAAAAGTTCCAGACGTAAAATGTCTGAAGGAACTGTGGTTGGAAAAGGCACCCCAGACAGAGTGGAGTGCCGTCGGAAGGATATTCGCAGCCCGGACCAAACAACATCTAACATCCAAGGATCGGATGTGATGGTGGCCCACGGTCTGCGAACTCTGCAATCCTTCCTCCAACCTGGGACGAGTCGAGGTGAGGACCTTCATTGCGAACCCCGACGAGGCTCGCAAGAGGAGAAACACCTCTACTGAATGAAGAATCCTAGGAGTTCCCTCAAGACTGCCGACGCTTACCCTTACCCCTTGAGTAAGAAGTAGAAGCGGTGGCAGAAGGATCAGCCCCTTTTGCTTCGCAGAGGAAGCAGAGGGTACTTGTTAGGCTTGGAACGGCCCGTGCCTACCCTAGAAGGCTGATCAAGCTGAAGAAACAGCAGCTGATCGTTGGAATGACGTAGGACGTCATCCTGGACCGTCAACACAGAATCATGGAAAAGTTGCGGACCTGTCAAAAAGGCAGATCGAAGAGCAGCGTACTGCTCCTCAGGAAGGGATCGGCCTGTGTCCCGCACAGAGTCCCTTCGAACTAATTCCAGATTAGCCGTGTTACAGGCATGCGCGTGAGTAAGATACATGAGCGCCTTGGACAGCACACGCAAAGGAGCCTGTACCTCGTCAATCTTATCTGAAGGCAGATAAGCAGCAAAAGCTGAGACGACGTGATCGGAGAGAGAAAGCATACCAAGCATCTCTCTCGATAAGCCCAATGTGGACTCCAGAGTCGTCATCGGAATGACGGCAGACTTGGACTTGGAAAGCCCGAGGGAATTGGAGTCCTGATCCAAAACCGTCAAAGTCTGGTAGACCGACGGATTGGCGGAATCGTAGGAACGATAACGCGCCGGAGGCAAAAAGGTGTCAACCCTGGTGAAGAACGGAGCCTTCATAGCCTTGGAACTTAGCTTGGAGTCCAAGGCTGAAAATGCTTCAACCAAGTGTACCGAAGGGCACGGTCAAAGACGCCCAGAAGCAGGTTGCTCCATAGACTGTTGGCGCGCGACCGATGATCGCGGCCTGGCTGACACTGTCGACTGGTTAGATGGTTTGAGATCCGGAAGGAACCCAAACACGAAATCAAGAGCTGCCCCCAAGTCCGAAGACTTCTGGCTCTCGACATCAAGCATGTCTGACTCTTCCCCTGAGTCGGAAGACACATAGCCCATCGTGGGCAAACCAGCCGACGCCTCCCAAGGTGTCGGAACACCAGGGGATCAGAAAGCGGCCTGTTTCTAATCCCGGGAGGCGGCGCCATAGGAGGCGACTGGAAACCACTCGCTGCCTCGCTGGAAGCAACAGGAAGGCTCGTTGACAGAACCTGAGTGAGTAAGGGGAGGGCCTCCCTAAGCTCACTGCCCGTACTGGCCGGTTCGACAGGGGAACGAACCGGCAAAGTGGCTTCACCGCTGACCCTCTGAACCAGCGAAGGGTCACGATCCTCCAAAAGACCCGACATGGGACGACGGGCGGCAGCCGAAAACGTCTGAAGCCAGACGTGTATAGGGGTGTGACACACCCCGAGGATCAACATAGCAGGAACTCATGAGAGTCACCGCTGATCTCTGCAGGGCAGAAGGCCCAGGCTGCACAAAAGACGTTGGACCCCCAAAACTGGTCGTGTGGCCAGAATGAGGGACGGAAACGCCACGGAGTTCATAGTGTCCCACTAAGAACAACCGAATCCAATGACAACTGTGGTGCTCGACGGCGCAGAGACCACAGGAGAGGGTCCGGCCGGCAGCCACTTCCAACTTCGCCGAGTTGAAGTCAGGGAAGGCTGAGGCCGATACCCCCACGTCCACACAACCAGACACCGCAGCAGACCACTGCAGGTATAAAACTACTGTGCTCAATGGCTGAGAGGACACAGTATGGGGTTCAGTCGGCAGCCCCATTGGACTTTGCCGAGTGGAAGTCTGGGAAGGCTGAGGCCGAAACCCCACAACCACACTATAGACATCCCTCCAGACCCTGGCAGGGAGAAGCCGATGCCGGCTAAAAACGGTGCCCAATGACGTTGTAGACGGAACAGCAGTAGCAGCAGATACGACAGGAGCTGTTGGAACTGGCGAAAAAGCGGAGAGAGCCACCAAGCTCGGCCTCCAAAGGAGGAGTCACAACCCTAGTGACAGCCTCAGATGTCGACTGGAGAGCGCGCATTATCCCGGAACCAGGCATCTCTACACCAGAAAACCAACAGCTCCCGCAGTATCCACCACGGTAAAACACTGCACATTCCCCACGGAAGGGGAATAACTCTCACCAGGCATGGTCGAATCGGGAAGCCCCGAAACGAAAGCGGTCCCCACCACCCGCTGGTGCGGGAGGAGCTGCACATCCCCCACGGAGGAGGAGCAATTCTCATCAGACGTAGTTGAATCGGGCGACCCGAAACGAAAGTGTTTACCACCCCCCGCGGGAGCGGGAGGAGCTGCACATCCCCCACGGAGGGGGTCAAACTCACCCCAGACGTAGTCGAGTCGAGGGGCCCCGAAACGACAGTGCCCCCCCCCCCCCCCCCGCGGGTGCGGGAGGAGCTGCACATCCCCCACGGAGGGGGTAAACTCACATCAGACGTGGTCGAGTCGGGAGGCTCCCGAAACGACTGCATTCCACACCACCCGCGTTTGCGGACGAAACGGACACGAGAACGCACCAATGGCGAGGGCAAAAGGAATTGCCCTAAAGGAACCGAACTGGAAAGAACAGAGGTGAGAGCAGTAGAAGAAAAAGGTGAACTCAACAGAAACAGAAAGTAGAAGAACACCCTCAACTACGAGAGAAGGTGGCAGAACCCAGACGGCCGACACCGACTCCAATAAAATTTTTTATCAACCGAAAAAATTCATTGTAGAATCGCGATGACACGATGTCGCAAAACATTCGAGAAAACGGAATAGTAATTAATAAACAATGAGAATGTGGTTGAAAATATAAACGAGAATATATAAAACACAGTCCTGTTATTATACGATCTTCAGATCCATAATTCCAGTCACAGGAAAACCATTATCCACGAGTTGAATTATCACTGTTTCATAATGCATATGGCGGAAACACATCCTGCTCGTGCTTCGGATAGAAAAAGAATGACGAATTGATGCATTGCGCACTGTGACGGAAGTCAGGGATTTGTACTATGGAAGAGCGTCCCATACTGGGTGTGCGCCGATGGCGCTCGGCCCAGTTTTGGCTTATTTTTTCGTGGTGTTTTTACACCACTTTTCTTTCCCAAATCTTGGGAAAGATTAAAATAGAGAGTATTTTATCCGAGTTAGGTTCTTCCACTGTAGTGCAAGCCTGTTGTAAACAATTGAGGTAGGTTGATAAGAAGTACAGTTAGCTTTTTGATATTGGCAGCATTGTATGGAAATGTACGTGTCTATTTGAATACTATTGTCTCATTCGGACATTCTTGTGTTTCTGACTTGAATCAGCAGTCAGTACGCCTTGAAATGCATTAACCCTTTACCCAACGTAACGGCAAAAACCGGCCAGCGCTATTCTCAAAAATCGCCAATTAATTTTCAAAATATTTTCATTTTTTGTCTCAAAAACATAGGTTATGAACCCTCGTTGGAACGAGCCCGTCGAGCTCGTTCCAACGACGGGTCATAACCTATGTTTTTGAGACAAAAAATGAAAAAAATTAGTTATTCACGAATTTTTTTTGCAAGTGTCGTCTGCTTTTCATGTTAGGTAAAGGGTTAATGAAAGTCATTCACCTAAGATAAACTATCGTATAAACCGACAATTATTCAGGTACCTCAATTGAAATGAAGTACGAAAGGGAGATGGTTCAGCAACATGCAGTTATTTATACCCATTATAATCAGTAACTCTTTTTCCGGCATGTTTTCCCCATTTTCTTCATATTTGCATTGTTAAGTTATCTGCATATTATACAATTATCTCTTATTTCTCTATGTACCAAACCTGCTATCAAATCGAAACTACACTTTGAAAGTGTTATGAAAAATTCACCATCATAGGATTTGGGCGGTTACTTAGATTGTATACGCACCTGTCTTCTAGACTGTTTTATGTTCAAGTGCTTTACTGGTGGAAACAACCTCGTATAAGCTTACAGCTTACTGTTGGATCCACACTTACTATAACTGATATAATTGTATATACATGAGAACTGGAAATAAAAATTGTTTAAGCTAAAATTAATGTTGATTTCTGTGCTGCTCTCCAAATTATAGGACGTATTTTTTCTGTCTTTAACTTTTTTTGACCTTTTGGCAGCATACCAGAAATATCACTAAAGAATTTCTGGCATAACGTAAGGTTGTGAAACGATCATCTCTCCTATGATATCTGAGCGCCAGCGAAGTCAAATTTAGAGTTATTCATCATTTGTCACTTGGCAACTATGGCAACACCACACACAGTAATAAGAAGCAATATGACACCTTCTATCAAATTAACAGCTTGTTTGATTCGGGGTGGTGGTTGATTTGAAATGCAAAAGGGTGGGAGATGGTCTTTCTGGGTCTGATTTGGGGAACCTTTTATTCAAGGAAAGATGCCTGCAAGAACAATGGAAGGGAGCTGGGGCACATTTAAGACACCTCCACCACCACTCATCCCAATGAACGCAGCTACGTGAGGTGGCGTTTCTTTAAAACCTCTCTCAGGGATAGTCCTAAATATATTTTTTTCTTTGCGTTTTCTGGGGTATTATAATTTACTTGACATTCTTCAATCTAGCAGACGAGGAGAGACCGAAGTCTTAATTTTGAATCATAAAACGTGCATTAGAAGTTTATAAAGTGGAATTCTCAAATGGCCATGACCGAGACTGACAGTCATTTGAAAATAGAGACAATTATTGACTGTCTGAAGATAGTCTGGATGTCAAAATTATATTTTTTCCTGTTTTACTGACCAAGAACAGTTTAAACAGACTTTTAAAAACGGGGAGGAAACAGGTTTGGAGCTTTGGAAAAAAATGTTTTTTCTGTTTCTTCGACCACCACCAACCCCACCATATGTGTCCTGATGATGTTTTCCAACCACCCCTACCCCACCCTGCTTAGGTCCAACATTTTTACATATTTTCCCAGAGGAAACCTCCGTTTATACTTTAGCTACCCCCAAACACACATACTTTAAAAGTCGTTCCGCTGCCCCGTAGAGAGGCTTGATAAACGTCAATACACTGGAGTTTCAACCAACAGTTTATCTATTACAACTTTAAAATTACATTAATTAGATACGCCTATAGATGAATAAAATGTTGTTATGAAAACATATCTAATGTTAATATTGTAAACTATTTCCTCTCAGCACTCTGGGCAGTAGTTGTTGATCATTGCCATTTCTATACTGACCCTAATGGTTTCTCCATTTTTGTTTCTTGCAGAAGCTGGCGCTTAAAAATGCAGCAGAACACAAACAGGATGAAAGTGTGTACCATTGTCACACAGCCCCGAAATAGGCGTAACACAAAAGGGTAACACAAAATCCAATTTTTCGCACTACTTTTATTGAAAATATGATAGAGTAGTGAGAAATGAAAAAAAAAAACAACAAAATGTTGAAGAGACCACGTACTTTTTAAAAGAATCCAGAGGTTTCAATTTTGCCCTTCCATCGCACACATCTATACCTGAAGTCAAGGAAATTACATTGTTTGCGGATCCGTTTTTGGCCTCCAGGCTGAGACATAGTTGTTGTATTGCGTCTTGGACATTTGTACCGCCACTTGCGTTGAGGTTTCTCCGCCTTTTGGGTTCAGTACTATTAAGACTCTTCAACACACAACGCCAACAGTTCATTATTTTGTGGAACATAATATGAAGTAAGATCTACAGAAATGAATACACTGGTTGGTCCAGTTTCGTGTAGATGCTTTTACGTTTATTTAATAAAGCATTCAATGCGTTCCGGGCACGATTGCGGAAAGGTGTTTGTGCCACACATTAATTTATGCTGTATTGGTATATATAAGATAGTTTAGTGATTGTAATAAGACAGCTGGATTGTCATAACAAGATAGCTATATTGAGATAATAACCTAGCTACCTTTTTATAAAAACGTGCTTTACTGGAAATCAATGTCTCCACGAGCTACCTTTTCACTACCTCCACGCATCTCAAACCTACCATCCTTCCCATTCGACCTAGTATTTGACTCGGCGACCCGATCATCCCACTCGACCCGACTCTTTCACTTTGTAGTCCCTTCCCGAGACCGGGCCACTAGGTCCGATACCCATGACCTATTCCCTTGTTACCATGTGGAAATTCCAAGGACGTCACAGTCGGTCGACTTTACCACACCGGGTGTGACCTTACCCTACCTCAATCTCCATTTTCCGAGCGACCCTGACTATCCCGATCACGCGACACTCCTACATTTCGACCCATATGATTTACCTACTACTCCAACAATATGTTCCCAGCCCACGACCTCAACACCCATTCCAAGTACGACTCAATCCCATTTACAACCCATCACTACCCAGAGACCATATACTATCAGTTACCCTACCCCACAGTAGGTGGATATTGAGAGTTCCACTTGCGGGTCAGCTCCACTTCACTCCCAAACTATGTTTGGTGAGTGAATTGGAAAATGTTTACTGCTACATGTCAGTCAGTGAAAGTATCCAATTCACACTAAAACTTCGTGCTCTTGCAACATTTCCCAGAAATGAACACATTTTTTTAAAAAAAAGCGATATTCTTGCACGCGATCACTTTTCTTATGGAGAATCCCACATTAATTTCCAAATCAGATTTCGGCCATGTTATTGCAAAGTCAATGGGATTTTCCAATGTTGGACTCAATTTCCCCAACCAACCACGAGCACACCTTTACCATAGGAGGATTCGTCATAGACATTTTTCACTTCACACGAAGATGCACATCCCCGAATGCTCGGTTTTGGAGTGGAAATGTCTTTGGGGAATCCCACGTTAATCGAGTGTGTCTTTCGCGTCCGTGTGCTCTAAATTTTTACGGACCGCACGTTTTTCAGAATTGTTTTTTTTTTAATGCTGCCCTTTTTTGAATCTGAAATTTTAAGATATTTTTTTCGACATCGGAAGAGAGGTTCTGCTTTTTCGAATTGATTTCTAAAAGGCTAAATTATTTTCCCATGAAGGTTTCTCTGGAAGATTTTCGTGAAGACTTATTTTGCACCTTGGTTCGAGAAGTCGAATACGCGCGCGACGGAATTGGAAGAAAGCTTGTGGGAGAGTTAAAAACGGATTTGAACTGAACTGAATTTGTTTAACAATATACATCTAAATGAATATACAATAATTTCATACAATCACGTTTCAACATTCTCATATGTATATTGTTGGGGTAATTCATTCCAAACTCTCGAAAGATGATTGTTCCCTGGGAAGATTCTTTCTCGGCCGTTTAAAAAAAAACGACAAAAATTATAGCTTTTAAAGGTAAGAAGACCTCTGCCATTTTAGGATAAAAAGAAACAATTGTTTTCTTATATTTAAAGAACATTTAAAACAAATAAAATAATAAAATTTCCAACAAAGTAAAAAACAGAAAAAAAACCCAAAAAGTGGAAATAGCATTAAAAGTAGAGAGAGTAATTCCCTACAAGATATTCAACAGTAAAGTTATTCAATCGGACACTTGCATCCTCGAACTGAAATACGTCGAGACGAATAGTTTGGATCATAAACCTAAGAATTATAGAATGTCATTAAAATTAATCGCTGGGCAAGGCGAATTGTTTTTAGATTTGACAACATAGGTGTGCAGGATTGCAATGAAAGAAGAGAAAACTTTCAATCACACTGACTTGACGATATTCTTCGGTAATTTTATATACTGAGTCAAAAAAGAAAGTATAATCAACTTTGAGGAGCCATTTTTTTAGTAATATCGACTTTAATCCCAAACAAATTATTGTAAATTCATATTGCAAGTCTAGCTGTATGAATTTGCATAATTTCATGTTCTTACTGTTGCCAGCGTCACGTGAGGACGTCGCAATTCAGACATAGGTGAAAATTAAAAGTTAACACATGCAGTCAATAGCGTGTATGTCCACCGTTTGCCTCTTGGATGGCAAGACATCCACGGCGCTTGGACCTGATAAGTCTCTTGATGTCACCATGTGGTACTGCGTTCCACTCCTGCCGTAGAACACTACGTAAATCGCCTAACATCTGAAGATCATGAAGTCTTACCGACGGTCCAATTAATCCCAAAGATGCTCGATTGGCGACAAATCTGGCGAAAGTGGAGGGACATCGGGCATTGCCTTGCTGGAATAACTGCAATCCGACGTTAGCGTTGAACAACGGGACAACAACAGCGTTGAGAATTTCGTCCCTATATCACTGTCCATTCAGATTACCATCGATGAAGATCAACTGCGTTCGATGGTGCAAGGAAATCTCTGCCCAAACCATTACACTACCCCCACCGAAACGGTCGCGTTCCCGCACGCAATTATCAGAAAACCCTTCTCATCGTCGACAATACACCCTTACCCTACCATCAGCGCGCCGTAGACAAAATCGTGATCCATCACTAAAAAGAACTGTGCTTAAACGCTGCTGAGTCCAGCGAACACACAGGCGTACCCATTCCATTCTGACGGTACGATGACGCTGGGTAAGGATTGGTCCGTGGTATGGACGCCTACTTCGGATGCCGTGTTCAGCGAGTCTGTTGCGGACAGTTTGTGCACTGATTCTATTGTTAGTTCTACCAGGAGTAATTGCTGCTGTCCTCGTTGCCGGAAGGAAGCGATCCCGCAAGTGAGACGTCCTGGGGTGTCGGTCTTGTGCAGGGGTCGTAACTCTTGGTCGACCTGAACGCGGTCGGTCGGCAGTAGATCCAGTAGTTATATTCCTTCCAATGAGACGGTAAATAGCGGCCACAGTGACTCCGAACTCAGCAGCGATCTCATCCGGAGGTATCCAGGCCTCATGCATACCAATGGAACGCAACCTCTGATTTTCGGTTAACCTTGGCATTTTTTAAAATGTCGGAAGACAAAAACTAGAGTGTTTTCGCAATAACCCAGGCTCCCTAGCACAACATAACACAAAGAAAATCGTCGGTCACCCATTCAATTTGACATTCACGGTCAGCACGTGCTATTTTGAAATCCGTAGCAAAATTGTATACGGTTGGGTGGACAACAAGACAACAACAACATGTCATTAAACACTTTGACCGACTTCTTGTCCACAAACAGAGCTATTAGAACTATTATATTGCATCATTTATGCTATTTTTCACATTTGTTTCTATTATATTTTCCTTTTCGACTCAGTAGAAAAACAAAAACGATAGAGGTCTCATAGATCGACCCGGAGAAGCTCTCAAATATGTAATAGATAACAAAAGGCAGACCTTGTCATTGAGAGTTTATATAAAATCAAAAAGAAAGTAGCATCTCATATGAAAATAAAAGATATGACTTTATAAAAAGAAAGAAATTGCAATCTCTTTCTGAGAAGTGTCTCTCGAGAGACGAGATCCTATCAACTTCATAAATGAGAAACAATAAAACAAAAGAGGGATAATTTTTATTTAAAAATTGAATCGACAAAAAAACACAAAAAAATGGAAAAATCGAAAAATCAAAAATAAAATATCTGAATCACATTCAAAAATAAAAATCCTCATTCTTGTTTCTTTTATATACATAAATAAAAACGATTTTCATTAAATTAATTAAATGCATTTTTAACAGAGAAATATAAATGGCCTATTTACAGACTTCTAGACTATGACAATTGAAAAATTACTCTGAAAATCTTCTGATTGAGAAATAAAGCAAATCGTCCCAATGTGATCAAAGCGACAAGTGCGAAGGCAGTGAAGGAAACAGTTCACGAGTTGAGACCCAAAGTTCACAAATTGGATTTGAAAGGTGTGAAATACTTGAAAATAAGGAGAATTTGATTTGAATAGTGCGAACAAACGACGAGGACGGATATTGTTTTGAAAGACAAAAGTGACAGGAAAGCTCACGAAATTATTTAAAAAAAACGACGACGAATAACAAACAGTTAGGTGAAAAAAAGAAAAAGCAAGCACGACGAAGAATACTATTTCGAAAACCCCAAAATTCCGAAGTACAGAACAACAGAAAAAGGAAAGCTCCCGAGATTGCTGCTGCTGTTGATTCGCAAGACAGAAAATACCTCTGATATCGAATCTCATTTGATCGGAGATGGGTAATGTCGGAAGAGAAAGATCAGTGGAAAGTTAACTCGCAAATATTAAGCACAAGAGAGTACGATCTTCATTCCGAACCAAGAATCGAAACGATCAAAGGATATTTCAAATCGCTCGACATTCCCGGTCGGGAGAATTACATGCCCGAAGCGTTTGTAGATGCAGTGAATATGTTTCCCGAGAAGGTCCTTCGCGGTATCAAGGTAAAAATGTTATTGAAATGTTGTATAGAAAAAATCACATGTACGGAAACCATGTGGTATCCGAAGTTATCGAAACTTATTTTCACTCAGACGTCGAGACGAGGGTCGAGACTTTAGGCGAGGAAGAGCTTTTCACGAAGATGAAAGATAAGTTACTGGAATCTATCTCATCATATCAACGCAATTGTATGTTCCGATGTGTGTTTAATTTAAAAATTCAACTGAACAGATACACTCCCCTACGAACGACTTATCACATGAAATTAGCCTCATTTTTTAGAAGACATATACTATAGTGAACATCGTAAATCGCGAAAGTAATCGATGTTTCAAGTGGTTAGTTATGCATTGTATCCCACGAAAGAATAGAGTTCAGAAATACCGAAATAATTCGGAATTCTTAGATTGGTCGAGTTGCCGACAGAGTTACGAGATATTAATCGTTTCACAAAACGGAATCAGACCCATGGCGATACGCGTATTGAGCATGACGGTGAGAATAAATTATTTCCGCTGAGAATCAGCTTGCACAGAAATGGCCCGATAATGAAGAGCATTTGATAATGATTTCCTAAGAAGAAAACCAGCAGTATTGTTGGGTTAAACCTGGGTCGTTTGGTGTTGAGTCATTGACCAGACACAGTGGGGAGATTGTTTTCTATTTCACCTGTTTTAATGCGTTCCACTGCAATAATAATAACATTTTGGCCGGCCGCTGATTTGTCGCGGTTCTCAGGTGAGAAGGCATTGATTACCCCTGTGCGTCCAACTGCCCCCCTATTCTCACGCCTCTTCTCTCCTCCCAACACATGGAGACGAACTGCTTGGTGACATCCCGTGCCCCATTATTCTCAATCTATCCGATAAGCATACTAACCCTCTCCTTTGTGTAACCCAGGAACAACATGTCCTTCATCCTCATACCCCACTTCCCCATTAAACTCCTAGTGAATCTTATTTTGTTAGACTTGCATTTTTTAACCCTTTACCTAGCATGAAAAGCAGACAACACTTACAAATAAAATTCTTGAATAACCAGTTTTATTTCATTTTCTATCTCAAAAACATAGGTTATGACCCCTCATTGGAACGAGCTCGACGAGCTCGTTCCAATGAGGGATCATAACCTATGTTTTTCAGACAAAAAAATGAAAAAATAATGAAAATTAATTGGCGATTTTTGAGAATAGCGCTGGCCGGTTTTGGCCATTACGTTGGGTAAAGGTTAACGTTCGAGTAGGAAGTATTCCAGGGTCTTCACCACGCCTAAATTATACAGCAGGCACTCCTTTTCACTGTTTTTCACAATTTTTCTCTAAGCTCCAGGGACAGCTACTTCAGCTTGAACAACAGTGCCCCCGCCCCCACCCAACCCTTCCCTCACAAAGGTGCTATCAAGAGACTCTTCAAAACCTGGTGGTTTCTCTTTATCGGGCAGGCCACCCAAAGATCTCTTGATTTGACCTCTCTCGCCAATTAAGATTGCCTTCCTCCATGACTCTTTCTCGGACGATTTTTTTACCCTGGGCTGTTGCAAGAATTCGTTAGAGAGACACCAGGGATATTGTCGTGATAATTAATTAGTCAATACACATATGCCAAAAGGGTCCTCTCTTAATTTAAGTTTTAATTATCACGGCAGACGGGTGAGAGTGCCTTTCGTCACCTTCATGGATTTCGAATCGTTCACAGAAAAAATGTGTTCGTGTCCACTGCGCCTCAGCGACAGTTTTGTGAAGAAATATTAAAAAACACGCTTTGGGATATTGTTTTTAAATAAAGTGTTCTTTCGACGATCGTCATTCTGTTCCGTGTGATCCATCGCGTACATCAAATGATCGAAAGAAGAAAATGTGGCCCAAATATTCGTGAACGACTTAGAACTTCAAATCAAAACGTTGTACGATCGATTAAAAATAGGAGATGAAGCCGTTGACGAACGAACAAAACAAAGACTACAGAAATGCGTTGGACTGTCACATTTGGTCCACCATACGTCATTATCCGGGTACTGAGAAGTCACGAATCATGATCCGTGCACCCGTCTCTATAGGGGTCCCGCTCACCGTAAATGGAATTTAAAGTTTCAAGACGCAAACATTTACCCTTTCTTTTTCATAAGTTATCGGGACAAAAATCTCATTTACTCATCACAAACACATAGCGAAGGCGACATTTCCTGCATGGCCTACAAAATGAAGCGAAATACTTTTTGTTTACGAAAAAGTTCGGAACTTCGGAAGGACGTATCGATCATTCGATATATAACTTTCGTGGACTGTTACAAATTCGTGTCTTTCAGTTTGAAAATTCTGATCGATCATTTGGAAAAAGATAAATTTCGTATCATAGCTCAAAATTTACACGACGACGATAACTTAAAGAGTTTCTTGCAAAAAAAGGTATCTACCGGTTCTATCCGTATGATTACATGGATGGTTTAGACAGATATGATGAGTTGTCGCTGCACTCGCCCCAAAGAACAGTTTTATTGAAGAATCTATGACGCACATATTGCGGACATGGATTTCGAGCACACTTGAAAACCGTGGTGACTTTTCGACATTGAATGGATAAGAGATTACTACGATTTGTATCTGAAAACGGACATTCTTGACAAACATGTCCAAACATTTCAGAGACGTGAGTTCGACACATTATGATCTAGATCCCACGTGATACTTCAGTTTCCCGGACTGGCTTGGATGCTTTGTTTAAATTGACCGAAGTAGGATTACAATTGTTGTCCATGTCGATACAGTTCTTATTCTCGAAAAAGGTGTCAGAGGTGGCATCTTCACGTCTCACGGTTACACAAAACCGAACAATCATCACACGAGAGACTTCGATCCGGAGAAGCCGGTCAAATATATCACACATTTAGATGCAAACAGTTTGTGAGATTGGCTCATTAGTCGATCGTTCCCTTGACGAAATTGCAAGTAGGTGACGGAACCGGAAGAGATAAAATGTGAGGACATCATCCGTGTATTTTGGAAGTGGATTTAGATCTCGTTAATGAATTGCACGCCCCTGCATTACGATTACTATGTAACTCTGGAGAATATAGAAATCAACGATGGTGATATAAAAATCTCATTCCGAATCTATGAGACAAACTCAAGTTCGTGATCTACAGCGAACATCTAAAACTGTATCTGGATTGCGACATGGCCCTTACGAAGATACAGTGCATCATCAGAACTGGAAATGAACAAAATTGACGGGTGCAGTTTTAAGCTCCCGTGAATTCAGAGACGGGAGTAAATTGCACCCGTAAAATGTTTGTATATGAATTTTCGAGGTTATACTGTCACCAAACACCAGAAACCGTAACCCTTTGGACTCTAGTGATATCTTCCATGCCAGTTCAATGGCAGCAATTAGAAGAGTCCATATTCATTATTTGGGGTAGACCAATCAGTACTTTCAACGTGCAGCCCGAATATTGATTGCTCTACCCCCACACATGTACTGAACAGCCATGCTATTTAATGACGTTATGACGCACATGTATGATGTTCCTGGCCAGAAAAGCGGCCGATCGGGTTCAAGGGGCTAAATGTATAAGGGACTGCTGAATTATGACAGCAACTTGCCGCTGTCTGCAAAGTGCTGCTTTCTCAAAACAACACACATTTATATGCCCTCACAGCATATTAGTGCTCCACAATATTTTTCAACGAGTGCATTTTTTTTGGCTCTCGTAAAATAGAAAACACGGGTGCTGACAGGAGCAATTGCACTCGCACCCGTCTCATTTCCTGGACTGCATCATCCGATTCGATAATGAGTACTGAATGAAAAAATAACTAGATCACAAAACGCGCCCGTGAACTCAGACCAAGCCATATTCTTTTTCAAACTGATGAACAATCCCATCTTTAGAAAAACGGTGAGCAATGCGAGGAAATGAACCGACATTCGTCTCATCGCATAAGAAAAGCGTACTAGAAACTAGAGAAACAGAATTTACTGCATCCAGTAAATTCAAGTCTGTGTGAAAGGGGTTAAAGTATCAGGAATAAACTCTACAGAAAGAGAATTTATGGAGGCTTATTTTCTGAAGTAAAATATTTTTTAACAAATCAGAAATGGGTTTTCGTTAAAACAGTATTTACAGATATTCATACAGGAATCAGAACAATTTTTATAAGAAACCAGCAAAGGCATATATGTGACCAGCATTCAAAGGGTTCGATACACGAATCAGAAATGAAAAGTTTGGCTCTGCCCACTAATTTGAGTGATGAAAAGCATTCATAAACTTTAGAAATACATTAAGGTGTAAATGCATTTCCCAGTCATTCTTAATAATATGCACTTGGTGACCCCATTCAGGTGGACCATATATTGAATCTCCAGCAATTTTTAACTCAGTCGGTGTAGTCCCATGTCTACATCTACATTGAAGAATGATCACAACCCACTTTGAAATAATGGCTCCACCAACTTCAGATCTGTCATTCAGATCGAACGGGTGCATAAAACATAGATGAGTGCAAACTGGGTATTGTTAACCAGCGCGTCAAAAGGACGATCCGTATTTGAGTTGTCTCGCTGACAAAGGGTGCATAGACTCTATATCGGATATATTGTCATAAAAACCTTAAAAAACCCAAGAGATCATTTGAAGGCCTACTCTTAAAAGGGCATCTAGTGACCTAAACAAGGCATACATAAAACTAGAACTTCTCTAATAAATTAATTTTAAACAGTCATAGCACTAACACAGTTAACAGTACAGTCAACTATGTCAGTATTGCATCTTTTACCGGCATCCTGACAGTATTGTGATAGGTTTCAATAACAAATCTTCAGTGTAGTTTTACAATTGTACACTAGATTTCTTCATGATCAAGTTGTTTGTTTTTATATCAACTTGGTTTGGGAATTAATTCTGCACAATGAGATTAAATAAACAGATCATGTTATTGTATGTGACAGTCACAGCTTACTCCCTAACTGCTTTTTGTGAAATTCTTTCATGGAGAAAATATTCATACAGGAATCGGAACAATTTTTCTAAGAAACCCGAAAAGGCATATATGTGCACACCATTTATAGGGTTCGACCAAGGAATCAGAAATTGACATCACTGCCACTGCCATTTGATTGATGAGATACACGTATAATCTTCAGAATTGCATTAATTGGTATAAAATGACTTTCCTAATAGGTCGCAAAAAATATGCATTTACTGACCTCTCTTGACCGCATAGAGGTGGACCACATTTTTAACCTCCAGCAAGTTTCAACTCATTTGGTGTAGGTACTATTTCTATAGGTCACACCAAGCCTAAAGTATGAGCAAAAACTACTTTATAACTAGAGAAACCTCGGCTATGGTATGTGGAACATCCTCCCATGGTCCTTTATAATTGTGTGAAGATGGATGACTGTGGCCCTGACAGTCTTCGAGTTATTGGCTCGGGCACACACACACATGGACACACACACACAGGCGGACACACGCACACTTCAATCACTATATGCCACCCGACTTTAGTCGCGGCGGGGGAGGGGGGGGGCATAAAAAGAAATCTTTGAGTCCCAGAGTGGGTCTGACTGAACCCAAAAATATTTGTTCTCATAGCACGGTGATAACAAAGGCACCCAAATACACTCATTCCTGTCACAATGTGATAACAAAGGTACCCAAGAAGTTTTGTGAAGATCGGTTCATAAATACAGCCTCTAGCCCGAGTCGTATTGACACATGCACTTAGTGTATTAGTAGCATTAAATAAATCAAAAGTTCATCTAATTTGCATAATTTCTGCTCGAGAAAAAAAAAAACGTAATATATGTGATGTATCCCATGGTACTAAACATTCATACAAAAATTTATTCAAATCAGAACTTTCATACATAAGTTCTGTACAAAAAACTGATGCACTAACTAAAGTACAAAATGGCTGCTGGTGGCCTCTTGAATTTCGGACTGCCCCCAAGAGCCCATGCGTGTTTAGGGCATCATTGTGAGAACAGAACGTGTTATCATTAGTCTTGCATTGCAAAAGTAAATGTTTGGGGACCCATATTAAGATATTGAGAGGGTTAACATAATTCCTTTAAATACTCCGTTTTAACCCTTTAAAAATGAGCTCATTCCAATGAGAGGTCATCAACAATGTTTTTCAAGCAAGAACGAAATGAAAATTGACTGGAAATTTCAGTGAATAATGTTAGGGAAAGGATTGAGAATGCCTTGCTTTGGAAAGAAAACCTGGAAAGGTGTCGCATTCCATGTAGAATTAAATGCTACAAAAAGGAAAGCGTAAAAACATTCTGTAGCAATGAGTTATATGAAGGGTGTTTTTACTCACAATGAAGTATTAGGAGGGTTAAAAACAGACCATTCAAATATTCCATTTCATTACTTTATAATTGTGATAGGTGTTTTGTGAAAGCCACACGCCACTAAATCTTAAAAATGCTTTGAAATGTGAAGAGTTCTATTTTCAACATGGTTAATTTTGTAACATGATATTAAATAAATATACAATGCTATTGGATGTAAAATTTACAGCATTCTCTCTGACCACTTTGTTTATGAGATTCTATCAAGTTTTAAATAATTGACTTCAGTGAACTCATTTGCATGTACAGTCTATCAGTATAACAAAACATTAAGATAGGATTGATTGTATTAGGTTACACTCTAAATCGGTTGGGTTAAAAATCAACCCAAATCGACTGGGTTGAGTGAATATGAACCCAATTTGGGTTCATATTCACTCAACCCAGTCGATTTGGGTTGATTTTTAACCCAACCGATTTTAGAGTGTAATCGTGTTGACAAATATTACAACTACACTATCAAGGCATGCCTTCCATGAATGTTATTTATTTATTTATTGGGCTTAACAACACTATTGACAACCACTGTCACCTTGTGCCGGACAGTTGTATGGGAGGAGGAAGCTCGAGTACCTTGAGAGAACCACTGAGCAAATGCGAGCAACTGTCAGGCTCCCCAACAGGGTGACTACACACAAGCAGGTAAGCATTGGTTGAAGACAAGTACACCGTCGACGTGCAGTACACGTTAATGCACAATGCCACCATGCCCCCAAGTGGACAATGGGGTGAAGTATGCCAAGGACACAACAGGGTAACCACAGCTGGGATTTGAACCGAAGACCTCTCGGTTTGAAGCCTTCGCCTCTACCTACTGAGCCACGGAGTCCCTTCTATGAATGTAATTGGAATACTTTGGAGGCTTATTTTCGAGGATAAAATAGTTTTAAAGAAATCGAAAATAGGTTTTCGTTCGTTAACAGTATTTAAAGATATTCATTCAGGAATTGGATACATTTTTCCAAGAAACCAGAAAAGGCATATATGTACAGAGCAAAAAGTGTTTGATCAAGGGAATGCATTAGGGGGCAAAAATGTGTTTTCTGAAGCGTGCACTCAATGACCCCAAGGTGACCTCAGCGGCCTTGATCCATATTTTACAACCCCCCCCCCCCACCCTGAGGGTCGACTCATTTGTTGTTGTTCTCAGGTCCATGCATCGTACCATGCTTGAGTTATGAACGTGACCCACTTTCAAAAACATTGCATGTATGGACCTCAGGAATGTTTTAAGGTTCAAAAACCATGATTTCCAGCAATTATAACAAATGCACTCAATGACCCCTGGGTGGCTTCCGTGACCTTGACCCATATTTTGAATCTCCATCGAGTGTCTACTCATTTGGTGTTGGTCCCAGATCCATACATCATATCACGCCTGATATATGGGCGTGACCCACTTTCAGAACACCCCTACGGACACCACTAATGCCCCAGGAATCTGAAAAAAACATAGGTGGCCGAGAACTTGTGACTGTCTATCGGCATGCCAAAAATCAACGAGATAGGATAAATCGTTTTCGAGTTATCGTGCGGACAAGGAAGTGCATAGAAGACAGAAGACAGGAGAAGAAGAAGAAGAAGAATAAAAAAAAGAAAAAAAAAGAAAAAGAAACCGTACAAAAACAATAGTCTGTGTGTTTCTCACAGGCTAATTACGTGGTGAAAGCTAACTACCAACACGTAATGACTTTCGACGAGAATTTATGACCGTGGACATGCAAATGATTCGATTGGCGTTCGACAAGCCATTGTATTTGGCAACGTGCGTTTTTGATTTCACCAAGACATTAATGTGTCGTTTTAATTACGATTACGTCAAGGCAAAACACGAGGGTTCGAAAGCCAAGCTTTGATTACCGACACAGACAGTTTATCTACGAGACAGAGACGAAATAGTTTTACGAGGACATAGCTGAAAATGTTAAGAACTGGTTCGGCATGAGCAACATTTCTTTTTTTATGCTTCGGGCATGGCATCCAACGCAAATACAAAAGTGCCCGGCAAATTCAAGCTGGAAAGTGGGCTGAAGAAATCAGGGAATGGGACGGTTTGCGTGCGTAGCTATGCGCTGACACCACCGATAGAGGCAAAACCCGTCAAGAAATGCAAAGGGGTTCACAAATGCGTCGTTCTGACCAGCACAACTTTTGAAAAGTACAAAATTAATGTCTGTTCGAAGGTTCGCCAATCTGATTTGAAGCGACAGACATGACGTGTATACGAGGATATTCAATACGATTTCCTTGACGACTGACTAGAACAAGAGGATCGCACAACCAGATACAATAAGCGAATTAGGCGTGTAACCTATTTGGAAATGTTTCTATATCTCTAAATTCTCAATCAATCGGTGGTTTTCCTTTCATCCTCAAATGCGCGGGATAGTGATTTGTTTCGTTTCGTTTCACTGATCTCTGGCTTCCGGAGGTGTCATCAACATCTTAACTGAACGATGGCGCGGGTCATTATAATCGTCGAAGATGCGATTTAACTTGGAATTCTCGCTCAACATTTCCGCTCCAAAACCGGGCATTCTGGGATGTGGAAATGGCCATGGAAAATCCTATGTTGACGACATGTTCGTAGTCTGTTGGGGGAATGCTCCGTAATGCTGAAGAAAATGAAACTGACTTTGCAACTACATGATCAGAATGAGAAATTAAAGGGGGACTCACCACAGTTAAAAAGCGAGCACGTACGAGAAATTGTCACTCAATCGCCGTCGGCGAAGTTCGGTGCTTTTCCTGTCGTCATCAAATGCGTGGGATACTGATTCGTTTCGTTTCGTGGATCACTAGCTTCCTCGGATGTCAGCTTCACTGAATGATGACGCAGGTTGTTACAATCATCGAAGATGCGATTTAACGCGGAATTCTCTCTAGATATTTCCATTTCAAAACCGGGCAGTCGGAGATGTGCATTTTCGTGTGATGTGGAAGATATCAATGGGGAATCCTATGGTAACGGCATGCTCGCGATCTGTTGGAAAAAAACCGCCATAACATTGAAAAATCCCACTGATTTTACAACAACACGATCGAAATCAGACTTGAAAATTCTCCAAAATACAAATGAGCTCGTGTAAGAATATTGCTTTTCTCGAAATGTATTCCATGTTGCGGAAGCTCGAAGTTTTAGAGTGAATTGAAAATGTTCACTGATTAAATTACGAAGTCTCGTACTCGTAGACACTTTCCAACTCACCCAAAAATTAGTTCGGAGTGAATTGAAGCTTAAAAGCATAAAGTGGGGCCCCCAATATACACATTCTCGCTACCATCTGTTCACCATGCGACTCTACTCCTAGAGATCACACAACACGCACTGCCATTGATAGGCACTGTGATAAGTAGTCACTGGACAACATAACGGCAAGGACTTGTAACCACAAGGTTGTATTACCATTAGGGCATGTAACAACTGACATTTGAAACCACCAGTGAATGTAACCACAAGGCCATACAACCATTATAGCATAAAACAACTGGGATACGAAACCACTAGGGTTTGTAACCATTAGGATATATAACCATTAGGGCATGTAACAACAGGTATATAACACCACTGGGGTATGTAACCACTAGGGTATATAACCATTAGCGCATTTGATAATGGGAACATGAAACCACTAGGGTGTGCAACCATTAGGGTATATAACCATTAGGGCACGTGACAATGGGGATATGAAACCACTAGGGTATATAACAATTAGGGCAGGTAACATCTAGGATATGAAACCACTATGCTATGTAACCACAGGGGTATATAACCATTATGGCATGTAACAACGGGGATATGAAACCTATAGGGTATGCAACCACTAGGATATAAAACCACCAGGGAATATAACAACTGGCATATGAAACCACTAGGGTATGCAACAACTAGGATATATAACCCTTAGGACTTGTAACAACGGGGATTCGAAACCACTAGGCTATGTAACAACTAGGATATATAACCATCAGGGCATGTAACAACCGGGATATGAAACTATTAGGGTATGTAACCATTAGTATATATAACCGTTAGTGAATGTAACAACGGGAACTGGAAACCACGATGGTGTGTAACCACTGGGGTATATAACAATTAGGGCACGTAACAACGGGGATATGAACTCACTAAGGAATGTAACGCAGGATATCTAAATACTATAGTAGAAACCACTAGGATCTGTAACCGTTATACTCTAAAATCAATTGGGTAGAAAATCAACCCAAATGAACTGGGCTGAGTGGATATGAACCCAACTGGGTCCATATTCACTCAACACAGCTTATTTGAGTTAAGTGTTAAACCATCTGATTTTAGAATGTAGGATGCGTAATCACAGGTATAGGCATGCACTAGGGTGTGTAACAATTGGGGTATTTCACAACTTACGTGTTCGACCATCACAAAAATGTAATCATAAAATCACGTAACAACTAGGGGAGGTGACCAAGAGTGTAATGTAATCACTATGGTGGGATCCACCGCTTAGCTATCTTGTTGTTATCTTGTTTTAACAACTCAGCCATCTTATAACAACTTGACTATCTTGATATAAAAGCTCAGTATTATTATGTGGCGCTGGTACGTCGCCGTTTTATAGGCTTCAGTGGTCAGCTAATGTTTCGTGTTTTTAAACCCTCAAGTGCCCGATTCAAAATATTCGGTGTAGAGGATCTCTTCCTTCCGAGATGAGACATTCGGAATATCGTACTTTCGGAGTGTTGCACCTTCGGAATATCGAGCCTTCAAACTATTGGGTCTTCAGAGTACTGTGCCTTCGGAAGAAAGGGTCGACGCCGTTTTCAATTTACTACCCGTATTCAGTTTTATAACTTTTATAATACATCATAGTCAAAGTTCATGAAAAAGATTTGGAACTCGGCCGATTAATTAGGTAGATTATTATTTATTTATTGGTGTTTAAGGTCACATAAATAATTAAGTAGAAAATATAACCTCGGAGGTATTTTGAATTATGAAAATGCAATTGTCATAATAAGGAAACTTTTCCCTTGATTATGTTATGCTATTAAAACTTTGTGGACAATCTACTGATACTTTAATGCCATTACTGAAAAAAAGTCTTTTGATTCAGACAAATTTTACTGGTCGACTTCCTAGTTTCAATTTCATCAGATCAATATTGGTGTTACGTCACCTTCAACAGTCTTTGAATGAAACTTCTGGGGGTCAACGAATGTGATGACTGAAAATTTCAGATCACATATTTCCGCATTGGCAAATCCCATAAGCACTATGTGCTACTATTATAAGGAAAATTCAGGGAGAATCAGAATCAAATACCATTGAAGTAAATTCAATTCCACCTTCGGCCCTAGTGCGCAATCTCTGATATTTTGCGGATGAGAACCTCGCAGCTGATAAACGCGTCATGCAGGTTTGTACAGCGGCGTTTCATCATCTGCGGAATGTTGGTAGGGTGTGCAACGTGATGACGCGAGAACTGCTAAACAACTCATAAATGCTTTCGTCGATTGGACTATTGTAATTCCTTGCTTTGTGGTTGCAAAAGTCGTTGATTAAAAAGCTAAATAATGTCCAAAAATGTGCAGTCAGAGTTATATGCGGGAAGCCAGAGTTCTCCCATCCCAATACTATTCTAGCTAAGCTTTATTGGCTCACGTTTTAGCAGAGGATAATTTTCGGGATTTTTCTTCTCACCTATGAGTCTATGAACGATTTAGCGCCTCCCTATCTATGCAGTCTAGTTTCACACTACGAGCTAGTCAGGACCCTGGGGTCGTTTTCGTCCGAGCATCCCCAAAACCCACAGAGTCTGAATTCTTTTAAAATAGCATTAACCTCTTCAGGGCCGACTTCGGATCGGCTACTGATGCATAACATTGAAAATTCTATATTTCCACTTGTAAATCGATTTATATGAGGCACTATCACTTTCTTTTCATATAATACTTTGTAAAAACAACGAGCACCTCGGTGAATATTCGGCTTTAAAAAATATCACATTGTTATTATTATTATTATTATTATTATTATTATTATTATTATTATTATTATTATTATTATTATTATTATTATTGTTGTTGTTATACAAAATCCGTGGATGTGATTTTTGGTCGTTTTGTGATTTTATGCAGTTTCCGGCAAGTATTCATACTCTTATACGGATGGATGCCCATGGCAACCACGTGCCGTCAAAGATGGTAGTTTGGGTATGCAAACACCGAGGAATCCGGAATTTGGGGGAAATTGTCGGATTATTTGTGATAATTAGATGTACTCCCATTCAGTTGAACATTTCCCATAACCCACCCCCTCCCGCCATCCTATTAGATGTTTTCAGAGAGTAACCACATGTCGCCATAGAAACTAAGACAGCGACCCAGTAAACAAAATGCATGCACAATGTCTCCTCGCATTACTATGGTAATGGCGTAAATACAAAGGCCGATTACGCAGTCAACCACTGCAACACCACATAACATCACTGAGTCACATCACTATGACGTCACTTCCTATGTCCCCCACAAGGTCATAGACAATAGCAACGCTCAGCATAAACACCCGCCCACAGAACAGATGTCAGCATTGATTGATGGGGCTGCTCGTGGTTTGACCCTGCCCCGACTGACTTACAATACATTTATAATAATAAAACAAACTCGAACATTTTTTCAATAGGGATTAAGTGGATATCTGGCTATAAGATTATTATTCTGGACAGCAGCCATAGCTAAGAATAGAGATGTGTGGAGGCTGAATGAGCTTCCACATGTCCCTAGTCTTAGCTGGGACCGCTGTCCATTATATTTTTTGTGTGATATACTTTCGGTAAGAGCTGTATAAGAGCACTGGGCAGGAAGTTGAACAGATATCTTGGCTACGCTTCTCTGTATATGAAAAAGAGAGGCAAAATATACCAACAATGGAATAAAGATTAATTAAACAAACGAGAAAAATGAAAAAAATATATTCGTATCATAACGGAATTTCTTTTTTGTGCCTTTTGTATCACTACGCTGGACGATCGCAATATCTTTTCAAAAGTCAGTCAAAAGCAACAACCATCAACTGAGCTAATGGGTGTTATCGTACTTAAAGAAGAAGAAAACGTGACGAATAATTTGCACCTCTTTTAAACCATTATTTAGGTATAAGTGCCTTAAAATGACAAGTGACCCGAAACTGGGACCACCACATAAATTGTGTCAGCTTGTACAAAGGTGAGGGAAAATTTATGGAAATATGTAAAAACTACTGTAAACTAAAAACATCCAATTTGGTGTAGGAACAGTGTTTTCAAAAAGAATGGTTGACTAACTCCATCTAGACTATTTTCTTTTAGAAAAAATATACTGGCCTCATGATTTTTTTATTTGGATGTACGATGCAAGGAGAGATTGATATGATAGAGGAACCGATTATTCACTCTCGTATAGGATGGATGGATGGATGGATGGATGGATGGATGGATGGAGGGAGGGAGGGAGGGAGGGAGGGAGGGTGGAGGGAGGGAGGGAGGGAGAGAGGAGGGAGGGAGGGGTTGAGGCGGAGTTATGGAGGGAGGGAGGGAGGGAGAGAGAGTTGGGGGTATGGGGAGATGGAGAGAGAGATAGATATAGAGAGATATAGAGAGATAGAGAGATAGAGAAAGAGATAGAGGGATGGAAAGACAGAGAGAGATATATATATGACAGACAGACAGACATACAGACAGACAGACAGACAGACAGACAGACAGACAGACAGACAAATACTGATGGAAGTTAGATAGCCACCCAAACTTGATAATAGCCATGTTTGATGCCGAGTATGAAAAATCGGGGACAGCTTGAAAGAAATCTGGATTTTTTAAAAAGGAGCTGTCTTGATGCGGAATCGGAAAATCAAATCAAATATATACAACGACCTGTACAGGAGGAACAAATGACTGGCTGAGGCGTGAAAACAAATAACAGGGCGATCGTACACAAAATGAATGGTAATACATGCAAACTGGTGAAAAAGCGAGTTAAGTGACATCAAAAGATAGGGAACCTAAATCGTAAAGGACGAAGATACCAAAGTAACAATTATGACGGATTAGTAATTTACCTAGTACGAATAAAAGGCGACTCTTGCGTTTACTTTCTTGGATAACTAAAAATATTGGATTTTTTGTTTGTTTGTTTGTTTGTTTCAAACGCAGCTTATGGTGCCTCAATTAAACGGACTCGTAGAGTTCGCTCCATTGAGGAACCATAAGCGATGTTTTTGATGCGACAACTGAGAAAATAATTGAACTTGAATAGCGATGATTTTGAACAGCACTGGCACTGTACGACCATTACGTCTGGTGAAAGGTTAATTTATATAACCAGTCCCCAAATCTGATATTCACTATTTGTTGCGCTGTCCGCCCCTCGACTTCCAAACTTTATTTTACGCATATTTCATTGCATACTGTTTGAAAGGGTTATTGACTGCCCTTTACCTAACATGAAAAGCAGACGACACTTGCACAAAAAATTCTTGAATAACTAATTTTTTTCATTTTTTGTCTCAAAAACATAGGTTATGACACCTCGTTGGAACGAGCTCGACGAGCTCGTTCCAACGAGGGGTCATAACCTATGTTTTTGAGACAAAAAATGAAAAAATAATGAAAATTAATTGGCGATTTTTGAGAATAGCGCTGGCCGGTTTTGGCCGTTACGTTGGGTAAAGGGTTAATCAACATTATTTTTGTTCATTTCGCAAGTTCGACAAGTGTAGTAACTCGAATTAGAGCTTTGCCTTGAAACAAAATATAGGCTGCCTTGAGAGCAATATGCAATTTGATGATTAAAAGCTGTGATTGTAATTTTGACGCAACGAAGCGTTGCCTCAAAACTATATCCGTTGACTGCATGTTTCACTTCGGATATTCGTCGCTGCTTAATTGCGCCTTATCTTTGTTCGACAGCAAAGATTCTACAAAATGTCTCGCACAATGACGGAATTCCAAATTGAACAGATATATTTTCAGTTAGTACTTTATAGCAACGCACACAACGCTCGTATCGCGTCCATTTTGAGGTCATCGTAACACACTGTTGGCGTTCTGTTTGGGATAATATAGTAATGTGATCACAAAAGTGGGCTGAACATTATGAGCGGTTCGCGAATCTGTCGCGATCCGGCGGAAATTATCTGTCCGCTTTTCTCCCCCACCACTAAAAATGCGACTTGAATCAGAGATGATACTTTCGTTTGTTTTTACTGATGTGGACGTGAATTCGCAGTATTTTTATTTCATTTTTTCTCTGTGGATTCAGGACTTTAAACAGTATTATTATTATTATTATTATTATTATTTATTATTATTATTATTATTATTGTTTTATTTAAAAAATTATATATATTTATGTGTGTCTCGATCGGACTATTTTTGTTTACAATATTGTACAAAACAGTGGAGTGCAATTAATTGGATATCTCTTAATTGAATAACACCTTTAGTTGAATAGAACTTGCAAACACAAAACAATTTACCATACCTTCAGTACCAATTTGACCTGGTAATTGCATATAGATTGCTGAGAAAACTAGTATTAATTGAATAAAAAATCTTGTAATATGTCGAGAAATTACACTGCAATCTCAAACTGGGTTTGTTTTTTACCCTATTTGGCCTCAGTACATTAATACACGCAATACAACCCTCCATGAGCCCTGTCAAACAAGATATCATAGAATCAATTCACAGTTGATCTCCAAAATACAGAATACTGACCAAATTCCTGTTAATTAAATATCCTGTTAACTGAATAATTTTCATTAGAAAAATAACCATTCAGTTAGCAGAGTTCCGCTGTAAATCCATTGTACTGATAAAAAGCCTACTAGTTGGCAGGACACATCGTCAAAAGACATTTGACCAAACGAAAAGTTGGTCCTTCGAACAGTTTGTCGAATGGACAATTGGTCGAAATGACACTTCGTTGAATGCAAATTTGGGTGATATTTGAAATTTAAAACAGAAATGTATTTTTCAATTTGCTATAATGCCATCACCTGCTGATTCAAATACGAGGAGGCCTAGATTACCCCCCCCCCCCCCCCCCCCCCAGCTCCCAAATTGAATTGTGCTCCCTCACCTGCCCGTCCACTCCACCCAACACTAGAAGCAAACTGTTCAATGCTAACCTGAACCTCTTTCTTCCCAAATGAACTTATCACCATTCTAACTACTGCTTTACCCCTCCGTGTGATGGTTACATTGATTCCTAAATATTCGTATTTACCTTCATGCTAGGTATATATTATATGCATTAGAAACAGTTACAGAGCAAATTTCTGTCCAAAAAAAAACACATATTTCTGGAATAAAAATTTTCAAAACATCTTCGTCGAAATTTCGACGACACTTTCTGCAAATTTCTTTTCGACCAAATGTCCATTCGACCAAGTGTCCATTCGAATAAATGTTAATTCGAATAAGTGTCCGTCCGACCAAGTGCATTTTGACCAAGTATCGTGTAGCCTAATACTTATATAACATACCTTACCTTTCTAAAAATTCTATGAGTATCTCCGTTCTTCTTTCAGAAGTGGCTACAGTTTATGCATGAACTATCCTTTAAAGTCATTCAGAAAATAAAGTGCATTTTTCACAGCTTATCGCTGTATTAAACCGCTTACAATAAAACATATCGACCAGGTTGTATTTCCTTCAGCCGAACAGACATTATATGCAGTTACTGTTTGTTTCCTATTTGACCTCCGGCGCGCAGAGTTCTCGTTTTACTTCCCGAATTGCATAATCCTAACAATTATACTTCAGCTAGTTTAGAAGACAAAGACATAAGCCATGAATGAACTCGTGACCACAAAGTTAGATTATGTATTTTTGTGAAATTGTTAGATACAAGCTGTGAAAAGCGTTTCATGGATTTACATGTCTATTCCTAGCAAATCACGTGGTGGTAACCATTATTTTGTCAATTTGCAAGTAGCCTGGCAAGGAGGTGGATTATTCTACTTCAGAAATTGTGAACTTGGTGATTTACTATAAAACTAAAAATACTTGTTTGGTGTCGCATGTGACATTTTGTCAAGGGACCGACATCAATTATCAGCAGACAGGGGCAGCGCCAGGTTTTTATTTCTAGAAATTGAAGCGAAGTAGAGACTCTCCTTCGGGAAGGGGACGGGGAGTACAAATTTATATTTTTCTGAACCACTTATCCAACGCGAATGCCGGACGACATTTGCAAAAACAAAACAAAACCTCGTGAATAATTAACTATTTTTCATCATTTTTGCCCCCCCCCCCCAAAAAAAAAAACAAACAAAAAACTTTATGGCTCCTCACGTTTAATGCGTTCGTTCCGATAAGGGTCATAAGCTATATTTTCGAGGCAAACTTAAAAAAATAACTTTGAAAGGCGGTTTTGTGAATAAGGTTGGCGGGCTGAGGACATTATCGCAGTAAAAGGTTAACAAATGAATAAAACAATGACATAGAGTCAGAGCAAGTGGGAAACACCTCTTCCCGGGGGGATGGGGAGGGGGCAAATACTCCATGACCCCATATCGTGCTGCCACTATTGGCAGCTCTGCAGCCTTTAACGAATAGTGGTTTTGACGTGGACGCTGCCCGCTAATGTATGCTGGGTTGTTAGTCACTGGTATGACCAGATAACGAAGTTCCGCGCCTATAAAAATCGTGTTGTTACTATTACTCTTTATCTCAGGTAAACTTTAAATCTCTTTGCTCTGTAGAATACCTCGTCAGTGATTATCTGTAATGAGACAAATGATCTCGATACTTGGGGGACGTGACAACCTTACTTATTCCCATTTCCTTATTCGACATTCATTATCAACCGATTTCATCTGTTGATAACGAATGTCGATTAAAGGAACTGGGAATAAGTAGCGGTTGTCATGCCCGTGAGACTTTCTTTAATTATTATTATTTGAGCAATTTTTTTTTTACACATTTTTTTACAGCTGTATACAAGGAAGTACACATGTGGCGTAATAACGAAACGACCGGTGGCAGAGGAACATTGAATATTTTAACCATTTGTCTCCAGCGTGAATTTCCAATATACGTCTAGTGAGGACCTTATGCTTCCTTATATCTTCTGAATTTCTTTACTAAAGACCTGCCACTTGATAATAAGATGTCTGTATTTGTTCACCTATCACAAGACGCATAGTTTATACCCGAGTGTGTAACAAGATCACATTCCTCGACATGAGGAGTGGTGGCCGAGTGGATATTGCGCTGGCTTCTCATACCACAGGCCCAGGAATCGATCCGCGGTCGGAAAACTTCTCATGGTGGCCGATTATTATTCTCTGGCAGCATCAATTTTAGGGGTTGATGTTATCACAACATACGGAGGGGGTGGGGACGTAAAATCTAAATATCCCATCTTAGTATTCAAGAAGAATGAGGCTAAGAACTTGCAGCTACGTCGATTATTGCACATACCTGAGCCACTGGGCCAAGTAGAGGCGATAATATAAGTTGTATAACTTGCTCGCCAATCCTTGTGGAATAAATATAGGTTATTACCATCGTGTGGGTTTTCGAGATCGTGCGTTGGAAGTCGAGGCCTAGTCTCTGGGCATATATCGACGAGTCCGTTACGACGAGTCGATAAAATACCTAGAGACGCGATCGAGACTTCAATACACCATCTTGGAAACCCCCTGGTGGTAATAACCAATTTATCTTACAATATTCTTCCCTTTCGTGACTTTTTCGCAAGTATTTTGACAATCATTCGGCATCTATGAATTGATATTTATGAATCAAGATCATGACGTCATGTTATTGCGCTCTTGCGCTATGCATGACGTAACTTCCATTCGTTGTTAGTAGTATAGCATGTACCCGGACGGGCCCTATTGGTGGGATCTCACGGGGGATCTCATATGTGACGTCATAGTCACGTGACCCAGTGGCGCCATCTTGGTTTCTATGGTAGCACTTGGTTGTTATGTGATCCAAAACCTTCTTATGGGATAAGGGTATGTTCGGAGGGTATGTTCCTTTGGACAGGAGTAATTTCCCGATTCGCAGAATTACCCAAATAAACCCGACAATCCTCCAAATCACCAAAAACTACATTATTTGACAGGGATTCCCCATTTTGTCGGCTTAGCACGCAGTGTTATAGTACCGAGGGGGACCCCGGGGATAAGTTCCTTTAGACTAGAGTATATCTAATTACCACAAACAACCCGATAACTGTTTACTGGGCTCAGATTCCCCACGAATCCTACTTGGTTTCAATAATTAGAGCATCCCTTTGCATTGTTATTACCCAAAATCCCCTGGTGTTCAGTAGTGCTATAGGGCCCGTTCTACAAGAGCCTATTCATTGGAACAGTTTTGTTACTATATTTAGATTTTCTGGTCTGTTCAGGTAAGTTCTAAACCCACCCCAAGAACTCTTGTTCTTGTTTTCCAGATAATCCAATCAGTTCACTTTATTTCAGGTAACTAACCAATCAGATTGCTTGATTTTCTATAATCTGTGTGCAGAGTTATTTCTCTTGTGTATAACAAAAGACCAAAATTTTGATTGGTCTACCACCATGAATCCCCCGGACAATTATTTATTTTATTGGTTGACAAGATCTGTTCCACTGGATCGACTTTTGTTGGAAGTTGGTTGGACTAGTCTGGAAAACAGGCGCTATGTTCACAAAATGTGTAACTTTTACAAAATCCTCACTGGGAATGCTCCGAACTTCCTCCACGAACTTTTATCATCTTGTGTCGCCGATATATCCCAATACAATTTACGAAACGCATCTAATTTTGTCCCTTATTTCTGTCGAACGGAACTCTTCAAACGATCATTTTTCCCTTCGTGTATTGAAGTGTGGAATACCCTACCGGAGGTTGTTCGAAACAGTCGGTCACTTGGGGAATTCAAAAAGTCCATCTCACCACCCTTGTGTAAGCCTCCAACATATTTTTCAACCGGTATAAGGAAATACAATATTATTCACTCAAAATTACGAACTGGATGTAGTGAACTTAATGGTGACAAGTTCCGCAACTACATCTCAGATTCTCCATTTTGCTTATGTAACGATGGCGTTGAGGATGCAGAACATCATTTCTCCCTGTGTTCTTTAAATTCTGATATTCGCTGTATCCTCATAGATGATTTGTCGAAACTTACGCCCAACTGGAATTCATTGGATTTAATTTTATATGGAAGCCCGTCATTACCCGAAAGCAGCAATGTATTAGTTTTCTTATCTGTTCAAAAATTTATTCGTGACTCGCATAGATTTGATGTACAGTTGCTGAATTAGCTGCGCCTCTCAGCAAGTCTGAGTGTCCCAAGGTTACACAGGTGATCTAACTTTCACTGTGGGTATCCTCTCGCAGTGGGACCTGACAATCAATCTGTGTGAAGACAACACGGTGGATGTTAGGTTAGTACGGACGAGGAATGAGCACGCAAAGATTAACTGTCTCAGGGGGGGGGGGGGGGGGGGGGTCATCATCACTGGAATTTCTGTTGTATACTGTTTTTTTTTTGTTTTTTTTTTTGTTTTTTTTTTTTGTTTTTTTTTTTTTTTGTCTTCTTTGATTTCAATCTGCTTTTACCCGTTTCTCTCTCTCTCTCTCTCTCTCTCTCTCTCTCTATTCTCTCTTTCTCGCTCTCTCTTTTGAGTTAACTTCTTTTGTGTATAATGTTTACATATTGTTATATTTTGTTCTGCCTTTTGTAATCTATAAGTCTTTGTACAGGAGCGGAGGGTTTTCTAAGTGGTCAGCACTTGTCCTCCAATCCTGATTTGCAGTGTTGAATGGCAAATAAAAATATGTTTAATCTTATCTAATTTATTTTATGAAATTGGACCCAAAAGGCTAAAATCGTTTTACGTTTTCAAGGGGTTAATTTTTTAGCATTGGACGTACAGAGCAATGTTGTGCAAACAAGAAAATGTTTTTGGAAAAGGCACGACTACTTGCTCTGTACCCATGGATCTAAACAATGGCCCCTGTGTCCTTGGCGCCCTAGTAGTATACCGTGCACAAGGGGACTATTCTCTCTCCGTGTTGGTGTGCAACTTGGAAACCCTAGTTTCGTTAATTTGTTCAGCCCTTGGGGTTTTTTACCTTCTGTACATTGTAGTTCTGTAGTACTGTATATACATAAATTAGCGCGGACGTTGCACGAATACCACAAAAAGGACCGCCACGAATAAAAAGACGAATACAATTGTAAACGACAGCAAGATACAGCTTAATATTCCCATCTGTTAAAAGAGGTTTGTCGAACGTTTCCAATAAAACAAACCCCTCTAAAGTTTGAGATGATGGACAGAAATGGGTGTGGTTTTGAGGAAAAAAATAGACCGGTCATCTTTACTTCCTGGTTGTCAAAAGTGACAAAAGCAGAAATGTAAAAAAAAAAAACAGGTATGTTTGGATCTGTGAATTATGAACACATAACAGCAAGAGTCACACAGCCAGTCTGGAACGACAGACAGAGTCACCTCGTATCGGACAGTTTTACGGGTGGAGGAAGTCGGAATACCCGAGGAGAACCACCGAACAGCGGTCAGCTAGTGTCGGACTCACCAACGTACTAACACCACACAAGCAGGGTTAGCATTGGTTGACGACAAATGGACAATCGAAGTGCAGTACGCCTTAGTACAGAGCGCCACCGTGCCCACGTGAGGGCAATTGGGATTAAATGCCTTTCCCAAGAACACAACGTAGTTACCCCTGGCGGGCATCGAACCGTGGACCATTCGGCTTAAACTCCAGTAACGTAATCACTTAGCCACCGCACTCCTCAGCCCTGACTTATCTCGCCATGAACTTCGACTTTCGATGAAGTTATCTCCCCTGTAATTATTATACTGACAGCGAAGGTCCAATTAAGAAGGAGGTAATTGTTGAGCAAGTGCCTATGACATCAGTAGAAAATAAAGCGAAACTTCCTTTTGTTAATTTTAATAAACGAATATAACAGACAGCTCTTGGAGCTGTCTGTTGTTTTCGTTTATTAAAAGTTACATAAAGAAAACAACTGCATCTACGTTTATGCAATAGTTTTTATGTTTTCAGGGTCGGCTCCGCATTTTGGTTTGAAAGGGGTGGAGGGGAGGACTTTGGTAGGTTCCTCACGAGAGGTGTGTGCAGGTTTAAACTTCCTTTAACACTTACGCTGTCAAAAGCGACTATTGTCACCTATTTTATGATGATTATCTGTACGTTCTGGTATGCACAAATTAAATCTACCATCTGATTAATTGCTGGAAAGGGCTCAAAGAGCCTTTTCCAACAATTAATTAGATGGTAGAGTTTCGAGTATGTCATAACTTGTTTTAAACGTCCTCGCATACAGGCGTACTTAGAGGTCCTTCATATATGGCTAAAGTTTGCGTGGAAGTAGAGGGGTTAACGCAAAAAGAAGGCGACACCTGCACTTTTTCATCAACAAAAAAAAACAAACAAAGCTTTTAATTAAAAAAACTGGCATAGTCAGCTTGACGAGCTTGTTCCAATGAAGGGCGATTAGCTATGTTTTAGAGGAAAAAAGGTATTAGCAGATAATAACCGCCCCTAAAGAAAGGGTGTGTATCCGTCACTGATTAATTCATCTCAACATTTCGAATAAAAGTGTTGGAGTGATTTTAGTGATTGAAGTGTGCGTATGTCCGTCCGTCCGTCCGTGCGTCCGTGGGTGTGTGTGTGTTTGTCCGAAAACGTTTAGGACCACAGTCATCAAACTTCACACAATTATAAAGGACTATGGGAGGATGTGTCACACGCCATAGCCGGGTTCTTACCTTCAAGATTCAACGTCACATTTCAAGGTCACACTAAAAATTGGTCTATGTTCGTGTCTCAGCCATAACTCAGAAACGAATCATAGTACACTTGTTAAACTTTTTACAAATGTTAAGGACAGTCAGAAGGTGTGTTGCGTATAATAGTTTTCGCCGCACCTGCAAGGTGGAGGTCACAATTTACCTTCATATGTTCAGGGTCACAAATCGTGTCTCAAGCATAACTTCAAAACTATTAGGGCTACAATCATCTAGCATCGCTCAGTTATAAAGGACAACGGGTGGATGTGTCACACACCACAGCCAGATCCGTAAGGTCAAGGTTACATTTCAAGGTCACACTGAACACGGTTAGGGCTACAGTCATCAAACTTTACAAAATTGTAAAGGACCATGGGAGGATGTGTCACACACCATAACCTGGTTCGTACCTTCAAGATCAAGGTCACATTTCAAGGTCACACTAAAAATCGGTCAATATTCGTGTCTCACCCAAAACTCAAAAACGAATCATAGTACAATTGTTAAACTTTTTACAAATGTTAAGGACAGTCAGGAGGTGTGTCGCTTATAATAGTTTCCGCCGCATCTGCAAGGTAAAGGTCACAAGGGGGGAGGGGTCATGTGTTACCTCAGTAACATTTTTCTTGTTATGCCCCCCGACTTAAGTCGGGTGGCATATAGTGATTGAAGTGTGCGAGTGTCCGTCCGTCCGTCCATATGTGTGTGTGTGTCCGAGCCAATAACTCGAACACGGTTAGGGCCACAGTCATCAAACTTCACACAATTATAAAGGACTATGGGAGGATGTGTAACACACCATAGCTAGGTTCGTACCTTCAAGGTCAAGGTCATACTAAAAATTGGTCAATATTCGTGTCTCAGCCATAACTCAGAAACGAATCATAGTACAATTGTTAAACTTTTTACAAATGTTAAGGACAGCCAGAAGGTGTGTCGCGTATAATAGTTTCCGCCGCATCTGCAAGGTGGAAGTCACAATTGACCATCATATGTTCAGGATCACAAATCGTGTCTCAAGCATAACTCCAAAACTATTAGGGCTACAATGATCTAACATCGCTCAATTATAAAGGACAACGGGTGGATGTGTCGCACACCACAGCCAGGTTCGTAAGGTCAAGGTCACATTTCAAGGTCACACTGAACACGGTTAGGGCCACAGTCATCAAACTTCAAACAATTATAAAAGACCATGGGAGGATGTGTCACACACCATAGCCGGGTTCGTACCTTCAAGGTCAAGGTCACATTTCAAGGTCACACTAAAAATCGGTCAATATTCGTGTCTCAGCCATAACTCAGAAATGAATCATAGTACAATTATTAAACTTTTTACAAATGTTAAGGACAGTCAGAAGGCGTGTCGCGTATAATAGTTTCCGCTGCATCTGCAAGGTGAAGGTCACAAGGGGGGGGGGGGCATGTGTTACCTTAGTAACATTTTTCTTGTTTTTATAGTTTTTGTTCTTGATAACACAGCCGATTGCTATTCAATGAAGGATGTCGCTTTAATTATTAGCCGAAAAAAGAGGGCAAGAGAAAGGAATCGTTGTCCTTCGATCCACACGCACAGTCTAATTAAGGGCGAAATGATCATCACTTTTCTGTGAAACACACATTTTAATTTATTAATCCCTGATAGATATGTGGAACTCAGTTAACTTTAAGATACTATATACTACTCAAATTTTGCTAAGCACCTCCCTATTTGACACATCACTGTGAAATTTTCTTTGACACATTTGCGATATTTTTGGGTGGATATGATTGAAGAATGTATTGAGATGGTCCCCAGTGTTTACATTAGCTCTCTTGACAGGCAGACTTTTCATGAGAGTCATGGAAAGCATGTACCCCTTGATTTTCATGATGTTTTCGTATACTGTGAATATGTACATGAGATGTGTAGGGTATTCCGTCTTCATTTCAACACAAACCCTTGTGATTTAATGATTGAATGTGACGAATGAAAAATGTAAGAAGACATTTGTCTGAAGCAGAAACGTGGCGGGCTGTAGGGATGGTGGAACAAGGGGCAACACATCGTCAGGTTGGTGAAGCCCTTGGTGTGCACCATACGATGATCACAAGAGCCTGGGCAAGATTTCAGCAGTATGGCACACCAGTCAGACGACATGGTGGTGGCAGAGACGGGACAACATCTGCAGTTGAAGACTGGTTTTTGATCATTCAGGCCCGTAGGAACCGCTTTGCCACGGCAACCCAGCTTCGCAGTGAACTTCAGAATGCATCAGGGGTAAATGTTTCGGCGCAGACTATCCGTCCAAGGTTGCACGAAGGTGGTCTCCGATCGAGAAGACCGTGTATTCGCATTCAACTGTCCCAGAACTACCGTCAAGCACGATATGAATGGGCCATGGATCACGTTGGATGGACCAGAGAAGATTGGCGACCTGTCCTTCTTACAGATGACTCAAGGTACTGCCTAGACAACACAAATAGGCGTTCTAGGGTATGGAGAAGACCAGGAGAGCGATTCCATGCAGCTAACTTTGCTGAGCATGACCGCTATGGTCGAGGGTCAATAATGGTCTGGAGCGGCATCAGCTGGTATGGACGTACAGAGCTCTGTGTCCGTGATCGTGGTACACTAACTGCACAGCGGTATATTGATGAGATCCTGGATGCTCACGTCAGATTGTATGCAGGTGCAGTGGGTGATAGATTCATTCTGATGGACGATAATACCCGTCCTCATGTTGCCCATGCTGTCCGGGAGTACCGACAGAGGGATGGGATTGAATGCATGGACTGGCCAGCAAGATCCCTTGACCTCAATCCGATCGAATATGTCTGGAATGAGTTGCAGCTTGCAATTTCAGCCCGTCCAGTCCAGCCAAGAAGTGTCTAGGAGCTTGGTGCCATGCTGGTCCAAGAATGGAACAACATCCCACACAGGACCATCTGAAGCCTGATTGGGAGCATGAGAAGGCGTTGTCAAGCTGCAATTAACAATAATGGGTCTCATACTCGATATTGAACCCATACCAGTTCGCTCCGTCAACGTTTTGGAAAATTTAAAAAATTTCATCTTTTACCAATAATATCCATTTTCCATGGTTATAGTATTCAAAAGCTAAAAAAAATAACAACGTCAAACACGAATAAAATCTTAATTTCTGTACTTAAATCATTAAAAATATAATTAAATAAAAATATATACACTTTTCATAACAATATTTCATCTAAAACGTAAAACAGGTTGTTGGATAGACTTGGTGCTTAACAAACTTTGAGTAGTATATAAACTTGATCTCCTACGGAATGGTCTATCTCGCCCTGTAACTGTGCAAAGTCGTCGAATCTCGACTTTTATATTAAATTTGTATCAGTTTGTTTCAGTACGCATTTTCTTTTAACCATAGCTGACAATTTTCGTCAATGGAAGAGATTTACAGAAAAAATAGCTCCTCTTAATTTCTTAAAGCTGTTAGTAAATTCAGCACTGGGGGCATGGGAGTTTCATATAAAAATTGAAATTTTGAAATATTAGTTAATTCGTATCATCGTTGTTCGCACCATTTTACTAACATCTTGCATTTTCCCGTAGAGTAGTATAAAAATAGAAAAGGTGGCCATTTACAATGTTTTCTCAATCTGTTTGAACGTTTGGTCAGAACACTCTGATGAAACCCATTTAAAATACGAGAACAGCGTTTTCACCGTCCTTTGATGTTCTGTAACTATTCTGCTGTTCATTATATCATCAATGTGCCAATCGTGACATATTATGCGGATACTGTCCTCTCCATTAGTATAAATGTACAGTGTTTGCTCATTTTTTTCCTGGGAAGATTAAAAACAAACTTACTTAGAGTTGGTGAGTATTATACTGATAGATAGTCTTAATGGAGGAGCATCTGTGAAATAGTTGCTTCTAATCTGCGTGTCATAAAAGCAAAAGATTCCCTTTGTAACTTTTAATATACGAAAACAACAGACAGCTCCGAGAGCTGTCTGTTGTCCTCAGCTATTAAAAGCAGCAAAAGGAAAAACATGGTTTTGTTTTCTGCTGATGTCATGGGTGTTTCCTCATCCATTACGTGCTTCTTAATTAGGCCTTCCTCGCTCGTTAAATAATTTCAAGGGAGATAATTTTATAGAAAGTCGATTTTCAAGGCGATATAAATCAGGTATGTTTCCGGTTTCCCCCGCGTATTTCTCAATGGACCTCAACAGGGGTGCTTGAGCATGCAAAAATGCGTATATTCCCGGACCCGCATAAAGTTATTAGCTTTGCCTCCCTATTTACATTAAGTAAACCACGCCCAAGGTTTGATAGCGGCATGTGTCAGTATTTTGTGGGATAGAGTACTTTGCCCAAAGAACAGAGTATTTTTCTAAACAAAAAGTATTGAGAATTTGATGTAGAGGACAACGCGAAAGATATGTGACAAATTATTAAACGTATGGGGTAAAATGTAATATGCAGAAGAGGGCCGAACCGGTGCTGCACTGAACGCTTGCCACAGTAATGTCAGACACCAAAATTTAAACTGCAAAATGTTCCCATAATGCAAATAGGAATTTAACCAAATCAATCAATGCGCTCTGTCAAACAAGATTGAACTGAATGCATTCCTATAGGATAAATTCTAAAGCTCTCAGCTCAGTTTGATTTTCTATCTGTTTACATTTCGGTCGATTATCAATGCCGTCTAAAATCTAATAATGAAACAGATCGCCTTCACACTACACACTATTATAATACGGAGACTACACAGTTGTCATATTACTTGCAAGGTATCATAGCACCTGCTTGAATTTCTTAGAATTACGCGATTGTTTTTCGATGAAAATTCCTGGCATCGCCTGATATACGCACGTTCGACACCCATGGATCTTTCCTCAATAAAAATGCAGACAGTGTTAGTCTTTTCCCAAATGCAGCCCTGTCGCTGCATTGAAAAATGTTTTAAATATCTTGCGTTTTTCTTGGATATCTAAATGACACTTGGTCATGAGCTGTTCTCCTTAAATTCTTTCATTATCAGTTCCGGTACGAATACGATGGCAGACTCCCTGGAACCATAGTTGCCCGTTGTCAACTCTGTAGGTTGATTGCATGTCATTTTCGTGTTTTATACATCGTAACCTTCATTTTCATGTATAATTTGTATATATTTAATTTACAGTTATGGAATGTCGGAGGTGGAGGGAGCCCGGTGGCTCAGTTGTAGACTGTTGGACTTCTACGCTAGAGGTCCCGAGTTCGATCCTCGTCCGTGACGACCCGCGTTGTATCCTTAGGTAAGGCACTTTATCGCGGTTGCCTACATTGGAGGCACGATGACGCTGTGTACTACGGCGTACTGCACGTCGACGGTGCACATGTTGTCAACCGCTGTAACCCTTCTTGAGCGGGGCTTGAACAGAGTTAGAATGTTGAGGAGCTGACAATTACTCATCGATGTTCGGTGGTTCTCACCGGGTACTCCGACTTGCTTCCCCCACCCGTAAAACTGTCACGATCACGATTAGCCATTGTGCATAAGTATGTGGCCTTAAACACCGATAGATAAATAAATAAATAAATAAATAAATATCAGCGGTAGAAATTTGAAAATGAACAAATTTTCCTCACTAAAAAAGCACCTTAATCCAATTTTAAAATTCAGCGAACAATACATATTTTGCGGTTTCAGGCGATGGAAGGTACCAGGCATAAAAAGACACTGAAATGTCGCAACTTTTCTGAGGACATCTTAGCATAGAGGGAAAATCTTTATTAATAGAAAAGCAGGCCTTAGCATGTGATCGGAAATCTGAACGTAAGAATTTCATAAATTCATGCACAGGGCATTCCTAAAGGCAAACAAGTCTATAAGAAGGCAGTTGATCCATTCAAAGTAAACAAAAGCTCGCCCTAAGTAAATGTACACAGCCATTAGTCACGGGCGGACTGATCCGAAAAGGAGCTATCGAAAAACACGACTGGATGGTTCTCCATTTTAAGGTCCCAAAGTCTGCGTGACTTTAAACATACACAATTCCCCCACCTGACCGAACCGCAGTCGGCACGGCGTGTAATAGATCTCTACAAATAAGGCTGGATTAAACTTGCAGACGATAAATACTTGGCTCCGACAGCCCTTCGACGAGCTGAAACTTAAAGGGAGTGGTTACCTACAGTGTTTAGATCGCTCGTTTTGAAATTCGCTAAAAAGAGCATGCACATTTCCATCAAAGTAATAAAAACTAGATTATTTTGAAATTTCGAGCTAATTTCCTGAAGTCATCCAACGAAACACACCCATCAACGAATGGACCCAATAACGAGGATTAGGTGTTGGCTGCTTTTTAGCATACTAAACCGCAAAATAACGGGTCCCACACGTCGCTCCCGGTCACCTGAAGGAAAGCGTATCTCGCGACGGACAAACAGTCCCATCTATTGACAGTAAGGTGTGGCAAATCTTGTGGGAGCAACTTCACAAAACGTTGGGTGTTATTTGTAAGAAATCTGCCGAACATGATCATTTTGAACACCTGAAAAAAGTAAACAATGACCAAATTTTGAAGCGACGTAAAAACGTCAAAATGGCTTTAAACCGAAACACTAAAAAATATCTAGGCATTTTTTTAGCTCTACAACATACTAAATTTTCGAATAAAATCTGACGCATTTCAACTTTTGACCATATGACCCACTATGACGACACCCTAGAGTTCGACCATAACGGTTGGGAATATCCTAGCACGCCACCAAAGGCTAAAGCTCAAAATACGGTTGAAAAAACCGTAAAATTGGCGTCGGTGGCATCGGGAGTCTAAATATAAAGATGCAGAACTGCAAATAACCATAAATATCTAGAAAGTTTCATAGCTGTATCTCGAATAAACAAAAAACAAACAAATTAAAAAGATGCAAACGATAATGTTTCATTTCAACCTATTTATTTCATAACTAGAAAATACAATTCTAGAAAATACAATTGCAAAAGTTTTATAGTTTTGGCCCCTGGATACGCTTATCTCGGTAAGTGGGATAAACGAAAAGCTTACCGCTCCCGTCTGAAATAAAACAGTTAAAAAGACTGAACTGACGTCGCGAGTTATCTTGGAATCGTTGTTATAAAGAACAGCTCATATCCCAACACACAGCTTTCAATACAGAAACTGTTGGATAGAATTTCCCAAACATCGTTAGTCAGGAATCCAACGGAGTTTTAAGAACACTATCTGAGCAAGATGTTATTTCTTTGATTGTGTTTATTCACAAAAAAATCGAACACACTGCTCCTTTTGAGAGTCACGTAGTTTTGATGATTAAAGCTAAGTTTAATGATCACAGGGCGACTATCCATCTGCCACACTTCATGAAAACATTATATCTTATCAAATGCATCTGTTGTTGCTGTGTTGGTTTAATTTAGGGAGAAAATTAACAAGACAAAAACAATTATTGCTGAGAACAGCATATGAGGGAATCGATTTTTGTTAACTGATTCCAATCCTGGTTGGCCAGCTGAAATAATTCGAGGCATTTTTCAACCCTTCTTCACTCTATTGCTTTTCAGTTACCTTTGGTAAATGCTGGGCAAGGTAATAAAGTACCCAGGCCAGAGAGGCTGGAGTTAGGGGAGCACGTCTTTTTTCTACAAACGTGCTATGCGATTACAAACTGTATGCAAATCACCCCTTAACTCTTTACCCAACGCAGACGATTTCAAAATCTATTATTTGAAATATCATTTTTGACACTTTTTAAAAACAAATCAACAAAACCATATCATATGACCCCTCTTTGGAACGAGCTCGACGAGCTCGTTCCAAAGAGGCGTCACATGATATGGTTTTGTTGAAATTTGTCGAAAAATAATATTTTTTCAGCTGCTGAATTTGGATAATACGCGGGAGGGTGCGGGCGATTCGTTGGGTAAAGGGTTAACTGCAACACGCCGCTATCTGCACTGCTAAAGCAATGTAGATGGCGCCCAGTCGCAGTCAAGGGACGTAAAAATATCAAGGGATGCAAATATCATCGTAGCATATTAAAAGTGGATGTAAATACGTGGCCAGTGATTTCGCCTTGGGCTGAGTAGGCCTGTCTCTCCTACTTCAGCAGACTTCCAACCCCAAAGCCAGCCTTCGAATTTAGAGCTGGGGGCAGGTGTTAGGAGTAGGGAGTGGGGGGGGGGGGGGGGGGCTATTCGAGTTTGTGCATGGCATTAAAAGGGATCATACACGTGATGACAATAATTCGACCGGCAATATTATCTCACTAGTTAATTATGATAATAATACTACTTGGTCTATCCTCCGATTCAACGAGATGGCCTACATCAACACTCTCACCCCACGGGCCATTCCTACTTTATCTCACCTAATCGCCTAGCATTCAGTCTCAAGCTGTCGTATAATTTCCACAATCGGTACGGCAGCGGCCATTAATCCGAAGATCCATTAATCCGAAAGACTGACATTCCGATAATATTCTGACGGCTCAATGCTCCGAGCAAGGAAGTATCGATCAGGGGATGAGAGTTGGGGGTGTCCACCTTTGGACGTACATGTGCACCCCCACCCCAAGTAGGCATAGTTCCGACTACATAATTTGCAACAAGTGGGGAATTCCATTAGCACTCTCCTCGAAGTCAAAATGTCCCGACTACAGGTATTATCCCTTTACCCAAAACATACCTTTTTATTTTAATTATTTCTTTTGAAATTTTAAAAAAATATCCAAAAAACACAACCCCTTATTGGAACGAGTTCGATGAGTGATGAATTTGTAAATTCCGCGGCCGGGTGCGGTCAATTCGTAAGATAAAGGCTTAACATGCAAAATTTCATTTTTTCACCCAATTCGTCTTGGCTGTAAATTATCCAACTCATTCTCTTGGTAGTGACACATTCCATTTGCAAATCACTATTTGGGGGATTTTTACTACTTTTCAATCAATATTTAGAGGACTTTCACTATTTTTCAGTCAAAACACCCCATTAGCGTTTGTCTAAAATTTCCATCTTTTTCCAATTTAGGGCTTCGAATTTCCAATTATTACAAATTTGACGAGTGATGGGGGGGGGGGGGGGGGGGGCAACCCATAGTCCCTGCGGCCACGTCCGTGGCTCGGAAGGTACCATATTCCGACGGCCCAATGCTGCAAAGGTCTCCAAATTCTCATGGCTCAATGGTTCGAAGGTCCAGTATTCCCGAGGCCCGACTTTCCGAAGGCTGTTTGAGTATTGGACCATCGGGGTATCGGACTTCCGGGGTATTTGTCCTTTCGGACTATTGGGCATTCGACGTATCCGATCTTCGGAGAATCGGACCGTAGGAGTATTGAATTTTCGGAGTATCGGCCTTCGGACTATTGGGTCAAAGATCTCTCAATACACAGGAGTACTGTGCCTTCTGAATATCGACCCTTAGGAGTATTGCCTCTCAACCTCAGGTTCTCCCTCATCCACGTATCGCTCATATTGTCATCCCATTCTTCCGTAAGTTTGTAAGTCTTTGTCTACATGGCAAGTATTTGGGGGCTTCTATAATGAAATATTCCATGGTCTCAGTTACTCTTACATACCAGGAAAGTTAGGTAGCATAATATCCTCATATCTATTCTATCTTGTACTGGAACCCACAAAAGCTCCCTATGTGAGTCGCGTTATTCGCGCGGTCATCCATCGACTCGCATCGTTTGCAGAATCTCGAGTTCTTCACTCCCGTTTGGTTCAACGAAACGAAATGCGTTGTATAAATTATACTTGGTGATTCCACTCACCCCCATACAGTTATTTTCAGCGAACATCTTGTTAAAGCTATTCCTTCCAGGGATATTTTTAAGGTTGGGGCAAAAACTGTTAAGAGTTTTACTTTTCCCTTTACATTAAGTTTATTGGTGTGGTATATGCCTCTACATGTAACACATAAATCCCCCCAAAATACTCACATCCACCTTTTCCCTCATTGTTAGATTATTGCGTTCCACTTCACCTGTAGAAAACTTACCCACCATCCACATTCCAGAGGCACCTGTCCTACGGCTCATTGGTATTGCCTTACTATTGTTTTCGTTTGGATCAAATCGCCATTCATCCCCTGCTTTCCAACAATGGACAGCAAATTTTGTAGCCCCCCCCCCACCCCTCCCCTTCAACTTTAGCTTTAAAACCATCTGATTAGCAATGAATAACCCCGAGGTTGTTGTCTCTCCAACTTTGCCCTCCCCCCTCCAGCCCCCGCCCTGCGCTTGCCATCAACTCTTCTCCTGGTTTTTGCATGTGCAATGCATTCTGCATAAGGCCTACCTCTGTTTGGAGCTTTTTGTGATAACGGTAGGTCAAACGCGAAACATGAGATGTTGGTAATCGCGACTAATACTCAAGAGGATAGTTATAACGATATGCTGGAAGTTGCAAAAAAGGGACAAACCAGCTTTGAGGAAGCTACAGTTTCAGTCGTTGAAGCAGAGCATTTTAATGTTGAGAAATGAGTGTGAGCTGTGAGTTACTATTTGAAAGGTTAAAAATCTCATGTCGAAATATTGATATAATTGGGGCAATTACCTTGATTATTTCAAACAGTAGGATAAAGATATAAGACGAATGACTCTCAGAAATAGGATATTACCCCCGGGGTTGCGTATCTTAACTGCATGAAGAATGTTAGTGGTGCATTAAACTTGGAAAAAAATATCATTGGTTACAAAGCTCTCAGGCCACCAGTCAAATTCTGCTAGAAATTCGACGCTGTTTGGATGACAGAGTATCAGTGTATGCCTTAACTAATCCATCGCTTATAAATATCTGGAATATTTCCGTTGGTCAAAAAAAAACGAACCCCCGGTTCGCTGTTCTGACCAACTGAGATATATCATCTGATTAAATCTGAAGGTGCCGTAAAAATTAACATTTTTATCAACACAAGAACTATTTCTCAATCGACACTTAATTTACGGAATCTTTTATGGCTTTGCCAATATCATAAAACAAGTCAAAGTCGCCACAGCTGTAGTTTTATGATGACACCGCGGAGTTCCATTAGTTGTGTTAATATCTTGAGATTCTGAAGATGAATTACATACTTATTGATTTGAATATCTACAACCTTGGGACGAAAGAATATCTGTATATCTTCGTGAGTCAGTGGACATCACAGAAAACATCAAAGGACGTTTGCGCGCAAACTCCACAAAAGTGGGTAAACAGACAGCTCACAACAGGGTTCCTTACAGAATTTGACTGGCGACCTGAGAACTTGATTGGCCACATGATGGCATCTGTTTATGAAACAGATAGTCTTCTATTTTTGAACGAAGACCACTTCCAATAGTAAAAGTTTTAATTTCACTACGTCTTATGGGCATTTTATAATTTGTTGTGCATTAAGATCATTCGCAAAGTTTGGACATAAATCCAATGCCGGTATTCTGAATATGGCTTTTTGAATTTCTACTTTTCCATTTTCACTACCAATCAAACAAAATTTAGTTGGAGCACGAAGCAATTTAATTCTCATCTCAACTCCATTTAGTAAATACTAATCTTGACAAATAGATCTAAATGTAATTTTCCTCTTAGTTGTACATTTTTGCTACCACCAATTAATTTGGCTCATTACGTCAAACCTTTATTAGACGAAGCTTCACTTATTTCTGTGTGGTGTCCAGGAGTATCTGTATACCATATCTCACTAGCAGCTAAATGTGTGTTTTTTCACATCTCTTGAATAACTAAGAAAATTCTCAAAAAATCCTCTCTAAGGATAAAGATCTGTATTGGTGGTGAAAAGATTGCCGTTCAGTGTAACATCAATTTTACTGAACATGCTATGAAAAAAATTATTGATAGGAGCAATTTGTGTATCTCCAGCCAAAACACTCCCATCTTGTTTTGTAATTTTAAATTGAACTTCAAGTGTAGATGCTGCAAGATCTAACCACTTGGTTGTTTGTCTTGGAATTAAAAATTATATTGGTGAAGAATTATTTAAAGATGCAATAGGAAATTGTTCAATTTCACCAATATTTTCTATACCACTTGAAGTTGGTGATACATTATCTGGATCAAAACTACTACCAAAATGTTCGCAAGATCCATGTAACATCATGATTTAATCAAATATACCAAGTGGTCTTGATTTTCGTTTTGAATAAGCTTGTCTTTGAGGTGTCTTACCTCTACGAGAACGAACCATAGACTGACGTTTTCGTTCTTGTTTTTGTCTTTTTTATACCTAAAGCAGATTCACCAACTGATTTCAAAAGATCTTTTCCATGAGTTAATAAAATGTCTTTAGGTGCTTTACGTTTTTTTATCAATTCATTTGCTTTTTCTAAACCATGTTTTAATCCTTCTCTCTTTAATGTTTGAAATGCATTTTTTTGCAATTGGTTTTATAAATGGTGCAGCTGTTCTTATTGCCGTGCAGAAAATAGACCCTAATCCATATCCATATTGCCGTGGTACACCTTGATATACCGGCATCATTTTTACAAATTTAATTTATGTCTCTGTCTAAAATGTAACTTGACAACTGTCTTGCCACTTGTAAACTGAATGGGTTTACCATTGTTCCCATTTATATTTATAGTGATCTGATCAAAATAAGATTTTGATACTGGTACATAATGTACATTATCAAATTCTATATGAGTGTGCAGAGACTCTTTATGTGATTCAAATGGAATCACACGTAAAATAGGTGCTTCAATATCACCTATAGATGTATAATCTGCTATGTCAGCATAAATAAAGATTTGATTGAAATCCACATTTAAGTCCACATTATATTTAAATGCACCCGTTGATGTGTTAGGAAACATGACAGGAAAAATATCTTTACACCCCACTTTTTGTAATAACGTTTCTGACATTTTAATACCCACTTTTCCAATACTATTTCCTACTACTTTTACACGGCCTTAGAGACTTGAAATCCAAGATGAAATGATACATCAAATGTTTTAAATATGTCTCCAAGTTTTTCCTGAATTTCTATTTCCATTGCATCTATGACATGAGCGCCATTCGCATATGCACCTGATAAAATATTTAATTCAACAGAAGCAACACCTTTGTGTAATGTATGTTTCAAATTCGTTTTATTAATATGATTTAATATTTTGCTATCTGTAACAAAGATTTTAAAAACAGCTTCTTCATCTGTAATATTTTTTGCCTCAGAAGGTAAAATTACTTCAACTAATCCCACTTCCCAATGTCCTTTATCAAGATGAATGGGTTTAGATAATTGTGTTTGAAAACAACATTGGGTATTATTTGGAAACATATTCATAGAACTATCACTCAGAAGTGTTATGTAAAATTAATTCATTTTTCTTATCTTGTGGTTGTTTCAGATATTTTAAACCTGGACTTGGAAGAATATATCCTACAGAACTACTTAATAACACTAACCACATTCTTTATCAGGGCTTTGTAAATTCAAATGTGCAATGGCAGTAATTATAATACCATAAATGATAATAATCTGTGTGAAATAAGTGACTTGATATTTTGCAGCACGATTTCCACAAATTTTAAATTGTTGACTTTGTTGACTTTGAACATCAACACTTGTGGTTTCATTAGGTAATTAAGTTTCATTTGATAACATATTCTTTTTATATCAAATCTGATTCTGCTATCCAACTATCAAATTTCTCTGGATAACTTTCCCAATGTACTTTAAGTTCTTTAATAATTTTCTTTCCCACACGTCTTGACCGTCTATTAAGAATTGATTTAATTATATATTTTTTATCATCTTTTATACTTTGAATTTCTTGTGGATAAAATGTCCCTTGTATATGTTCACCACCCATATCTTCAAGTTTGTAAGTGGGTGGTATTGTATGTTTTACATGAGGAATTTTAAATAACTCTTTTGTCCAATTTGGTAAATACCCTTTTTCAAATGTATGTTTGGTTTTATTAATACGTACTATATCACCAACTTTAATTTGTATTTTTTTGTTTTTAGATTTTTTACCATACAAATGTTGAGATACTTCTACTTCATTTTCTAATGATACTGAAGCAGGAGTTCTCTGAATACTTCGATGAAAACTATGATTATAACCATCAAATAAATTTTCTAACACATCAATGCATCTTAATGTATGTTTGTGTGTAAAATATTTCCACATTCGTGTTTTCAATGTGCGATGAAAACGTTCAACAATACTAGCTTTTGTTTCAAGATTTTCTGTTGCAAAGAAATGAATTTTTTTGTTTCTCTAAAAATGTTTGTACATCTTTATTTTTAAATTCAGAACCTTTATCAGATTGTAATGATAATGGTTTATGTCCAGAAGTTTTCAAAATACTCTGAAAAGATTTTGTTAATGTCTGTCCTGATTTATTGTGAATGGGTAATACCCATGTATATTTTGAAAATACATCAATAATACAAATTAAATAACGAAATTGGTCATTGTAAGATTGTAAACTTTGTAAGTCTGCTAAATTAATTTGCAATTGATGATCAATATCACCCACTGTTGTCTTACATCTTGAAAACTTTTTATGGATGCGTTTATGTAAAGTATAAGTTCTTTCTCTTTTCAACCATTTTTTCACTTGACCAACAGTGATGGAATTATCTTTACTATGAGCTGCTTTGTACAATTTGTGTATATCTCCATAACCAGCGGGATGTTTTGTATTGTAATATATTTCAGTTAATAAATCATTCAATAAGCCTCCCATTTTTCAGAAATTCTACGTTTTGTCAATTTACGCTTTAATGCTGACTTTGGTGTGTCTTCACTCCACTGGTTTTTTCTTACTTTTATGTATTGATAAAGGATACTCTGGCCAACTATCTTCTGGAGAACTTTGATATTTACTGGATTTGGGTATATGTTGTCTATTCATCCATACCCAACGTTCACGATTTCCTACAAAATCTTGAGGGATATTTATATCTTTTAATCCATGACTAAATATTTCCCACCACTCGGTTTAAAACCTTTTCGATATCTAAGAACATCATTAACTAAATCTATGATATTTGAACATTTTTATGACTTCTCCATCGCAACTTAATACACCCTGATCATCCCAACTTATGTTTGGATGAGATGATAAGGCAGATAATAATGAAGTTGCTTTACACCTCATTGTAGCAGGGACACTTTCTATAATACAATCTCGCAAAAATAATGATTTTTCTCCTGACTCAGGCAATGGAACCACTGTTGGTTGTAATGCTTTCTTGTGTGACATTTGAAATTTCTGCAAAGATTCCCCATACTTAAGTTCTTTCTCACTTTTGGACAACTCTGAATTTTCTAACACAGATGATAAATCATTTTGAAGTTGTGCAGTATTTGTAACTTGTGGGTTAGGTAGTAATCTAGGACGTTGAGATTTTTCATTTCTAAAACGTTGCATGTCTTCTAACATTTGATAAGGTACAATAGCCATCTTTTTCATATTTTACTGATTAATTTATTTGCAAGATTTGTCGCAACTCCTATAGCAGGTCCAAGTAATGGTAAAAAAACACCTTTTCGATTTAAAATTCGTTTTTTTCTTTTTAAGAGTTATTGATTTACTAGCGAATGCTCGTAGTTGTTGATGCTTTGGATGTAATTTTTATTTCTAACTTTGTGTTAGATGTATGTTGCCTTTTAAAAGATTATGACAGCATTCTGTTAATTAATTCTTTATGTGCATTTTTCATAATTTGTTTTTGAAATGCTGGAGGAGTTTGATTTAAACCTATTACCATACCACCATATTTTTTAACTAAAGGAATTTTTTGTTTCTTATTTTGTCTCACCATCTTGCTCTTACAGAATATAATGATTAAATGAAACAAATAAAAAATGTAATGCTATTTATATATATGTGCGAAGACCACACATTATTTTATTTAAACCATTTTCACTAAAAGTAAGACCTTATCCCTTTAACAGGTTTAGGTGTATTTAAAGCTGTAAAACATACCATTGTGCGAAGCTTTTCTTTTAATGGTACATGCTCTGTATTTTGTAGAGAATACATTGGTTCATGATTTTTGACACCATATTTTGTTATTGAAACTACACGTGTTAACTTAAGTGGTGATACTTTCTTTGATTTTGAAGATTTTTCACAAGTAATGCTTTTGTTTTTGTATGCTTGGTAGTTGGAGAATTATGAGGTGCATTTTCAAAATTTGTGTACATATATTTAGGTCCTACTTTTCATTGATTTTTTATCTCTCTATAACTTGATGAATTATTTGCTTTTTTCTTAGGGGATTTTCGTTTCCTTTTAGGTGACTTTTGTTTCTTACTCTTTGTTTTTTTGAATGGTGAATAGAATGATCTACTTGTCTTATGGCCATCCCATAGAATTAAATTATGAATGATAACACCACAAAAGAATCCACCACCTCCTGGTTTTAAAATAATGTTTCGTTTTGTTGCAAGATCTACTCTCGGATTTGCAAGTTGTTCAAGATCTTCTTTATGTTTATCCATATAGGTTAAAGTTTGCTTTGGAAATTTAATTTATTTATAAAGTATGATTCTACTGGCTAATGTAAACCATTTTACACTTTTCTTAAAACCTTTCTTAAGTAATTTTTGTCTTGCAAATGGACTTGTTTCTTGACCAAGTTGTTCCAAAGAATGTATGAACGATACCACGATGATGTGTAGTCGTTGACAAACTTTGACTAACTAACACCAACTCATTAGAACATGGGGAATTTATAGTTTTGTATAAATGATGGGTCCATGTTCATTTTGTGTTACCCAAGGATGAAATATATCAGTTCTTAATCTCAAAGATTCAGGAGTTCTAGGATGAAAATCAATTAATAAATAACCATGATCAATACTTGTTGCATCTTGATAACATGCATTTAAATGTGGTAATTGAACTTGATTTGCCATTACTTTAAGTTGTCCTTTATCTCTGGTAGTTTGAAATAAAATCGTATAATGTGCATTTAAACTTATAGTACAACTAGATTTAGATTGTTGAAACATATTCTGTGTAATGTAAATGACACTTGCATTTCTATCATATCCTTTTCGTGTGAACCATAATTTAATTTTTTCTTCATCTTTATCTCCTAACATATCATCAAAAACTACAAGATGTGGAATAGTGACATCACTGACAATTTCATATTCATCATCAGGGATACCTTTTATGAATTTAATATCTTCACTTTCTTTAAGTAAAGTATATGTATTCTGCCATTCTTTATAACACCAAATGATTTTTTTTGTGGGGGAATTTGAAATAAGTCATGTTTCATATCAATAAGATTTTTGACAAATTCTGTTTTTCCTGAACCACAAGGTCCCACAATAAAGATATTACAAGGGTGTTGAAACAACAAACATTCACTCGATGCCATAATTGTTTTTTTTGTGAAAAGGTTTTGTCAAATCATTCTGTTTCCATACTGTCTTCATGTCTTTTAGTAGGTATTCATTTTAAGGGTGCTTTTAACTCAAATAAAGTTTCTGAAGAATCTATTCTTCCATCTATTTACGGTACACATTGTCTGTACAAGTAATTAATGATTTCTTTATCATAAATTATATTTACCCCACACAACTCTTGTCCAAATATTTTCTACCTTATCTTTGTAAAACACATTCATGATTTGTAATGCATTGCAAAATCCCCCATACATTTCATATTTTTCCAATTCATTTTGAATACAATCTTTTGTTATTGTTAGATAACCAGGAGTGATCAATTGAAATGCATATAATAATGCCTTACATGTAATCTTGTTGTCTAAGATACGTCTTACTGGTTCCATGGCAGAAATTCAAATGTTACATTGACATCATAGGAAGGGGGGGGGGGGGGGATATTTAAACTTTATACCCATATGGTGATGTCTGATATTTATTTACCACATAACATTTTGAGTACACAAATCAAAATGTTTTTGGTTTGTTTTTTCACTTGTGACTTGTCTATTCTTGGTATGTTTATTTCAATGATTATACCCCCACTTTCAAAGAAAATGGGGGTATACTGGATTACATGCGTCCATGCGTCTGTCCGTCCGTCCGTCCGTCTGTCCGTCCGTCCGTCGTTCCGGCCGTCTGTTGCGTCCGTGTGTGAGTCCGTCCGAGAATATTCATAACTTAAGTATATTATTATTTTTTTTATAATATTTGTTGGTCATAGGTATGCCCACACTAGTTATTTTTTTTTTATTTTTTTTTTTATTACTTGTTCACTTAGAAATAGTATCCGTCCGAGCCAAATTTTATCTGTTCAGCCTGTATCTCGGGTATCAAATGTTCTATTGCAATGAATTTTGCCATGAACACTGCTTATGGTATTGGCTTTGAAAAAAAGGATTCAACGATATTTCTCACATTCTTCTTTTTAGATTTATCCCTCTTTTTTGACTTAGAAATTGTAGGAAATGGACATTATTTGTCTGTTCAGCCTGTATCTCTACTCAGGTATGGGTTATCGGATTTCAGTGAAATATGGCATGCAGTTTGCCTATGACAAAGGCTTCTGACTCATTGCATTAAACTTCCAAACACCAAACAATTTACCATACCTTTTGACTTAAGACATTGTTGGAAATTGTTAAAAAAATTTGAAGAAAATGGGAGGGGGGCATACTCGATTGGGGTTATCGGATTTCAGTGAAATATGGCATGCAGTTTGCCTATGACAAAGGCTTCTGCCTCATTGCATAAAACTTCCAAACACCAAACAATTTACCATACATTTTGAATTAGAAATTTTTGAAAATTTTCGAAGAAAATGGAAGTGGGGCGTGGTATACTGGATTGCATCCATCCATCTGTGTATCCATCCATCAGTCCATACGAGAATATTCATAAATAATATTTGTTGATCATAGGTATGTCCGCATTAGGCGGTACACCACGTGGGGGTATGCTCCAGACAAAAGTCCAGCTCTTGTTTATCCCTCTATCCTGCACACATTTAACTATTTTTTACCTGCAGGTTTAAATGATTTTGCTTCATTTCTTTCTTACCTTTGTGGTATGGAAATGTGTGTTATTTCTAGAGATAATTGCCTATCATGGATAGTAAAGTTATCATTTGATTGTATAACTTTTTCTATTTGATCTAATATGGTGTTACCAGTGGTAGCTGAAGCCTTAGTAAATTGAATAAATATACCTATATCCAGTCCAGGGTAGTTCACAGATAATCTCATCAGATCGCTGTGTTCTCTACCACATTCCTCTTTAATATCTCCAACCATACTTTCGAATACTTTTCCAAGGATGTCAAATGGATTCTTCTGATTAATTTTTTTAAGGTTATTCTACACATATGAGATTTGGAATGGAATTTTCGTGCTCTTCTTAGCATCTCAGGATGAATTGTATATCATTCCCTTTCATCCTCTAATCTTACTCTCTTACTCTCTCTACTGATATCCTTAGTTTCACTTTTTTGGCTCACTGTAATTTTCAAAGCTTCTCTTCATCTTCTGTATTCTCTTCTTAACTGGAAGGCTGTGAAAAAGTCAGTTGTGTCTTCCTGATGTCCAACAAGCAAGTTTAAGAAATGCATAAAATTCATTATTCTATTCCCAGTTTTTCTTCATCTCGAAGAGATGTACTTTTAAATCTGGGTACTCATTTTCTACACCATCTATAAACATTTTATCTAATTTAGTTTTTAATTTATTAGTAAGTGCAGCTTTTCTTGCAATCACATCACTAAATGATATATTTACATTATCTAATAACATGAGTGAATGTAGAAAATTAGAATCTGGAAAATCATCCAGAGTTTTATAATATTTGTTCATAGTTGAAAATAATTGTTTTAAACTGTATGCATAATCCATCACTGATAATATTTTATCTGGAGGAGTTTGCATACATGTTGGTGGTTTGTAAAATTGACAGTTTCTTATCAATTGAATGTAAGAACAATTTGGTGATCACTTAACATGTTCTTGCAATGGGATATCTTTAGTTTCCCAATTCATTAAACCTTGCCCACAGACGAAACATTTTACTTTACTATCTCCCACATAAAAAATCAGCTTCTGCTAATTCTTCTTTCTTGGATTGTAGAATAGGATTTGTTGTCATAATAAAACTCGAAAGTCTTGTAAGCTCTGATAAGTATATAGGATATGCAGGATTAAGTGGTAGAGACATGCTGACAGTTCAATGTTTTACTTTGACACTTCTGTAAAAACTAAAAGTTGTTTTTTTTATATCCATAAGATTCATATGTGGGATGAAATGTTTCAGGTAATGATTGAAATAAACCTTATGCATTTGTCACATCACACTGGAAATAGAATGCATTGTGCAAAACACAATGCATTCTATTTCCAGTGTGATGTGACAAATGCATAAGGTTTATTTCAATCATTACATGAAACATTTCCAAATAGGAGAGTTTTAAAGGCCATCGATTCTCAGCTTTTTCACACTTGCTTTTAGACTATCAAGAGGTTGAGACGGGATTTTATACTACTCCGAAGATGTATAAAATGAGAGATCCAAGATTAGAAAAAGCAAGTAATGCAAACAGTAGTTACTACAAACCCTTTATTACAGTCAAAGTAAGAAGACTTGTGGGGGAACTTTATGAGATGATAGCTAGTACACTGCATGAAGCAAGAACTGTTATCAGTGAACTTTATGAGTTGACAAAAACCCTAAAGAGCTTAAGTGTTTTATTTGTAATCACAACGAACATCTGGCTAATAAATGCCCCAATAGAGGACCATGCTTTTACTGTCATGAAAAGGGATTTTGGATTAATGAATGTGAATTGAAAAAACTATCTTATCAAACCAATGTGGGGGACACCAGCTATTCCAATACCTACTACAGGCTTTGGCATTGATCCAGATCAGACAGAACGAAACATCCCACCACTGGATATCACAATACCTAATACACCACCAACACAGTCTGATGATAATGTGTTACCAGACTTTGATGAGAATATAGTAAAGTGTGAGAAACCAAGAGAAGCAAAAACAGATGATAAATTAATTCCAGAGAAAGAGGCATCGCTAATGAAAGTATCTAGAAAATGTAAACCTAAGGACATGAAAACAAAAGTGTCGAAACTGCTCAAGAAACCATTAATGGACATTTGAAAAGTGATATTCAAAAAGTGACATTCAGAAAATGAAACATAACTGATTTGTATTCCAAAATATTCATGAAATAAAATTCAGAAAAGGTAATGATACTCATTTTTATCTCTCAAATGAAAGAAAGCTTTTTTTCACGAAAATAAGTTTGATGTTTGCAAAAAACTTTTCTGTATCACACATAAGTTTGTTTGTTTTTAGAATGCACAAATTCTAAAAACAAAGAAACTTATGTGTGATACAGAAAAGATTGTTCCAACTACATCAAATGCATAAATTCTGAAAACCAAAAAACTTATGTGCGACACAAAACAGTTTTGGCAATACATCAAACTTATTTTCCTTCTGAAAAAATATTCATACAAGTAAAATATTTCTTGTTAGAAAAAATAAAATTGATGTACTTGAAAAAAATCTGTTTTGTGTTGCACATAAGTTTTTTTTTTTGCATTGCATAAATTCTGAAAACAAAAATACTTATGTGTGATGCAAAACAGTTTTTTACTGTACATCAGAATGCACAAATTCTGAAAAAAACTCTTATGTGAAACACAAATACGTTTTCTTGCAGTACATCATTTGTAAAATGCAATAACTGCTGGTTTAAATCACAAAGTATTGAAACCACTTCATACTAATGTGATTACAAGGGAATGCATCTAAGCTTTTTTACCGCAACGGAAAAAATCTTAGTCAAAATGTATGGGAACTATGAGGTTAACACCTCTTGAATTGAATAAAAGTCTTCACACAAAGACTCAAGTGAGGGAACTGCCAAGTGTGTGTATCAAGAGTTTTTTCTCTTTTACAATATGTGATTGCTCTCAAGGGGTTTTTGGTTATTCCTCTTTATTCGCTATCCAAGTATAATTATTCCATTCTTCTTCAATCCTCTGTTAACATCATCTCTACTGACAATAGCTTGTTCACCTCCTATTAATCTTGTGTATTGGATATCATCCTTGGTGACATTCCATAGAAAATGTTAAATTTCTTCAAATACTAATGGCGAAATTCTCTCAACTCCACCCCGTCTTGCAAGTCGAGATTATAAATATCTAAGACAGATGTTTCAGAAAAAAATCACTCAAGCTTAAGGACGATAGCCTAAATGCCTGTGTTGAATATGGATTTGTGTTTGTTTTGACAGATAATAGTCTATAACTTTTTCATTACCGTGCCACCAGTGCATTCAGGTTTGCCACTATAATTTACAGACACTTTTGGTCTATACGTTGTGGTCTATAAGTTTTGGCCTATAAGTTTCACAATTTAACACTAACCCTATGGACCCTAAGGAAAACTCAATGTTAAAAATGCTTTGGTCTATAGTGGCACCCCTACCTACTACTCACAATCAACCCATTAACTACCCCCCAAACACCCAAGACGACAAAATATCACCAAAACTGCCTTTATTTGACTCGAATTCTCCCAGCGTCCTCTTTATAGCAGTGGCACGATGTGCTATGGGCCAGAAAGGCTTCTAATAGAAAGGGGACGTGTTTCATTGATGCGTTCGATTGAATAGGGGTACTTTTGCTGGTTCGGTTTTTCGAATACAACCCGATAATGACTTGAAAGAACCCAAAGTCTCCGAAACGGATTTTATTTGAGTCGGTTTCTTCCAGAATCCTCGGTTTCTGCTTAGTTTAAAAATATTTATTTGCCACTATTAACATCAAAAGGATTGGAGAACAAGTTATTACAACTTACGAGACTCCTCTCCTCGAAAACGAAACTTACAATTTGCGGTATAAATGCACCAATAAAAATAAAGAAAAGTTATTTCATAAAGACAATGAAAGGTGAGTGAAGGGGAATGAAATGATGCCGTATATAGGCTAGCCTTCTGTCAATGGGGTATTTTTTCTATCAACGCCATCATTCCATTAAATAACACCCCTCACTTCCTATCTTTCACATGTCTGGATATGAATACGGACTGACTTAGGGTAAGATTGGGATTAGAGCTATTCAAATCGACCAGACGATAAAATAAATGCCTGGACTTCCCTAAATATAATTTCGTTCTGCTTTATGGTTCATCCAAGTTTACCATGAAGAAGTTCATCCACATTTGGGATGTCGTACCTAACGAGAGCATTCAGCAGAATCAGTCGGGTGGTAAGATATTTGGGCATTGAAAAAAGAAATGATGTGCATTTTCTTGTGAATGTCCACAACTACAATATGGTGTGGGAGGAATATAATTATTGAACTTCTCGTGGTTTAAATCACTACAACAATTTTGCACTCTGCAATGGAGAACATTTCCTTTCCTATTATCTGGCCGCCAGCCAAGTTCGAAGAGTAGACGCTCAGGTGAAACCGAACATGTTCTATTGCCATCATGGTGTAGTCGATCTAGCTTCTTTAGTAACTGTATTGGGGCGCAATCCCAGACAATATCGCAATAATCCACGAGTGGTACAATGAATTAGAAATATATTTTTTCCAGATTGTTCCTTTGGAGTTTATACTTGAGTTTCCTGAGTTTAGACAAACGATCATTTACAAATATCCGCTATATGGCAATTCGATTATAGATTTGATTGCAAGATCAGACCAAGATATTTGTGTGAATCAGAGAAACATATATCAGCGGCATTATAAGTCACGTCTGGGGGATTGATATTGGAAATTCCAGAAATGAGTAAAGCCTTTGTTTTGGATGGATTTAAGGGTACCAACCACTTTAGAGATCAGGAATGGATTCTGGCCAGCTCGTGGTTTAGCAAGCCTGTTAGACCATAAATCGAACGTTTTCCGTTGGTTAGGCATGTGTCGTCCGCAAATAATCTTGCAAGAGATTTTGTGTTGCCTGCGATATCATTTATGTAGACCAATAACAGGAAAGGCACAGGCAGATCATTGGGAACTTAGGCTTGTATTTCTTGATAAGGAGACTAAATACTGTTCACTAAAACTCTTTATTTGCGATTGTTTAGTTAACTCTCGAACCATATGAACAGAAGGCCTGATATGCCGTAATACTCCAATTTATGGAGGAGCCAGGAATAGCCCCAACTGGTATTTATAGAATAGATTTGTTCCAATTCAAATAGACAGAGGTCGATTTTAGTAGCTGACTAACAGAATCCTTTCTTGGTCGTATGTGCCTATGTGCTAATGCACAATGTTTCACATTGTGTCTTTTCACATAAGCACATATTCGCACATCCAGCATGTGACTATGTGCTACCTGTAATGTGTACAATAGAACATAAACATGTCTAGGGAAGTCAGAATAAATAGAACAAAGAAGTCATAACAGAGCTTGTATATACATAGGTAGAAACCCAGAATTTAATGGGAACTCAGAGCCAAGTAAATAATTATGGGTTTGTTTGTGGTAATTCTACGAAGTAAATATGGATTCTGAAAAAATCCGAACCTGAAAACTACTCTAGTTCAATTGAACTTTTCACGGGGCCCCTCGGTGCTATAGCACTACGTGCTAAGTCGATAAAATGGGGAATATATGTCAGTTTCGGTAGATTTTGGTGATTTGGAGAGATTGGCGGGTTTATTTGGGTAATTCTACGATTCGGGAAATTACGTTTGTAAAAAGAAACATACCCTCCGAAATACTCATGTCTTGTTGTAAAACTTTGGCCAACATAGCAACCACGTGCTACCATAGAAACCAAGATTGCGGCCTCCAGTATACAAAATAGGCCACGGAAACACGTATCACACTAACAATACGCGCTGCGCATGCGCACTAACACCACGTATCACTATGATAATGACGCTACAAGATGGCCGCTCACCAGGATTACCATGACAACCAAACAGGACATCACTGAGTCACGTGACTATGACTCACATGCGAGATTCCCCATGTGATCCCCCACTATGGTCCCTACCACCATTTCAGTCTTGAGTCGTAACAGCTGACTTGTGGTATTACTACGGGCTTGCTAGCTGTGTCTGACCCTGTTCGCATCTATGCCATTGGTTAAGCCTTTAATCAGATCGCTACATTTCTCAGAACCCACCTCAGTCTACGCAGTAGCTTAACCTAGTACACAATGGATATCGAGAAATATCTTTTAGATAATTTGTGATAATTTACAGGCCAGCATATAATAAATAGACAGAACCGCACAATCGTTTGAATGGATTAATGTTTATCGCACGAGTTTGGTTGGGCGCAATAATACAACGAGAGGCGAAGCCTTGAGTGGTATTCTGCGCCAAACCAAACGAGTGCGATAAACATTAACCCATTCGAACGCTTGTGCGGTTCTGTATTTATTACACACCTTCGCAATTTTTTAAAACAGGCCGTTTACGGTAATACTAAGTGAGAATTAACCTATCCTTCTGAGACGTAAAGGAAATAAAATAAGACAAAATCCAAATTATTCTTCACAAGCAGGAGACCAGAATTATTGTTATTTCGTACGCTGATTGAACTTTCATTCATAGTTTCAACTTGCAAATTGTTATGCGTCACCACTTCGATCGATGAAACACTGTTCATCTGAAAATTTGAAATACAGTTTACCGTCTTTTTATAACTCACTTTTACAGCGCGAATTCTGAACGGTTGATGTGATCCCCACCAAAAAAGTTACCACACTTTCACAAGAAACAATAGGTGTAAATTCGGAAAATCCACCAATGAAAAAATATAAAAAAACTCACATGTTTATCTGACTTCCAAATTCCATGCGACTGTCGTTACTCGACTGATTGACAGACAGGTTAAGATTTTAGTCAAGATTACAGTAGCCATTGTCAATTCATCCCACGTAAATTAAATTTATATCTTTATTGTCCAAGAGAAATGATAGTATTGTTCACTATGCCTGCACAAAATTTATTAAAGTTCGTGTTATAGCCTTTAACAGGGGTACAGCATCCATACGAAATCAAGTGAATATCGACAGGCAATTTGTTTTGTATTTCGCTTTGGTGACCTAGAAACTTGCTCGCGCAACGTCATTCATCCGAAATGACGTCACTTATAGACGCTTTCATATTCTGTCTACATTGTTCTTTAGTTTGAACTGCACGCCAGTCATTTCCATGTCATATTTTAACCCATCGGGTTATTTCATCAATAGTCAGTCAGTATTGTTCACGTTAAGAAAATGAATTAGAAAGTTTCTTTTGATGGTCGGTCAGTGTATAGGACATGAGTTTCTTCAGAAACAATATAAACTCAGATACTATAGACCGCGAACACCCACTTTACAATATCAAAATAAATGACCCATTGCATCGAAACGAGCCCATGTACTGTATCCCCAGAAATATGACTGGTTCCATTCTTACATTAAAAAAGTGCAAAAATCTGTATCCCACACGTGTGCAATAAAAGTTTACTTTTATCACACACCCTAGAATGTCGTGAACAAACCTTAATTTTAAATGGGTGTGTAATAAATAACAATATATCACACTGACAGTTAATACAATAAATCATTTTTTGTCTAAATCTTATCTGTCTCGGAGAAAATCTTAGAACAGTTCGAATCACGAAGAGAATCTGATTTTGGAAGCCTGATGCTGCATGTTATATAGCAATCTGAACTCATCAAGTTCCAGCTTGATGTGATCATATCACTACTCAACGGTAGAATCAAGGGAGGAATTAGGACGAACAACTGCAATCCAGATCAATTACATAGGAAAGTGCCCACCGTCCTATACTAATTTATTTTTTAAATAGTAACTGGCACATAAACAGTTATGAGCAAGTTGACCCTTAATTGCTGAGTGATAATCGGGTAATGCTTGCATAACTGTCCTGTTCAAATTGACAGTTATGGACAGTCTGCTGTGGCTATTACAAACATTACTAGGAAACAAATCAATCATTCCCAAGTATTTAACCCCAGTGATTGAAAATGTTTCTAAATATAGCATATTTTCAACTGCTTTCTAAGGCTTTAAGGCAGTAAAGTACAAATATGTGCTCACATGCTGTTCCTAACAAATACCAGAGGTGTCAACTGCAAATAAGAATAGAGATACTGCACAGATTTCTATTAAATTGCCATCTGTAATCAAAACACTGCAGAGAGATAATGTTAAACTTGCCATCTCTCATTAAAATATCCCTGAGAGTTAATTTTCCAACTATGAACATCTGTTGCAATTCACTAAGTTACACGAGGAAAAGCATGCATTGCTTTCAACATTTGCTAGAACAATACCTAGTTTGATTGACAGTTCATAATATATAGAATAAATAGGTACTAGGGCCGGTAATCAGATTTAAACCACTAGTAGAATAAGGGTTTTAACCACTCGGCTTGCCGAGTGGTTAAAACCCTTATTCTACTAGTGGTTTAAATCTGATTACCGGCCCTAGTACTTATTTATTTTATTTATACCATGCTCTTAATTAATAATCGACTTTGTCACTTAAAATGGAGAAAACACGACACTTTCTCCGCAAACACACAAGTTTGTTTTGTTTACATCTGCGCCGGTGGGCAGTACTTCCGGCTGTACGTGAATGCTTGATTGACAGCTAGACACATCGTCAAAGTTGATTGAATTTTCCTGGCTTTTTCAATCAAATTATTATTAACAATTCTTAAAATGTATTTTAAATATTCAATTGTAGGTATTTTAAACTTAATGAGTCATTTACACGTAGTAGATAGTACCGAAAAATGTCGTATGTTTGAATGAAACATATCGCGAAGTGTGAATCTATCGAAGGTGGCAAATTGCGTCATGCCAAAGGTCAAGTTGGATGACCTTCCGACTATAGCTGTAAATTTTTTTAAACCGGTAGTGGGGTTAAAAGCTAAATTTTAACATACTGGCTTTTCACAGGTAGTAACATTGGCGAGCATGGTATAAAAACATTTAATAACATAATCAAATCTTTACATTTCTAATGCACACCTACACAGTTACAATGATTGCAGCTACAAAAGACTATTCTAAGAACAGAGTACGCTAGATACTTCTTTAACCAACGCACTTACCATTATCTAAACTACAAACTATCATGCCTGGTGGGGCCAACTTTCTTATAATGAAAGGACTATATCTCCATGTTTGGGTTTGCGAACACTAAAATCGTTTCTTGTTTAAATGCCGTGTTGGTCACTTTTTGGGTGAATAGGTTCAGATAAACTGGTCCTTACCACCCTTGGTGTTGCGAACTGAAGTCTCGACCTAGTCTTAACCCTTTACCCAACGTAACGGCCAAAACCGGCCAGCGCTATTCTCAAAAATCGCTAATTAATTTTCACTATTTTTTTCATTTTTTGTCTCAAAAACATAGGTTATGACCCCTCGTTGGAACGAGCTCGTCGAGCTCGTTCCAACGAGGGGTCATAACCTATGTTTTTGAGACAAAAAATGAAAAAAATTAGTTATTCAAGAATTTTTTTTGCAAGTGTCGTCTGCTTTTCATGTTAGGTAAAGGGTTAAGGCCATATATCAATCCACCCTTCGGACTCATCGGTACATGTATATGCCCAGAGACGTAGTCGAGACTTCAATTACTCCATCTAAATAACACGGTGGTAATATGTTTTGCATCACATTGATAAATAATAGATTAGTATCCCACGTTGTGGATAATGAGTTATTTTTGTTGAGCGGAGTGATTTCAGATGTAACATATCTGTTGATAATATTTACACAGACACTACTAATAAGTGGCAGGCATGAGATTTTCGCGGCCTTTATTTATTTTCAGAAAACATTTACAGTGCTGACCGAAATATAATTCTGTTTGCATGACTGGAGCTGGAGGATTGGCAATCTGTGTGAGATAGTCAAAAATATGTACCATTACACTGTGTCCGGCTTCATAGTCTCTCCTCGGTCCTGTTTCCGCTGGTTATCGATGTCTAGAAACATTAACCCTCTGCAGGCAATGTCGAATTACCAAATATCAACTAGACATTCTTCCCATATTGCAACCAGGAATTTAACCAATTCAATCTTGTTTGACAGAGCTAAATGAGCTCTGTCAAACATGATGTTGTTAAATTTCTAGTGGCCTTATGTGAAAATTTTGCAGTCTGAAATTGAGACATTTCGACATCATTGTGCAGAGGGGTAAATAGTCTAGAAGCTGTGTCAATATTAGTAGTGTAGCTGTCCCAATTTAATAGACGCAGATCATATTTGTCTGATATTAGAAAACTAGATTGTCTTGCAAGACATGTTTGAATGATGCAAAGCATGTTTGTCAACGAACTCGAGACGAAATATAGGAAATAATAGTACCGTTAGAACCGCCTTTGCATCTATCGTAGACAAAAAATCAGACTAAATTTGAACAAAAATATATTTATCTGAAATCACGTGAATATGTTCTCTAGTATACTGGGAGTTAGAGTCCTTGAGTCAATCTCAACCATCGAGTCTCACATTTTGAGTCGAAACGAATCATGGTGAATCGCATCAGGCAGATAATATCGAATCGATTCGAGTCTCTATTTAAATATCAACACTCTTCAGTTGAAGATACTGCACCATTTTAAAACAGAAAATATTGTCAGTCTCACTGCAAGTATTTTTTATTACACGCCTGTTCTATGAAATCCCCATCGACAGCAACACTAAACCGAGCGGAAAATAAAAATCTGTTCGGCACATGAGCGCGGAACGGAAATCGTTGACGGACTATTTTTAAATAGAAGCGAAATTTTACTGGAAATTTCTACAAATCGTGCAACGCATTTACAAATTGAATCGCAAGCGAGAGTTGAAAATCGTCCCTTGAGTTCCAATGTGTTCTATGTGCCAGCAGGCGCATAGAACACATTGCAACTCAGGGGACGAAATATTAACACGGGTTCCCCAAATTTGGTTGGCGATAAAATGTGTTGCCTGCGTTAATAGTTGTCAAGTGAACTGCCGAGTGTTCTTCTAATAATTATTTTTATAGACGTGTAATAAACACATGCGGCCTCTCGTTCTATCCTTCCGCGCTGGCACTCGTGCCATATCGATTAACCCATTCACACAAGTGTGTCGTTCTGTGTATGTATGCAACAGCGAATCGTTTATTTGGGCAAATCAATAAAAACGAAATATTTCAGAATGGAATCAACGTAAATCGGGAGCGGAGCTCCTCTCCTATTATCAGGTCTCCTGCACCGAGTGACCTGATGATAGGGCAGCTGTTTCGAAGATGAAGTGTTCAAGAGGAGACACTTAGTTGCTGTTTCGTAGACGAGGAGTCATGAGGAGACACTTAGTTGGATTTTAAGAACATCTCGACGATGCGCGAATTTCCGAATCGAAGCGACTCGAATGGAACTATCGGGGCGATTTAGAATCGAATTTCGAAGCGTTGCTGGGCCATAGGTAAAACAATCATATAATAAATTCGCCCAAATAAAGACATTGGATTTTAAAGGTTTTATAACGTATAAAACCGTTGTGTCCATCCTATTTGGGACTACGCCATTGGACTATGAGCTATATAACACATAATATTGTGTAGATAATATACAGAATAAGGCGCTGCATTATTTTAGGCATGCCTGAGTACTCTCAACTGTTATCATTGATAGGAATATTGGGTCAGTATACCACTGCTGTGGAATAATCTGACCGTTTTTGATCATGATAGACAGATTTTGCAGTTGGATTGTTATAATGCTATCGATAAACTGTGGCCCTCCAATAAAAACATATCGTGCAGCATTTTGACAAAAGTGTTAAATATGATATCCAGGTCCCTTTAGATATGGTGAAAGTTAAAGAATTGGTGCAGATACTTTGAAACAAAATAGTTAAATAATAGGCTTCCAAAATTAAATCACTAAACAGTTTTAGGAGACCAAAAATCTGAAATTTAAGTTATACTAAACTTAAACTATTAACATCGATCAGTCGTATCTCAATTTCGTTGCAGAGTTTTTCAATGTGCATTGAGACCAGGAGATTTAGAAATATATATACAGAAGACCGTTTCTCTTAGGAGGTCCGATAAGACCCAAAACAGAACTAAAATTCCTATTCTACAGCAGCGTTTATGGATACGTTCAAGAACAACTTACAGCAGTTTATCTGAAGAAAATCGTGCTACTGGACTGTACAACTGTAAATGAGCAGCCATCTATTAGTATTTCGGAGCTCGCTACATCGAATGAGTATGTGTAGGTGGTGGACTTTGATTGGTTTGCTTTGTTGTATTTTCGTTTCTTTTGGGGTGTGTTGGAGTTCACCCTAAGACTACAAGAAAAAAACTTGTTTCTTAACTATCGACTGGATTACTAGTAACTTTCATCTACTCCATAACGGCTTATATCATTTCGTGGAGTGTAGAGCGTTGGCTGAGCTGGAGGTTCGCCGTAGACGGTAGGGTGGAGTAGCTCCTGCGCTGAGGCTCTATGCTGGTATTTGGCTCATTCTTCCGTTCGTTGCTGTACTAAACTTACTGGATAGGAACTGCACTGGTGGTTACAAACATGTAACCGAGTGCGAAAGAAGAAAGTGTCCAGAAACTGAAAATTTTGAGACTGAAAATGTAAGATGTGTGATTGAATGCATTACAACTCCCATCCAGATGTGCATGTGAATACATTGCTGATGTGGTGACAAATAGGCTAATCTGGCCGGCTGCTAATCAAAGATAATTTCTCTTTAAATAAGAATTAGCTGGTGTATTGGGAAGCACATGTCACATGAATAAAGATTGTCAGTACTAACTAGTACTACTGCCACCGGCACGCATTTGGGGCGCAAATTAATCTGGATCTGGACGTCATTTCAACCATGACGTTTACATTCCAGCTGTGTAGTTGCGACAAACTATGCCCATACCGGCGCAAGGATACGGCTGAAGACAAAAACGGCATAATTCACCTATTACTCAACTACGATAAAGTTCACATCACCTCATTAATTTTCAAAGTACTCAATGCATTTATTATTTTTCTCGGTTATTTTCTATCCCTTTTTACGTTTTTTCTCACTCTCGATCTTTTTCCTTCCTTTCCGATCTTTTCTCCTGTTTCTTTTTGTAAGGAGGCTTCCAATAGTACTGTTAGCTGGCTACGCCATTTCCCTGTCAGTGGCAGGGTCACGAGTGAAACCGGTTGCGACTTCTCACTCCATTTTCCTGAAAAGTTTCAACTTCATATGCCACTCACGACCGAAAATCCTCCACACTAATATGTCACTATCGCCCTGATGTATCTCGGGACATTTTGTGATAGCTATGTTCTGTCTGTCTGTCATGTTCTGCGTGCCTGCCTGCCTACCTGCCCGCCCGCCCGCCCGCCCGCCCGCCCGCTCAACTACATAATAGAATTTCCTACCTGCTCTTGTGGGAATCATGTTGAAGACGCTGAACACTACTTTGTAGATTGCCCACTATACTCTCACGAACAAAAAACGAATTAACGTCTAAAATATCAAGGTACAACGCCACTCCCAATAACTTAGACTCGTTGTTAAATGGAATCCTTGATCTCCAAATAAAAGACAACATCACTATCTTCAGCGTTGTTCAACACTTTATTGAAAGAACAAATAGATTCAATTCGACTACAGTGACCGAGAGGGACACTTGATCTCAGTAAGCCTCTCCTGGTCAAAATGCCAGTATCACAACCGTAAAGTTACAATGTGGCATTACCAACTTTTCTTTTCTTTTTCATTTCATTACTTCACTTTCTTTTCCCTTTTCTTTTTCTACGCATTTCAGTACTTTTTCACTTTCCGTATGTATTTTATTCTTTATTTAGTTTTGGTAAGAAGATTGTTTATATTTACACATTTTTCCGCAAATCAAAGTCTCTGTATTTATATCTGTATATAGTTGGCAGAGAGGAGTTTCCTAAGTGGAAAACACCTGTTCTTCAATCCCAGTTTGTCTTCTATATTGATAAATAAAATATGTTTAATAAAAAATGCCATCCCTCATTTATCCACGGCAGTGCTCCAGACAGTAAGAAAAACGACCCCGATGCACTAAAAACGTTGTGCCCTTTTTCTGCTACTCGGTGTATTGTTACGCGTATTGTTACTTGTATTTTCAAACCTATTCGTGCGATCGTTCAGGGTATTTATACGTTGTGTAAATGTTGGTGTCCCGTGCATTGTGGGATCATTTGTCGTATACAGAGAACTGTTTCTTTGGGGTAGCATCCACTAAATCAAACACTCTGTGGCTAGTTTGTTGAACAATACAGTGTTTTCGAACATACCGTTGGGAGGTTAAAAGCACATTGTATTTCAACCTCGTTAAATAGATTCATACGGTTAGAAATTGCCTAATTGAGAGGTGTATCACAGTTATTTATTTTTTTGAGTGCTTAACGCCACATCAGTATCTAAGGCTATATCTTAGCGATTGCCACACATTTAACTCCACAGTTCAATTGTAATGTTTGTATAACACCACACAACGTATGTTTGATAAGAACATTCGTCGTTAGTTCAATCATTTGTTTCGTTCGTCCATGCGTTCTTTCGTGTGTTCGTTGGTACCAGACATTTTAGGAACGTTAAGGTTTTAGTATCATTTAAAGGTATCTTGTGAAAAAAATTAAATAAACTATAAGTCACTGAAACAGTTGCACGAAAAAGTGCCCAGCCTTCTAATTATTTATACGCTCTGGATACTTCTTCTTCTGCTCCTTTCTGTTCCATTGCGATTTAAAGTGATTTTTCATTTCTCGTCTTCGGATCAATTTTGAAAAAGTTGAATGAAGTCCTGTTAGTTCTGCTCTGAATACGAGATGTGAAATATCGGTCGAAACTGTCATCAAAACAAAGGTTTCGAGAGGCGAGAACCAATAAGAGATGTGAAAGCGTAGTAGATTTATATCTTAATTGTCTTGTTCCTCTTTCTGTAACGTTTGTTAACTCTATAATGTTAGCTCGGTTCTTGATAAAGTAGACTGCTGTAATCACAATGGTAAACAGAGAATTCCGGCCGAATCGCGACTTTGTCGCGGTACGATTCAAATGTTTGGTCCCCTTTCATACTAACAACGTTGTATAAACCCACCTGCCGAACACGAAATGCGAGAACACATGATGCCCAGATGCTATTCTCGTGTGTTCGTCTTGATTTGGTCTCAGTATAATATTTTATTTGTGAATTTCGACCCGATGAGCAAACTGAGTCGCGATTGGATCGCGACATGATCCAGAAAGATATAACTTTTGTGATCACAGTACTGTATGCTGGCATGTTTTCGTTTTTGGTAAAAAAATTTGCACAATAGGCCCAGATGGATATTTATTTTAAACAATGTTATAGTTAGTAGAAGGCGTTAATCATGATGTGACAAAACTACCCAATCCAATTGTTCACGTCAATCCTTACCCAGGACCAAAACCTATTCAAGTTTCCAATAAAAAAAAGTCCGTGCATTTCATCACTAATCTATCATCCAATTAGACTTTTGGGACAACATTAGTAGTATGTCAGGTACCTTTGAGGGAACATTGGCAGAACCCCGGGCAGGACCCCGGAAGTGAATTCATGTCACGTGACACAGTGGCGCCATGCTGTATTGTCATGGTAACCTGCGTGAGCGGCCATATTGTGACGTCATCTCCATAGTGATACGTGGTGTTAGTGCGCTTGCGCAGTGCGTGTTGTTAGGGTGATACGTGTTTCCGTCGTCCATTTTGTATACTGGAGGCCGCCATCTTGGTTTCTATGGTAGCACGTGGTTGCTATGTTACCTAAAGGCTTACAAGAAGACAGGGGTATGTTCGGAGGGTATGTTCGATTGAACACCAGTAATTGCCCGATTCGTAGAATTACCACAAGCAACCCGCCAATTTGTATTATTTCGAATTCTTTCAGAATTCTCTGCTTCTGTCTATACATGTAATAGTCTTCATCTATCTGACCATGTTCTTTTGTTCTGGACTATACTCCAGTAGCACAGAAGAGCCTATCAACTGGAACATCTTTGCTTATTATTACTATATTTAGCTATTCTGGTCTATTCTGGTTAGTTCTGACCCTATTCCAAGTACTCTAGTTGTTTCATTCATCTAGAACATTTATATAAATTATAACTAACCAATCAGATTGCTTGATTTCCCATAACCTGTACTTAATCGTACACAGTTATCTCCCCTAATTACATCGGAGTTGTATCCGATTATCATCACCTCAGACACCTCTATATCCAATGGCAATATCCCCGGGCACCCCAATTTCGGCACCCCTTTTTTGTCATATATGTTTATGTGAAAAAACACAATGTGACACAATGTGCCCTAGTACAAAGGCACATGCTTTATGTGCCGATTTGTGCTTGTGTGAAAAGGCACAATGTGACACAATGTGCCCTAGTACATAGGCACATACGGGTATTCGAGGATAGGAATTCCATTTTACAGAATCCCTTTTAAAGAAACCCTTTTGGAAAACACCTGTGGCTATGGAATCCCATTTTGGTCGTATGTGCCTATGTGCTAGGGCACATTGTGTTACATTGTGCCTTTCACATAAGCACATATCGGCACATAAAACACGTGTTTATGTGCTAGGGCACATTGTGTCACAGTGTGCTTTTTCACATTAGCACATATGACAAAAAGGGATTCTCCAGAAGGTATCCTAGATAGGTATCCTCAAATAATACAATACCATGCTATAGGTATCCTCAAATACCCGTGTGTGCCTATGTGCTAGGGCACATTGTGCCTTTTTACATAAGCACATATCGGCGCATAAAGCATGTGCCTTTGTGCTAGGGCACATTGTGTCACATTGTGCTTTTCACATAAGCACATATAACAATAAGGGGATTCACCAGTAGGTATCCTCAAATAATACAATACCAGGCCATAGGTATCCTCAAATACCCGTATGTGCCTATGTGCTAGGGCACATTGTGTCACATTGTGCCTTTTCACATAAGCACATATCGGTACATAAAGCACGTGCCTTTGTGCTAGGGCACATTGTGTCACATTGTGCTTTATCACATAAGCACATATGACAAAAAGGTGTGCCGAAGGTCATATGATTTTCAAAAAAGGGGTGTCGAAATTGGGGTGCCCGGGGATATTGCCATTGGATATAGAGGTGATGAGAATCGGATACAACTTCGATGTAATAAGGGGAGATAACTCTGTACGATTAAGTACAGGTTATGGTAAATCAAGCAATCTGATTGGTTAGTTATCATTAATATGAATGTTCTAGATAAATGAAACAACAAGAGTACTTGAACTAGGGTCAGAACTAACAAGAATAGACCAGAATAGCTAAATATAGTAACAATAAGCAAAGCTGTTCCAGTTGATAGGTTCTTCAACGCTACTGGAGTATACTCCAGAACAAAAGAACATGGTCAGATAGATGAAAACTATTACATATATAGACAGAAGCAGAGAATTCTGAAAGAATTCGAAGTAATACAAGTTGGCGGGTTGTTTGTGGTAATTCTGCGAATCGGGAAATTACTCCTGTTCAATCGAACATACCCTCCGAACATACCCCTTTCTTCTTGTAAGCCTTTAGGTAACATAGCGACCGTGTTCTACCATAGAAACCAAGATGGCGGCCTCCAGTATACAAAATGGACGACGGAAACACGTATCACCCTAACAACACGCACTGCGCATTCGCACTCACACCACATATCACTATGGAGATGACGTCACAACATGGCCGCTCACGCGGGTTACCATGACAACACAACATGGCGCCACGTGACATGACGTCACTTCCGGGGTCCTGTCCGGGGTCCTGCCAATGTTCCTTCAAAGGTACCTGACATACTACTAACATTATTTGATGCATAAATTGTATTAGATTCACTTGAAAGCAAATCCTTTAGTGACAGGACAGATGTTAGGGCCGACTCTTGTGTCCCTCGGCCCCCGCAAAAATCTACTTTCTGAAGAATTGATAAGTACTCGCCTGAAAGACTTCAAAACTTCATTAACCCATTACCCAACGCAGACGATATCAAAATTTATTATTTTAAATATCATTTTTTCAATTTCTTCAAACCATTTCAACAAAACCATATCATGTGACCCCTCGTTGGAACGAGCTCGACGAGCTCGTTCCAACGAGGGATCACATGATATGGTTTTGTTGAAATTTGTTGAAAAATAATATTTTTTCAACTGCTGAATTTGCATATTACGCGGGCGGATGCGGCCGATTCGTTGGGTAAAGGGTTAAATAGCCACTACAAATATTGAATACATCATAAATGGGATGAACTCAGATAGTGGGGCAAATTCGACAGACGTGCTTGTGAAATCATAACGTCTTGAGGCGTACCTGCAAAATTCGTCACAGGTCTGAGGTTGTTGTGGAATCATTGATTTCTGTACAGCGGAAATGATGGCACGATCATTGCGTACATATTGAAAAGTGTCCCAGATGACGTCAAATGTTGGTATAAATAGTTAAAGATACAGTATGACTTTTCACGAGTGGGCAATATTTCCACAGACCAATCATATTAGATTCCAAACACAAATTGTAGGAATAATTATCAAAAATTTAATTAAGGAAGCACCGGGTGCAACTCGGTGGATCATTAATAAAAATTTTGCTGATGATGATTTTTATTACCTGATAAACGCATGCGTGGACATCACTGCCCACGCGTGGATTATGACCAGTGCACGTTTAAAAACTTAACTGTGATCTCTACGAAATATTAACATATTTGTGGTGTGCTCAATTTTTACGCCAGTGCAAAATGAATATTTACAACATATTTTAGTAATTATCAGCAACAAACAAGTGGCGATATTGGAAATGTGATACCATTTTCTAGTTTTGATTGTGTCATTTTCAGCCGCCCAGTAGCCTGAAAAGCAGAACGTTTCAATAGCGCAGACTTCACGTCATTGAACGTAACCGATTTTTTTTGCCGACGACCCAGTTTCATAGAGATCAGTGGTGCAAAAAGCATGTATGCAGAAATACTGGCTACTAATCATGAAACAAATCATCTTTCCCCTGTCGAACCTAGATAATTCATCCCATTGTGCGCATTTCCCCCATTTTACTGTATTGCAAACAAGTGCGAATTAGCGAAGGAGTGCTAAAAAGCATAAATGGCACAATTAAGGTTGCAACTGATGGATCTCAGGGTGTAACCCAGATTTACATTGAGGAAAAATTGCCTTTGTGTCTTAATTGTTTCAAAATTATGATCTTGTGTAAACTGCACGCTGTGGATTATTGTGTAAGAATTCCCGCTAGTCGTGGTGAAGATCGAACACTGAGTACAATATTAACGAACAAAAATGCCAAACAAGTATAGGATGGCTCTAAAGAGAATTTCTCGTCGAGGTTAAATCAGAGAGAGAGTTGTGGGTATGTATTAATTTTGTATTACTATTATAGTAAACCCACAAATCTCGTTTACGAAGTTACCTTTTTCTGGAGATTAGTTTATCTATATCTACCCGGTATATGTTTTGTTTGCTGTGCAGATAAGAAAGCGCGAAATAAATCGGTGTTTTATTCCCACACTGTGGAAATAATTTGTCTTACCTTCAACAATGAAAAGTTTATACCTATAGTAATTTAACGACACCAACATCATTGCACATTCACATTGGGCGTTACGGCGCACTATATCCATGAGAACAAAACGGTGCAAGTTTAATGCATCCGTCTTAGGTGTTGTTTTCTTGTAAATTTGCTATATTAACCCACTTAATGTGTAGATAAAACCTTCGTTGATTAAAACAATAATTATAAAGTGTGTGAAAAAACTGTTTTATCTCATATGCAGAATTAATTATTTGATCCACTCGCCAAAGCTCGTGATTTAACCCTTTGGATACGAAAGGCCGCTTTTTGGTCCAGGAACATGATACGCCATGATTTCATTAAGCAGACTGGCTGCTCCGTCAATATCTACCGTTGATAAATAAATATTTTCAAAGTGCAGCTCCGAGGTTGACCGTTGAAAATATTTATTGATCTACACCCAAATAATGAATATGAACTCTTCCAATTGTTGCCATTGAGCTGACGTGGAAGATACCACTTGTGGTCAAAGGTTAAATTATTAATACCACTCGTTGGATAAAAACAGTACGTACTTACATGTACACTGTATGTTTGTTCTGTACCAGTTAAGGTTCCGCTCCACACTTTTTCAAGCATTTCCAAAAATGACATACTGTACACTCTCTTCAGATGTCAATATTCTTTAACTTAGTAATCTAACCCATAACATGTATTATGTTCCCCATAGCGGCTAAAAACATATAACACTATCTGACTAAGTAGAAGTAAACAATCTGAATGTGTGTGTAATAATTTATTGTCAATTACAAGGCTTCAAACTATAAAAATTGCATGACAAAATGGCGATACCAGTCATTTTCAGCCGCCCAGTAGCCTGAAAAGCAGAACGTTTCCACTACCTCCTCTTACCTAACCCTGAAGCATATAAACCTCTGTTTCTAAAATGTGAAAAATGACATACCCCTGGAATTTAATTAAGCACCCTCTGGAATGTGTCGTGACAGTGAAGTTGCTGTTACTGATTATTATGTTTTAATGATTGCTATGTCTTGCAGTACATTTTATCTCGTGACACATGATGCCTCTGGTTGATAGCGTACCCAAAACACATCCCCTCGTCCACGTGAAGCATGCTACCCACGAATGTCGCAAAATTAAACACTATCACCACAAGCAATATCTGGGTATAAAACAAGAAAATGTGTCACTTCTTTTATCAGTAAATGTTGGCATGGCAAGGAAGAGACTGTCAGAGGCACTAAGATGGCAAATCGTTGGCATGCATTCAGCAGACATGTCATTCAAGGCAATTGGAAGGCAACTTAGCTATAGTCATTCTGTCATCAGCAGGCTTGTCCGAAAACAATCAGCAAACCAACGATGTTAAGGACCGATCAAGGCCTGGACAACCCCGAAAGACATTTCTTCTGGAAGATCGGAGTCTAGCAGACCTCGTTAGGCGTGAACCCTTTGCTTCAAGTGGGGTTTTGAAACGCCTTTGGCACCCCAAAAGGCGTTTGTGCAACAGAATTGTCCGATCCCATCTCATAGCACTGAGTATGAGGTCCAGAAGGGTCATCAAGCGTCCAGCACTACCCGATCCGCATCAAAGACAACGTTTGGAGTGGTGTATGAAACGACAACATTGGAATCTCAGAAAATGGAGGAGAGTCCATTGGTCAGACGAGAGTAGATTCCTGCTTCTCGTCACAGATGGCCGCGTGAGAGTATGGAGGCATAGACATACTGCTTACGTGCCCAGAAAAATCAGACCTACTGTTCATTATGGTGGAGGATCAGTAATGATTTGGGGATGCCTCTCTCATGATTGTAAACTTGATATGGTGACTGTATGTGGAATCTCACTGGTCATCAGTACATCCGGGGCATTCTCAATCTGGTTGTCGTGCCTCGTTTTGACAACCACCCGTTAGCTACTGGCCCTGTATTCATGGACGACAATGCAATGCCACATCGTTCCCATGCTGTGAGAGCATTCCTCCAGAAAAACGCTATTACAACACTACCTTGACCTGCAATGAGCCCCAATTTGAATCCCTTAGAGCACATCTGGGACTTTATTGAATGTCGTTGGGAAGCAAGGGGTCCACGTTACAGAATTCGGCCTATTTGGACGCTACATTGCATGAGAAGTGGCAGCAGTTGCCTCTGGACTGTATCAGAAGGCACACTGGTAGCATTTGGAGGAGGGCTGAGGTTGTCATCCGGACACGTGATAGATACAAGCGAATGATTGCACGCAAGAGCGAATCGACATCTAAGACTCCACTGAGGATGAAAATGTCCTGAATAGAAAATTTAATGGGAGAGTGGGCAAACTCCATTTAGCTACGCCCCTGTCCTGGACACTGTGTACTCGATTGGTAAGGTCCTATATCAAATTAGTTGCGGCGATATTGTAAGATCTATTTTGAATGTTTTTTATGATATCCTCATATGGCTGTATCTTCAAATTATTACGGATCGTCGTGATAATTTTTTATGTTATTCTAAATTCTTAATCGCGTCAACTTATCGTTGAGTGCCTTTTTATTCTTCACGTAAAAATGCGTGTTGCCTGTTTTGAGAGAGTTAAAACGCAAGCACTTACGTTGGTCCGTAAAATAACTGTTCGGATGCAGTTTTGCAACCCTTTGAACTCTAAAGACCACTTTTCCAGGCCAGTAATTTGAACAAGTAGGCTGAGTGCTCAGTAAATGTGTGAGGTAACCAATCAATATTTTCAACGTGCAGCTGCACAATGAAAATATTGAAGGTCTACCCAAGGTAATGAATATGGACTCTTCCAACTGTTGCCAGTGGCTCGATAAACACAAAACCTGGGTTCAAGGGGTTAAGAAGCAAGTGAATTGATTTGAAGGTCTCATCGAAAACATTTGATTTGTCTGTTGGACATTTTCTGTTTTAAGATTTTAAGAGGTTTGACTGAATTACAAAACCGTTAAAGCTCAGAATCAGAGAGAGAGAGAGAGAGAGAGAGAGAGAGAGAGAGAGAAAACAAACCCCAGAAACGTCATTATGTGAAATGCAATAAACTTTTTTCCCAACTCTCATCGGCATAAACCTTTTTGCAATGCAGACCAGTATTTGGGGGAGGGGGGGGGGGCGGTGGCTCAGAAGTTAAATCATCTAGGATAAAGGTCGACAGTTCGATCCTGACCAGCAATAACAGCGCGGTGTCCCTGAGAGAGACACTTGATCTCGATAGCCTACGTGAGAGCACGATGGCGCTGTGTACTAAGGTGCACTGCACATCGATGGCGCACATCCCACCAACTGCCGCTAACTTTGCTTGTGTAGGATTAGTAACGGTTGGAGAGTCTGCAGCTGCTTGTTGGTTCTCTCCGGGAACGTCGGCTTCCTCAACAAGTAAAATTATCGGGTGTGACCCTAGCTTGTTGAAAGTGTCGTTAACCCTTTACCTAACATGAGAAGGAGACGACACTTGCAAAACAAATTCTTGAATAACTAATTTTTTTCATTTTTTGTCTCAAAAACATAGGTTATGACCCCTCGTTGGAACGAGCTCGAGGAGCTCGTTCCAACGAGGGGTCATAACCTATGTTTTTGAGACAAAAAATGAAAAAAATAATGAAAATTAATTGGCGATTTTTGAGAATAGCGCTGGCCGGTTTTGGCCGTTACGTTGGGTAAAGGGTTAAACTCAAACGAAACAGACACAAGGTGACCGTACCTTTTTGAAATTGTCGTTATTCCCCCCTCTCCCCAAAAACAAAACAAATGAAGAAAGAAACCATGGGCATGCAGTACTGTTTTTTTTCCAAAAGAGGACAAGGAAATTCGCCATGTTCGCGACTTGATCACGTTCTGCTTCAAATACGCCGTCCGTTTTCCTGTCCACGACGATGCCGAAAAGGAAACACGAAGACATGGCATCAAATGCAGTTTTCGTTTGATTGTTTTTCTTGATTCGCAATATTTTATTTAGGAAATCTTGATTCATAGGTGTAAATATGTTGCGATCAGATCCGAGAAAATACTGCCCTAATAATCGATCCCAGAATTGATATGCAGAAGATTCTGAATTTTTATGATAGTCTGGGTTATTAGTTCTACCGAGTTCTACCTAGAACTGATCGTATTCCAGAATGGGATAACAAATTAGTCCAGGTTTGTGATTTCACCCCATCAGGGTCCCAATGATGATAGACCATGTTTAGCCTTAGAAAGCTTGTAATTTGCATGCACCTCGAGCTTGGGCAATTTTGTAGATTTTTTTCTCAAGAGAAGGGTGTGGGGGGGGGGGGCGCTGTCAATCGCGTAATATCATGGCGTTTTATAAGAAAGGCATATGAATAAAAAAGTATCGACTTGAGGACGGTAAAAAGAAAAAAACAACTTCTTACATTCATAAATCAGTTGGGTTAAACATAAATTCAAATCAACTCAGTTGAGTGAATATGAACCCAGTTGGGTTCATGTTGACTCAATCCAGCTGATTTGGATTTATTTTTAACCCAACTGATTTTAGAGTGTACCAATATCATCTGTTAACTCTTGAGTGAGGACGAAAAGCATGAAGTGCACACTCTTCGCCCACTGGAACTCCTGTATAATGTAAAACCAATCAGATGGCCGTAAGAAATTACGTCACTTGCAATACACTGAGAATAGTCAATGCATCGGATGTTAATGGTTGTCTTGTTTCCGCGTTGTTTCCCACCGAGTCCCAACTTGTCACATTCTATGGTGGTATGGTGTTACCCTAGTCTTGCCCGCTATTTCGGTAGAGTCGAGCCATTAAGAAAAAACGTTCTATTTAACACTTGACTGAAGTCGTATAATCCTAGCAGCATGTGACGGAAAATCTCATTGGTGAGGGGGGAGGGGGCTCGCCCCCACGCGTTTCCTGAAAAATGTCAATCTTATGTTCATTCATATTTAAAATCCCTAAAACCACTTCATGTAATCTCGGTCTGATATTTTCTGCGTCATTTTACTATAGTTAATTATGGGTACTTAACCTTTCTCCGGGTGCTTTAATTGGCATGCCAAGATTTTTTCCCCAGGTGAAGACTATGGAACTTCGACTATGGGAGATACAAACTCTCAACCCAGCGCAAGGTGAAACGAAGTGGGGAAAAATATCCCCCCCCCCCCCCAAAAAAAAAAAAAAACAAAAAAAACAACGTAATTTATCCTGCCTACGCCTCTGAACGCCTTGACATTACACTTTGGATTCACTACAAAAGAAACTGAGGATATTTTGAAATAATACAGTAAATGAACTCGATTAGCCTACACACAAGAAAAAGATAATTAAAAAAAAACGACTTACAAATTACAGAGCAGCAGTACAACTGCAGGACAGATAATTCCTCAGCTATCTCAGCAATCACAAACAAGTTAGAAAGTATAAAATACACATACACAAACACACGAAAACGAACGAGAGATTTGCCTTAAAACCAAATCTTATTGCATTGATTATCCACTGTTCAGGTTCACACTCGTTCATCATTTCACAGTCTTCATGCTGATTTATTTTTAAATGAAAGACGTCAAATATTGACTGGTGTGCAATAACCAATACTTATTTCAGAGCACAAAGAAGAAACTAATTTTACAAACGGGTTGTATAGGGGTGTAACTCACGGAAGCCCATTGGGGCCAACATGTGTAGTGGGAGCTTTGCGAATATTCGCATTCACATTGCGATTATTCACATTGCGAATATTCGCATTCAACTTTGCGAATATTCGCATTCAGCATTGAATAATAAGTGTCGTTAAACCCCAGTAAATAAATAAATAATGTTTTAGAAACCTTTGATAAAAATAATACATTTTGTTACCGTGTGCGATGGGTAAAGGATCAATGCTCAGCAAACATAAGTTTGATTTGTTTGTATTTATTTCTTTGTGTTTCAACACAGCTTTTAACAACAAGGGTCATATCTATCATGCCTGGACGTTTAACGAAGGAGGAAAACGATATACACAGCGAATACCACCAAGGAGCGACAGGCATCTGCCTGGGAGCTGCAAGTACCTCTGCGAACGTTTCAGCTTAATAAACTACTAAAATGATGGACGTGACGGCCGTTACTTATACTCAGTTCCTAATTCGACATTCGTTATCAACTGATTTATCGGTTGGTTGGGAGCGTGGTGGCTCAGTTGGTAGAGGTGCAGGCTGCAAGCCGAGAGGTCCTCGGTTCGAATCCCACCTGCGGCAACCGCGTTGTGTCCTTGGGCAAGACACTTCATCTCCATTGCCCGCGTGGGGGCACGATGACGCCGAGTACTAAGGCGTACTGCACGTCCACGGTACGCATGTCTTCATCCAATCTAACCCTGCCTGTGATGCAGTGCGGAGTTACGATGTTGGGGAGCTGGCAGCTGCTCGTCGTTGCTCGGTGGTTCTCTCCGGGTTCTCCGGCTTCCTTCACCCGTAAAACTGTCACGGTCATGATTAGCCATTATGCATAAATATGTGACCTTAAACATCAATAAATAAATAATATCGGTTGGTAACGAATGTCAAATAAGGAACTGGGAACAAGTAACAGATGACCCCCCCCCCCTCCTCTACACACACACACACAAGAAAAGAACTTTGATTTCAATCCACCTCGGGTGAAAGCATATGTGTATAAACGTACCACACACTGCAGCACACCGCACCATTGCGCACCAAAAACGAGCAGGTGGGAGGCTGAACATGTTGTTCTTGAATTCAACGTACGGATTGCGGCTCGATTAGACACGCAGCCCCTCTACTATACGTCCGACATAATAACACTGAAACATGTGAAGGTTATTGAAGTTTCAAAAGCCATTTTTAGATGACAAACTTGTGTTGTTATCGGAGTAGAATAAATTGTCCGGCATAGCGGTGCTCAACTCAACAGACGTTTTGCGTGATGTAAAGGGTTTGGTTATTTTATTTTCTTGAGTTTCCGTAGCAGTCTATGGCTGCAAATGGTTCCATGATTATAATTGCAGGAGGGGGAAATGTCCCATAACATGCGAGGGTTTGAATAATAATTGTATCATTTAAAATGGTTTCACCCCCTAAAATCCCCCTGAAAACTTCTGTGTATGGGAATCAACTCATACCAAGATGTTTCTATGATTATTTTTATGTTGAGCAGACAACGAGGTGCCATTTTGTCAATTCTCTGTTTAATGTCTGGTATCGAATTAATCAATGAATGTGTACAAGTATTGACGAAAAGAATACATTACATTCTTTTTGGATGCAAGCCAGGCTTTGTACCTTCTTGTGTCAAGGACCGGCAGTCTGCACGGAACAATACTGAGATGAATGTTGCAAACCATCTCGACCCCATTTTTTATAATATCGAGTATTGTTAACTCTTATATAGACGCAGACGCTGACAAAATTCATTTTAAACATTATTTTTTTTCAAATTTTTAAAATTCGTTCCAATGAGGGAGTCACAAGATATGGTTTTGCTGAATCTTTTTAAAAAATAATATTTTTTCAAAAGCTGTTTATATATTATGTGGGCGGATGCTTCCGATTCGTTAGGTAAAGGGTTAACATCATCCGACCACCCAAAGGATTTTTTTTTTTTTGGGGGGGGGGGGGGGGATTCAGATAGAACTGCGACAAGGCCCTGCTTCTTGGTTCCGTTTACTCTCTGATTGAAGAAATGAAGTTTCTATTTATTTACTTACCAACTGGAATTTTAACAACACTTTCAACAGCCAGGACATAATTTCCCGGAAAGCTTTGCGAGTGGAGGAAACCGGAGTACTCGGGTAGAACCGCCGAGCAGAGGCAAGTAACCGCCGAACACTCCACTTTATTGATCCCGCACTAACACTGTTAGGATCGGATGACGGCAAGTGTAACCCCCACGTGCAGTGCGCCTCTACTCACTATTCAACATGTTCACACTTGTGCTGTTGGAATTAAGTGCCGAGCCCAAATATATAGATATTAAGTAAAAGCCAGGAATATCTGGAGGATGCAAATCATGATTATTTTGTCGACAACAAAGCCTCAGGTAATCTCATCCTGGAACATAACAACGATTTCGGTGACGCACTAATATTTGATGTTACCTTGCATCCCACATAAAAACCACTGTGTGGGAACGATTTTCTATTAAACCGGAAGCTACAGATTATCGAGGCGTGAAAACGTTTTTTTTTATCGAATCGTTACCAACACAGTGGCAGATTGAAGCCTCTTAATTACACAAAGAGAAGATTTCAAGACTTAACTGCCAGTAATATGTTTTATTACTGTAATATTCATCAAGTTTTGTGGTGAATGTAGTATTTCTGGCGTTTAGAAGTGAGAAAAACGCCACGAAATCCCCACAAAGTTGGTTATTCAGGATGCAAATCACACTGAAAACTGTTGTTTTAATGTAATACTCATCCCAGTAAGGTAATATTTGTACGAAATATCGGAAGATAAATTATTTTTCCTTATGGAGACATGGCCGTTTGACGTGTGTTACCTGTTTGTAGAAAACAAGCTATGTTTTCATCGATGGTTCAGTTGACTCATCTGGCCGATTAGCTCAAAATCACATGTCCGATTAGTTCACGACCGGACGGATTACGAGAGAAAATCGTCGATACCTATGTTGATCATAAATTGGGTGAAAGTACTAGTTCTTACCTAATGGTAGGTTCGTTTTGTTATATTTCAGGTATAATGGACAATTCATTTCAGATTGCCCCAGTTGATGAATCAATGGAGGAAATAATTACGTTGTATAGATGCAATCAGTGCAATTTTTTAACAAAGTGTCCATTCAAATTTAAGTTAATTGATAACTCTGTTTGGCTCAGCTGTAAGTCTGTATATGTGAGCTCAGGACTTAACTTATTTTGTGATATATTATATGTACTGGTGGGCAAAAAGCTCACAGTTGCTGTATCTACAATTGGCACATACTTATGACATCAGTCTTTTGTTTCAAACAAGTGATATATCCCGAAGAGTTGATAAGAGCACATGCTGTATTTAACGGATTCGTTGAATATCACATCAAGCCGAAAAAACCCGCGAAGTCACGAATGTTTTTACAAACTCAAAAACTTCGAATGTTTAATGCGCAGAACGACAATATTGGTGTCTCGATTGAAAAGAATCCAGTTCATTTTAGCTAGAAGTGACAATGAGACTTTCGTGTTGTGGTCGTGCCTTTTGTTTGTCTAAGAAAACAACCGTATGTGACAAGTCGGTTACACCATATCATATCGTGATATTGAACATACAAATGCTCGGGAGTACTCACTTGAGCAAAGCGCTCGTGAGCACCCTCGCAATTGTATATTCAATATCACTCGCTTTCTATGGTGTAACGTATACTAAATATCAATATTTACACCAATATCAACAGTATTAGTTTCGTATAGATACGATAATACCACAGTGTGTTTTGAGATGGCTTGTATCTCAACGAGTTCGAAGTGGTATATTCTCTCGACAGAGCCTCGCGAATATAACACTTTGAACTCGTTGAGATACAAGCCATCTCGAAACGCACTGTGGTATTGTTGTAATTATCTTATACTGACATTGAAAGATGATTTTAATGTTTTTTTCCGGGTCATTTATGGAATGAAATGGCCGAATTTCGAGCTAATGGTCATTTATGAGATGAAATGGCGGAATTTCGAGCTAGTAGTTTTCAATTTGCCCTTGCGTATGGATACAGAATACACGTGAAAAACCAACTGGCTTCAAGAAGGGGGTAAGATTTGGAGTAAAATATGGCAATTTTATTTGAGATGAAAATACATTCAAGGATTCAAATAACTTAAACCAACCAACTTTAATCCACACGTGTTATACCATACTGTTTATATCACGTAACCTAATTTCGAAGCGAGTCGAGCGTTGCTAATAATAATAATAATAATAATAATAACACTTTGGCCAGCCGCTGATTTGTCGCGGTTCTCGGACGAGAAGGCCATGGTTACCCTTGTACTCCCAAGTGCCTCCCTATTCCCACGCTTCTCCTCTCCCCCCAACACTCTGAGACGAACTGCTTGGTGATATCCCTTGTCCCATTCTTCCCAATCTCTCCGATTAGCATATTAACCCTCTCCTTTGAGTCTCCCCCTACCCACATATCCTTCATTCTCCCATCCCACTTCCCCATTATACTCCCAGTGAATCTCATTCTTTTAGGCTGATGCTTTGGGCATTCTAGAAGAAAGTGTTCCAGGGTCTCCACCCTGTCCAAGTTACACATCTGGCACTCCCTTTCACCGTCTTTCCCAATTTTCCCCCTCAGCTCCAGGGATCTCGACCTCAGCTTGAACAACAGTGACCCCCCAAAAGTGCCATCAAGGTACTCTTCAAAACCTGGCTTATCTTTATCACGCAGGCCACCCAAAGACCTCTTTGATTTGACCCCCTCTCGCCAATTACGGTTACAATCCTCCATGACCCTTTCTCGGACGATTTTTTCACCCTGGTTTGCCCCAACGTCCAGGTCCGAGATCTTCAATGAGTAGTTCTCTACTAGCTCCCTCTCTTGGACCATCCACCCCGTTTTGATATTTGAGTTGAAAATTCTCAGGAACATTGCTTTACACCATCGGCTGTCGGGGAGATTTACCAAATATTTAAGATAACCGAGCTTCAACAGGTCTATCCTGTCCTTGATCCTCATCCTCCCAAGCTCACCCCCGATTGCTTCTAGCGCTGCGGCATTACTCGACCCCGTTATCCATCGGCCTGCATCGTTCTGCAGGATTTCCAAGCTCTTTACGGCCGTCTGGTTTAGGGGTACCACTTCCGTACCGTATGTTATACTTGGCAGCCCCACCATTTCCCAAATGGGTTTCCCCACGAAAACCTTATTGAAACTGTTTCTCCATGTAAGTTTCATTTGGTTAAGGATTCGCCCCCCCCCCCCCCTTCAGAATCAATTTATTTGTGTGGTTCCGGTAGATGCCTCTTCATGTAATGTTTATATTTACCCCAAATACTCGTAATCACCTGTCTCTCCCACACTGAGAAGTTTGCTGCTCCCTTCCGAATGCTGAACTCACCCACTCTCCACCTTCGAGTGGTGTCCACTTTGCGGCCCACAAGTATAATTTTGCTCTTGCTTTCATTATATTCGAGTCTCCATTTGCTCCCATATTTCCCAACAATTTCCAGCATTTTCGTTAGCCTCTCTTCGCTTTCTGACACTAGAACCATATCGTCTGCAAAAAATAGCCCTGGGATCTTCAAGTCCCCAACTGCTACCCCCTCCTCGCTACGCAGGAGTTCACCTCCTAAACCTTTGATGTACAATGCAAACAGGATCGGCGAAAGCATACACCCCTGTTTTAGGCCTATCTCCATAGGCACACGTTTCGTTGTAATGTTTCCCAGGCTAAGTTCACTCTTTACATCTTTATATAATGCTTTCATAATTCCAACAAACTCGCCTCCTAAGCCCATAGCCTCCAGCTTGCGCCACATACCTTCCCTCCATACTCTATCGTATGCCTTTTTGATATCCAAAAAGGCCATAAACATCTTTCTTTAAGTGAAGCATATAGTGAGTCATGTGCATATAGTGAACTCACTAAATCTATATTACACACGCGTGTAATAAAGACAAAGTTTATTACACACCCTTTATCGCAAACAGGTATAAGATAAATAATCATAACTAACCGGACATTATTTTATGAATTTGCAGAAACTAATGATTACACTCTACAGCAGCTAATCGGACAGATATCAAAAACGTAGTGCCCTTTTGAATGAATGAATTATATGTTTAAAACAGACATTGAGGAAGAAACGATGCATGTACCGGGTCGCAGGCATGTTTTTCTTGTTTAAAACAGGAAAAATATTTTGCTTTTAAAATCATTTCGCATCAACCTCTAATTTATTCACGACAACAGACGTTTTCATATTCTAAATCTATGATGATTAAATTCAAAAGTTCACTTATTTTTAAAAAAATGGTTTAACATTTGACCAAATAATAGAAGCCGAAGGATAATCCATTGTATTATCTTACCAGAAATCGTTGAAGGCTTGTAAAACAGAATCTTCAGTTCTTTTACGGAGTTATTCTTCGAAGTGTGTTCTGATATTTTGGCAAAAATCTAAACAGATAATCTGTAGCTTCCGGTTAAGTAGAAAATCGTTCCCACACAGTGAAAACTGTTTCGCTTATAATAGAATACTCGCCCAAACTCTTTCCATTCAGCATCTCTTAATTGTCAAACTGGTATAATGTATTTGGCGATCCTCAGCTAATTCGTACTTTCACTTGCTATCACATTTTAATTTTTCGATGTATAACCACTCTTTGTGATTTCCCCCAACAATGGAAACATTGTTGATTTTCCAGTGACAAGCTACCTGGTATTTAACTCATGCCATATACGTTAGGACAAATAAAAATATAGTTTTGATTCTCAGGCAATCCCTCGCTGAAATTGCTCCCTCCCCCTCTCATTTGGGCGTTCTTATTGCCTTGCAGTGTCTTCCAATATTACTTCAATATCGGGAGACTGGAAACATTTTAGGTTTCTTTTTGTAACTTATATCAGAAGCGCATAGCTGACGATAGACCACAGCTTGTGGCCTTGCAGCTGTTTAGTTTAAACATTATTTTAATTCCATAGTTATACATTATTTAATGAAATTGAAAACAATAATATAACTAGAGAAAAGGGATTCAGCACCAAGTATAAAGCTTATGTAAGCTATTTCCATATAACGCATCAAACACGCGTGAATATATATACCTGGAACTTACTTAACCCTTTACCCAACTCAGACGATATCAATATTTATTATTTTAAATATCATTTTTTAAATGTTTTCAAAACATTTCTACAAAATCATATCATATTACCCCTCTTTGGAACGAGCTCGACAAGCTCGTTCCAAAGAGGGGTCACATGATATGGTTTTGTTGAAACTTTTCGAAAAATAATATTTTTTCAGCTGCTGTATTTGCATATTACGCGGCCGGATGTGGGCTAATCTTTGGGTAAAGGGTTAAGCACCCGCTGAAATGTTTCGTGACAGTGAAGTTGCTGTTACTGATTACTATGTTTTAATCATTGCCCTCTCTTGCAGTACATTTCATCTTGTGAAACATGATGTTTCTGGTTCATAGCGTACTCCAAACACACCCCCTCGTCCACGTGAAGCATGCTTCCCACGAATGTCACAAAAACACTATCATCCACATGCAATATCCGGGTATGAAACAAGAAATTCTGTGACTTCTTTTTATCAATAAATGTTGACATGGCAAGGAGGAGACTGTCAGATTCACTAAGATGGCAAATTGTTGGCATGCACGCAACAGGTATGTCATTCAAAGGTATTGGAAGGCAATTGGGCTATAGTCATTCCGTCATCAGCAGACTTGTCCGAAAACATCAACAAACCAACGATGTTAAGGACCTTCCGAGGCTTTGACAACCCCAAAAGTCCTCTGCACGGAAAGATCGGCGTCTGGCACGCCTGGCTAGGCGTGAACACTTTGCTTCAAGCGGGGTTTTGAAACGCCTCCCCCCCACCCCCAACAGGCGTTTGTGCAACAGAACTGTCCGAAACCGTGTCAAAGCACTGGGTGTGAGGTCCAGAAGGTTCATCAAGGGTCCAGCTTTGTCCGATCAACATCAAAGACGACGTTGGGGTGGTGCAAGGCACGACAACATTGGAATCTCAGGGTGTGGAGGAGAGTCCATTGGTCAGACGAGATTTGGTTCCTGCTTCAATCCACAGATGGTCGCATGAGAGTGTGGAGGCATACAATACTGTTTACGTGCCCAGAAACATCAGACCTACTGTTCCTTATGGTGGAGGGCCAGTAGTCATCTGGGGATGCCTCCGCCATGATTGTAGACTTGATATGGTGGCTGTACATGGGAACCTCAATACATCCGGGACATTCTCACTCCGGTTGTCGTGCCTCATTTTGACAACCACCCGTTGGCTACTCGCCCTGTATTCAAAGACGACAATGCAAGGCCGCATCTTTCTCATGCTGTGGGAGCATTTCTTCAAAGCAACGCTAATACAATATTACCTTGGTCTGCAATGAGCCCCAAACTGAATCCCTTAGAACACACCAGGGACTTTCTTGGACGTCATGAGCAGACAAGGGAGGTATCAGCCGGTACATGATTTGGTCGATTCGGAAGCTGCATTGCATGAGGAGTGGCAGCAGTTGCCCCTGGACCGTATCAGAAGGTTCCCTGGTAGCATGAGGTGGAGGGTTCAGGCTGTCACCCGGGTGCGTGGTGGATATATTTTCTACTGACGTCAGGCACTGCTATTGTGTTCAGGAGATCACAAGTTATATTTTTTGTCAGTAATCATCGGCATTGTTTCATCATGGCCCGTTCCAGTATCATACTTGTCGAGAGAACATTTTTCCATCAAAAACATTAGTGACAGATATGTGTAATTAGCGCCATTAAAATACTGCATATTTTCATCATTGTGTTGTCTTTCATTTGTCAATACACTATTCTCTCCGCAAACAATCACTTTTGGCCATCTGAAAGATAGCATGAAAGTAATGACAGTTTCTATTAACACCACTGCGAAAAAAAACAGAGGGTGCTAAATTAAGTTTCGAGTGTATATTTATGGACAGTAAGGCGAATAATGTTCCAATATAGCCATAGGTTTAAACTAGATAATAGGGAAAAGTTCTGATACATTAGAGTGCAAAGAAATGGAAAGAAAAAAAAATAAACAAGTAGAATACCGGACAGGAGGTCCACCATGATTGGAAGGGCATGCGCATCCCAGCCATCTGTTCTTTTAGTTCTCGTTCTGTCATGCACATATGCAATCTTTCATGCGCACGGGTCGATGTGCATAAACATACACACCCACAGGCGCGCACGAGCGATGATACTCACGTGCACTGCTTCCCTTTGTTGGTGTTCTCACGGGGCTACTTTTGTGTTAGCTTTTTGACGCTTCTAAATATAGAAGAGTCTAAAAACGCTTTGTCACCGCGACAAATTCATGTATACTTTTAAATATTACCCATATGACCTCGGGGGTATATTTGCAGTTGTTTCTAGGCAAGTCTTACTTGTATAGCTAGAAACAGCTGTAAAGGCACTTAGGATGCAACATTCAAGTCCCCCTAAATACAGCATGTTTGGGGGCCTGTTTTATTGCAGTAACAAATGATCACGTAGGAATTAGGCCCGCGAGGGTTAAAATTCATTGAGTTAATTTGTATAATACTGCTTTCTATGTATTAAATACTTTGTGAAAAGAAAAAAAAAGAAAAAGAAAAAACACTCCCTTTCTCCTTCCTTCCCTCCCTCCCCTCCCTCCTCCTCCATGCTGATTTGAAGAAATGCATGAGAATCAATTAATTTGTTGTATGCGGACATAGTTGCAGCCTATTGCAAAGAACTCTGAGGATGGATTACCGCTAAACACTTTTCTATTGAGTGCTTGTCTGTGAAATGGAATGAGAGGTTCAAGCAATGTTCCAACCAATGGACCTACCGATTGAACCTTGAGATACTAAACACCACGAGGGTGGTATATGGGGGTCTGAAATCAACGACCCGAGCAAGCCAGAAAATAAGCAGACTGTCATCTGTAAAATGAGGTACCCAGAGGGTGAATTTAGTGATGCTACCCTGCACAGCAGGGTAGCATCACTAAATTTACCCTCTGTGAACCTCAATCTGAATCAGAGTCTCAACACTAAACAGAAAGAGATACCCAGAGGATAAATGGGCCCACTGTATGGGATAGCATCATCAAATTCACCCTCGGGGGACCTCATTCTGCAAACGTCAGACTGTTTATTTTCAGGCCTGGACCCGAGTTGGAGTTTATCCTGCATATCGCGAGTGCCGGGTTCGTGCGCAGAATACAGAAAAAATCTCCAACAGGGCCCATTGATTTCTGTACCCTATACTCTACCCGTGTTGTGTTCTGTATTTGTACCTCAATTAAACTTCAGTTTAGTGGAAGGAGCTTATATTTCTAACGAAAACTATTACCTTCGGAGGTCTGATGACTTTATTTCTTGACATGACACTGTTTTGTGTTCTCATGCGTTATCCAGCATCTTCGCCTGGCGTATCTGGCACATTACCTAATGTTGTTTTTGCATCGCGTAACGTTCAATACGCACAACAATCGTGGTAGAAATTAAAACTTTGAACGTGTCTCTTATGTTTTTCACAGACCATGATTGGGTGAAAACTCCACTCCACGGATGTTTTGATGGTAATTCATTTTCCATGTTCTGCATACTACATTCACAAGTCTTGTTGATGTGTTCAGTAGAACTATCCATCACAGTCTGCTCGCCAGTAATTACTTTATTGAGAGCAACGCCAGTTTCCTGCATATCTCATCATTAATTATTTTTCACATTTTGCATACCCGTTTTTCCTATAAGTATCCCATGTTAACGAGAGCACGATTGTGCAACCCCAAATGTTCTAAATTTTATGCATAAATGTCGTTATTCAACAAAAATGTAACTACACGTTCCTCTGAAAATAGAACGGAACCCAATGTTAGATAGAATACAAAGCAACAAACGTTTCTTGCTTTTTAAAAGACTTCGTGTTACATGCATCTTTCTTTGGCATAGTGTTTAACCATTTGGAAACTGGTAGTACCTTCCATATCAGTTCAATGAGAGCAAATGGAGGAGTCCATATTCATTATTTAGGGGTAGACCAACTAATATTTTCAACGTGCAGCCTTGGGGCTGCACGTTGAGAATATTGATTGGTCTACCACACACATGCACTTAGCATCCAGTCTATTTAATGAAATTATGACGTATCATGTTCCTGGACGTAAAACGGCCGATCGGGTTCAAATGGTTAATTAACTACTTAGCTGCTACAGGTCCATACAGAGTACGGAACCAAATGTTTACGGCCTGTGCTATAAGTCCGTACTCAGAACGGAGATACCACATGCAGGGAATGGATACCATAGCACATTGTTATTCTCAGTAGATCGCACGTTTTTCGAAATGCATGCGACAGACGATATGACAGTATCCATTTGTTCTCCACCATTTTTAGCGTCCATGTAAATTCCGAAATACCTGAGACAACAACGTTTTCATATATATATATATATATAGAGAGAGAGAGAGAGAAAATGAAAATAGTTCAAATGACAGAGAGTAACATAATAAATATATTTTGATCTGAAACGCTGCGTTTTTCAATGCTTCTTCAAGTCAAATCTCTCTGTGTTTATGCATTACACGGTTTGCTGTGTTGTTAAGAAAACAACTTAACCGTTATCATATCACCCAAGGTGATAATTAAACTTAATGCAATACTTGTATAACAAGTTTCTTGAATGATAGTAATATCCGCATATTATGGTAGACTTACATGACCACTTCCCTCTCTCCCTTTCTCTCTCTCTCTCTCTCTCTCTCTCTCTCTCTCTCTCTTCAATCCTAAAGGTCCACGGTTCGATCTCCGCCAGGGGTAACAGCGTTGTATCACCGGGCAACGCACTTCATCCCGATTGCCGCCGTGGGGGCACGGTGGCGCCGTGTACTAAGGCTTACTGCACGTCGATGGTGCCTCTGTCTTCAACCAATGCTAACCATGCTTGTGCGGAGTTAGTACGTTGGGTGTCTGACACTTGCTTGCCGTTGCTCGGTGTTTCTCTCCGGGTACTCCGGCTTCCACCACCACCGTTAATCTGTCCGACAGGGGGTAACCCTGGCTGTCGAATGTTTCGCCAAACCCCAGAAAATAAAAAAATAAGTAAATAATAATTAGATAAATAAATAATTAGATAATGAAAAAATACAAAGTTACAGAACATCAAAAGATCGTGAAAACGCCGTTCTCTTATTTTTAAATGGGTTTCAACTAAGAATAATAGTCAAACATTTAACCCTTTACTCAACGCAGACGATATCAAAATTTATTATTTTAAATATCATTTTTTCAAATTTTTCAAAAAAATTTCAATAAAACCATATCATGTCGTCGAGCTCGTTCCAACGAGGGGTCACATGATATAGTTTTGTCGAGCTCGTTCCAACGAGAGGTCACATGATATGGTTTTGTTGAAACTTTTTGAAGAATAATATTTTTTCAAGTGCTGAATTTGCATATTACGCGGCGGACGCGGCCGATTCGTTGGGTAACGGGTTAAACGGATGGGAGAAAAACACCAGCTTCTGAGTTTTATACTAATCTAAAGGAAAATGCCGGATGAAATGGTGCGAATATCGTTGATACAAATTCGCTTTCATTTCAAAATTTTAATTTTCATATAAAAATTCCCATACCTTCTTGTTAAATTTACTGAAATCTTTAGGAAATTAAAGGTAGCTCACTCTCTCGTCAATCTCTTCTAATGACGAAATTTGTCAGCCATGGGGGGTAAGATCGCGATTTTGTTGCGACACAGTTTCACCGGGTGGTCGAAATTGCATTAGTAATTTATTTCAAAATCGGGACTGAAAGACATGCAAACGAAAATAGAATCTTACAACCAATGCTATCGCATTTCCTTTTTTGAAAGCATTAATAGATTTAGATTAAAGCATTTTACAGTAAGAAGGCTGGAGCATCATCAAAGTGGTTTGGGCGAAAATGGCCAAAACATGAGGGTACGATAAGATGGCAGCGTTAAAAAAAATAAAATCAGTAATAATTAAAAAAAAATGAATAAGTGCAGAACAGTTGCCGTGGAGGGGTCATAATCCACGCGCGTGCAGTGATGTCCGCGCATCCGTTTACCAGATTATAAAAATCATCATCCTAAAAAATTTAATTAATGAAGCACCGGGTAGTATTCGGTGCTTCATTAATTAAATTTTTGATGATTATTGCTATAATTAGTGTTTGAAATCTAATATTATTGCGTCCGTGGAAATATTGTACACACGTGGAAAGAGACCAGTCCACGGCGGCCGTTCTGTAAGTAATGTTGCAAAAGCAGCTGTACACTCAGAGTATTTTCGTTTATAAAAAGTTACCTTATAATTTAGGTTGTTTTGAGATAGACTTCGCGATATCGTTGTCAAAACATTGTTTTCGCTGATATTTGTATAATAAGCCGGGATCGACTTGCATGAAACAAATTTGCCCAACATTATTTCAATACAATTAAAAATGCCTAACTTTAATTAAGTAGTGTTACCAGATCTCAATTATGTGAAATTTTGGTATAAATTCTCTTCAAACTTAAAGAAGAACGTTTCATTTATTACGTATATTCCCTCCACTAATTGTTTAAATTTGGAAATATTTTCTATTTTGATAAGAGACAAGCTTTTTAAATCTACTAACTTTGTGCCGAAAATAAGAAGATTGCTTATAAAAATAAGAAGAACTAGAGTGATTTCACGCAAAGAGCCCGGCTGTCCCAGCAATAGAAATGCTTAGACACAAAATAGTCTGTGCCATTTTTTGTTAGCCGTTTACTTAACGAATCTGCCATATCTGCACTCGTGATACATAAAAATTGCTATTCAAATTTTATTTTTTCATTTTTCTACCCAAAACATACCTCATGGCATATTAATGGAACAAGGTTGATGACTTTGTTCCAAAAGAACTAATAAGCATTGGTTAGGATTAAAAAAATTAAAAAATCCGATGCTTCAGGAAAATAATTTGTACTGTTGGCTTCAACTTGTGTTAGGTAAAAGGTTAAAGATACAGTACATAAAACATTATCTTTCTAAAATCTTCTATTATAATACTACTGAAAAATAGTTTTGGTAAAAGGTGACAAGAAAAATGTTCTGCTTCTTTCATCTTTCTGAAAGAAAGTATAAAATTATGTATTTTCTGCAAATGTCAACAAAATTTATAATTAGATCATCAGCTGCACAGCCCTGTTGATTAGAAAATTTAACCGCAGACAATATAAGTTGGAATTGTTAACTTACAATCTGGGGCAGAGGGGGCGGAGGGGGATATTCTAGGAGTCAATCTTTTCCGCAAGCAGTTACTCTAAATCCTTCAAAACGTATGTTGGAGCAAAGAAAACAAATGCCTAATTTGCACCTGAAGGGAGGGGTGGGGGTGGGGGGGGGGGGGGGGGGAGTGGTATAGGAGTCAATTTGTTTCCGCATGTATTCACTGTAAATCCGAAAAAAAAATTGTTAACTATTGTTCAAGTTATAGCATAAACAAGCATTTCGCGATAGTTTTTATTAAACAAAAGGCAATAACTTACCATTTTTTTTATCGGATATCACTGGTCATTGAACTTGATCTAGACATTGTTGCTACAGAGACATATACCAAAATTAATTGAAATCCGTTCACTGTTGTTCACGTTGTGCTGTAAACAAGATTTACAGGATGATTTTATAATAAAGGCCAATAACTCCCATAATTTACAAGAGATATTGGTAATCATCGAACTTGACGTAGATATTGTTGATATAGAGACAATTACCAAAAAGAATTGAAATCCGTTAACTATTGTTCAAGTTTTGCCATAAACAAAATTCGGACGGAGGGACAGACGAAGCTCTACGCTATATCTCTCTTGCGGGGGGATAAAAAGTAACAAAGTACGTGGTGGGAGCCTAATTTTAAATTTAAAGAAACTAAGTTCTAAAACCGTTTTGAAAAGGGTCAAATTAATGCCAATATTATTTGAAACCACTGTATACAGGTTCAGTAGACCTTGTCCCAAATGAAAAACAATGACGTTGTAACACAGTATTTGAAGAACGAAAGGTACATCCTTGAAAAGCCAAACTCTAATCCGAAACTTTAAGCTGGGAATACTAATTAAAATTGACTGAAAAAATGGTTAAATATTTCCTAAAACCAATCAAAGAAATCATTGATGTAAATGCAATCATTAAGTTGTGTTGAGCATGCAAGAATCGAAGTAACAAAGTATGTGGTAAAAACCTAATTTCAAATACAAAGAAACCAATTCTGAAAGTTCTAAGTTAAGTTGACTGCAGAAAATGGTTAAATATTTACCAAAATAACATGAAACATAATGAGAATGAAACAATCAATTGTAATTAATATTAATTAAAAAGAAAAAGACTTTAACCTTAACTTTAAAGAGTCGGGCTAAAAATGAACGGTTGTAATGTAAATTTAAATAAAAAAACTATTTTCCTTATAACTTGAACAAGAATAAAATTTTTCAAAATTAAACTATTCCCATCCTATCCTTTCATTTTCCAATTTCGTCACTACCAGTTTATTACTAAAAATTATACCAGTTCATTACATATTAATTAACATAACTACCTTGAACTATTTTAGACGTTGAGTGCAAAAAAAAATAATTAAAAGAAATATAGTGCATAATCTGCGATGAGTTAATTCCAATGATATATACATGTATACTTCTCAAAGTTTGCTAAGCACCAAGTATATTCAACTACCTGTTTTACGTTTTAATTGAAATATTGTAATGAAAAGGATATATATTTTTTTATTTAACTACATCTTTAATGACTTAAGTACAGAAATTAAGATTTTATTTGTGTTTGACATTATTTTTTTGCTTTTGAATACGATAAGCATGGAAAATATATATTATTGGTAAAAGAGGAACTTTTTCAATATGCCAAAAAGTTGACAGAGCGAACTGGTATGGGTTCAATATCGAGTATGAGACCCATTACTGTTAATTACAGCTTGACAACGCCTTCTCGTGCTTTCAATCAGGTTCCTGGTGGTCCTTTGTGGGATGTTGTTCCATTCTTTGACCAGCATGGCACCAAGCTCCTGGACACTTCTTGGCTGGACTGGATCGGCTGAAATTGCAAGCTGCAACTCATTCCAGACATGTTCGATTGGGTTGTGGTCAGGGGATCTTGCTGGCCAGTCCAAACGCTCAATCCCCTCCCTCTGTCGGTACTCCCCGACAGCATGGGCAACATGAGGACGGGCATTGTCGTCCATCAACATGAATCTATCACCCACTGCACCTGCATTCAATTTGACGTGGACATCCAGGATCTCATCACTATACCGTTGTGCAGTCAATGTACCACGTTCAAGGGAACAGAGCTCTTTACGTCCATCCCAGCTGATGCCATCCAGATCATGTTTGACCCTCCACCATAGCGGTCATGCCCAGCAAAGTTGGCTGCATGAAATCTCTCCCCTGGTCTTCTCTATACTCTAGAAAGCCTATCTGTGTGGTCGTGTGGTCTAGGCAGTACCTTCCCTGTAAAAAAGGACAGATCGCCAATCTTCTCTGGTTCATCCAACGTGGTTCATGGCCAATTCATATCGTGCCTGGCGGTGGTTCTGGGACAGCGGAATGCGAATACATGGTCTTCTCGATCGGAGACCACGTTCGTTCAACCTTGCCCTCCCGGACAGTCTGCGTCGAAACATTTAACCCGGATGCATTCCGAAGGTCACTGCGAAGCTGGTTTGCTGTGGCAAAGCGGTTCCTACGGGCTTGAATGATCAAAAACAGGTCTTCAGCTGCAGATGTTGCCCTGTCTCTGCCACCACCACGCCCTTTTACTGGCGGGCCATACTGCTGAAATCTTGCCCAGGCTCTGGTGATCACCGTATGATGCACATCAAGGGCTTCACCAACCTGACGATGGGTAGCCCCTTTCTCCACCATCCCTACAGCCCGCCACATTTCTGCTTCAGACAAATGTCTTCTTACATTTGCATTTGCCATATTCAATCATTAAATCACAAGGGTTTGTGTTGAAATGAAGATTGAATACCCTACACATGTCATGTACATGTAGACAGTACACGAAAACATCATGAAAATCAGGGGGCACACGCTTTCCATGACTGCCACGAAGAGACTGTCTGTCAAGAGAGCTAATGTAAACGCTGGGGACCATCTCAATACCTTCCACAATCATATCCACCAAAAATGTCGCAAATATGTCACCAGTAAATTCCACAAGTATGTGTCAAGTATGTGGTGCTTAGCAAACTTTGAGTAGAATATCACAACCAAGAATATTATTTTGTTGGAGCAAAGACAAAGTACCTTATTAAGCGAGTTTTGTCCAATGACATGAGTATTTACTCAGTATAATTGTAACAACTAAATGCTAAACAAAACCCGATTGGACAAAACTACATATGGATAAAATCCCATTGGACAAAAATTCAGGCGAACAGAAAATCATACATGGGTGGACAAAATCACCTACATTTCCCCGTGTGTACATTCCCTGGTGGTAGGCGGGCTGGGGTGGGGAGGGGGGTGCAGATAAACATTTTCGGACATAAGGCGCAAAAAGTTGGAATTTGGTCCCATTTCTTGGCAAGTTTATGAATTTATTCAAAAGTTCCCGCAGACATTGGCAGTTAGTGTACACATTGGTGATCAGGAGAGTATACAGCATATACTGACATTCTACTTGAACTGTATTAGGCTGGGTGTACAAGGAACAGGTTTAAAATATGCGGATTTTTTTTTATGTTTTACCTGGTTTCACCACTGTATTTGCTGCTATTTCCACCGATTTCTTTCTGTTTCTACCATTTCTACACTCGATTTTAGTTGCTGTTGTCTAATCTGAATGTATTAAGCATTACTATGTGCAGAATTCGTAGAGTCAGTTGTCTCAATGTTGTATCGAACCTGTCAATAGTCAGTGTGGTATCTTTGGCATTGGTAAACCATCCCAAATAAACTCTGTGCTGTTGCGCATTGGCCAATATGAGTAGTGCTTCGTTTAATGGAGCGGTTAGTAAGCTTTGCTCAGACAGTAAGAGAGAATTCTAACCATTTCCCAGGGAAAAAAACACGGGTAATGTGTGTGACATAAAATGCTATTTTATGACACCTACATTGTGGGTGTTTTTCCCCTCGGTAGTAAATGGGCCACATGGTTGGGATACTCTCTTACTGAAATATATTGGAGGCTGTTCATTCATCTTGGAGGCGTGAAATCTGTTTGCGTAAAATCTATTACATGGTCTGTGACAGGACAGTCACTTTCCAAATAGTTTCTGCAACGTTCAGCTTGATCTCACTGAAACATAATAGGACTGCACATGCGCATCCTTTCTGACTCTGAGGATCCAACACACTTTATTCTATGATTTAATTGTATTCTTTGTTTCATCAGATTGCTATAGTTAATTTTAGTTTTATTATAAGATAACCCAACCGGGTGTCTTATATGTGTTTGCAAAGTTTTTCAAAGTTTTCAGATCTAATATGCCAGGTTTCTCTCCAGACATCCAGCATCTTCCTCGACATGTGCTATACACTATGGTCCAGGGGTAAATGTCTGAAATTCGTAGTAACTAAATTGATTTCCTATTAACAAGCTTTTTATACCATTGTGTAAACAGTTTGTTAACAGGGAATCAGCTTCTCGCTTGATAAACCAGGAGTAAATGTCTGAAATTCATATTAACTAAATTGATTTTCTATTAACAAACAGTTTATATCATTGTGTAAGCAGTTTGTTAACAGGGAAGCAACTACTCTGTTGATAAACTCTCTATCAATAAGATAGAGAGTGTCCACTGCCAATAAACCTCTAACAATAAGATATAATGTCCTGACTATTTCAAGGTGCAGTATTTTCTGTTAGTATATCACAAATTGAATGGAATTGTTTGAAGGCTACCCACTAAGCCTTATGGCTTGAATGCTCAATAACAACCCTTCCCCCTTTCACATCTATTCTTATGGTCCATTAGGAATGATATAAATGCTTACATTACTGGTGCTGCTGTCAAGATGTCTGGAAAACATTTACAAGTTTTATTACAGCGCGTTTTAATCGTCAACCTTATACTTTCGACAGTTGTCTTTGCACATTGTTAACATAGAAGTTGACATCATGGCTCGCCTTACAGAGTACCTGTCAATTAGATACCGCGGAATCCATTAATGATTGATCAAAACAATGGTGTCTTTGCACATTGTTAATATAGAAGTTGACATCATTACTTTCCTGACAGAGTACCCGTCAATTAGAAGCGGTGGAATTCATTAATGAGTGATCAAAACAATGGTGTATCGCACTTGGTGCAGATATCTACATATTTGTTCCAATCAATACCGTTACTTATTCCCGGTCTCTTATTCTACATTCGTTTTTTAATCTATCGGTTCAAAACGAATATCGAATAAGGAACTGGGAATAAGTCACAGTTGTCACGGCCCCCAATAGAAACACCCATTACCTGTCGGAAATAATGTTTTCACGTGAATAATTCTGTTCTAGAGACAAAGCGGGGTATCTTATTACCTCTCTTTGGAATTTAGTCGCACGCACGCACGTACAGGTTGGAAGATGGCTGAAGCGGTAGAAATGGACCAAACATGACAAAGGTGGAATTCATTGGCCTAATTTATTTATTTATTGAACTGTATTAGGGCAGGTGTACAAGGAACATGATCACTTCAAGTCGGACATAGGCTTACTACAAAATTGTCAAACTCATTGTGTTATCATATTAGCTTGTTTATGTAACCAAGTGCTTGAGTACACGTGCCCCACTATGTCCCTGTGCTCTTGCTTCGGTTAGGATGTGCGTTCGCGTACATCCAGACAATCTCCATATAAAGGGAAGTACGAATGAAAAGCCTCTACAGATGACCAGTTCATCGCTTTGTAGCTGCGGCGAACGTGAAACAATCCATCATTTTTTCTTTGTGTGCCCAATACATTCAGAAATAAGAAGCTCAACTCTCTATATTTTACCCTACAGAATTGATACTAACGTCCCGTTGTACGGAAGTGTCCACTACTGTGCTGAAATAAATCGAATAATATTTGAATGTGTACATACATTCATTGAGGGAACAGGTAGATTTAGTCGTAAGGTACAGACACCATGAATGCAACGAGACGGGAGGAAAGTGACAAAGAAACTGCGTCCTTTTGCGACCCGCAACGGATCGAACCTCGCATATGTAGTTCGCCATTCAGCCTTGGTAACATCTTTTCTCTTCCACTATCATCATTTCACCTTTCAGTCTAACATCCTTTCACAAACTCACTTTCACCACCTTACATCAGTACCAGTCTACAACCTTACGAAAGGCAGTACAGATAGCTTCAATATAAAATAAAAATATATATTTCGCCATTAATTTATAATTACAGTGTTATGTCCTTCGTGAAATCAGCCCACAAAAAGCGTTATGCTGGCTACTGTATCCACTTTCATGTATATTCTTTATTACAAACGTGTTCCTTGTTTTATTGTCTCTATGTTCCGCCTGTTTCTACATTGAAATAAATATTTAAACTACAAATCACACTAACAGGTGACTGAAGAGGACCAAAACGCAACTCACATAACTTTGACGAAAAAATACTCTCATGTGCCGAGTGTGATATCAATATTTTCAAGAACACGGAAATATATAGCCATCCTCTAGACCATAAACCTCTAGTCCCCATAAACTCAATACAAACTGTTCAGATAATTCACATTCTTTTAAATCTTTATCCAAAACGAATAGCCGACGTTTGCAAAAAATCTTGAATAATTAAAAAATACTTTTATTTGGTCTTAACCACTTCACTGATGTGTAATTTGGTAATACCCTGAGCTGAACCATATTTAGCGGAAATGGGTGAAAAACGAAAAAAATGAAAACGCCTGGAAACAACTCTTACATGTAACTTTAAAATTGTTAGTACATATTTCAACATCATGCAGGAATCACATATGGAATATAACTTTAAAAGGATTAAGTAATGCCGTTACTTGTTCACATAAATACCCCCAACCCTACCCCTGCACCCACACTCCAATCATATCGTTAGAAAAGACGTGTGCATGACTCGAAAAAGGTGAGTCCAATAGGAGCTAACTTCAGTTGGTAGGAGACTTGCTCCAAGACTCTTACCACCTGAAGTTAACTCCTATTGGACTGCCGTTTTTTCGAGTCATTGACACGTTTGGAGAACATCACAAAAAGTAACTCCAATTGTTTTAGACATAGTTTCGCTTCCAAAACATGAACAAGCTCGCCCTGATTGGTAGCGTACCACGTGGTCCAAATATAGCCCAACAAGCCTATATATACAGAGGGAGGGAAAATGAGGATGCCAATAAATTCCTGTTAAACTTACGGCAACGTGTGGAGTCTGAGACGGCTCCAGTTCAAGCAATTTTTGATGGGGAAATTTCTAGTGTTCAAAGAGAATTGTGTATTGACATTCAGTCATTTCATGGTTTAAAGAGTGGCCTATATTATCGACGAAGGAAAACTACACCTGCACTACCAAGTAAACTGTCAGAAGTTGACCAGCAACATAGATGGTCAACAACACTGGATGGAGAACATTTTTTTTTTGTATAAACGACGGTGGTGATGACACAATTTTGTGTTTGCGACGAATTACTGTCTTGAAATTATGCAATACTTATTGAACTGTATATGGATGGAACTTTTTATTCTTGCCCTCCTTTATGGGGTCAAGTGTATATTATTCATGGACTCGTCGTGACTAAAATGGCTCAATCGGCGTTCTGTTTGCTCCCTAACAGGCAACGTGAGACTGACCTTTGAACTAGCAGCAATCCGGGCAATTGAAGAGATCTTTCCTAATGGTGGCACTCGTGAGTGTTTCTTCCATTACATTCAATCTATATGGAAGAAAGTGCAAAAACTTGAAATGGTGAATCAATACAAAGACAATGAAGAAGATCACCAGTGGGTGCGTCGTGCTGCTGCACTTCCATTGTTACCAATTGAACACGTGCAGGATGTATGGATAGAAGTAATGAACGAAACGCCAGTCATTCTACAAGCAACTGCTTTTAATGACTATATTGTGCAGAACTGGGTTGATGATGATGCACGATTTCCTACAACCTCGTGGAATCATCACAACAATATAGGACAAAGAATTAACAACCATCTCGAGGGATGACATTGCCATTTAGACTGTTCAGCGTACTCATTCCAACATATTTTCATTTGTGAGTGTTCACCAAAAGCTGGAAAAGGCGCAGAGAAACGAACTTAGTCAGTATATGTATGGGGCACGTCACCCTCTCCGGAAGAGAGTGCATCATGAACTTGACCAGAGACTTCAAAGACTTAAGGATCAGTCAGCGGTCGGTCAAAAACCTCCTACAGAGTTTCTTGATTCAGCAGCACATTTAGTGAAACTTGGTTGATGAAATTATTATTATTTTTCTTATATGATGAAGGCTATATCTAAGGAATACTAATATTTTTAGCCAAAACTATTATATGATGTATATTATGCCTATGCACTTCCGATATTAATCGAATTTCAATCCCAAGAATTATTGAACAAGAAATATTAGGGGGTAAATCCATTTTCTGTAGGTACAACGGGTAACTACTGCTGATCTCCCAATCCAATTTAGTTCAAATTCGCCAACACTTTTACAAAAACTATTTTGTAGGTGAAATTGCACTCTAGGCGAAACTTCACGCCACCTCCTGAGGCATTGAGAATGTAGTTGCCTTATTTCGGTTTTCCGTAAAAAAGCGAATAATAATGGAACAAAAGGATAAAGTCCCATCGTCTGTCGCTCACATTCATTACAGCATGTGTCTTATATTGAGAATAACAGTCGTCTATGGTGTACTTTCCTTGCATGTGGTATCTCCGAACTCTGTACGGACTGACAGAGTTCGGAGTTCTATTTTCATTTCTCCGTATTCAATACGGAAATGTAGTGTCGAAAGGATTAAAAAGCCTATTGTATGACTACTCACTGGAACGAGCTCAACTAGCTTGTTCCAATGAGGCGTTATAAGCTTTGTTTTTTGAGAAAATTGAGACAAAAAATATTAAAATGCGAAGTGCGATTTTTGTGAATAGTGCTGTCCGATTCTGCCGCCACATTGTGGTTACAGATTACAGAAGACGCATCCATAGAATTAACGTGTTTTAATCCTCTGCACTCTGATATCAAAATACCAATCTTTTCAGCAGCAAATTTTTACCACAATGCAACTGGGAATTTAATAATTTATATCTTGTTTGACAGAGCCCAATGAGCTCTGTCAAACAAGATATAATTTGTTAAATTGTTCTTCATGCATGGGCAACATGGGGTTAATGACGACAATTTTGAAATAGTACCAGAGTGATTGGAGTTAATGTCCTTCTTCCAAACTGTAGCTCATACCTCCTCATTGACACGAGTTCGGTGAGACTGTCCCAATAAGCAACATGATCTATGGTGCATGTGAAGAAGATCCTGAACTAACCCAAGTTTGAAATTATGTTTTCTCGTGGAACGTGGAGGATTTTGAACTATGGTACATTTAAGAAATTGACGAACTGACCCGGATGTTAGCGGATCGTTAAAAGAAACATTACTGGTAAAACCTGCAAAGTATTAGTGCTCAGCAGGAACTGTGACTATTTGATGAAGGAACGGGGTCGACTGACATTCTATTCCGGGCAATCTTTGGCAAGACAAAGTATGTCAAATTGTACTCTGACACAACGAAATCTGTAAGTGGCAAACAACCGTTCCAAGTTTGAATCAGAAAATTGAAATTTGTTTGAAAGTTTGGAAACTCAGCAATGACAACATGGCGCATAGGGCCATTGCCTCATAGTTGGATACGTAGAGGATACATAACTCGTTGATGTTGGATAGGCGAGAGAAAGCTCCCCAGTCGAGAGCCGTTTGTATCTTACTTTTAATTTATTTTTTGTACTGTTGGATATACAACTATCCAACTGTTTAGCGTGGGATAGTCAAACTATATACCAATGCATAACAATGGATGACGTCAGTAAAATTTTTAATCCCTCGGAAAGACAAGAACTCCCGATCCCCGCCAGGGTTAACTGCGTTGTGTCCTTGGGCAATGCACCTATTCCCAACTGCCCACGTGGGGGCAGGGTGGCGCTGTGTACTAGGCGTAATGCTCGTCGATGGTGCTCCTGTCTTCAACCAATCCTATCCTATCCCTTCGGTTGTTCTCCCCAAGTACTCAGGCATCCTCCATCCGTAAAACTGTCTGACAAGAGGTGACCTTGGTTGTCGAAAGTGTCGTTAAACTCCAGTAAATAAATAAATAACTATTAATATTATTACCAAGCGCCCAAAACCGGCTGCTTGCCATTAATGGAATTTCATAAACGGCCCTTCGCCCGATTCCGGTTGCCTGACGGTAAGCATGAATCATAGAGTTTGGTATAAAATCTTATTAATCTACAAGACAACACCTTATAAAGTTATGAAAATTCCGTTTGTATTATAACATTTCAGGTCATTAAATAAAGCCACTTCAATGCGTAGAAACGTCTTGCTGCGCTACATGAAAATCAAAATTTCCATTTAGGCCCCACAAAGTAGATCTTCTGTTTATCATGCCATTGTTTTGTAAAATTGCATGTGAGCGGACGCTTTTTCATTTTATTATTATTATTATTATTTTGAATTATTTCTTTACCATCCAAAGTTCATGTTCTTGGTTTGTTTTAGGTTTTACGCCTCATAATCTACAGAATAGCATGGGTGGAGGGGCATTTCGGCCCTTGAGTGCAAGAAGGCGTTGCAATGCTAAAGCATTTCAAAGCCTTGTTGCACTCAAGGGACAAATTTATCAATCTGTTAACTTGGGTAAAATATCAGACATAACCCGCTTAATTATTATTTTTTCAAATTCGCATTGGTTATAAAAAGAGAGCATGCAACAGCCAACATGCAGCAGTCAAAGGGACCACGTGGGAGGGCCCGAGAAGCAGATTTGTAACTTTTTAGGTCTTAACAATTCATGTTCAAATAATTCTGGAGAATCTTGTATGTACCATTTCAAAAACAAAACACACTCTGTTTACCAAGAATTAAAACGAGAACGATCACGTAATCTGCTTGCCTTTCTGGCCTACAGAGCTTTTGTTGAATTATGTACACACAAATTTTCCCATTTAATATCGATCTTCGCGATGGTATTATTGTTTTTATTTGCTGTTCCAAGTTAGATGAATGTGTACTTATAATCTATTTATTTAAACACGTTGTGAATAAAGAAAAAGGGAAGTGGTCGTATGTGACAAAACGAAAAAGCAATAAGTCATGAGTGTGAACGGAAACAATCTGCCAATAAGACTACATTTCAGTTGTTTCCTTGAGCCGTGTTTTCATTTAGAAGTACTCAACACTTTTGCTGTAATGCCTGTTACAAAAAGGACAAAATTATTTTTTACTGCAGGCATGCCCGTCAAAAGTGAATTTTAAATACACGTTATACATTTGTACGCCGATGTGCTTGGTTGTGTATTTTCAAATATTTACAAACCAGGGGGTGGGGGGGGGGGGGAGGGGTCGCGGTAGCTACCTCGTTAGAGCATTTGACTTTAAGGTGCTATATAAGTATGGGAAATTATTTACTTTGAAATTCCCACTTCTGATATTTCTACATCAAAATGGAAGATGCGCATAGAACACGACAAATAAATGCAATCAACTCACGGCCTTGTCAGAAGGCACCAATGGTTCCTGGTAGTCTGATACGGTATTGGTACCAGAATTGATAATAAAATCATATTTCAGGAGAACAACTAGCTAGTGGTTCAATATCCTCCAGATATCCAAAAACAAAGCAAGAAAATCAAAATTCTTCAAAACGCAGCAACAGAGCTGCGTGGGAGTAAATTCCAAAACCCTCGCTTTGTTTTTGTTGTCTGTTTGTTTTCATTTCGGTCAAGGTCATCGGGACCGAAAAGCTTCGATACACAATGTCGTCTAAAACCAAATAATGAGACAGGACGCCTTCATACTACACACAATTACGAAATGGAGACTAAACAGTCGCCATATGACTTGCAAGGTATCATGACACGTGTTTCAATTTCTTAGTAATTTTCGACGAAAAGTTGTGATATCGCGTGATATGCACACGTTCGTCGGCCATGGAACCATCTCAATAAAAGTGCGGACAGTGCTTGCATTTCCCGAAATGAAATCCTGTCACTGCATCGTATTTGTTTTTAATGCCTGGTTTTGTTCTTGGAAAGCTGAAGCATATTTGGCCACGAGCTATTCTCATGAAATATTATTTTATTATCAGTTGTGGTGCGAGTGTGGCAGCAGACTTCCAGGAAACATTGGTGCCTGATCTCAACTCTTTGAGTTGAATGCATATATTTTGCGTATTTTATACAATACAACCTTCGTGCTGATTAAAATTTGTATATATTTAATTTGAATTGATGGAATATCAGAGTTGGAAATTTCAAACTAAACAAATTTCCTTTACTTATATAGCGCCTTAACCCTTTACCAAACGCACAGGATATCAAAATTTATCATTTTAATTGTTATTTTGTAAAAAAAAAATTCTCAAAATTTCAACAAAACTATATCATTCGACCCTCTCATTGGAACGAGGTCGGTATAATCGCTCCAATGAGGGATCACTTGATATGTTTGCGGTCGATTCGTTGGGTAAATGGTTAAACTGAACGGTAAGTGGTTCTACCCTGACCCGCACAATCTGAGCTGTATATTTGGTGAATACACTTAATTTCGATCGTCCACGTGTGCGTGAGAGAGAGAAAGAGAGAGAGAGAGGGCGGGGGGGGGGGGGGGGTCACGTGGCGCTTTGTACCAAGGCGCAAGGCAATTAGATGGTTGCACTTGCCCGCAGCAGATGAAAACTTTGGCTTGCAGCTCGGTGGTTTTCTCTGAGTACTCCCGATCCCCCACCTACAAAACAGGATCTGACCTGGTATAGCCACGGTTGTTGCAATTGTCATTAAGACTAATTAATAACAAGCAAACACACTATACCGATATGTCGATAGTAATGCGAATAACCGGGGATGTAAAGTGAGCGTTGGTGACAGAAATTGGCCAATTTTGTCATTTTCAAATGATACTCTTTTTATGGCCATCGGTGTCCTGGAGTGTTAAATGTTAGACTAAAACATGAACATCAATGTTCCTCTATATGTGCAAAACATTTTTCTGCAAACATTTAGTTACTTTAATAGTCATTACAGCGGAAATAAAGTTGTGTGGGTTTGGATTTAATGACAGGAGAAATGTGTATACATGTAGAATGCAGCAAAATTCATGAAAATGAAAGGTCTCTCTGGATAATGCTGTCACACGTGTTAGATTATGTGTGACACCAAAACTTATTACATAAAATATTTGTTTTCCTATAACACACAATCCACATATGCAAAGGAAAATAGACTATTCCAATCCCGCTCAGGGAAACTTGGTACCGAAAAGTACGAAATTAATCGGAAAATAAATTTTGTCTGGCGGTACTCATGTTTGTACGGCCAAAACTGGTATAGGATAAAGCGGGACACAAAAACCTATAACACAAATCTTGTTCACCACTGATTTTTGATGCAGTTACGGAAAACACAATGAGCTGTTTCTGTCTTGTTTCTGGACAAATGAGTTCAGAAATTTACAAAATTCTCTAAAAATCCTTTTCTTCTGACAGTACTCTTCTTTAAGTGGCCAAAGCATATGTTTGGTTAAGCCATAGAGCTTAACGTACCACAGCGGATTTGTTCATCAAGCATCTCTACATATAGCAAAGCAAAGTGTTTGAAATTACCCCTTCCCAAAATGTTAGAAACAAGCAAGCAAAGTTGGCTACTTTTGGTATTTTTAAACGGTACTCTCATTCCCGCCGTCACTGTGCTTGAGGGTTAAATCTGAGGTTAAAAGTAAATAGTAACTTTCTTTTGTAATCATTGGTGCATCTATCCTCACCAAAGTAATTGTTAAAACAACCTTGCAATTAGACAGATTTGCACAAGAAGTTAGTCAATTTTGAAATTCATATCAGTTTGGGCCAACAGGGATTAATTTTGAAATATTTGTGTGGTGATTGTGGTGTATCATATTATGCACTGAATGTGTGGACATCAATCAAAGACTGGGTGCCTGATAAGAGGCATGGAGGAATCTTGAATCGTGGTATTTGAATGAACATGTACAAGTTGAGGGTACTTCAATTCAAGGCCTGACAACTGGGTGAGGGTTAAAATTTTGAATAAAACATATAACAGCAAAACTGTTCTTGGATGAATGTCCCATCTTGTCATTGGAAATGTTTTGAGGAAATATGGCTCCAGTGCTGAGAAATCGCATGTAAAAGTTTACGAAAATAACAATTATTCTGACAGTACCCTTATGGGACGTCTCAAATCTGTCAAGGGTTAAACATTTAATAATAACATATAAAACAAAATTTGTCATACTCTGACTGCCGCATGCAGCCATAGAAAGCATGCAGCGCTCAATCAATTAGACATGGAGTAAATTGTCACTTAAACTTACCAAATTCTGAAAAAATGGGAGTCGTTTTGGATGGTTACTACTTTTATGCAACCGGAATGTGCGTAGGGTTTACCTTTACAACCAAACTTACAACAGCAAATATGCTCTGTCATCAATTGTGAAAACGGACATGTATAGTGTTTGAATTTAACCCATTCCAAAATGATAGAAAAAAACCTAAGATTACAAAATAAACAGTAACTTTCTTCTGCCATCATTGTTGCATCTATTCATACCAAAAATAATTGTACAACAATATTGCAATTAGAGAAATTTTCCCTAGAAGCTGGTCAATTTTGAAGACAAATATTGTATATTCATATCATTTCTGGCCAAAAGGGGTTAATTATGAAAATATTTGTGTGGTGATTTTGGTGTATGGTATTATACTCTAAAGGTTTGGAAAATTTGAGCTAGATAACTGGAAACAATTTTGAGACTTTTTGAAAAACGATGAAATTTTGATGGTTTTGGCAGAAAGTTTTGAAAATAAGCCTTTTCACAGACATGACGATACCTCATTTCACTAGATGTTATGACATTACATAAGTATGTCAAATTTAGTTAAAATCGTACAGCTTGTTTTGGAGCAGTGCAACAGACAAAATTGACGGCGAAAAAAAAAAAAAATAAAAAAAATAAAAATAAAAACTAGAGAATTGTAATTTGTTGGACAAATTACGGGCTTTCGCAACTTTCCAATGTGAAAGTGCAGACTACATATAGCAAAGCAAAGTGCTTGAAATTATCCATTTCCAAAATGAGAGACAAAAAACATCCAAAGTTGGCTATTTTTAGCATTCTCTCACGGTTCTCTTATTCACGCCCTCATTTTGCTTGGAGGTTAAATCTTGAGATTAAAAAGTAAACAGTAACTTTCTTCTGCAATCAACGTTACATCTATCCATACCAAAATAATTGCTAAAACAACCATGCAATTAGAGGAAATGAGTACAGATGTTTGCAAAATTCACTGAAAATCAATTTTTATCAGCCAATACTATTCTTTACGTGGCCAAAGCATATGTTGGGTTAAGCCCCAAAGCATAAGTTACAGCAGCGGATTTGTTCATTAAGCATCTCTGCCTATAGCAAAACAAAGTATCTAAAATTAACTCTTTCCAAAATGACAGTGAAATGTAAGCGAAGTTAGCTAATTTTAGCATTTACGAATGGACATCTCACCCTCAATGTGCTGAGGGTTAAAGATGAGATTAAAAACTAAACAGTAACTTTCTTCTGCAAGCATTGTTGCATCTGTACATACAAAAATAATTGTTACCACAACATTGCAATTAGAGAAATTAGCTCTTGAAGTTAGCCAATCTCGAAGATAAAATGCTATGTTACTATCATTTGTGGCCAATGGTGGTAAATTTCAAAATATTTGTATGGTGATTTTAGTGTATCATATTATGCTCTAAATGTGTGAAGACCAACCACAGACTGAGTGCCTGATAAGAGACGTGGCGGAATCTTGAATCTTGGTATTTCAATGAACATGTACAAGTTGAGGGTACTCCAAGTCAAGGCACGACTACAGAGTGAGGGCTAAAACTTGGAATAAAACATGTAACAGCAAAATTGTTCTTGGATGAATGTCCTATCTTCTCACGGGAAACGTTTTGAGAAAATATGGCTCCAGTGCTGAGAAATTGTATGTACATTTTGGCGAAAATAAAAATTATTCCGACAGTACCCTTATAGGAAGTCTCAAATCTGCCAAGGGTTAAACTTTTAATAATAACATATGGAACAAAATTTGTCATACTGTGACTGCTGCATGCAGTTGTGGAAAACATTCAGAGCTCAAATGATTAAAAATGGAGTAAATCGTCACCTAAACTAACCAAATTCTGCAAAAATTTGAATTTTTTTTTACGGCACCTACATTTATGCACCCAGAATGGGATCGGGTTAAACTTTACAACCAAACTTACAACAGCAAATATGTTTGGTAGTCAATTGTGAATACGTACATGAAAAGTGTTTGAAATTAACCCTTTTCAAAATGATAGAAAAAGCAAACAAAGTTGGCTAATTTTGGCATTTTCAAATGGTACTCTTATTCCCGCTCTCATTGTGCTTGAAGATTAAATCTGAGATTAAAAAGTAAACAGTAACTTTCTCCCGCAATCATTGTTGCATCTATCCATACCAAAATAATTGATACAACAACCTTGTAATTAGAGAAATTTGCTCTTGAAGTTGGTCAATTTTGACGAAATGGGGGTTCAAGTTGAAAGATTTGAGTGGTATTCGTGGTGTATTATATTATGCTCTAAATGTGTGGGAAATTGGAGCTAAAAAACTGTAAACAATTTTGAGACATTTGAAAAATGGTGAAATTTTGACGGTTTTTGCAGAATATTTTGAAAATACGCGTTTTCACAGACATGATGATACCGCATTTCACTAGATCTTATAACATTACATAAGTATGCCAAATTTGGTTAAAATCGTACAGCTTGATTTTGAGCAGTTCAACAGACAAAATTCGAGGAAGAAAAAAAAAAATAAATAAAAAAATAATAAAACAAAAAAAAAAATAGAGAAGAAAAATTTTGAAAAAGAAGAATAACAAGAGTCTTTCCCAAACTGGGTTTGCAAAAGCCTAAAAAAAAATTAAAAAATAGAGAAGAAAAAAAAATATCTACTTTATGGGTGTCCAAACTAAGTATTTTTACAGCCAAAATTGAAAATCAATAAGGTGTCCAAGAAAAAAATGAAAGTGTCATCGCTGTTCGTTTGGTGTAAAGAGTTAAACACGAACAATCGTTCCGTTCACATTCGTTGCATACATCATGCTTACCATGTTTGTATGAGAACATTTTCTGAATGAAATAATTTGGATATACCCTTATCGTTTCGTGTTGACCTACTCGTAAATGGCATTATACTTATGTATTTTGCGCTTATAAATCTCGATTGTTCAAACGAAATTATATCCAAAACCACCGATCAAACAGCTAATGAGCATAACTTGGATATGAACAGCCAGTGTGTCGAATAATTAGGTAATCGGGATCTGACCTTGACGCATACAGTTCATGGTAACTTTTACTCAGCCTTTGCCCACGGAAACAAAAGAAGTATGCTGTTCTTCTCCGTATGAAGTATCTGATTTTCCAGTGTGGAAACATAACGTTTTAAGATAATAGAAGATAAGATAAACTTTATTTCACAAACACACCCTAATAGGCGGTATGCATAGCAAAACAAGCATACATGAATAACGAAATAAGAAATAAGTTTCATCCGTGAATCTTATCGCCTTAACATTCGACATTCGATAAAGTTATCTACCTTGAAATTATTAGACGAGCGAGGAGGGTGCAATATAGAAGCACGTACATGTAATTGCAGGGGGGGGGGGGGGGTCTTCAAAAAAATCCGATATACAAGGCGGGGTGGGTGGGTGGTCCAGCAGCTCCACAACTCACTTTTTTCCAGGTGGTCTAATTTTTTTTCCTCACATACTTTTAACAGATAATTATAGTTGGAATTTGTTGAGACGCATTTTGGGATGACTTTACAATGTATTGGGGTAGTTATTATGAATTGGGAGGTCACCTATGGCTCTCAGACACCAGATTAACCCATTAACCAATCTGGATAGAAGACGACACTTGGAAAAATATTGTTCACAGACTAAAATTTTAATTTTTTTGTCTCAAAAACAAAGCTTATGACCCATCATTGGAACAAGGTCAATGAACTCATTCTAATGATGGGGTCATAAGCTATGTTTTTGAAACCAAAAAGTGAAAAGATAATAAAATTTGAATGGCAGTTTTAGTGAATAATGCTGGCCAGTGTTTGCCGTTACATTCACTGTTACATTGGGAAATGGGTTGAACGACTTGCCCAATGTCCTTGACTCTGTGAGTAAATGCAACAAAGTAAATAAAATGAGCATTTATATCTGGTTATAGCAGGTTATAGTGAAATTTTGTTCAAAACAACATCAAACTTTCATTAATATCTCTTTCTCAATTGGCTGAATTTCTACTGGACAATTTAGACCAGGATGTTTCACTTTATAGTGATTTGCCAAGTGGTAGGACCAGTACATAACATCACATAGAGGACAACGGTATGGCCTGTTGGTACATGGTGATGTTGGTGAAGATTTCTCAGCTGGCTTCAGACTGAACTTTACAAACATGGTGCAATTAGATAGTGGCGTTGATGTTTGGTGAGATGTGCGTTTCAAGTCAACAGAACAACCATAGTTGCCACAAAAGCCACACATAATCACTAAGTTGCCTTTGATGACATGAGTACCAATGTGAAGTCTTCCAGGTTTATTTGGTGTTGGTTCAGATGAATTCTGATGAATTCATGACTATTGAGCGCCAAATATGATATTGTAAATCTACTTACCCTTTATGTTGTCTGGAAAGCTGAAACCAGATGTAATTAAAATAAAATTTGCACCGACACTGATAGAGCTGCATCAAGTTGCATATGTCTTTGTTTTGCTATTTACCTCCCTTTGGACAGCTTAAAAAATTGGACGGACTGTTAGAATGAAATAGGAAGATGAAATGCAAGTGAAAGCATTTAAAATCTGGACAATTTAGACCAGATTGGTGGTTAGTGAGGGGTGGGTGTACCATTAGAAATCGGAAAAAGAAATTCCTTCAAAAAAAGGGGGGGGGGGGGTGGTGGGTGGTCTTCGAGAGGAATAAAAAATCAGCCCTGTGTAGAGGATTTTTTGAAGATCCCCCCCCCCCCCCCGGTAATTGTTGGGGAAAACCACTATGACATCAGTAGAAAATAAAGTCAAGTTTAATAATAGTGAAACATTCAAATTCATTGGGACAAGGTTGTAAAAGTCTAGCTTATGTATATTTAAACTTCTCTTCGGGACAATGTCATACGTTTGTGAAAGGATGTCACTTTCGACGATACATTTCGCTAACATTTCGAAATTTCAATTTTTAAATGGAATCCTTATACCCTTAGTGATAAATTTGCTGATAACTTTCGGAATTTAAATTGAGCTAACATTTCAGTAAATCTCTTCCAGTGACGAAAATGGTGAGACGAGAACATGATAAATGTACACAAACCAACAAGAGAAATCGAGCCAGTTACGGGTTAACTTTCAATACGACGATCAACATAACGTCCTGTTTGGGGTAGACTAGACATCTTTTCTATTGAGATTTGTGGAGTATGGGCTGGAAGTAATTTTGTAAACATTCTTTAACTGTGTCAACGCTGAGTACCTGAATGAGACTACCGCATACTGTTTCAATATGTAATAACAGTTTTAAAATTACAATTACGTGTACGTTATTGTTTTTTTCATTTTGATTCACTTTAACCCTATTTCCCCCAGTATATAGTGAGCACAGGTATTACCAAATTGCACAGCAGCGGAAGGGTTAAGGAGTGCGCATTGAAAATGCAGTATGTAAAATAATACTATTCCATACAATAGGCCGCCATATTCGCCTACCATATTTTTATTGGGGTTTAGCGACACTTTCGACATCCAGGATCACAGGGAGGGTTAGATTGGTTGAAGACATGCGCACCATCGACGTGCATCACGCCATAGTGCACGGCGTCATCGTGCCCCCATGTGGACAACCGGGGTTAAGTGCCTTGTCCAAGGACACAACGTGGGAATCCGAATCGATCGCTCAGACGGTCACCCACCCAAGGACTAACCGGGATCGACGTTGCTTAACTTCGGTGATCTTACGAGAACCGCTTACGCCAACGCCACCGCGCCCCCAATATCTGTGGTATACGTCTGATGCATACACTGTTTATAGGATGAAAAAATAGGATCGCGGTGGCTCAGTGGTGACGGCCTTGGACTTCAACCCTAAAAATCCACGGTTCGATCTTCTCCAGGGCTAACAACGTCGTGACCTTAGACAAGGCACTTCATTCCACTTGCCCATGTGGGAGCACGGTGGCACCGTGTACTAAGGCGTACTGCACCTCGATGGTCCACTTGTCGTCAACTAAATGCTAACCCTGCTTGTGTGGAGTTAGTACGTTGGGAGTCTGAAAGTTGCTCGCCGTTGATCGGTGGGTTTCTCCGGGTACTCCTGCTTCCTCCACCAGTCGTTAAACTGTCAGACAGGAGGTGATCCTGGCTATCGAAAGTGTCGACAAACTCCAGTAAATAAATAAATAAATAAATAAATAAATAAATAAATAAATAAATAAATAAATAAATAATGAAAAAATAAAAAGTTACAGCACATTAAAAGATCGTGAAAATGCCGTTTTCTTATTTTTAAATGGGTTTCAACTGGGAGTAATAATCAAACATTTAAACGGATAGGGGGAAAAACACCAGCTTCTGTGTCATGGTCAAATTTTCTCGTCATTCACGTCGACTTACGAAAAGGTCATCTCCCCTGATTGCTAAGAACTGGCTGGCAAAAATTAACACTAACTGAATGGGGAATTTTTATATTTCTCAAAATTATATAAAACCTATTAAAGTTATATTCGCCGTGTGCGTCAATCCTTTAAGAACAATATATATGCTCTCAGTTGGTGATATTATCGAACGAATTCATTCGACCAATTTTTGTCTCGCGTTGATTTAAAATGCTACTGTTATTAACTGTATAATTCCATGTAAAATAATAGATAATTACATTTTCGTCAACTTTTAGCGGTTAATATATATATATGTTTTGCTTAATATTATCAATGCTGTGCGCATACCGGCATATAATATAGATGTTGTCCTATCTAACCATATAAAAATATACAAGCTGTCATTTGCTTATTTTTTTTCCCTTGATGTTAAAACCAAGATAAATTTGATTGTAGTAAAAACGGTTAAAACCGCAGTCCACAATATCAGATATGTTTCCGCGTGAGTACAAATGAAAAGGTGCGATAACCTCTAAGCGTCTTAACTAATTTCTGGTCAACCAGTAAAAAAAAATCCTCGTATATCTAAAAAATTATTTTTTGGCTTCCAAACATAGGTTATGACCCCTCATTGGAAATAACGCGTCTGATTTGAAAGCAAAAAATGACAATATAAAAAAATTGAATGTCGATTTTCGTGTATAGCGCTGGCCGGTTCATTCTCAACTGATTTCTCCGCTTCGGCAACTATTCCCTGGCGATCAAGATTTCATTCACACCTTTCAGAGGGCCAATGTTAATTGGATTACAGCCAGACTCCAGTGTTTACAAGGGGAGACAACTTTCCCAAGAGTCAATATCTATGACGATAAAAGTTGTGGATGTTTATACTACTATACAGGAAAATGCCAGAAGAAATGGTGAGCACTTTTATGATACAAATTCGCTTACATTTCAAAATTTCAATTTTTATATAAAAAATCTCATACATTCGAGTTAAATTTACTGACATCTGTACGAAATTGAAGGTAGCTCAATCTCCCGTAAAACTCTTCTAAGGACGAAAACTGTCAGCCGTGGGCGGTCAGATCGAGATTTGCTTGCGACACAGTTTCACCGGTTGGTCGAGACTGCAAAAGTAATTTATTACAAAATCGGGACTGACAGAAATGCAAACGAAAATAGCATCTTACAGCCAATGCTTTCGCATGTCTTTTTTTACGAAGCATCAATGTATTTAGATTAAAACATTTTACAGTAAGAAGGTTGGAACACCACCAAAGTGGTTTGGGCGAAGATGGCCAAAACATAAGTGAACGATAAAATGGCAGCGTTGAAAAAAATAAAATCAGTAATATAATTTTAAAAAATAAATAAGTACAAAACAGTCTCCGTGGAGTGGTCATCATTATCCACGCGTGGCAGTGATGTCCATAAAGAAGTCATTATCGTCAAATGTTTAATTAATATATACAATTCGTCCAAATCCATGCAACCAACCTCACGTGATCATCCACTGAACGGGCTTCCTTCGGTGAATCGTCATCAATTTTTTGTTCTGCGTACTCGATAAAAGCCCGGCATGAATTTGTATATCGAATACTCGATCACTTTCACTCACAATAACCACTTAATACTTATATGCTACAAAATAACGGTGCAATGGGCTCTCTGTCGTGTTTTTGAGAACTGATATATGCCTAAATCTGATTTTCGGGAAATTTCCAAAAAGTGCCCTGAAAATACAAAAATACACGATTTTCTGAAAACTGGACGGGGTATCACTCACAAGAATTTGGTTTCTTGGTCCGTTAGGTAATGACGATTCTAAAAATATCTACATACTTTTGGCCACGAAAAATCGCAAAAAAATCCGTCCCGGCTCTCGAACTATTTCATTTGGTGCTGTATCTGAGTACTCCGTACGGACATACAGCACAGGACATTAAAATTTGTATCCGAACTCAATACGGAATTATTTCAGCGAAAGGGTTAAAAAACCTATTGTATGACAACTAACTGGAACCAGCTCAACAAGTGTGTTTCAATAAGGCGTCATAAGCTGTGTTTTTGAGACAATTCAAACAAAAAATAATAAAATGTGAAGTACGATTTTTGTGAATAGTGCACATCCATAGAATTAACGTGTTTTAAAGTTGTGGGAAGTCTTTCTTTCAACTTGTAGCTCATACCTCCTCATTGCATGACATGAGTTCGACGAGACTCTCCCAATGAGCAAAATGAGCTGTGGTGCGTATGAAGAAAACCATGAACTAACCCAAGTTTGAAAAGCTGTTGTTGTCATAGAACTTGGTGGATTTTAACGACTCGTTGAGCTATGGTACATATAAGAGATTCACGAACCGACCCGGTTGTTAGCGGATCGTTGAAAGAAGGATTACTGGTAAACCCTGAAAAGTCTTAGTGCTTACCAGAAACTTGGGGCAGTGCTTCGTGAAGGAAGGTGTCGATTGATATTCATGGCAATGTTTGTGTAGACAAAGTATGTCAAAATTGTACACATACACGCCGAAAACTGTAAGTGGCAAACATCCGTTCCAAGTTTGAAACAGAAAATTGAAAGTTTGGAAAATCAGCAATGGCAACATGGCGCATAGAGCCATTGCCTCATAGTTGGATGCATACGTAGAGGATAAATAACGGGTTGATGCTGGATAGGCGAGAGAAAGCTCCCTAGCCGAGAGCTGTTTGGCCCGAGAAGGGGTACTTTCTCTCGCCTATTCAACATCAACGAGTTATGTGTCCTACTTATAAAAACCTTTACTGATATTCCAGGCACATTAGACATAAAAATGAGAAAGTAAGGAAAAAAATCGGAGAAAGCTGATTTTTTTATATGTTTCCGGGACACACATTGCGGATAAAGTGTGAAAAGTCCCCGCGAATCCGAGTTGAGCTTTTTTAGTTATAGCGTTTTTTTGATGAAAAAAAAAATTTAAAAAAAAATTCGACCCAGCTCCATATTTCTCATTCTTATTCGCCTTAGTAGGTGGAGAATCATAAATATCGTGCTGAATTATATTGAGAATACATATCCCCAACAGAAAATGCCAACTTTGTACCAATCCTCACACTCAATGGTGAAATATTCACGAAAATGTACAAAATTACGAAAAAAAATTTATTGTTTTCATACACACAACGGTACACAACGTCCATTAAATCAAATCTACGACTACTTTGGGAGTTAAATTATATATCAAAAATTGTAGAAAAGCAGTGGCTTTATAATGATATATAACAATAGTCATTTATTCCATAATGAACTGGTGAAACGTGTGAAATATTAACCATACCCCCTAAACTCAAATTCAAACGGCATCGACTTTTCTCATTCAAATACCGTATTATAGCATCATTGTTTCAATTTCCATGTTCGATTAAATCACATAATGTGGTGTTCGCCTACACTCAAGATGCATTGGCATGTAATGTGTGCACGCCGTTGATGTGTACTCGGCGGCTTCCATATGATTATGTCATATTTAGGGGCAATTGGTTCGATCATGGCTGGTAGCGGCTTGGATGAACTTTGGGGGACTGTTTATGCTCGTGGGTCAATCCATCATTTGATCAGTGGTCATGCATATTCAAGAGCAGTTTGTGCCCATTTGCTAACACAAATTGCCATTACAAAACTTGTGTTTGAAGAAAGCCGAACACTAGATAACATAGACTGCACAGAAGTCAATGAAATATTCTGTGGACTTGCCAGAGGTGACTGTACAACAGCTGACGCTGTCAATCAAGAAAGTGTCAACCATCTACTGTCAAAATTACACGAAATGCTCCAGAATGCGTCCGTAGGACGCACAGGAAAGCTTTGGGTACAATACTACGAGCGAATAGGTCTTCTCCAGTTGTTCTTGAGAGCAGAGCGCACAGGCGACGGGGAACTCCACACATATTGTGTCCGCAATATGATTCCAGTATTTCACGCAGGTGGTCATTTTGCATACGCAAAAAGTTCTCATCTCTATTTGCAGCAGATGAATGAGCTAACAGAAATAATGCAACAGGATGATTTGAAGTTGTTCACTGAGAAAGGTTACTTTACCATAAGGCGCTCAGATAAATTCTGGGACGGGATATATTCTGATCAGACCATAGAGCAGTGTTTAATGAGAATGTTCAAGCTCCCTGGTGGACTCACACATGGCAGGGGAATAACCGATAGCACTGTTGCGAAATGGGTACATGGACTACCTCTTTGCCTTCCGATATGTAATGCTCTCGAAAATTTTGTTCATGTTCACACTGGTCATGGCGAACAACATCGGGATCTCCGTCAAAGTTCACAATTGACTGATGCCAATGATATCACCAAATTATTGAACTGGCTCAGAGTGCATTCCCCCTTTCAGAATAGAGATCCACTACAATTAGTCTCTATAGCGACCGGGCTTGTGGCCGACGAAACTATGAACTGTGACCAAGTTCGCAAAATTGGTGAATGTTGCGTATCGAATGTTGTAAGCAAAACGTTCAACAGCATCAAACTACGACGTGTTGACACTGTGAAGTCTTTCGCATCGATGGCAAATAGCATCAAAGTCCGTGGAAGTAAGGTAGTGATTGACCCCACAATTCTGTTCAACCGCATCACATGTGTTATTCAGTCACAAGCAGAGATGGAAGAGTATCTCAAATATGAACTCGCCCCGAAACCACCAGCATTGTTTGATTCTGCTGGAATGAGGAAGACACAGAAAAGCACGCTCGGTAAGATCCTCAAAACATACGGTTCCGAGCAAACTAAAATCCCAGAACATTCTCTGTTTGTTGTAGATGGTGGATTTTTATTGAGGGCAGTTGTATGGCCTAAACAGTCATCATATAAGGACATGTGTACATCATATTCCAATTATCTAGTGAGACATTTTGGGGCGAACGTCGTGGTTGTTTTTGATGGTTATGCTTGTACAATGTCGACAAAGGGCATGGAACAAGCTCGTAGATCTAAAGACAGGTATTCCATTGATATCAATAATATCTCACCCGAGTTACCAGCCACCACACCCCAATCCGATTTCCTTGCAAATGCCAAGAACAAAACCCAACTGATCGATCTTCTAATGCAGGAGCTATCTGCTATCAATATTCAGTCCAAGCAGGCCGAGGCTGATGCTGATGTACTGATAGCCGAAACTGCACTTGACATCGCTCAAGATGACAACAATGTTGTCGTTGTGGGAACAGACACAGACTTGTTAGTCATTCTTACCTCTCGAGTTCAACCGGGATGTAATATTCACATGATGTATTCCATTACCCCAAACTTACTAGTTTCAGTTAGTGAATTAGAAACCAAAATGGGTGACCATAGAAGCAACCTCCTTGTAGCACATTCTATAAGTGGTTGTGACACTACTTCTGCACTCTTTCGAGTTGGTAAGAAGAAAGTATTCAGAACAATTGTCTCCGATGTTACTAGCGACTCATAACAGTATGTCAACACAATTTTGGCGGATGACAGTACACCAAGTGCAGTAGCCGCTGCCGGGGAACAACTTCTCCTGATCTTATACGGGAGTAAAACTGTTTCCTCTCTCGACCAATATAGATATGTCACTTACAAGCGTTATGTAGCAAAATCTAAACTGAATAAACCCATCGACCTAGCCTCACTCCCACCAAGCAGCGATGCTGCACAACAACATGTCTACAGATGTTATCTCCAGGTCCAACAATGGCTGTGCACTTCGCTTCCTCCGACGGATTGGGGGTGGTCGCTAGACAATGGACTTCTTGTACCGACTGCAACCACAAAGCCATGTGCCCCCGATAACCTACTGAATCTGATCAGTTGTGGTTGCAAGAGTGCTTGTACAAAAAGGTGTGGGTGTAAGAAGGCAGGACTCTCTTGCTCAGGTTTGTGTAATTGCAGTTCGGATTCTTGTAACAACCACAGAAACACTGTCCTGTCGGAAATTTCTGAGTTCGATGAATAATATGTATATAGGTCATGTCATTTCTGTATATAGCGTTGATAATAGTCAATGTAACTTAATCCATGTTGATTGATTTGTACATTCTGTAAATAGTATTTATTGATTTTTGTACATTCTGTAAATATTATTTATTGATCTAATGCTGCCAGACACAGACGTGTCTGTTCGGTCCCAAGCCCGAAAATAGTTGAGTTCTCATGCTGACGAATGTTATGCCAAAAGGGGAACTCGGCCAGAAGCAGAGGGGGTCTTCCATAATGTCTATTTTGTAAGCAATGATAAAAGTCTTCAAATGGTGGTGGATTTTTTATCGTCTGTCCAACTAACATCCCGTTCTGTACTACGACCCTTTGGCCAAATCCGTTAGGAAAATCGTCATTTTTTGCGTAAATCCGATACTTTTTTGTGAATTTTCAATAATTTTTCGCAGAAATTGTCACAGAATGCACATTTTCCTCCAGGTAAATGTATATTAGACATTATGTAGCTCGAAATACGCGTAAACAAAAAATACAGTTGGATCAATTCGAGGTTACAAAGTTCGTGCGATTTTTTTTTATTTTTTTCAAACGCGTTTTCGAAAAAAGGCTGTAGAAAAAAAAGCTCAACTGGGATTTTAGGGGACTTTTGTCTAATCGTTCAGTGACATGTACTCGACATTCCCTGAAAAAATCAGCTTTCTCCGATTTTTTTCCCTAGTGAAACCTAATGTTCTTGGGCTATGACGGCCCTCGACCTATCCAACATCAACTCGTTATTTGTCCTCTACAAAATACTTTCGTCGTTGTATAGTTCCATATGTTCTAAAATATCCAATAGGAAGCTGTTGGATATACAACTAGCCAACTATTAAGCGTGGGATAGTCAAACTATATACCAATGAATAACAATGGATCGCTTCAGTAACAGTTTTTAATCTCATGGAAAGACAAGAACTCTTAAGATACAATAAGCGCCGTCGACGAGATGACCGATTGTATGTGCGTGGAGGTGAACCTGATTTCCCCCAACTGTGAAGGCTCAAATCTCGACTGATAAAATATTCCAACTCTATCATCAAGGCGTGCCTTCGTCGAAGGCGTGGATTGATGATGAATTAGGAATATTAGTCAGTAGAGACTATAGTTACAGAAAATACTCATGACTTCTTGGAAACTTATTTGTGGGTAAATAAAATTTACATGTAGTAGTTGTGTCACAACATCTTTTGTCAAACAAGAAAGGCAGATGTCACCTGAAGACAAGCTTATGACCCCTCATTGGAAGAGCTCGTTCCAATAAGGGCTCACAAGCTTTGTTTTGAAGATAAAATAATAAAAATTGAATGGTGAGTGCTGTGAATAGCGCTGGCCGATTTTGACGGTACGTTGGGCAAAGGGTTACATTAGCATGCCCGGTGCCGGTACTGCAAGTTGGTCACGATGGATCCCAAACCGCACGAATCGGGAACCATACAGACCTCAATTTCTATGATCGAATCTGTGTGTGATATAAGCTTTTGAATCAAAACTTAACTTGTGAGAATGTACATGATTGCAGGAAGAGCAAATCTATATCAGACAACAATATCCTGACTAGAAAAAGTGTTGAAAGAGGGATTCTGCCAAAACAATCGTTAGCCAGAGACGCCCCTTGATATATTTCGAGGCTTAATGATTTTTCAGAAAATGAACCTCAAATTGACATGCTCATTAGTAGAATAGGCGGGATGAATCCTGATCTATCGCTCTTACTTTTGCCGGTGCAGTCAGCGTTAAATTCCCACAGAAACCGGACTTTTGTATTATAACATTTGAAATGATTAAATAAAGCCTCTTCAATGCGTAGTTTTTGATGGACGAAACGTCTTGCAACGCTCATGAAAATCATAATTTCTATGTAGACCCCACAAAGTAGATCTCCTGTTTCTCATGTCACTGGTTGTAAAATTGCATGTGAGAGGGCGGCTTATTATTTTATTTATATTTTTTTTTTGTAATTATTTCTTTGCTATCAAAAGTTCATGTTCTTGGTTTGTTTTAGGTTTTAGGACTCATTTTCTACAGATTAGCATGGGTGGTGGGACATTTCGGCCCTTGAGTGCAAGAAAGCTTTGCAGTGCTGAAGCATTGCAATGCCTTGTTGCACTCAAATCACAAATTCATCAATTCTCAATTCTCTTAACAGACATAACCCATTTAATTATTATTTTTGAAGTTCGCATTGGTTATATGCAGCCGCCAAAAGGAACACGCGGGGCGAGGGGGGGGGGGGGGGGGGGAGAAGCAGATTTTTTACTTTTTTAGGCCTTAACAATCGGGTTTTACTTTTTCGGGTTTTCACTTTCAAATAATTCTGGCGCATCTCGTAAGTCCCATTTCAAAACAAAACACACTTTGTTTACCAAGAATTAAAACGAGAACGACCGCGTCTATCTGCTTGCTTTCCTGGACGATAGAATTTTGTTGAATTATGTACACACACATTTTCCCATTAAATATCGATGTTCGCGATCGTATTATTGTTTTTATTTGCTGTTCCAAGTTAGTGAATATGTACTTATTTCATAATAAATTTATTTAAACACGCTGTGAATAAAGAAACACGGAAGTGGTCGTATGTGGCAAAACGAAAAAGCAATAAATCTTGAATGTGAACGGAAATAATCTGCCAATAAGACTGCATTTATGTTGTTTAGTTTAGCAGCGTTCTCATTCGCAAGTACGTCAATACTTTTATTGTAATGTTTGTGACAAAATGGACAAAATCATTTTCTACTACAGGCATGCCCGTCAAGATTGAATTTTAAATACACATTATACATTTGTACACCCGTGTGCTTGGATGTACATTTTCAATTATTTACAAACTAGGGTGGGTTCGCGGTATCTACCTGGTTAGAGCATTGGACTTTGAGGTGCTCTATAAGTAAGGGAAATTTGTTTACTTTGGAATTCCCACTTTTGATATTCCATAAATTCAAATTAAGTATACACAAATTATCAAAATGAAAGAGGTGCTGTACAGAACCTGACAAATATATGCAATCAAATCACGGCGTTGACGGCAGGCACCAATGGTTCCTGGAAGTCTGCTACGGTACATGTTCCAGATATCCAAAAACAAAGCTAGGAAATCAAAATTCTTCAAAACGCAGAGACAGACCTGCGTGGGCGGAAATTCCAAAACTCTTGCTTTGTTTTTGTTGTCTGTTTATTTACATTCCGTTCAAGGTCATCGGGAGCGAAAAGCATCGATATACAATGCCATCTAATTAAGGAATAAAGCATGGCTTGGAGTTGACTACGCCCATATAGTGCCCAGTGAGGTGGTGTAGTTCCCGCCGCGATGCGGAGGGAACTACACCACCTCACTGGGCACTATATGGGCGTAGTCAACGACAAGACATGCACTAATCCTTATATTATATCGAACACCCATAAAGAAAAACATCTGTCCGATTTGTTAATCTGTTACCAAGGTAGCAGCCTTACCAACCAGCGTTATATAGAAAAAAATACCATGTAGATTTTAAAAAACATTTTCTTCTTCCGAAACACGGCTAACGTGGATTATTGATATGAGCAGAAGACAGATTTTGAATCGGTCGGCAAGGGTAAACAAAACATTTCCCCCAAACGGAACTGTGTATTCTAGAATCGCGCAACTCGCGAATGAAAACTAAAATTTTCGAAATTTGACAACGCAGTTTGATAATTTCCACACATTTGTCACACACATATATTACCGAATGGGCCAACACGGGATACAAACTCCGAAGAGTCAATTGAATTCCATTATTTATTCGTTTACTGCCCAAAACATACAATCCAAAAGCGAAATAATATGAGTAGCGAAACAAACGATTTTTCATATCCGGACGCGTTCTCATGAAAGTTGGACCCAGGTATGGATCATTCTCTTCGAAACGAGATATGGATCATCTTCTCAAGGAATAAAATGAACGCCTCGAAAAATGTGACTTCAACAATGGAAAAGCGATACATTTTTCCACAATGCTTTCTTTCCGGGTCGTTTTGTGGATGTTGTGCCTCTGTGAATCGATTTTTAAATTTAGCCTGATCAGTTTTATTCGCCCAGTATGAAAAGAAAACTGATATAGTAGTGTGCTAAAAATAGAAAACGTGTAGTGCCTGGGTGTAGTGCCTGGTCAGTTCTGTGGATGCAAACTACACGACATAGGGTATTATCTTTCAGCCAATCAGAATGCGAGGAAGTCACGTGAGATATAATAAAATCAAATAATGAGACAGGACGCCTTCGTACTACACACAATTACTATATGGAGACAACACAGATGCCATATGACTTACAAGGTGTCATCACACGTGTTTGAGGTTCTTAGAATTTTTTCGACGAACATTCGTGGTATCCGTGATTTGCGCATGTTCGCCAGTCATGGAACCCATCGCAATAAAAGATGTTCTGAAATGTTATTTTATTATCAGTTGTGGTGCGAATACGGTAGCAGACTTCCAGGAAACATTGGTGTCTGCTGTCAACTCTCTGAGTTGAATACATATATTTTGTGTATTTTATATAGCACAACCTTCATGCTGATGCATAATTTGTATATATTTAATTTGAATTTATGGAATATCAGAGGTGGGAATTTCAAATGAAACATTTCCCTTACTTATATAGCATCTTAAACCTTTAACCAATACACAGGATATCAACATTTATTATTTTACTTATTGTGTGGGCTTTTTAAAAAAAAAATTTAAACAATTTCAATAAAACAATTTTCATGTGACCACCTCAGTAGGACGAGCTCGGTGTGCTCGCTAAAATGAGGGTTCACATGATATGCTTGTGGCCGATCCGTTAGGTAAAGAGCTAAACTGAAAGGTTGTTGGTTCCACCCTGACCCGCACAATCTGTGCTGTATCTTTGGTGAAGACACTTATAATCGATCGTCCACGTGTGTGAGTTTGGGGGTGGGGGATAGGACGGCGGAGCATTGTAGTAAGACGCAAGGCAACTTTGTCTTGCGCCGCTGCTTGGTGGTTTTCTCTGGGAACTCCGGATCTCCCACCTGTAAAATAGGATCTGACATGATATGACCTGGCTGCTGCAATTGTCAATACGACTAATAAAAAAAAACAACAAACAAGCTACAACGAAAAGTCGATTTATTTATTATTTTTTTATTTATTGGCTCTTAATTGCACATAGATCTGTACAATGGCTAGTCATGACCACGACAGTTTTGCGGGTGGAGGAAGCCGGAGTACCCGGAGAGAACCACCGAGCAACTGTCAGCTCCCCAACATACTAACTCTACATAAGCAGGGTTAGGCAGTGGATGCGTCAGGGTTAGGTAGTGGATGTGTCTGGCAATTGCTTCCATTACCTGGTGGTTATATCCGGGTACTCAGATTACTTCTACACCCGTAACACTGACCGACACGATATGAATCTGGTTGCTAGAAGGGCTGTTAATCCTTTACCTAACCTGAAAATCAGACGACACTTGCAAACAAAATTGTTGAATAACTAATTTTGTCATTTGTTGTCTCAAAAATATAGATTATGACCCCTCTTTGGAACAAGCTCGTCGAGCTCGTTCCAAAGAGGGGTCATAACCTATGTTTTTGAGACAAAAAATGAAAACAAATGATGAAATTTAATTGGCGATTTTTGTGAATAGCTCTGGCCGGTTTTGGCCGTTACGTTGGGTAAAGGGTTAAACCATAATAAACAAACAAACATATCGATCAGCACTATTCACAAAAGTCGATGTTAAAATGTTATTACTTTTCACACTTTTACTCAAAAACATTGTTTATGACTCACACCCTTCTACACTGGAACAAGGGTGCCGCGCTCGTCCCAAAGGGCGGTTATAAGCCATAAAAAAGTTAAAAATCTGTTTCTCATACCCTCCGGCATGGTCCTTTTGGCAGCCTCATTCTCTCCTTTATTACCAATGCAAACTTAAAAAAAAATAATAATTAAATGGTTTATGTCTGATAGTTTATCCAAATTAATGAAAATGACATATTTGTCCCCTGCGTACAACAAGGCTGTGCAATGCTTCGACATTGCAAAGCCTTCTTGCACCCAAGGGAGGAAATATCCCCAACACCCATGCTATTCTGTAAATTATGAGGCCTAAAATATAAAACAAATCAAGAACATGAACTGCTGACGGCAAATAAATAATTACAAAAATAAAAGATAAAATAAAAAAACACCCAACCACGTGCAGTTTTACAAATTGATAAACAGAAGATCCACTTTGTGGGGGCCCATACTTTGTTTTTTTCATAGCCAAAAGTGAAAATCAATAAGGTATCCAAGAAGAAAAATGAAAGTGTCATCTCTGTTCGTTTGGTGTGTGGAGTTGAACGAGAAAAGCGTTCCGTTCACATTCGTTGCATACATCATGCTTACCATTATGTTTGTATGAGAACATTTTCTGAATGGAATAATTTGGAAGTACCCTTATCGTTTCGTTTGACCTACTCCTAAATGGTATTATACTTATGTATTTTGCGCTTATAAATCTCGATTGTTTAATAGAAATTATATTCAAAATCACTGATCAAACATCTAATGAGTGTAACTTGGATATGAGCAGACAGTGTATCGCATAATTAAATAATCAGGACCTTGTCTTAACGCATACATTTCATGGTAACTGTTACTCAGCCTTTGCCCCACGGAAGCAAAATAAGCATGCTGTTCTTCTCCGTATGAAGTATCTGATTTACTAGTGTGGAGGCATAACGTTTAACTGGTAGAGTGCTAAATTATTTTAGGCCATCAAATCTTGTACACATGTCTTTGCCTTGTTACAATTATGGGAGAGTGCCTATGGGCACTCTCCCATAAATTGTAACAAGACAAACCTTTACGTACTAAATAATGTCACTTCAAGGATAATACAAAGCACATTCACTGAATATGAGCCTTCAAGCTGTGGTACCCACACTTCAGAATAAAGCCCAAATATGGGCTACCAGCACTCTACCAGTTAAGAATAAGATAAGATAAACTTTATTGCACAAACACACCCTAACAGGCGGTATGCACAGTAAAACAAGCATACGCGAATAACGAAATAACTTTTACCCGTGACTCTTATCGCCATAACATTCGACTTTCGATGAAGTTATCTACATTTAAATTATTAGACGAGTGAGGAGGGTGCAATATAGAAGCACGTAATTGTTGGGGAAAACCACGATGCCATCAGTAGAAATAAGGTCAGGTTTCCCCTCGTTACTTTTAATAAACGAAAACAATAGACAGCTCAAATAACTGCCTGTTGTTTTCGTTCATTAAAGTTAACAGAAGGAGAATGTGGCTAAATGTGGCAAGCTAATCAGAAGCAATCCGTCATTAAGAATCGTCGCCTGAGTGCTAGAATGTTCTATGTCCCCTATGGGACATAGAACATTCTAGCACTCAGGCGATGGAATGTCTATTAGAATTACACCTACATTTGTACCAACACTACAGAGTTTAATTTTGGTTCATTGTTTCGCTAATGCGTTTTTGCAGTGATTTGGCCAGGACAAAAATAGCAAATCTCACCTTCTATAGTTTTATATTAACCCTTTACCTAACCTGAAAAGCAGACGACACTTGCAAAAATAATTCTTGAATAACTAATTTTTTTCATTTTTTTGGTCTCAAAAACATAGGTTATGACCCCTCGTTGGAACGAGCTCGACGAGCTCGTTCCAACGAGGGGTCATAACCTATGTTTTTGAGACAAAAAATGAAAAGAAATAATGAAAATTAATTGGCGATTTTTGAGAATAGCGCTGGCCGGTTTTGGCCGTTACGTTAGGTAAAGGGTTAATGGAAAGGACAGTGTTTGTATGATAAGTCACGATGCTCACACCGATGATGTATAGAACAGAACAGATTATCAAAATATAATGAAAATCAAGTTTCCGTATGTTTAAATGAGTTTTATCAGAGAATAATAGTGAAACGTTCAAAATCAATGGGTTAAAGTTGTAAAAGTCTAACTTCTTATTTTTATACTTCTCTTTGGGAAAATATCATACGTTTGTGAAAGGAAATGTACGTTCGATGATACAGTTCGCTAACATCTCGAAATTTCCATTTTTAACTTGAATCCTTACAACTGGAATCCTTCCATCCTTAATGTTAAATTTACTGATAGCTGTCGGAAATTAAGTTGAGCTAACATTCCTGTAAATCTCTTCCAATGATGAGGGGAGCGCGGTGGCTCAGTTGGTAGAGGTGCAGTCTGCAAGCCGAGAGGTCCTCGGTTCGAATCCCATCTGCGGCAACCGCGTTGTGTCCTTGGGCAAGACACCTCATCTCCATTGCCCGCGCGGGGGCACGATGACGCCGTGTACTAAGGCGTACTGCACGTCGATGGTACGCATGTCTTCAACCAATCTAACCCTGCCTGTGCTGCAGTGCGGAGTTACGATGCTGGGGAGCTGGCAGCTGCTCGTCGTTGCTCGGTGGTTCTCTCCGGGTACTCCGGCTTCCTCCACCCGTAAACCTGTCACGGTCATGATTAGCCATTGTGCATAAATATGTGACCTTAAACATCAATAAATAAATAAATAAATACTTCCAATGTTGAAAATTGTGAGATGAGAACATCTAAAATGTGCACAAACCAACACGAGAAATCGTGCGAGTTACGGTTTAATTTTTAATACGACGATCAAAGAGTTTGCGCACGGTATTGCAGATCACATTAAATACACCTTGATTATTATTTTTATTATGGGCAAAAACTTTCAGAATCAAGAAAAGTGTTGTGAAAAAAATTGATGTTCCTTCATAACTCTTCTTTAATTTTTGAGTAAAATGGGCTTGACATTAGTGATATTTATTCAACCACCACTTAGCCACTGAAGAAGCACACACGATCAGAAACTGGAATAGTTGGCTGACAGGTCTTCCCTTTTCAATGACCAGCGAGTGATTACGAATACGGAGAGGCGAAAATAAACACGACTGTCCCAAGGAATGGTGTGTGAATTAGCTATGCTTCTAGCTCAAAATCACTTTAACCCTTTACCCAATGCAACGGCAAAAAACGGCCAGAGTTATTCACAAAAATCGCCGATTAATTTTTATTATTTTTTTTTTCATTTTTTGTCTCAAAAACATAGGTTATGATCCCTCTTCGAGCTCGTTCCAATCAGGGGTCATAACCTATGTTTTTGAGACAAAAATGAAAAAAATTAGTTATTCAAGAATTTTTTTTGGCAAGTGTCGTCTGCTTTTCATGTAGGTAAAGGGGTAATCATTCCGTACGTGCCTAGGTTATTACAAACACGTCGATCGAGAAATGTCGTTGATGTCGATAAGACTGCACTCAAGTTTTTCTTGGATTACATTCACGTCATCTGGAGTGTTGTTAGGGTGATACGTGTTTCCGTGGGTAACTCGAAACAATTGGCATTTTGTTCCATATTCTTCTATCTACTCAAACTTTCGAATCATACAATCAAGGCTTTGCCTTTTGCTGTCGATCTCTGTACGTTACTACATGTTTTGTGAGGTTTTTGAGGTTATATGGAGTTTACCATGTTGAGTGGGCGCCTCCGCTTCTCCGAGCCTTCCGGCCTACTCTAGTAGTAGGAGAGGGATGAACCGTGCCCTTTTGTGTGGATCTAGTGGGGGACCTAGGCAGTGACGCCATAGTCACGTGACCCAGTGGCGCCATGTTGTTTTGGGATGGTAACCCGCGTGAGCGGCCATCTTGTGACGTCATCCCCATAGTGATATGTGATGTGAGTGCGCATGCGCAGCGCGTGTAGTTAGTGTGATACGTATTTTCATCGTCCATTTTGTATACTGGAGGCCGCCATCTTGGTTTCTATGGTAGCACGTGGTTACTATATGACCCAAAGGCTTACAACAAGACAGGAGTATTTTCGGAGGGTACGTTCCTTTGTACAAAAGTAATTTCCCGAATACACCTGACAATCTCTCCAAATCACCGAAAACGACTTTATTTACTACGGATTCCCCAGAAACCTTTTTAGGACCGCCGTACCGTGGCTTATAATAGTAGCGCGTAGTACTATAGTACTGTGAGGCACCTTTGGATTATACCCAACTGAAAGACAACCTCCATGAAACCTATATCATTCCTAAGGCCAAGAATCTATTGAGTAGACTGACAAGTCATTGCTCGAACGACTCGAATTCCACCGAGCAAATAATCCATAGAGTATTTACTCGAACGACTCTTAGCCTGATTTCGGTACTTAACATCCATATCCCATGGCACCCCCAATTTCAGCATCCCTTTTTGGGAAGCGTCTGGCCTTAGGCACCCCTTTTTAGTCGTATGAAGCCATGAGGGCTATGAGAAAAGCCCTCAATGATGTCTAATTTACTATCCCTCTTAGCCTCATTTCGTTTGAGGCCATGAGGGCCATGACAAAATCCCTCAATGAGGTCTAGTTTACTATCCCTCTTAGTCTCATATCGGTATTTAACAGCCATATCACCTAGCACCCCAATTTCGGCAACCCTTTTTTGGAAAACGCCTGGCACTTATTTTTAGTCATATGAGGCCATGAGGACTTTGAGAAAAGCCCTCAATGAGGAATAATTTATTATCCCTCTTAGCCTCATTTTGTTTGAGGCCATGAGGGCCATGAAAAAACCCTCAATTAAGTCTAATTTACTATCCCTCTTAGCCTCATCTCGGTATTCAACAGCCATATCCCCAGGCACCCCAATTTCGGCACCCCTTTTTGGAAAACATCTGGCCTTCGGCACCACTTTTTAGTCGTATGAGGCCATGAGGGATTTGAGAAAAGCCCTCAATGAGGTCTAATTTACTATATTATTTAGCCTCATTTCGTTTGAGGCAAAGAGGACCATGAAAAAATCCCTCATGAGGTCTAATTTACTATCCCTCTTAGCCTCATTTCGGTATTTAAGCACACTTATGACCCAGCTCCTATACATCTCCTATACAGCTCTTATACACGTAGTCTTACCAATGGCTTTCATTTTATCCCCAAAGCTCCAATGCCACTACTTGTCTATGGTCTACCTGTCCTATCATTAGCGTCTACAGCAGTCTTGTGCCTTTGAACCTTGTACCATTACTATTGGCTACCATTGTTCTGCCCCATGTCACATCCATTAATATTGACTTGTAACACTACTTCCTAGCAATACCTTCGCTCAGGCCTTCCAAGTGTTCAATCAGATTGCTTCACCACCCACCCCCCCCCCCCCCCCCCCATCACCCAATATGTACCATTTTATGCACCGTTCAATGTAAAATTTCTGTAAACAGGTTATATAAGGCATTTCGTAAGTGGGATTCCTAGCCGACTCCGTAAGGTTGGATCCGTGGTTTGACATAAACACTTATGAATGTTAAATACCGAAATGAGGCTAAGAGTCGTATGTGCTAGTCACTCGTTAGAGTAAATACTCTTTGGCTTATTTGCTCGGTGGGATTCGAGTCGTTCGAGCAATGACTTATCAGTCTACTCGATAGATTCTTAGCATTAGGAATGATATAGGCATTAGTGGAGGTTGTCCATCAGTTGGTTATAATCCAAAGGGACCTCTCAGTACTATAGCACTACGTGCTGCTATTATAAGCCATCGTATGGCGGTCCTAAAAAGGATTCTGGGGGAATCCGTAGTAAATAAAGTCGTTTTCGGCGATTTGGAGGCATTGTCGGTTTATTTGGGTAATTCTACGAATCGTGAAATTACTCTGGTACGAAGGTGCATACCCTCCGAACATACCCCTGTCTTCTTGTAAGCCTTTGGGTCACATAGCAACCACGTGCTGCCATAGAAACCAAGATGGCGGCCTCCAGTATACAAAATGGACGACAGAACCACGTATCACTCTAACACGCGCTGCACATGCACACTCACATAACGTATCACTATGGGGATAACGTCACAAGATGGCCGCTCACGCGGGTTACCATGACAACACAACATGGCGCCACTGGGTCACGTGACTATGACGCCACTGCCTAGCCCCCCCCCCCTCAATAGGGCACGGCTCATCCCTCTCCTACTATTTCCTTGACAGTTTGAGTAGTCTCAACCACGTTCTTATATCTCACTTAGCCTTTAAACGAAGTGTCTGCTATTTGTAAACTCAGCGTTCTGATAACTATATTGTACTACAATCCGTTTTCAAAGATGGCTTATTATTATCTATTGTATTCTTCTCCATCCCCATCCATCCCTTGTCTGACTGTTTCACTTTTCCTCCTTCGTCCAGTTCTTATCAGGAACACCCCCACCTCTCCGCACACTTAGCGTGGCCCATGCAGTTGTGCCAAACAGAAGGTACAGAAAGGCCTCCCCATTCCACGGCAAGCTTTAATTCCATCCTACGTCCCGACTGCCTATCTATATTATGTAATTAATATTATATTATCTTTTTCTCTATTATAGTTCAAACAGTCTTTTACAATGTTCAAAATTGACTCTGGCCTCCAGTTGGTGTAAATCCAACATTTATAAGGGAGAGGACTATCAAAAGCTCTTAAGCCTACTGTCGAGTCCTATTCTCACAATCTGTGTCTTGGTTCGTTGTACTTGTCACATTTGACACCATTAATGTAGATCGTTTTTATTGTTCCATGCGTTTGTTCCATATGATGAGTCAATGTAACATGTTCGTTTGAAATAAAAAATATTGTTTGAACTAAGCAAGTGTGAATGTCATCAATAAATAAAATGAACAATGTCGTAGAGATTGCACAGGCCCGCCGTGCAGCAATGTGTGATACGCAAGTTGGACCAAGGCATTCTCACGTTTTGACAGAGTAGGCACTAGAATGATACCTGAATTTTAGCGTCCGTAGTATGTTTCCACCTACTCTCGCACTTGCAAGTTAATTAATAAACTCTTTGAACCCTGATGGTATCTTCAGCTAAATGTAAGCAATTGGAAGAGTCCCTATGCATTATTTAGGCGGTGGACCAATTAAAATGTTCAACATGCAGCCCTGGGGCTGCATGTTGAACGTATTGATTGGTCTGCTCCGTATATTCACTGAACAGTCATCTTATTTATTGAAATTATGACGTATAATGTCCTGGGACCGGTCAAAACGGTCTCTCGAGTTTAAGGGGTTAAATATTAATTTACAATTAAGTGTATCGAACGCCTCTTTCAAATGTACGAACGGTACGACTTGTGGCTTCTTGTTTGATTTATATTTATTAATGGCCATTTTAGAACAAATTCACCGTTACCCGCGCTGCGTTTTTCTTTGAAGCCAAATTGATTGTGGGTAATAATATCGTTGCCTTCCACACATGCATTTATTCTCGATTTAATTACCTTGTTAAATAGTTTTCCCACGTTGCTACAAATAGCGATTGTGTGATAATTGTTCTAATCGTTTTGTCACCTTCTTTTTGGGGAAATGGTGGTATGGCAAGTATAACACATGGCACGGAGATGATACCTCTGATTCAAATGGCTTCAAGGAGTTTGGAAACCCTGCAGAACGATGAAGGCCGATGGATAACGGCGTCGAGTAATACCGCAGCACTACGAGCAATAAGTGGTGTGATTGGGTGGATGAGGACCAAGGAAAGGAAAGACTTAAATAAATTCTGCGATTCTAACTATTTGTCCAATTCTCTCAATTTGCTGACAATAAAGGGCTTTGTGACTCTGGTCCTCGAACCTCCCACATCAAAAACCCCCCAGAGCGCATTCGACGACCTAGAGAGCTGTTGTGCAAAACGGAGAATAAAACTAAATGTTAACAAAACCCAGCGTATCAATTTCCTTAGAACGATTAACATCTGCGACTTTGACCTGCAGCTACAGGGCAAAGTTCTCCCAGCGAAAACCAAGGCGAAATTCCTCAGCATCACCATAGACAAAAGACTCAACTTCAATAAGCACATTAAGGACACTGCCGCAAAAGCAACTGAAAGAACTAACCTTCTCAAAATGATACGGTGCACCTCCTGGGGTGCAAACGAAGCAGTTCTACTAAAACTATACAAAGCCTTTGTGCGCCCAGTACTAGAATACGGAGCACTCGTCCTCAACAGCACTAATGAAAGCAACCTTCTCAAACTTCAAAGAGTTCAAACCCACGCGCTTCGCGTCGTCCCCCGTACGCCCTTCGATGCACCCATCAAATACCTCTACGAAATAGCAAAGATCGATACCATTAAGGACAGCCTACTCACCCTAGCCGATAAAAACAGCGAGCTCCTCGAAGGTAGCGAACTAATTCATGAACTAAAGGAAATTTGCCTCAGCCGCCAACGTCCTAAATTTTCAAGAAAAATGTCACCCTATCCAACCGCACCCGCTACGGGGTCGAGCGGGTCGTGATGGGGACCGGGCATGAATCCACCCGTACTCATGACCGCCCGACCGCCCGCCCGCCCTGGGCCAACACTCCACCCGAGCGACTACGTAGAAACTGCTCTAACTAGCGTGTCCCTAAAAACAAACTGCCAACTAAACCAAACAATGATAACATACGATAACATCAGACATCCCTCGACGGGCACCAGGCAGGAGAGCAAACAAGCAGTGGATTCAGACTAGCTGAGACCATTTACTATAATGGGATGCCTTCATCGAACTAGGAACCAGAACCACTACAATATGCAACTATCAATCCCGGGCTACTATAATATGTATACTGTCAGTCACGAGTTGCCCACGTTGGTCAACAGGGAGGTGAATAAACAGACAGTGAATTCAGACTAGCTGATACCATTTACAATAACCTTCACCGGACTAGCAATCAGAACCACCACAGTATGCAACTATCAACACCAGTAATAAGTATAATATTAGACTTGAGCTGCCCACACCGGACACTAGGGAGTGAATAAACGGGCAGTGAATTCAGACTAGCTTATATCATTTTCTATAATGGGCTGCCTTCACAGAACTAGCAATCAGAACCACCACGATATGAAACTATCAACCCCAGTAATAAGTATAACGTTAGACATGAGCTGCCCACGCCGGGCACTAGAGATGTGAATTAACTGGTAAAGTGCTGAGTTTTTTCTGACAACAAATTAAAGCTCATCATATACTGCTCTATTACATTTAATTTGATAGTGCCTTATAGGCACTATCCAATTAAATGTCAGAGAGCAAGGCATTGTATAAAAAATCTGATTCATATCAGGGACAATAAAGGCTTCCTCAGGCAGAATGTAGCCACAGGCAGTTATTGCCTGTCACTTTTAGTAAAGCCCAAAATAGGGCTTCCAGCACTCTACCGGTTAACAGGCAGTGAATTCAAACTAGCTGAGACCATTTACTACAATGGGCTGCCTTCATCAAACTAGCTATCAGAACAACATGCATACTATTTGATACGAGGTCTATGCTGGGCACCAGGAGAAATCTCAAACTGCAAGACCAAGAAGAGACGTCGGGAGGGCAGAAGGGGGGGGGGGGGTAGGGAGGGATGCGACAGGATGGGATGGATGGGGCGGGACGCCTCACACCTACTTCTTTTTAATTTCATAAAGATACAGACTACACAAAACTTCCTCACGACACAATGAACCAGCAAACAACAAACACCAATGAAAAAGACTCCACCTACTTGCAGACTTCACCTACCACACCTACCACAGACTACCCCCCCCCCCTTCCCCATAACCGATATGGAACAGTAACCGTTATGAAATCCAGTCATCCTTCGCTGCATCCCCAGAGATGGTCAACCACCTCGGGGAGGTGAGTGTTGGTCCTGCGTCCCTTCGTCGCCCCGCTTTTTTGTAAGTGCCACTTGCGCACATTCATGTCCCGACCAAACATGATAAAAATACCGGCCTGCCCCCGAACCAGGAACGTTCGGGTCTTCTTTGGGTGGCGCCCTGAAGTGGGCCGTTACTTCTTTTTTATGATTTGTCTATCCACCGGATCTGAGAGAACTCGCCGTCACCGACACCAGCTTGTGGCAGACTATACTTGCCCATGGTGGCCTCTACAAATAATACAACCAGTTGCAGAATATACTTGCCTGAAGATACTTCAAATCCAACACCACAACCCTAGGGGAGAGGAAGCACCTTTGTCGAGAGGTCACACTCTCACACTGTCGTCACACGAGGAAGAATATAATAACCATAACTGACCAGCCTATAAATGGCCGCCAGCTACCGGCTTCCAGGGCGTCTTCCTCCTCTACTCCGACGGGCCCTGACTGGCAATGATCTGCAAGAATACAAAAAATCCAAAAATATCAGAGTAGGGTCGAAAGGAGCTTTCTCCAAACCGCCTTCAGCGCGCGAAACAATTCATCACACTATTTGGCAAATCTCCCCGACAGCCGATGGTGTAAATCAATGTTCCAGAATATTTGGAAATCAAACATAAAGCCAGGATGGATACACCAAGTGAGGGAGTTTATAGAGAACTATTCAACAGAGATCTCTGACTTAGACGTGGTCACAAACAAGGGGAAGAAAATCGTCAGAGAAAGAGTCATGCCGGACTGTAACCTGAATTGGCGAGAGGGGGCCAAAAAAAGAAGGCTGACCTGCGTGATAAAGAGAAACCAGGTATTGAAGAGTACCTTGATGGCACCTTTTGTGGGTCACTTTTTCTTCAAGATGAGGTCGCGGTCGCTGGAGCTTCGGGGAAAAAACTGAGAAAGACAATGAAAATGAATGCCAAATCTGTAATTCAGGCGTAGTGGAGACCTTAGAAAACTTTCTATTAGAATGTCCAAAATACCAGTCTAACAGAATAAGATTCACCGAGATTATGATGGGGAAGTTCGAAGGGAAAATGAGGGATATGTGGTTAGAGGGTGAGCTAATTTGCTTGTAGGTGTGACTGGGAAGAATGAGGTATGGTGTGTCATCAAGCAGTTCGTTTCAGAGTGTTGGGAGGAGAGCAGAGACGTCAGGATAAGGATGCCTTTGGGAGAACAGGGATAATCAAGGCCTTCTCACCCGAGAATCGCGACAAATCAGCGGCCGGCCAAAGTATTATTTTTATTATTATTTTGTCGTAATGCGCATTTTTATTGATATAATGAACAGAAAAAAAAGTTACGGAACATCAAACGACGGTGAAAGCGGCGTTATCTCATTTTTAACCCTTTAACCAACGTAACGGAAAAAACGGCCAGCGCTATTCTAAAAAAATCGCCAATTAATTTTCATTATTTTTTTATTCTTGTCTCAAAAACATAGGTTATGACCCCTCATTGGAACGAGCTCGTCGAGCTCGTTCCAATGAGGGGTCATAACCTATGTTTTTGAGACAAAAAATGAAAAAAAAATAGTTATTCAAGAATTTTTTTTGCAGGTGTCGTCTGCTTTTCATGTTAGGTAAAGGGTTAAATGGGGCTAAACAGTGAATAATAGTCAAACGTTCAAACTGATTGCGGAAAAAGAGCTTCTGTATTTTTATACTACTCAACATGAACATGCCAGATGTTTGTGAAATGATGCTCACATCGATGCTACAACTTCTCGAACATTTCAAGATTTCAATTTTTATATCAAATTTCCACAGCCTTATTTATATAATTATTGGGGGTTTAACGACACGTTGACAGTCAGGGTCACCTCCTGTCGGATTCCATAGCCTTAGTGTTAAATTTACTGACAACTTTAGAAAATTAAGGGGAGATCACTTTCCTGCAAATCTATTGCAATGACGATAATTATTGTCAGCCATGATTACTTTGGCATTACAACTCGTGAGAGTGTTTCAGAAAAATGAATTCATCAGAGACAGTATTTTTGCATTAGACGGAGGAAAGGAAGATGTGGTACATGATACAACGCAGCATTCAACCTACATGTCTATGATTCTTTTTATTCATCTGTTGTCAGTTTAGTTCCGATGCTTTTTCTCATCTTTTATTTGTTTGCGTATTTTTAAAAAAACATTTCCGCTTTCGGTGAAATATTACGTTTTTTCGCCAACTTGTCGATAACTTTCCATGTTGACAAAAATAGTTGGGGGTGGTTTAGCGTGTTACAGCGTACGAGACATGGACGTGGCACGGATGATGCAAATACAGTTTCGTCAAATGGAATCACTCGAGACGAGTAAATAGAGGATATGGAATGAGTGTCTTTCTCATATAATATTTATGAAACGATTCTAAGAATTTTCCGTTTTGGCGAGCCTCTGGAGAGCCCAAACGAAAAATTCGGACGAGTTTCATAAATATTATATGAGAAAAACACTCATTTCATATTCTGTTTATCATATGACACACACATGCACACATTAGCCACTTATTGTGACTTTTAAACCCATCAATGAACTTGAGTTGCAGACGGCACTTGGAAAAAACATCCTCGTATAACTAAAAAAGTTCATTTATTACTTCCAAACATAGGTTATGACCCCTCATTGGAACGAGCTCGCCGGGCTCGTTCCAATGAGGGGTCATAACCTATGTTTTGGAAGCAAAAAGTGAAAATGTATTATTTTGATTGGCTAAACAAAATACAACTGGGTCACATTTGCATAATTTCAGTAGGGAGAATTTACGTTATCTGTCCTATTTAGGGTGGGTTATATTGTATTAATATTTTACCTACAAGAAAAACGCTATTCATTTTTTTTTATATTTTCACTTTTTGCTTCCAAAGCATAGGTTATGACCTCTCATTGGAACGAGCTCGACGAGTTCGTTCCAATGAGGGGTCATAACCTATGTTTTGGAAGCAAAAAATGAAAATTTTTAGTAAAACGAGGATGTTTTCCAAGTGCCGCCAGCACTCAAGTCATGTGATAGGTTAAAAAGTCATACTAAGTGGCTAATTTGTGCGTGTGTGTGTCATATGATAAATAGAATATGATATGAGTGTTTGTCTCATATAATATCCATGAAACTCGTCCGAATTTTCCGTTTGGTCTCGCCAGAGGCTCGCCAAAACGGAAAATTCTTAGACTCGTTTCATAAATATTATATGAGAAAAACACTCATTTCCTATCCTCTATGTATGCCAGTAATTAAATTGTTTTTAAATGTATAGGAAAAGCTAAACTGTGCGAAAAAACTGATAAGATGGACACCACGGTTTTGAGTATATAACGGAGATCAGCATAATGTTTTGGTACTAAAGGTGCTTCACTCTTCGACAGTGTTCACATGTCGTATTTTATTCCTTGACTATTTTCAAACTGGATTTTACATTTTGTAAGGGTGGTTCATCCACTACTTGCCACAGCCTTGTCTGCTACTTTCAGGTACTTCACTTCAGCTTAAATGTCGCAAAAATGATACAGGGGCACATTTGTTCAATCAAAACTAATGAGCTATTGTAATCGAATGTGAAAATGTTAATACCAGAGCTCTGGTTCTTTCTCCTCTGCATGTGACCCACTGGAAAATCTATCCATAGACATGATGACAAATTTAATTTTTCTTGCGATTACAGAAAGGAGTGTGTTCTCTAGGAGTTGAATTTTCACACACGTATATTAACACATTGTTCCGAGTTGTTACAGCGACTTTTCACATTCTTAAATTATTTATTTCGATTGTTATTTTGCTGGACATTTAGAACATTAGAATACATAAAAAATGAAAATTTTGACCCCTCAGACAAAATAAGATTTGAACCTTTTTTGTGATTCCACTAATCTCCGACAGCATACCATGGCGTTTGGAAACTTCTTGTTTGAAATCCGTACAGTTTTTCTCTTAACACACGTTTATGAGGTGGCAGGAAAATGACACAGTTCTGGATATGTCAATTGAAGATGAAATTAAAGAAAGAGTGCTCGACCTCCGGTGATTTCGTCTCCATCAAGATTTTTCGAACAAACATTAGTACCTTTCTCTTAGACATCTAGACTTTATCAGATGAACATTACGTATATAGGAGTTGTACAATTTTCTGTCAATACATACGGTAGGAAGACCGTGACCAGCTGCCCGTATTTTTAGCATAAACTTGTGCAAGCTCTCAAGACACCAGTCTAATTTTGCAGGGAATTCGACGCTTTGCGGCCTGAGACCAATCTATACCTTAAACAGTCAATCGTTTATGTTTTTGGTTCAGTCGTCTAGAATATTTCAGTTAGTCGGAAAAGCGAACCAACGGTTCGCTTTTCCGACCAACTTAAATATTCCAAACGATTGAAACTAAAAATACCATAAGTATTTCAATTTCTTAGAATTAATGAAAAAAAATGTTTCTCAATCGAGAATTGATTTGACTGAATCTTTACAATACAGTTGGAAATGTTTGTAAACTAAATACTAATGAATGAAGACTACCGCGGCTGTAAATTCATTATTTCGCAGCGTAGGTTCAATAATTGTGTGTATATCCTGATGGTCTTAAGTAAACTCAACAATTAATTGATTGAAATATCTATGACTGGATTCAGGAAAAGATAATATTTATATCTCTGCATGTAAAGAGACATCATATTGAATCAACGGTCGCCTGCACGCAAACTCCAGGAACAGTGAGTTAACAAACAACCCATAACAGCGTCGAATTCCGAAAAGAATTAGTCTCATGGTATGAGAGCTTGAGAATTTTATTAAAGGCTTTTCTGCGTTGTTAACCGTTTTGCCTGACCTCCGAGCAGAACCTTGGAACTCATAGTTGGTTTATCCCTTATTTTATCTAAGAATCATATATATATTGGCTTGAAAACCATGAGAAACGGTACGTATCACATAACGTTTAATGATTCCGTATCATACAGACGACTTATTCTGATTCCGTATCAAAAAGACGACTCGTTTCCGGAAACACAACGGGCTATCATAACAGGGGCATGAATACATTCTATGTGTTTTTCAGTGATCACTCAGCTGATCGCTTACAAAACAAAACAAGAGCAACGCTAACGCGTGTGCTGATGCCCCCGAAGGTAGCAAAGTCGGACTTGCATGTAAATAAATAACTTCTGAATGTTTGAAGAGAATTGGTTCATCCAAACAACTTTGAATGAACGGAATTAAAAAAACACTATGATTCTTGTGTCATCCATATTTATGAGAATATATCGATCTGTAGAACGTTAAAATGACATGCAAACCTGCCCTGCAAACAGTGGGCTGTACAGAAATAGTGGACTAGAAAAAAATGGGATAGTGGACTAAAACAAAATTGGGCAGCACTTCCCCTATACGATCCTGGTCAGTAAGAATAAAGCTGAAATTCGCATCCATATTTATATGGTTATATCGATATGTAGTAGGTTAAAATGACAAGCAACCTCCCCACCAAGCAATGGGCAGCACAGAAATAGTGGACTAAACAAAATTGGGCAGCACTTCCCCCATAGGCACTGGCCAGTAAGAATAAAGCTGAAATTGGCATCCATATTTGAATGGTAAGATTGATATGTAGTTTAAAATGACATGCAACCTCCCCTGCAAGCAATGGGCTGTACAGAAATAGTGGACTACTATAGGCACTGGACAGTAAGAATAAAGCTGAAATTGGGAAATTTGTGATTTTTTAATTCAAAAAGAGGCATAACTCTTGCAAGAATGGTCGGAGTGAAGCTCCAAATCGAACTTGACCTGTATTTTGACATTAGTAATGAGCAAATCAAATTTTAAATCGATTGGTGCAGTGATACAGTTTTAAATGGTCTGGAACCAAAATCTCTATAATTCTTCTGTCATATTGATATGTAGAGGTTAAAATGTCATGCAACCTCCCTTACAAGTACTGGGCCGCAGCAAAATAATGAACTAAAAAAGAAATTGGGCAGCACTTTGCCCTATAGGCTATGCTACACTTTACCTTAGTCAGAAACAGTGACCAAAAAACAAACGGGGGCCATAACTCTACCAAACATGAATGGACGAAACGCTAGGTACGAGGGCATCCGTTCCCCCAAGCCGTTCTATCATCATACCAAAGAACATTAAAATCCGACAATTGATGCTCTAGTTATAATACAAAATGTTCGTACGGACGGACGGACGGACGGACGGACGGACGGACGAACCAGACGAACGGAAGGACGTACGTTCGTACGTACGGACGAACGGAGACCTCTACTATATACCCCCTCGAAATTTTTTCGGGGGCGTAACAAAATTCCTTACAATTAGCGACAGAACTATTAATAGCCAATGACCCCCCCCCCCCGCCCCCCCCCCCCCCCACACACAATAGATAGAAAATGCACAATTAAATATTACGCACTTGTACATTCAAGCGTATCATCACATCATAGGAAGTGACATTGAGAGTGAATAATTTTGCAACGCACGCAACTTTGAAAATTTGCGGTGACCGCGTTACTCATTGTTTGTTAAAGTGCACAACAATATTGTTCCATAAAATGTGTTTTTTTTTTAACTTTTTCTCCCCCACATTATGTCCCAAAACTCTATTAATAATTTAAGAAGTAATTTGTTTATGTGACAGAATTGTTAAATAAATAAATTATCATGATAATGTGCATGCCCTGTGATTTGCATCAGACTGCAAAGCCGGCTCGTTGAGATCCCATTCTGGACACAACCTCGAATCTGATACAAATCACAGGACATGTACATTATCATGATAATCTGTATGTACCATTATATTTTATAACTACCACAGACATGCTTATTATTATTTTATGCTGCTTTGTGTTGCTTTGTATACCTCAGATGAGGTAAAAAGTGGAAATAAATCAAATCAAATCAAATCAACCAGATAGCTGTTCATTAGTCGTGATGCGTAGAACAATTGACCCCTTTAACCTGCAGGCATTCGGCTTCAACCCTCCACTCTCTTATGTCGAAATATTAAAATTTTAAACTGCAACTCCTCCCATATTGCAACAAGGAATTTATCCTATTCAACCGTGTTTTGAAAAAAGGTCATTGGGCTCTGTCAAACAAGAGTGAATTGTTTAAATTCCTAGTTGAATTTAAAACAAGGCTTGCCGTTCACTCCTCGACGATAACATATTATTCTACTTACTCCCAACCGATAACCTGAAAAATGTTGCGGATACTGAAATCAGAGCGCACTTCGTGAGATGCGTAGACATGAATTTTGAGGGTGTGGTGCATTAAGTGGAGATCGACGATCATCGGCTCCGCCGGGGCGACCATTGTTACGGCTGAGGAATACAACTTTAACCCTTTATACCTTTGTACGTCTAATGGCGTACGAAATCAAACAGCGCTTTGATACTTTGTGGTCATTTGTTTCGTTATTATTTTTCGATTTTTTAATGCTTTAACCCCAAATTCCTATTTTCTCCCAAATAGTGCTCAGTGGCAACCGTTGAACCAAATGTTATCGCAGCTTGAAATACGAATATAATCTTACTTTCAAAACTTCTTAACTGGATGAGTGCTAGAAGCCACTCTCAGGGCTTTCAAAAAATGAGGATACCTCAGAAAAAAACAACACTTTCCTTGCTTTTATTTGATATTCAGTCAAACACAAATAATATTTTGATTATACAAATTTGTTTTATTACAAATTATTGGAGAGTGCCTATAAGCACTCTCCAATAATTTGTAACAAAACAAGTTTTGAATGAACAAATTCAGACCACCAACAATAATCTAGCCCTCAACGAGATAATCACTAATCTGAAAAAAATATCTTGTTATTTGTACTTTCCGACATTTGACGTCGCAGTTTGAAAAACGTTGAAGAAACTGAATTCTCAGTGACGTTTGAACGTCAGAATAATTAAAGTCTCAAAGGGTGAAGACAGGAATGAAATGGAACATTATGATAGCATCTGGGAAAACATTGTGTGAGGTTTAGAATCTTAAATACAGAAATTTTTACACTATTGTCTGTGAAAAATTATTTTCAAAATAGATCAATAAAATCGATAGGTATATTTCAATTTCCAAATGTATAGTCTACACCTATATAATGTAATGCTGTTAATTTGCGATTCTGGTAGACATTACACAACGATAAGCTCGGTGTAACATATATGGCCTGTAACACTTGAACTATTTAGCCAATTTCTGTGAAACGCCTATGCACTTTGATACTCTTTTTATAGATAAGGCTATAAAAAAGTATCAAAGCAGTGTCTTGGCGATTCAAAGAAACTAAATGCAAACGAGGTCGCCCCGTTTTTGTCATCATTATCAAATCACAAATGGTAGATGGTTCCTCAAGTGGAAGTGTCTAATTTCGCACTCGTCACACCTCCCCTGGCAACGCGCCTGTTCTTATCACGTGCAACGGGGGCGCGGTGGCATTGCGGTAACCGGTTCTCGTCAGATCACCGAAGTTAAGCAACGTCGAGCCCGGTTAATCATTGGATGGGTGGCCGCCTGAGCGTTCAACTCGGACTCCCGCGTTGTGTTCTTGGGCAAGGCACTTAACCCTGTGGTCCACATGGGGGCACGATGACGCCGTGTACTAAGGCGTACTGCACATCGATGGTACGCATGTCTTCAACCAATCTAACCCTGCCTGTACTGCAGTGCGGAGTTACGATCTTGGGGAGCTGACAGCTGCTCGTCGTTGCTTGGTGGTTCTCTCCGGTTACTCCGGCTTCCTCCGCCCGTAAAACTATAACGGTCTTGATTAGCCATTGTGCATAAATATATGACCTTAAATACCAATAAATAAATAAATAAATCACGTGCAACGATAGTTTTCTAATATGTAAAATCCTTTTCATTCGTTGCTAAATTTTTACGCAGGCCAGTGTATGAAATAAAGGCCCAGTAAGGAAATGGAATACTCTTGCTTGTGAAATATTTTTTTTTATTTTTAGTTTGTTGTAATAAACACAAAACGTCACGCGCGCGTGAATATGTTAATCGATATGGAACTTGTACCATCGCGGTAGAATAAAACTCGAGGCCTGCAGCCGCTCGTTTTATCCTTCCGCGCTGGCACTCGTGTCTTATCGATTAATCCATTCACGCGCGTATCGTTGTGTGTATTTGTTTCGTGCTGTCTTCTAGGACGATTCTTCTTCCATCAGTTCTCAGGAGATCTAATAAAAAAAGAAGAGTTCAAGGAAGTTCCGCTTCCGAAACTACTTCTATTCCGTTTCTGGAATACTTTACTTTTTTGATTTACTTGCCTATACAGATGAGTTCCCGTTTAACCTTTTACCCAACGTAACGGCCAAAATAGGCCAGCACAATTCTCAAAAATCGCCAGTTAATTTCCATAAGTTTTTCATTTTTTGTCTCAAAAACATGGGTTATGACCCCTCGTTGGAACAAGAAAAACAAAATAAAGGAAGTTATGTTTATCTCTCAGGTACAGGCTGGGTGCTGTGCATGCACTAAAATAACCCACGTTATTAAAAGTTCATACCCATTGTTGGCTGTGGCTATTTGAAAACAGCCCATTACATCTCAAATGTATCTAAAATTTTGATGCTTGGCAGCTTGTGGAGAGTTAATGAACTCTTGCCAGAGCAATTCTTCACATGAGTCTATTTTTTCTTGAAAGTCTATGAGAACCACCTGAAGAAATCCACAAAAAATATGAATTTTAGGTTCTTAAGGGCTGCCTCCTTTAATCTCTCAAAACAGGGTTTACGCTTCGTTTTTGTTAACACCCTTACTACTTACAAACATTCATCCACATAAATTCTGGGTCAGATAAAAGAGGCTCTGTTTATCTATGACATACCTATTGGTATTGGTTGCTGTTGGTGCTCGAAAACAACTCATTTTATCAAAATATTGACTTTTAGCAGCTCACAAACCCTTATCGGAATATTTTGTCCATGCAGCATGTAATACCACACCAAGACCTGCAAATGACCAATTTTTCCTGAAAATCTACAGGGTGTGTTTAGAGAAATCTCAGAAAACATGAATTCTTAAGCTTTTAAGGGGTATCTGTTTTTAGCCAGCTCAAAACGGGTTAACGCTTGGTTTTTTGAATACCCTTATTACTTACAAAAAAAAACTTCTCGGTAAATTCCTGTTCCAATAAAGGAAGTTATATTTATCTGTCGCGTATCCGTTGGGTGATGTGGGTGCAGAAATCAGCCCATTTTATCAAAATGTTAATGTTTAGCACCCCGTGGGGGTTAACAAATGCTTACCGTAATATTTTGTCCATGCGACTTGCAATTTCATACCAAAATCTTGATAGTCTACAAGACTCGTTCAGAGGAATGCACAGGAAATTGGGTTTTTGAGCTTTTTTTTGTGGGGGGGGGGGGGGGGGGGTACTGCTGTTTAACCAGCCCAAAACGGGCTAACGCTTGGTTTTATTAACACCCTTATTACTTAAAAAAATGATCCTCGGTGAATTCCACTTCCGATTATGGAAGGGATGTTTATCTCTCCGTCATTCTTTGGGCGCTGTGGGTGCCTGAAAACAGCCCACTTCATCAAAATTTCGATGTTTGGAAGTCTATGGAGGGTTAACAAATGCATTACCTAATATCTGTTGTATATCAATTGTGTCACAGTCAGGTCTAACAATGATGAATGTTTAAAAAAATCTACAAGACGCGTTTTGAGAAAGTGCCGATAAACCCTAATTTTGACAGTTTTTACAATATTCGCGAAAGAAGGGTTAAATCGAAATTCCGCTTAGGTACGTTTTTAGAGTTTCTGCTTCTCTATGGATGTCCAAAATTCTGTGAAAATCGGTCAGAAAATGGCTTCTGAATCGTACGGACAAAATGTGTGGAAAAAAAAAACTGGACACAGTGATTCTAGAGAATCACGGCCGGGCATTTCCTTATCGTTGAAAGTCTTACCCTCTTTTCAAAGAGACCATTAAGATTTTTTGAAAAAATTTCTGCCAAAGGCTAGTAACGCCATGAGCTGAAGTGAACTGAAACAACCTGTATGACTATTTCCACATGATGTTGGTTGATAATATCCTGTCATGTTTACAGTTTAAAAGCAGTGGCGTAGCCGGCGTTGGTTTTAAGTGTGTGGGGGCACATCTCCCCAAATTAACACCCTCCTTCCCCGACCCCCCCCCCCCCCCAAAAAAAAAAACAAAACAAAAAAACAAACAAACCAAAAAGCAACGTTGCACAATGAAATAGACCAGACCAAAGGCACCTGCTGTCGGACATTTGACGAAATGAAATGCTGCGAAAAAACATGTCCCTTCCCTGTACTTGTATATTTAATATATAAGGAGGGGTATATTTTTCTGAGCTTCTTATTTCGTCAAATGTGTACGAACATTTGCTTGTGACCAGACCCCATAATAACAACACCAGTCATATGAACATGTCAACATTTTCAATTAGCCCCCAATTCTGAAATTTACATCACTGCTGCCTTGAACACCTTCACACCAATGACCTGGTTTTTAAAACAGATCAATAATTCAGTATCATTCAAGTGAGTATTGAGTTAACCTTTTACCTAACATGAAAAGCAGACGACACTTGCAAAAATAATTCTTGAATAACTAATTTTTTTCATTTTTTGTCTCAAAAACATAGGTTATGACCCCTCGTTGGAACGAGCTCGACGAGCTCGATCCAACGAGGGGTCATAACCTATGTTTTTGAGACAAAAAATGAAAAAATAGTGAAAATTAACTGGCGATTTTTGAGAATAGCGCTGGCCGGTTTTGGCCGTTACGTTAGGTAAAGGGTTAACCCACATGAAGCAAATTTGAGTAGTAGCCAATACTTTCTTATCATACCGCTTTTCATATTCCTCATGAAGTTTTTATCTGTCACTGGTATTGGAACAGGTACGCCCGGACTGTTTTGAGCAACAGTTCTTTTATTACCGATTGAACGTAGGAATTGTTAGATAGAAAGGATTCTAAAACGAGAGGCCTCTCTGGGGTCAATTTATATCCCCTTCATTTATTATAATGTTACAGGAAGTTTATGTCATTCACTTTCCCCGCATGCAAAATATGGCCATCCCTGACGCCAGGTTGCACGCGAATGCTTCATTCTAAGGGTTATTTTCAAAACAATTTCTCCTCTGGAAAGGCCACCCTTCCATGCCATTCCCCAGTGGCGTAGATATAAGGGATGAGGAGGAGGCAACCCCCCCCCCCCCACCCCAAAACAAGTGGTCGAAAAATATGTGCTTGTCACAAATTTTGGTTCGGGTGGGGAGGGTAGTTTTGTCCCATGCAGAATATTGCGGCTGTTGATATGAAAAACTCACGTCCATCAGCAGGCATAAAACATAACTTACGTCTCCCTCAGATGAACTGAGCCTCACTCGATAACCCCGCTACTTGATAAATGTAAAGAGGTTGATACATACCCCTCCATCTTACTACGGTGACTAGAAATATGCTCTGCGAGACTATTTGCTGGGTGAAAAAGACGCAGTTTCAATATGGGATCCGAGAATCGATTGGGCAGCAGTGTAGCGTTCTGAAGAATCTGCGTGGGTTAAAAATCGCTGTCGCAAGACTGCTTTACAGGGGCCAAAACCTCACGCAGGGACAATTCGACAATTCCTATTTTACACTGTTTAACATGCATACTCACACCTTGACTGTTGTTTCTTCGCCATGAGTCATATCAAGGTCTTTCGGTGTTATTCGGCTTGTGCCGTGAAGACTTGATCTGAGTCGAGTGCTGCGTTTCACACACAGACTTTTGTACATACTCGCAGCCGTCGCCTTTTTTGTCTCATAATTTATTAATCCGCCTGTATTGCATTTTTTTTTTAAATTGAGAGTTTTGCTCTATTCCCTTTTAACATGTACATGCTAGGCCGGTCGTTTGAAAACTTTAAATGAATCCAAACAGTATTACTTTTTATATCAGACCGACTGACAGGGCTGCGTGCCATCAGGAGACTTCAAATAGAACTACGTCAAGCTCGAGTGGATGATTGACCCAAATTCCCAATGCGAGGACGTACAACTCCAGCCGGTGGCATGCTACGATCACACCCAGTAGTAATAGGTATTTAACGGGTTGAGTGCCAGAAGCCACTGTCTATCAGGGCTTTCAGAACGCCTAATTTTTTGAGTATCCTTTTTCTGCCCACTGCTAAGATAAATGTCACAAACAGTTCCACGTTTCCATTTACCTATTCCTCGCAATGAAATGTCTGGCAGGAATATGCTGCGAGTCATGAAAGCAGCGTGGGTAAAAATTATTAAATGCCCATTGACCAAGATTCCCTCGCCATTGCCCATTGAAAAACGAATTTTAAAATGCTAGATTTCAAAATAGTTTTTTTTATGACATACATTCATACCTTTAAACAGTTCAATAAAATCAAAACATGGTTTTTGTTCTGAAACACGTTGGAAAAGTACCAAACAGTCAATTTATTTTGGAAGTACCATTACTCACACCTTTTTCAGCATTATAATCTGCAATTAACAGCACCTCGTCAAAGAAAAGATTGTCAAATTTGTCTATAGAAGACTGTGTTACATTGACAGGCACGTTCTCACTGCTGCCCACGCAGAAAACAACTTGCAGTGCACTCGACTGTTGTGTCCTTGGGTAAGACATTTAATCTTAATTGCCTACATGGGGGCGCGGTGTCGTTGTGTACTAAGGCATACTGCACGCAGATGGTCCACTTGTCTCCAACCAATGCTAATCCTGCTTGTGTGGAGCTAGTACTTTGGGAGTCCGGCAGTTGCTCGCGGTTGCTGTGTGATTCTCTCCGCGTACTCCAGCTTCCTTCATGTGGATAAAATCGAAATTGTATTTGCATTTATGATAATGATACATTACATTCTTACTATTCAGCACATTACGGGTGTTCTGCTAATTCACAGTGCTGAGATTGCTTTCTGGAAAAGTCAATAAAAAAAAAAATAATAATTATCCGTAGAAAAACTAGAGACTTTTCCAGAGGGAAAAACCAAACTAGACTTTATGATTCCGAAGAATCATGGCTTTTCCAGACGAGATATGCCATTATAATATTATTCGCTGCTTGAGGTTTTATTTCAGAAATCACACAAACTCAGGTACTATCGACCGATAGAACATGAAAAGAAACGTTCTAATTATTTTATTATGCCGAACAAAAAATGACTTTCATTGTTAAGCGTTAACTGCAACGTGCCATCAACCTTGTAACAACAATGTAGTCGAATCCAAAAACATGACGTTATTTCGAACGAATGACGTCTCTTCGAAAATGACTTGTCACAAGTGCCGTCGCTTTGGGAGTTTCTATATCAACAAATGCCAATGTTTACAACAGCATCATGCTGTTCATGTTATAATTCATTGTTAATGCCTGTGTGGAAAGTGATTTAAATTAATGGAATATAAATTCATGTTTCTCGGACGACAAGAGTTGATAGATTTAAGCGGAGTGAAACAATTTATTTTGAACTTGAGGCGGAGGCTCGGTAAGGTCGAGGAGTACTAAACTTGTGGAAATATAATTGATTGAAGTCATAACTGAGACTCATATTCAGGATTCACTGAAGTGGTGAACAACACGTGAGTGAGTTTTTTAATATTTCTGATTCTTTTGAATTCATTGTTTGCAGTTAAAATTGAAAACACACCCACCGAAAATGATATACTTGTTGGTAAGTTTGTGTCTACCGGTGTTGAAAAAAGTTAAACGGACACGGAGCCAGCGTTTGGGGTTGAGAAATTCCAATCGACGCTGATCACTGGAAGTGGTGCTTACATTTTCTTCGTTCTCTTGTCTCCAGAGAAAAACGTTCCGATAGTACCCGTGTTTTGCCCCAAAACTCCAGTACTATGGCTTTTAGAAGGTGTCAAATTAACCAATCACGGCTGATGTTACAAACGTGAGGCATAATAAAGTATCTTTATTGATGCCTTGAGAAACGTAGATATAATAGTCTCAAATGATCCACTTTGATAAAAGAATGTCTTGGTTAAAATCATCATTATTGTTGGAGAGGGTTAATATCATTATTGATGGGGAGAGTTAATATCAATATCAGCGTCCGAAAATTCTGTGTCCGGCAAAAGAAGTTATGTTTGTTTGTTTGCTACATACTCATTAAGTGCAGTGGCTATTTGCAAACAGCCCATTATATCTCAGATTTATCTAACATTTTGATGCTTGGCCACTTGTGGAGAGTTAATGAACGCTTGCGAAAATAATTCTTCTCAAGAGTCTACAGTTAAAACTAGAAGTCCTGTCATGAAATGCGCACAAATAGCACGTTGATATGCGCGTTAATGTGCGCGTTATGGCCCAATTAAAGCTATCATATTCTGTACATATGGCCTGTGCACAGGCAATGTTTCAGCCAATGGACCTCCGGGTAACCCGGAGGTCCATTGGCAGAAACAGTGCATGTGTTTGCTATGAGTAAACAGGAGAACCTGCCGTGCTTTGGGTGCCATTCGATATGGCAATTGCGCGCAATTCCAACGCGCAATTAAGCCTAGATAAGCGCACTATTCGTGACAGGACTTCTAGTTTTAACTGTATTTGTTCTTGAAAATCTGTAAGAACCACTTGATGAAATCCACAAATGTGAACTTTTATGTTCTGAGTGGCTGACTGTCTGTAACCTGGCAAAACAGGATTAAGGCTTGGTTTTGTGAATACCCTTAATACTTTCAAACATTATCCCCGTGAATTCTGCGTTCGATAAAAGGGTTACGTTTATCTGTTACATACACATTTGGTGCTGTTGGGGTCCGAAAACAACCCAATTTTATCAACATTTTAACGTTTAGCAGTCTGTGGAGGGGTTAACAAACGTTTAACGGAATATTCTATCCATGCAACTTGTAATACCCACACCAAGACCTGCCTGTGTCCAATATTTCTTGAAAATCGCCAACAGGCAATTAGCGAAATTCACGGAAAATGTAAATTTTAAGCTTTTAAGAGGCACCTCTCCTTAACTAGTCCAAAAGAGTTTCATTTTTTTAAATATCCCTACGACTTACAAAAATTATCCTCTGTGAATTATACGCGCGGTAAAAGAAGTTTTGTTTATCTTTTATGAACCACTTTGGTGCTGTTGGTACCTGAAAACAGTCCATTTGATCAAAATGTTGATAACTAACAGCTCGTGGAGGGTTAACATACCCTTAACGGAATATTTTGTCTATGCAAAATGTAATGTCAGACTAAGACATGCTGATGGTCTTCCTTCTTCAAAGTCTGCAAGAAGCGTTTGAGAAATCCACAGAAAATGGGAATTTTAAACTTTTAAGGGGTATCTCTCTTTAACCAACACAAATGGGTTAAGACTTTGATTTCTTAATACCCTTACTACATACACAAACATGTTTCTCTATAAAATTTGAATCTGATAAAGTAAGTTATGTTTCTCTGTTACACATCCACTGGATGCTGTTGGTGTCCGAAAACAGCCTATTTTATCAAAATGTTGATGTTTAGCAGCCCGTGGAGGGTTAACAAATGCTTACGGAATATTTTGTCCATGCAGCTTGCAATATAAGACCAAGACCTGCGAATGGCCAATTTTTCTTGAAATCTACAGGGTGTTTTTTTAAAAATCCGGGGTAAAAAATAATCTTTAAGCTTTTGGTGGGTATCGATCTCTGTTTAACCCACCCGAAATGAGTTAAGGCTTGGTTTTTACAAAAATTATCCACGGTGAATTCCCTTCTAATAAAGGAAGTTATGTTTATTTCTCAGCTATACTTTAGAGGTTGTGGGTGGCTAAAAACAGCCTTTTTTATCAAAGTTTTGATGTTTGAGGGCCTGTGGAGGATTAACAAAAACGCTTATCAGAATATTTTGTCCTTTCAACTTGTAATGTCACACCAAGACCTGTTGATGACCATTTTTTCTTGAAAATCTACACGACATTTTTAGAGAAATCCACGTAAAACATGAATTTTTAAGCATTTGAGGGGTATCGCTCTTTAACCAGCCCAAATTAGGTTAACACTTGGTTGTTTGATAACCTTATTACTTAAAAAAATGGTCCTCGGTAAATTCCACTTCCAACAAAGGAGATTATGTTTATCTTTCTAGTACAAATTGGGTGCTATGGGTGCTGGAAAACGGCCCATTTTCTTAAAATGTCGATGTTTGGCAGCCTGTAAAGGGTTAATAAAAACTCACCGGAATATTTTGTCCATGCAACCTGCAATTTCACACCAATTCCTGCGAATTGTCATTCTTTCTTGAAAACCTAGAAGATGGTTTTAGAGAAATCCACAGAAAACTGGAATTTTACGATTTTAATGGGTATTTAACCAATCCAAAATGGGTCAAGACTTCGACTTTAGAATACACTTAATACTTGAACAAAAATGTTTCCCTATCAATTTTGCGTCCGATAAAAGAAGGTACCTTTCTTTGTGACATACCATTGGGTGTTGTGAATGTCCAAAACAGCTCATTTTAGCACAATTGTTGACATTTACCAGCCCGTGGAGGGCTAATCAATGCTTACCGGAATATTTTGTCCATGTGACTTGTAATGTCGCTTGAAGATCTGCGAGTGGCCAATTTTCTTGAAAATCAACAAGATGTTTTAGAGAAATCCATGGAAATCGTGAATGTTTAAGCTTTTGGGGTATCGCTCTTTAACCACCCCAAAATGGGTTACCTGTTTTTTTTAAATAATCTTATTACTTACAAAAATGATCCTCAGTGAATTCCACTTCCAACAAAGGAGATTATGTTTATTTCTCAGGTACACATTGGGTGCTGTGAGCGGCCACAAATAGCCCATTTTAACAAAGTTTCGATGTTTGAGAGCCTGTGGAGGGTTTACAAACGCTTACCGGAATATTTTTGTCCATGCAACTTGTAATGTCACATGAAGATCTGCAAATAGCCATTTTTTCTTGAAAATCAACAAGATGTTTTAGATAAATCCACGGAAAACGTGGATTTTTAAGCTTTTGAGTGGTTTCGCTCTTTACCCAGCCCCAAAACGGGTTAACACTTGTTTTGTTAATGAACTTATTACTTCCAAAATGGACGTCGGTGAACTCCACTTGCAACAAAGGGGATTATGTTTATCTCTCAGGTACACATTGGGTGCTGTGGGTGTTCGAAAACAGTCCATTTTCTCAAAATTACGATGCTTGGCTTAATAAACACTCACCGGAATATTTCGTCCTTGCAACGTGTAATATCACACCAAGACCTGCGAATAGTCAATGTTTTCTTCAAAACCTACAAGATGATTTTTGAGAAATCTACAGAAAACGGGAATTTTAAGATTTTAATGCGTATCTCACTTTAACCACCGCGAAATGGATTAAGACTTCGACTTTTGAATACCCTTACAACTTACAAAAATGTTTCCCTATAAATTTTGCGTCCGATAAAAGAATGTACCTTTCTTTGTGGCATACCCGTTGGGTGCTGTTGGTTTCCAAAAACAGACCATTTTATCACAATTTTGACATTTAGCAGTCCGTGGAGGGTTAACGGATACTTGCCGGAATATTTTGTCCACGCAACTTTTAATGTCATACGAAGCCTACCAGTGGCCAATGTTTCTTGAAAATCTACAAGACTTGTTCAGAGAAATCCATAGAAAACATGAATTTTTGAACTTTTGAGAGGTATTGCAGCTTCTCCAACCCAAAACGGATTAACTTGTTTTTTTTTAATACCTTTATTACTTACAAAAATGATCCTCGGTGAATCCCACTTCCAATAAATAAGTTTTGTTTGTCTTTCCTGTAGCGTTTGGGTGCCGTGGTGACAGAAAACAGCCCGTTTCATCAAAATTTCGATGTTTGGCAGCATGTGGAGGGTTAACACATACATTGTCTATTATCTTTTGTATATCAATGCTGGATTCACAGTCGGGTCTAACAATGATGAATGTTTAAAACAATCTACAAGACGCGTTTGAGAAAGTGCCGATAAACCCTAATTTTGACAGTTTGTTTACCAATTCTGGAGAATTAAGGGTTAAATCGAAAATTCCGCTTAGGTACATTTTTAGACTTTGTACCCCTCTATGCGTTGTATAAAATTGTGTGAACATCGGTTCAAAAATGTCTTCCGACTCGTACGGGCAAAAAACAACCTTCCCCCACCCCCCCCCCCCCCCCCAAAAAAAAAAAAAAAAAAGCCGTAGAAAAACAAGAGAAGATTAATTCAATTCAACTTCCCAAACCAACTCACTCACAATGTTAGGAACGTACCCCATCAAAGATGCCGGACATGTCCATCCACCCACGTTTTTATTAACAAATGGCTAATTGGATTCCATAGCAATCTTCTTGTTCTTCTTCTCCTGGGGCCAATTTCATTAATTTGACTTAGGAATGTGCATAAGACATTCATAGGTATGTTCGTATGACATTCCTATGACGTCCCTAAGTAAATGCCATAGCTGTTTCACAAAACAATACTTATGCCATTTTTATGCTGTCCAACTTAGGAACACGTTACGACAACTTCATGAAGACAACGAAATACAGTTCGGTTAAAAAAGTGTCCGCGAAACAAAACTCTATGCCTTTTGTGGGTGTGGGTCCGTGGGTTGGCTGCAAAAAAGAAACAATGCAGTTATACAATATCCTTACTCCATCCTGGTGTGTGCTTTATGTTTAAAATTCCTGTTTATTAAACAATTTTATTGACGAATTATTTTACAAGGGGTGTATTGGACGATTATTGGACGTAAACTCTGGTTTTACTGTCGCAAATATCCGTTTTAAGTTACCGGTGTAGCAGGATATCTTCCCTCCCTAGACACCCCCCTCCCCCCGAGTGGTAAGATACTAGGATATCTTCCCTCACCCTGGATATCTCCCCCACCTAGAGTTTTAATGTATTCCTTTAATTTTGTTTCTTTTACGACTATTTCACAATATTTGATTATATTTGATATTAAACGCCTAAATCATTGTATACAATTACCCGGGAACTCATATGTGGAATAAGTAAAGCAGTGAAATATTTGGAATGAATTTTAGAAACAGTTCAATGCCCAATCTGAAAAACTGTTAAAAAGGTTGTAAGATTGGCTAATTCTAATTCAGAAGATAAAATTTAATAGCATCTCATAAAAATAAATATATATCTTGCTTTTTTCATGGCTGTGATATATTTTGACAATGTTGAGGGTGGGGCGAGGTGTAACCAGGTCTGGACACCCCCCCCCCCCCCCAGCCCACACCATGTCAACATCTTTAAAAAAAATTTGAATGGGCGATGGGGAAGATAATCAGGCTTGGACATCTTCCCCGCCACCAACTTCCATTTGTGTCCAAAAAATTGCTGCCAAGTACTAAGATTGTCTATTTCTGATTCACTGCTCTCGGTATTAACCAGTATAAGATTGGAAGACTTATTTTCCTTCCAGTTTTGACATAGATGTGGTAGAGATAACCAAGCCTGGATATATTCCCCTGCCCCGCCATCTTTTCATAGTTCTGTAGACATTCAAATGACCTTCACAGCCATTGTTTGGACTTCGTTATGGTTGGGTGAGAGTGTAAAAACCTATTTATTTTTTTTCAAATGGTTGCTATGGGAATGGATGAAGGGCAGTTAATCGTATTTTGACATGAACTTAAAAGAAAATGTATAAATATTCGTATTCAAGAGTTTGAACAACTTGTTCAATGTTAATGTGATGAAAATTTAGAAAAATTCAAAAAATAAATGTTAAGTTATAAGTTGTTTTATTTTTTTTATTTTTTGACGGGGGAGGGGATAGAAGATGGAAGGTATCCAGGGCGGGAGGGGGATATCCTAGGATAACTCGCCCCTGGGGGGATGTCCGGGTGGGGGAGATATCGTGGCATACCGGTTCGCTGACGCATCCCCGGTTGAATTCAATTTATGACAGTCAAATAAGCTTTTACGACCTTAGATCGTCAAATACAGCAAGTTACGCTTAATTTTAGTATACCCAACGCTCCACGGGCAGTGTGTGGCAAAAATCGATTCAGTTTTCATGTCTTTGGGAGACAAGGCATGGATGGAGCATGTCAAGCAATAAGTTGAGCAAGGCTGGAATCTCTATACGCCTACCATCTATAATCATGTAGACTGAAAACATACACACACCCCAAAAAATCAATATCTTGAGTTTATAAGGTTCTGTCTAGCAAGGGCCACAACACTATCTCTAACGCCTTCGTAATTGCTATTAATGTGGCCAGTTCCAAAGATTTGTCCGATGGCACATTTTCATCTCTACGCATGTTGTGAAGGGCCATTATGGCAATCGCCGTCTTGCAACATCTTTCTGGGTAAAATAATAACCCCCCCCCCCAACGTGTTCACACACGGAAATCGCATCTTCCATACGCCAAAGGACCTCTCCACTAGATATCGAGTTTTCTCGTGGGCAATATTATATGCCACTTCTTTTGTTGTGGGTGGATCTGGAATTGGCGCCATTAGCCATTACGTAAGGGGATACCCACCGTCGTCAATTAACCATCCACATGGCATTCTGCCTTGCTGGAAGTCGTGATTCAAGGCTGACGTATTGAACACGAATGTATTGTGTGTCGAGCCAGGTCACTTCGCCACAACATTAAGGAACTTCAGCTTCGAATCGCAAACTACTTGGATGTTTACAAAATGATACCCCTTCCTGTTAACGTAAGCATCATCACCTTCCGGTGATTCCCTTTTCTGATGTGGGTTACATCTACAGCCCCAACAATGTTAGGGGAAATTGCCAGCTCGGAGAAACCTGCCATTATTTCTCGTAAGTGGTTTTCCGAGATCGGCATCTTGATGAATGTTCTGCAATATCAAACTAGTGCAGATGTGACTCCGTAAACAACACGTGAGACCTGGTCTTGCTTATATTCTGCATGAATGCTGCCACCTCTCATTGATGGGGTTTCATCCTGATATGGGTACAGTAAAGTCCATCTCATATCTCATGGATGTTAGGACCTGTGGACCTTTCACCAAATAAGTCAAAACTCAATAGGGTTCAATATATGGGTCAGGGTCACCGAGGTCACCCAGTTGTCATTGAGTGCATTTTTCAGAATTGCTGGAAACCACATTTATGCTCCCCCTCCGAATGTATTCCCAAAGTGCCTACATGTATTTCATCACTCAAAAAAGGGGGCGGGGCCAAACTATCATTTTCTGATTTATAAATGCACGTTGAATGCTGTGCACTGAAGTTATTTCTACTGTCTTGAAAATTGTTATCGGACTTCTGTATGAAACTCTTTCATTGTTATTTACGAAAACCCATTTTAGATTTCTTTAAAGATATTTTACTCCTGAAACTAAGTCTCCATAAATTCTCTTTCTGTACATTTTATTTCCGATGTTTTCACCATTTTCACACAGACTCGCATTTATTGATCACAGTAATTTATGTTTCTCTAGTTCCATCCCCTTTTGACAGCAACAAATAAAATGAGACTGATGATTAAGTTTTTCCTTTCCTTGTACATATTTTCCAGAAAAATGTACGTCCTACCGACCAAAAGGTCTTTGGCAGATATTTTGGAGAAACGGACAGTGATTTTAATGAAGTTTCGACGTCTCTGTAGAGTTAATTGTTCAGTGTCTATTAACTCTTTACCCAACGCAGACGTAATCAATATTTATTATTTTAAATATAATTTTTTTTAAATTTTTCCAAAAATTTCAACAAAACCATATCATGTGACCCCTCGTTGGAACGAGCTCGACGAGTTCGTTCCAACGAGGGGTCACATGATATGGTTTTGTTGAAATTTTTTGAAAAATAATATTTTCTCAACTGCTGAATTTGCATTTTACGCGGGCGGATGCGGTCGATTCGTTGGGTAAAGGGTTAACGAAATAATTCGTTACAGTTTTACGTTCAGTTATTGACAGTTGAAAATAAGTAAAATAATGAGTTTTTACTGCAAAACTAAACTTAATTATGAATTAATTAGATCATCTAACCTCAAAAAACTATTTTATGAAGAAATAACCAGCAATGTAATAAATTTAACCAGTAGTGTAATGTGTAATACAAGTCGATGGAAATCAACATTCGAAAAGTTTTCTTGTGGTTCAAATTATAATTTTATTACAGTTTCTTGGTTTTTAATCACCTGATAGGTCAAAACATGTTTTCGATGTCAAATGACATTTGTTTGGGTGAATACTGGGACAGAAGGTGTTTTCATGTGTTCATATACTGGTGTTTAACTCATTACCCAACTTAACGGCCGAAACCGGCCAGTGCTATTCACAAAAAATACAATTCAATATTAATTGTTTTTTTCTTTTTTATGTCAAAAACTTAGCTTCTGACCACTCATTGGAACGAGCTCATTGAGCTCGTTCCATCCAGGTGCCACAAGCTATGTTTTTGACGCAAAGAATGAAAAAAAATAGTTATTCAAGAATTTTGTTTGCATGTGTCGTCTGCCTTTCGTGTTAGGTAAAGAGTTGAGGTCACTTTAAGCATCTGTGGCTATGTCGCTGCCGCAAGATTAGTACAAATTCAAAATTAGTCAATTATGTATACCAATGTCGTCTTTGTTAGAGATTGCTAACTCCACAGATAAGATGTCAGGTCCTATTACACCACAGGAAATGTTCAAGGTAACTCGTAGGTGATGTAGTGTAGTCATTTGGAACTCGTATTGTGTGATCGCTTGCGTTGTCAACATTTTCAATTTTCAATACGCCCCGATGAATCGTCAATGACCTCCCTACCCCACTCCACTTCAGTCTTTATATCGAAATTCAAAGCCTTTTCGACATGGTTGGCTACTTTGAAAACTATTCTAACAGTGTTTTTTTACGGGAGTGGTGCTCATGTTTCTTAACCCTTTACCCAACATGAAAAGCAGACGATACTTGCAAACAAAATTCTTGAATAACTATTTTTTTTCATTTTTTGTCTAAAAAACATAGGTTATGACCCCTCATTGGAACGAGCTCGACGAGCTCGTTTCAAAGAGGGGTCATAATCTACGTTTTTGAGACAAAACATTAATATATAATGAACATTAATTGGCGATTTTTTAGAATACTGCTGGTCGGTTTAGGTCGTTACGTTGGGTAAAGGGTAAAGTGGAGGCGTCCAGGTTGTTCTTGGAGGAAGCGGGTTCTCAAAACCTTTTGTTTCAGTTCGGCCGTTTTCTCCAAAGGAAAGAAAGAGACAAGGTCTCTTTCAACAAAAGTGTACAGTGTATACAAGCCGAGCGAGTACTCTGGGGGCGCTGCTCTCATTTCACGATAACTGCCCAATTATTTCATGGACCGAACTCAAGTGAATGCTTTTGATGGTCAGCAGATTGTTACATTTGTGTGGTAAACAGCTGTTCGGATGTTGCATAACTGCAGAAGATTCAGTTCTAATTTAAAAAGCTTGGGCACATTCGGGGCGTAGGTAATACTGTTTTAAAGCAGTTCTCGAGGGGTTAAATTTTGTTTTTCTATTCCAGAGTCAGCAGGTTTTGGTCAGAGAGACGGATTATTCCAATCTGACATTAAAAAGAAGTTAAGGCGATTACTACGGCTGGGTTAACTTGCGCTTGGCGTACGCATTTTAAACCACATGTTTGAATCACAAATAACCAAATTGGGATATCAGCAGCCAGAAGACAGCACCCCCCCCCCCCCCCCCCCGCCACACACCTCTTTAATAGGAGAACGCTTCCCTTTAAAGAACACCAGTACCACTCTCAGTCAAACACGGTCTTCTGCATTATCTTTCAGAGTGACTAACCATGCCAAGAAAAAAAACATGATTTGTAATAAAGAGACTGAAGTGGAGGGGGTTGGGGTGGGTGAGGGAGATCTTAACTGGTAGAGTGCTAAAATATTTTTGACCATCAAAATTTGTTCACATATCTTTGCCTTGTTACAATTTATGGGGGAGCGCCTATAAGCACTCTCCCATAAATTGTAACAAGGCATGTCCTTACAGACTAAATAATATTACTTCAAAGATAATACAAAGCACATCCACTAAGTATGAAGCCTTCAAGTTGCAGTACCTTCACCTCGGAGTAAAGCCCAAATATGGGCTTCCAGCACTCTACCATTTAAGTGATCCTTCTGGTGGTACTAAAATTTATAAAAGTAGATAACGCAAAAGATTTTTAAAAATGGGTACCCTGGGAACTTTTAGTTGCAAAATAAGGCCCGATATATTATCTTCGTCGTAAGCATCACCTAACACGCACGATATTACCACAGTTAATTGGTTGGCTATCATTGAAGGTATATTAATATCGCGGCAGCGATATCGCCACTGATGCTGAAGGAGACCTTAAACACTAGCATATACGCACATAAAAACAGGTAGCACTGTCTGTCACAGTAGTGAACCAACCATGCAAATGATATTTGAACTTCGAAAACGTCTTTAGACATATGATTAGATTATCAAAAAAAAAAAAGATAAGATATACCAAAACGATAATTTGAGACACCCGAAAACTTTTTGAAATTTCTTTGAACAATTTTTAATATTAACAGACTTTTATTAAACTTCTGGGAAACTTCTTACATTTCTGGTTATTGTACTGCCGGTTGATGTATTTGTTTACATTTACTGGTTAATATGGCATTACTGTTTTTTTTTTATTGCACTACTGGTTGTTGCAAACCTCCCACTGAACGAATTTTGACGCGCTTCTACTGTATGTAAACAGTATGTTTAATCTTTGTGTATCTTTATGCATGTAGTAATTAAGTTTACATACACTCTACTCTCCGTAGAACTGATATTCAAACCAATTAAGTGGCGAGCAAAACACAATAAAGTTTAATTACCTGTTGCCCATAAATCAGAACTTGAAGGGATCCAAACATTTTTGCAGTCAAGTTTAGAGTTACCTCCCATGCACCACTAGCCTGTCTCAGTCCCTTGTTTCTTCACTTTGAATTTTGTGATATTGTTGTGCCCATTATTTGTTATGTATGTTATTTGTAAAAAAAAAGCGTTTCAACTAATCTCTGTTTAACGAAATCCAAAAACTTCTCTAGCACGCGATGGAATGTTTCTTTAGAATTTTAACACACACACAAAACAGTTCATTTTTCTGTCTCTTGCCCATTTACTACCACGCTATCGCAATAGTAAGAAAGTGTTCCTGTATTTTAGTCTTGGGTGAGAGAGTGCACGGAGGTGGTCCAATGACGCGCACCATAATGTTACCCCCCCCCCCCCCCCCCCGAAACTATGCCTGCGCCATTTCTCGCAGTAAGGTGCCAATTACCTTGCGCTCTCGGTGAAGCACGAGGTATTAGGTTATGTGTATTTTTCAAAAAGTAGAAACCTGGATGTGGATATTGCTCCCGAGGAGTGCCTACCCTGATATTTGAAAACATTTAACATCTCACCTGTGCACCAATGGCACGCCTATACACCACTGAAATCGTTTCACAGTATTCAGCAGTAGCAAGCGAACATATAGCTGCTCTGGTTGCTGTTATTTTAGCTTTCACATACTTTGATTTGAAACGATCCTGTATTAACTGGGTGAGTGCAAAATTATTTTTCAAAGGTAATTTGCAAAGCGAGTATTTTTTTCAAGGGTGCCATACTACAAAAGGAGCCCCAGTTTAGTTTTGTTACAATTTACTGGAGGGTGCCTGTTGGCACTCTCCAATAAATTGTAATAAAACAACTTTGTTTCAACATTGTGTGCTTCAACTGCTTAGCAAACGAGGTAATGAATACAGTGTAATGGCACTAAAGTGGCTTCCAGCACTTTTCAGTAGAGCCATGATAGTGTCTTCCTGTAGAGCTGAAGCGGTTAACAGATTAATCGACTAATCAATGATCAACATCTTGATCGATCCCAAAAGTAGTTGATCGATTACACGTTACTTTTGAACTACTGTATTATATGGGTTAACAAAGGAACAAACTTGCTCCAAAACAGACAAACATTGTCACACTGACTCACATCAATTAAATGAGACAGAGTAAAGCATGCAAGTTACTTGCTGACATACCTATTTATTTGTATGATCATCATACTATATCAGTAGCGGGAAATAGTCGTTCTTAACCCTTTACCCATTGCGGGTAGAGGACGATACTTTCAAAATAAATTCATGAATTACTAAAAAATTTAAATTTTTGTCTCAAAAACATAGCTTATGACCCCCTCATTGGAACGAGCTCAACGAGCTCGTTTCAATGAGGGGTCATAAGCTATGTTTTTGAGACAAGAATTGAAAATATAATAAATTTGAATGCAAATTTTCGGATATAGGCCTAGTAGGTTCTGTTTGTTGTGTTGGTAAAGGGTTCATGCTGTAAACCATCAACGGCACGGCAGCTCTTCACATTTCTATTTGGACAAGTGATTAATCGGGTAACCATCGTTAATCCACGTGATTAATCGATCAAGAAAATCCCTTAACCGTTTCAGCTCTAACTTCTTGCACTCAATCAGTGCTATGAGTTATCTAGACAGGTCGTAAGGTCTTCACCGTGTAAACACCGAAAGATCTACTACATATATGGTCTATCAGGGTGTTTTCTGTCTGTTGGGGATGTCAAACATAAATTGAATATAATGTCTCGTAGGAGTACACGAACAAATAAGACGTCAATAAGCAACAGCAAATGAAAACCGTGAACGTATTTCACACGTTTCCCGCTTCGTTTCGTTTGTAGATATAGATGACATTTAATATGAAGTATGTAATAAATGATACAGAGTTAGTCAAACGCCACTACCGAGATATATCTTGGACTTGCTGCTTGTTAGTCAAATACAAAAGGAGATTGTACACTGTCTCTTTAGTGCATAAACGCGTAATCTGCAATGCTGGGGCATTGCAGATAGTGCACTGATACACACAATGCATGACAAATTGTCACGCTGATGATGCGGATTTCAACCCTTTACCCAACGCCGACAATATCAAATTTTTTTAATTTAAATATCGTTTAATAATTTTTTTTCGAAAAATGTCAACAAAACCATATCATGTGACCCCTCATTGGAACGAGCTCGTTCCACAGAGGGGTCACATGATATGGTTTTGTTGAATTTTTTCGAAAAATAATATTTTTTCAGCTGCTGAATCTGCATATTACGCGGGCGGATGCGGGCGATTCGTAGGGTAAAGGGTTAAGGAATTATTTAACAGGTATGACTTTCTATCCTAGAATTGTCCATAATCAAACTCAACTGATATGACTTCACACTCAGCTGATATGACGCCATTCTCGACCTACATAAACCAAGCTAGAGTTGTCCCCCTTGATTTGTTACTAGGCGCAGCCAATTGGTTTACACTGAAATATCACAATTATTTGCAATCTGGAAAATTGGTGTTACCGAGCATAGTGGAGTGGATTAAAGTAGAATTTTGAATGACGGAAAATTATTGATGGCAATAAGTAATGACTGGGTGATGAAGAGAAAAATGTAGAGAGTTGTACAGACAGTTCATCGAACACTACAGTTCAGAGTCGTAAGCGGCGCATCATCGAAGTGGTTGAAGAGGTTGTTCAGCTATCCGAACGTCGCGGCTTCCCAAAACGCTCGGAACACTGAACTAGGAGTAGAAGAGGAAACTTCGGACTGCGTGAAAAAGAACGAGAAACAATGACACTGTCAGAAAACTCTAACAGATCTGAAAATGTTTGTAATTATTTGTTTTGGCTTAAAAAATAAAGAGGAGGTTATTACTTCGTTAGTTTCATATCGGCCGTGATAACAGCCCTTGGTAACTTCACATCAGCCTTCGACCTTTGGTCTCAGGCTGATATGAAGTTACCTTGGACCTTGGGATAAACCCGTACTTTTGGTTCTTTAGGTATAGATATATAGACAATATACATATAGTGTTTTTTTATCTGGTTTATACAACGAGTTGACGGGGGCGCGATGGCGTTGCTGTAACCGGCTCTCGTCAGATCACCGAAGTTAAGCAACGTCGTGTCCGATTAGTCCTTGGTAGGTGACCGTCTGAGCGCTCGATTCGGACTACCGCGTTGAGTCCTTGGGCAAGGCACTTAACCCCGATTGTCCACATGGGGGCACGATGACGCCGTGTACTAAGGCGTACTGCACGTCAATGGTGTGCATGTCTTCAACCAAACTAACCCTGCCTGTGCCGCAGTGCGGAGTAACGATGTTGGGGAGCTAGCAACTGCTCGTCGTTGCTCGGTGGTTCTCTCCGGGTACTCCGTCTCCCCCCCCCCCCTTCTAACTGTCATCGACACGATATGACCTTGGCTGTTAAAGTGCCGTTAAACCCTACTAAATAAATAAATACAACGAGTTGAAATATAGTTAATGTTTTCGAGGCCCTGTCGAGAAAATATTAACTATATTTCAACGAGTTGTGTAAACGAGATATAAAAAAAAACCGCAATAGGTACATTGTTTTTATCTGACAACAAACAGCGGTTTCACTCGTTGAGGCTTATATTCACTTTCATGCTGATTCCCATGGGCCTTCGTAGAAAACGAGACGAAGCAAATGGGACGAGACAAACAGAGTTGCGCTTCATTTTCTACGCCGAAACAAAAATGTTCACATGCTACATTTGCGTGAAATCAGTGAAAAAGGGATTGTTTAGTAATTTTTTTCATTCGGAATCGGACAATATTGGAATAACTTTCTGGATTCTACATGTTCTTGGTGATGTCGTTGTGTCATTTTCTTTAAACGGGTTAGTGTATATTTTCATATTGTGTACTTTTAATGTTGCTGCGTTGAATAATTCCTGAACGTTGTTCGCTGACATTATCTTTTCTTCTTGATATTGAATGTTTAGTTTAAACAATATTTATTCATGAGAAAATATGATACATACATATCATTATCTACAAGATGGTTGTTAAACAGAATACGTAATACAATGATATGCATTAAAGTTATGTGTCAAGAACGAGATTTGTCGGAAGGATTCAGCATTAAGCTTTTAGCTTGTATAAGCTGTCTCCTTGGGAAGACTGACGAAGTTTAAAGGTAGCTGGAAACACTAAGTAAAATATTGTTTAAACATGAGAAATAGAGAGAGTAAGGAGAGTAATAGAGAGAATAGAAGAATAAAAAGGGACAAGGAACTTAACCCCTTTCCCAACACGTGTAGAAGACGACACTTGAAGAATAATTTTTGAATAACTAGAAATGTTCAATGTCCGTCTCAACAGCACAGCCCATGACCCCTCACCGGAACGAGCTCATCGAACTCGTTCCATTGAGGGGTCACTAGCCATGTTCCCGAGACGAAAGCTGAAAATATAAAGTGGGTTAAATGGCGATTTTCTTGGATAACACTGACCGTTACATTGGGTAAAGGGTTAACTAGGAAATGGGGAAACAACCTGAATTCAATGTTGGCTATCACAGAATATTCAATAGGGCAGCCTCAATGAACAAATCGGTAACGGTGGCCCATATGTGTGGCAAATAATACCAAAATGTCTTTAGGCTCACTGTTACGTATTAAAACGTCCACTCACCATGATGAAGTCCTGCACAGCTCTGAAGACAAGAAAGTTTTCATTGTTATTCAAATGTTCGGATCCAAATAAAAGTGTTGACACCTCAAAAGTAAATGGCAATGTATTGATTGTGGTATCACGAGCATCGTCATAGATTGGGCAGTGCATAAGAAAGTGCTCAGTATTTTCAAGATCCCCACACTGGCAACGTGGAGATGGTGAGAGATGGTTATCGTATAAGTGGGCGTTGATATTACTGCAATGCAGGCGTAACCTGCAATGATAAATCTGGGCAGCACGAGATTTGGCGCCATAGTAGAAAATTGGTGGTCGCAGGTTCGCACTATTTATAAACGTCTTGAAGTTTATGAGGGAACAATTTTCTCTTACTGAGGGGGGTATTCCATTCCACTGGTCGGTAACTTGCGGGATAAACGAGGACTTATATAAATTGGTGTGGCAAAAAGGAACACGGTGGTTATTTTCCGATCGCAGATTGTGGTTTTGGGTGATAGATGAGATAATTGGTGGCACCTTGTTGGAGATATATGGAGGCGTTAATTTATGATACATCTTAAAAAATTGGATAAGCTTGTGCTTTCGGCGTCTTTCTTCCAGTGAATCCCATTGAGTTTCTGTGTAGAGAAGTTCTTTTCTGCAGCTCACAGTGGCGCCAGTGACTATTCTTGCTGCAGCTACTTGTATTTTCTCCAGGTCAGCAGCTTGAGTTGCTGAGCAGTTGTCCCAGACAGAGTCAGCGTATTCTAAAAGAGGTCGGATAAATGCGAAGTATATCTTTTCAAGGACTTTCCGGTCAAGTGTAAACTTATGGGCCCTGAGCAAGTCAATACGTGTCCAGGCTTTAGCGCACATATCATTGATATGGTCGTTCCATGTACAACCTTTATTCAAAATTACACCCAGATGCTTGTGGCTACACACCTCCGAGATTTGAGTTCCGCTTAAATATATTGGTGGGTGCACTGGAACGTTACTTTTACGTGATATGATCATGGTTTCCGTTTTATGGGGGTTGAACTCAACGAGCCAAGTTTTAGCCCAATGTTCAATTGTGGCTAAATCACGGTTGAGTATGATGGCACCTTGGTCAGGATTCTCAATTATAAGATAAAGGGATGTATCATCTGCAAATAAACGTATGCTGCTAAGTAGGTTTACAGTAATATCGTTGATGTAAATCAGGAATAACAGGGGACCAAGGATAGAACCCTGTGGAACACCAGACGTTATTGGTTTCCAAGGAGATGCCTCAGAGGCTACAAGGACGCGCTGGTACCGATCAGAAAGGTATGATTTTAGGAAACATAGCAAGTCACCAGATATTCCTATTCTCTCGAGCTTGTGAATAAGACCAACATGCCAAACTTTATCAAATGCCTTACTAACATCACAAAAGACGACCCTTACTTCTTTTCCTTCGTCAAGAGCGTGACAGAATTCATCATAGAGGTCTGTCAGTTGTAGAACCGTAGAGTCACCTGGAGTAAAACCAGACTGAAACTGGCTTAGTATGTTGTTATCACATAAGAAATGCCATAATCGTTTGAAGATACATTTTTCAAGTAGTTTACCAGTACAGCTAAGCAAAGATATTGGCCGATAGTTAGTAACTACATTAGACGGATTCTTTTTCAGCACCGGTGTCACATTGGCTTTTTTCCATAAATTTGGAAAGTAACAGTTGTCTAATAACCTATTGAAGAGGGCCGTAAGTGGGTCACACAATGAGTCTTTACATTCTTTTAAAAGTCTGGGACTTATTAGATCAGGACCAGACGCCTTCGATACCTTAATACTCTTCATTGCTTCGTACACTTCCTTGCTTTCAAGTGTTATTTTGTCAAGCGATTGTGGGGTAGGCAGGGGTGAATCTGGCAAGGATGCATTAGTGTCATCCAATGTCGAAATGGAACAGAAGTAATCATTGAACACTTCCGCCTTTTCTAGATTAGTTGAATAGAGTTTATTGAGGTGACTTATAGTCGGGATTCCATGGATATTTTTACAGATAAATGTTTTTAATGTTTTCCACCACACTGACGATGGTGTATCCGGACAACTTAGTTCTGATTGGACTTTTGATATATATGTAGATTTGGCTTTCCTAACAGCTGATACGACTTCATTTCGTTTATGCTTATATCTCGCCCAGTCTTGCAGTTGGCCAGAGCGCTTTGCTCTACGGTATAAACGTGTTCTTTGCCTTATTAATAATCGAATTTGATTATGCATCCATTTAGGCTGGTTAGCCCTAGAGGTTATCAATTTGTTGGGAATAAATTTAGATGCCGTTTCGAGTAATTGATCGGTGAAGGTGGATACTACAGTGTCCAGGCACGAATGAGCAAGCAGTCTTTCCCAGTCTACGTTATTGTATGCAGTGTTCAGACCATCAAAGTTTCCCTCTGCATACAACCATATGCGTCTCTTAAAGTTTTTAGGCTTTTCTTTCTTGAATTCAATGGCAATATAAATTGGACAATGATAGCGAGTCATGTCAGGTACAAGTGGTTCTAGGGCTTCACATTCCAGTACATGTACAGTATTACTAACCGCAAATAGGTCGATCAGAGTTGCAGATGATTCGGTAAAGCATGTTGGTTCTTCCACAAGCTGTCTAAGATTGAAATAATTACTTAGGTCCCGGAAGCAACCATTGGGAGAACCATGTTGGTTGTCGTTGAAGTCACCAGTAATAATTATGTCTGAAATTAAGGTATCTTTGGCTTTGTCAATAGATGCCGTAATTTTATCCCAAACATCTGAGGGACTACTGGGTGGGCGGTAAAATACTCCTAGCAGCAGTGACGTACCATGGGTCATGAACACTTCAGCCCAGATGCATTCAATGTCATTCACCTCAAGATCAGTTCTATGCCGAAAGCACAAGCCGTCTTTCACGTAGACGGCAACACCCCCTCCCCTCGACAAACGGTTAAATCGTACAGGTTCTTGGAAGCCATGGATCATAATATCTGATGTTGGGTCCGAGCATTGAAGCCATGTCTCAGTAAATGCTAAGATATCATAGAAGGATGATTCATATTGAACAATGTCTACTTTAGGCTTCAGGCTTTGGATGTTCAGGTGAAAGATTTTTAATGCATCATGGTTATTTTCTCTGTACACAGAGTCTGGTCCAGGGTTTGATTCAATGTCTCCGGACAATAACAAGACCACAGCCAATACCAAAGTCATAAAATATATAAAATAACAGATGGCTGAGGAAAAATATGATATTGAATGTTTAAGGGTACTTTGTCTGTTGAAGGTGATGTTATTGCTGAAGCAATCGAACTTGAAGCTGAAGGGCACGTTGATTGTCTACCGTCTTCAGAAAATATGTTGGAATAATGTGTATTCGAGAGGTTTCCAATTTCCATTAATTTAATTATGGCCCACTTTTGTTTTTGTTTACAATTTGTACGAACAGTTTTGTTTTTTTTTTCAGGCAGCAGGCGAACTTGTAATTAGGGCAGTACTTTGAATGTGAACGTACACGTACATGTAACTATAAATATCGCACTACATTTAGTGACATTCTAGTAATTTCTGCTTTAGGTTTTGAACGAAGTAGGTTGTAATTATTTCTTTATTTCAGCAAAATGAACAGAAAATTTACAGGTTTATACTTATAGAAAATATGTCATATTAGTTCGATGAAATATCACTTGCTACATCAAGGTAGAATACCAACCTGCATTACGAAGATTATGAATGAATGAAAATGGAATGGAACGAGGTCAAAGGTCGTTCGCATAAATTATAATTATATACAACACCCGTTGTTTATACTTCAAGTATATACAACGGGTGTTATACTCTATGGTTATCAGATAAAATAAAGTATACCCGCATCGGCTTGCAAAATCAATCTGTGGGAGTTTATTTCACCCACAAGAGAAACCTTTAAAAACACTCTGGGTGTAACATATCATTACAACTGTAACAGTCAGCCGATTGAAGTGGTATTTAACATTCTGTGTGTTTCAAAGTTAAAAGCTAAAACAGTATAAACATGTATTACTCAAAGTTTGCTAAGCACCAAATATTTGACACATCATTGTGAAATTTGCTTGTGACATATTTGCGATATTTTTGGTGGATATGATTGAGGAATGTATTGAGATGGTCCCCAGTGTTTACATTAGCTCTCTTGACAGGCAGACTTTTCGTGACAGTCATGGAAAGCATGTACCCCTTGATTTTCATGATGTTTTCGTGTACTGTCTACATGTACATGACATGTGTAGGGTATTCAATCTTCATTTCAACACAAACCCTTGTGATTTAATGATTAGATATGGCAAATACAAATGTAAGAAGACATTTGTCTGAAGCAGAAATGTGGCGTACTGTAGGGATGGTGGAGGGAGGGGCTACCCATCGTCGGGTTGGTGAAGCCCTTGGTGTGCACCATACGGTGATCACCAGAGCCTGGGCAAGATTTCAGCAGTATGGCACACCAGTAAGACGGCATGGTGGTGGCAGAGACTGGGCAACATCTGAAGCTGAAGACCGGTTTTTGATCATTCAGGCCCGTAGGAACCGCTTTGCCAAAGCAACCCAGCTTCGCAGTGACCTTCAGAATGCACCCGAGGTAAATGTTTTGACGCAGACTATCCGGGCAAGGTGGCACGAAGGTGGTCTCCGATCGAGAAGACCATATATTCGCACTCCGCTGTCCCAGAACCACCACCAGGCACGATATGAATGGGTCATGGACAACGTTGGATGGACCAGAGAAGATTGGCGACCTGTCCTTTTTACAGATGAGTCAAGGTACTGCCTAGACCACACAGATAGGCGGTCTAGGGTATGGAGAAGACCAGGAGAGTGATTCCATGCAGCCAGCATTGCTGAGCATGACCGCTATGGTGGTCTGGGGCGGCATCAGCAGGGATGGACGTACAGAGCTCTGTGTCCTTGAACGTGGTACATTGAATGCACAGCGGTATATTGATGAGATCCTGGATGTCCATGTCATATTGAATGCATGTGCAGTGGGTGATAGATTCATTCTGATGGACGATAATGCCCGTCCTCATGTTGCCCATGCTGTCGGGGAGTACCGAAAGAGGGAGGGGATTGAGCGTATGGACTGGCCAGCAAGATCCCCTGACCTCAATCGAATCGAACATGTCTGGAATGAGTTGCAGCTTGCAATTTCAGCCCGTCCAGTCCAGCCAAGAAGTGTCCATGTGCTCGGTGCCATGCTGGTCCAAGAATGGAACAACATCCCGCAAAGGACCACCAGGAACCTGAGTGGTAGCATGAGAGGGCGTTGCCAAGCTGTAATTAACAGTAATGGGTCTCATACTCGATACTGAACTCATACCAGTTCGCTCCGTCAACCTTTTGGCAAATTGAAAAATTTCCCCTTTTACCAATAATATCTATTTTCGATGGTTATCGTATTCAAAAGCTAAAATATAATGTCAAATACAAATAAAATCTTAATTTCGGTACTTAAATAAAGATATAATTAAATAAAAAATATATACACTTTTCATTACAATATTTCAACTAAAACGTAAAACAGGTAGTTGGATATACTTGGTGCTTAGCAAACTTTGAGTTGTATTTAATGAACAATATCCCAGGGGACAATTGGGCGTTATGGACAAGATAAACATCGCCACTTCGCGAATGACACTTCTTAATTACCCAAATCCTTGATGACACAATATTAACAGCTGTTTGTTTCTTCATGCATGTACACGAGGGATCAGGCCGACGCTTCTACCGAGATTCCACAATGTACTCAATAACATCTAAGCGCCACATTCAACTATCTTCCCGGCCTTTCTTACATGCAGCAGCGAGGGTATCCGTATACCCGAGCGCGAGGAAAATTCCTCAATATGACTACTTTCAGAAAGTTTTTGTTTATTGTGCAGTATCCCAGACAATATTCTCTCCCACTACTCTTCTAGATGTGTGTATGCGCGTCGGAAGGGAGGTGGGGGGGGGGGGGGGGGTGGACGAAAGCGATCTGTGTCTCTCAAATTGATAACAAATGTGAATTCTTGGAACTGCCGTGATTTCGTAATAATTTGAGTCTTTTTCTGAAATTGGCGAGACAGGAAAGTCTTTATCTCCTACCTTTAATAGGAGATTATTATTGCAAATTCTCAAAAGCGTATAGTGGTTCTTGACAAACGTAAACTGAGAAGCCAGACACGAGGCGGGGTACATGTTGAGGTGGTTGTCGTCATAACTTGGACTAAGGTTGTATCTAAACCTTAACCTTATGTTTCTTCCCTCGCAACGTTCCAGAAAGTCTTCGTTTATTTTCGGAGAAATGTAATTATTTTCTGTGAATTTTGTTATTCAAGTATACACTTGAATCTTGTAACAGTTTATCTTGCTCTCTATATAGACCCGACTGTCTTTGTTAGATAGATCCGTTGTTGTAATTCCACTTTTCTATTAACCCATTACCTAACGTAACGGCCAAAACAGGCCAGCGCTATTCTCAAAAATCGCCAATTAATTTTCATTATTTTTTTCTTTTTTTGTCTCAAAAACATAGGTTATGACCCCTCGTTGGAACGAGCTCGTCGAGCTCGTTCCAACGAGGGGTCATAACCTATGTTTCTGATACAAAAAATGAAAAACATTAGTTATTCAAGAATTATTTTTGCAAGTGTCGTCTGCTTTTCAGGTTAGGTAAAGGGTTAAATATTGAGTGTATTAAAAGAAAGAAATTAAATTTTGATTATGCTGTTTATTCTTTACAAGTAATTGTGTAGATCAGTTAGGTGATTTGATATACTATTAGCTAATTTACTAGGGTTGTGTGAATCTATCTCATTATCCTCGTCATCAAAATATTTGGTGAAGTAGCAGGTGCCAAGGCTAAGTAAGACAACTGGGTTGGGCAAGCTTTATAATGTTTTCTAGTTACTAAGGGGCGTCAGAACTCGTCTGAAACCTTTGAACCAATTTTGTGTACGATTTCAATGTCTGTCTTCTCCGTGTATGACTTCACATTTTTCAAATAACGACCTTCACTGTCGATGACCAGAACCATTGTTGAATGAATCCATCTACCCTGTTCCCTCTCTCACCTTCATCTTCACAATATCTTTTTCAGTTTTTTCTTAATCCTACTGGACTTTTAAACTATTTACTATAGTAATGCTCTTGGATAAATATTTTTATCTGATAACCATAGAGTATAACACCCGTTGTATATACTTCAAGTATATACAACGGGTGTTGTATATAATTATAATTTATGCGAACGGCCTTTGACCTCGTTCGATTCCATTTTCATTCATTCATAAACTTCGTAATGCAAGTTTGAATTCTACGTTGAAGGAGCAAGTGAAATTTAATCGAAATATATATGACATATTTTCTATAAGTATAAACGTGTAAATTTTCAGTTTAGTTTGCTGTAATAAAGAAATAATTACAACCTACTTCGTTCAAAACCTTACTAGACTGTCAATAATGTGTAATGCGCTATTTATAGCTACGTCTACGTCCACGATCAAAGTACTGCTCCAATTACACGTTCGTCTGCCACGTGAAAAAAACGTTTCGTACGAATTGTAAACAAAAACAAAAGTGGACCATAATTAATGGAAATTGGAAACTTCTCGATTGAATACACATTATCATCGTCGCCAGGTAGAGCTAAAAAACATGAATAATAGATCAACTGCAACCAGTGGCTATGACTGTACAGCAACAACCAAAAGATCGCGTTTGCTTTGTCTCATTTTCTACGGAGGCCCGTGGGAATGAGCATAAAAGTGAATATAAGCCTCAACTTGTGAAACTGCTGTTTGTTATCAGATAAAAACAATATACATATAGTATTTTTTTTATATCTGGTTTATACAACTCGTTGAAATATAGTTAATATTTTCTCGTCAGAGCCTCGAAAATATTAACTATATTTCAACTCGTTGTATAAACCAGATATAAAAAAATACTATATGTATATTGTCTATATATATTATAAATTAAATGGCAATACTGTAGAATAAATATTTTCAAACTATTTTTATGTTTCGATAACGATTTCGTTTCGTATTTCGTTGTTGAAAGGCAAATGGCTGCCATTGTTTTTGTCACTTCAGCAAAACGTCATTATTGTGGTGCAAATTGATGCTCGATACCATTTGGAATTCTAATACAGAAACGGGGTGGTCAAAACATGTGAGAGAACTAATGGACAATTACTCTATAGAGGTCACAAACATAGAAGTAGGAATGAAAGAAGGCAAAAGGTTTGTCAAAGAGAGAGTCATGGAAAACTGCAATCGAAACTGGCGAGCAGGGGTTAGCGTGAAAAGATCACTGCAGGGGTTACAATATAAAGCAAAGCCAGCTTTTGAGAAGTACCTAGATGGCACCTTTGGAGGGTCACTGCTGTTCAAACTGAGATCAAGATCACTGGAGCTTCGGGGAAAAATTGGGAGAGATGGGGAAAAGGGATGCCAAATGTGCCACTCTGGAGTAGTGGAGACCCTGGAACATTTTCTCTTGGAATGCCCACAGTATATACCTCATAGAATAAAATTTACTGGAAGAATAATGCAGAAGTGGGGTGAAGAAACAAAGGATAGATGGCTGAAGGGGGACACGAGGGAGAGGGTAGGAATGCTTATTGAAGAAATTGAAAAAGAGGAAGTGAGGGACACTATTAAGCAATTTATATCTGAATGCTGGGAGGAGAGGAGGGGAAGAGGGGGTGGGGTGCAGGGGGAATGATGGCCTTCTCTAATGAGGACCGCGACAAATCAGCGGCTGGCCAAAGAGTTATTATTATTATTATATCATTTTTACTTGAATAGTGTCGATCAAAGACAAAATCAAGATGAACTCTTTTTAAAAAAGGGATAACGTCACTTTTATCAAACTGTTTACAAAATTTTCTCCGATTGCTTAAATTCAACACGATTTGTTTGATCACTCCTTCCACTTAAAAATACTACGCCTATCATGAACCAGAGGTTGCTGTGTTACCCAACGTAACAGCCAGAAAGGGCCAGCGCTATTCACAAAAATAACCATTCAGTTTTAATTATATGTTTTCATTTTCTGTCTCAGAAACATAGCTTATGACATCTCATTGGAACGAGCTCGTTCCAAAGAGGACCATAAGGTATATTTTGGACGCAAAAAATGAAAAAAGTAATAGTTATTCAAGAATTTTATTTGCAAGTGTCTCATGTATGACCAATGTGATATCGTGTTTTGCTGGTTTCCTGGACATGTAGGTATCTCCGGTAACACCAGAGCAGACATTGCAGCAAAACAGACTTTAACCAAGCCTCTCATTGATTTTAACATTCCTTTCAATGATTTCAAACCACATATCAATAATTACATCAAATCTCTGTGGCAGGCGGATTGGGATGGAGAGACACATAACAAGCTTCATCGTTTCCGGCCAAATATTTTTTATCACTACCCGTCTAGTAACCTCTGTAGAAAGGATCATGTAATATTGACACGATGCCATGTTGGTCACACATGACTTACACATTCCTTTTTGTTAGAGGGTAATATGCGACCAGAGTGTGTTCCATGCCCGCAGGTGTTGTCAGTGGAGTACACTTTTTTTTTACATTGTACTGATTTTAATCATGTCAGAGGGCAGTATTTCACTTCAGGATCTCTAAGAGATCTATTTTATCATTCTTTTATACGAGCCTCGCACAAAATTCTCTCGTTTCTCAAAGTTATCAACATTTATAATAAGTTTTAAAACTGTTTTTATTCTTTTAAACTAGACTCTTCAATGTCAAATCATCAGGTTGATTTGCAGTACGTGGAGCGTGTATTATCACTAAATCACCCCAGAGTGTAGATTCCTCCTGAGGAATAATTGCAAATTTGTTGCAAAGCATAACCAGCACCAGCAAAGTTTCAGCTAATGGACCTCCGGGTTAAACCCGGAGGTCCATTGGCTGAAACATTGCTTGTGTTTTTTGTCGATATGTACACAATTTGAAAGTTATAGCTTGGGTGATAACTCCACTCCGCGGGTGATTTAGTTACAATCCACTCTTCACGTACTGCATAAGTTATTCACTTTTCTTGTATCATTATTTATTACTGTTCACATCGCTCTTGTCTTTGAGAATGTTAGTGCATTCATTTCTCTTTATTTTTTCGGAATCCTTTTATTTTGTAGACTTATGGTCTTAATGCTTGTTCTCCAAGACGTAGCCTTGGCTTCTGCTGTGGTGTTAAGCACAAATGAATAAATAAATAAATAAATAAATAAATAAATAAATAAATAAATAAATAAATAAATAAATAAATAAATTTGCAAGTGGACTCGTGTAAGGTAAAGGGCTACCTAATAACTAGTATAACGGTCATATGCGTCAGGACATATTCCGAAATATCGCCACTTGCTTGTTATCAATTATTGCCCCCAAAACATGGTTATGATTCCCCACTGGAACCAGGGTATGGCGGGTGTTGCAGTGAGGAGCATGACCACATGAGCATAATTTCTGAGTCAAAAATGAAAATTCGTAGAATATCCAGTATTTTCTTTTTTTCCCTTTTAGCCCAAGAACATTAGGTTTCACTAGGGAAAAAAATCGGAGAAAGCTGATTTTTTCAGGGAATGTCGTGTACATGTCACTGAACGATTAGACAAAAGTCCCCTAAAATCCCAGTTGAGCTTTTTTTTCTACAGCCTTTTTTCGAAAACGCGTTTGAAAAAAATCAAAAAAATTCGCACGAACTTTGTAACCTCGAATTGATCCAACTGTATTTTTTGTTTACGCGTATTTCGAGCTACATAATGTCTAATATACATTTACCTAGAGGAAAATGTGCATTCTGTGACAATTTCTGCGAAAAATTATTGAAAATTCACAAAAAAGTATCGGATTTACGCAAAAAATGACGATTTTCCTAACGGATTTGCCCAAAGGGTCGTAGTACAGAACGGGATGTTAGTTGGACAGACGATAAAAAATCCACCACCATTTGAAGACTTTTATCATTGCTTACAAAATAGACATTATGGAAGACCCCCTCTGCTTCTGGCCGAGTTCCCCTTTTGGCATAAAATTCGTCAGAATGAGAACTCAACTATTTTCGGGCTTGGGACCGAACAGACACGTCTGTGTCTGGCAGCATTAGATCAATAAATAATATTTACAGAATGTACAAAAATCAATAAATAATATTTACAGAATGTACAAATCAATCAACATGGATTAAGTTACATTGACTATTATCAACGCTATATACAGAAATGACATGACCTATATACATATTATTCATCGAACTCAGAAATTTCCGACAGGACAGTGTTTCTGTGGTTGTTACAAGAATCCGAACTGCAATTACACAAACCTGAGCAAGAGAGTCCTGCCTTCTTACACCCACACATTTTTGTACAAGCACTCTTGCAACCACAACTGATCAGATTCAGTAGGTTATCGGGGGCACATGGCTTTGTGGCTGCAGTCGGTACAAGAAGTCCATTGTCTAGCGACCACCCCCAATCCGTCGGAGGAAGCGAATTGTTGGACCTGGAGATAACATCTGTAGACATGTTGTTGTGCAGCATCGCTGCTTGGTGGGAGTGAGGCTAGGTCGATGGGTTTATTCAGTTTAGATTTTGCTACATAACGCTTGTAAGTGACATATCTATATTGGTCGAGAGAGGAAACAGTTTTACTCCCGTATAAGATCAGGAGAAGTTGTTCCCCGGCAGCGGCAACTGCACTTCGTGTACTGTCATCCGCCAAATTTGTGTTGACATACTGTTGTGAGTCGCTAGTAACATCGGAGACAATTGTACTGAATACTTTCTTCTTACCAACTCGAAAGAGTGCAGAAGTAGTGTCACAACCACTTATAGAATGTGCTACAGGGAGGTTGCTTCTATGGTCACCCATTTTGGTTTCTATTTCACTAACTGAAAGTAGTAAGTTTGGGGTAATGGAATACATCATGTGAATATTACATCCCGGTTGAACTCGAGAGGTAAGAATGACTAACAAGTCTGTGTCTGTTCCCACAACGACAACATTGTTGTCATCTTGAGCGATGTCAAGTGCCGTTTCGGCTATCAGTACATCAGCCTCGGCCTGCTTGGACTGAATATTGATAGCAGATAGCTCCTGCATTAGAAGATCGATCAGTTGGGTTTTGTTCTTGGCATTTGCAAGGAAATCGGATTGGGGTGTGGTGGCTGGTAACTCGGGTGAGATATTGATATCAATGGAATACCTGTCTTTAGATCTATGGGCTTGTTCCATGCCCTTTGTCGACATTGTACAAGCATAACCATCAAAAACAACCACGACGTTCGCCCCAAAATGTCTCACTAGATAATTGGAATATGATGTACATATGTCCTTATATGACGACTGTTTAGGCCATACAACTGCCCTCAATAAAAATCCACCATCTACAACAAACAGAGAATGTTCTGGGATTTTAGTTTGCTCGGAACCGTATGTTTTGAGGATCTTACCGAGCGTGCTTTTTTGTGTCTTCCTCATTCCAGCAGAATCAAACAATGCTGGTGGTTTCGGGGCGAGTTCATATTTGAGATACTCTTCCATCTCTGCTTGTGACTGAATAACACATGTGATGCGGTTGAACAGAATTGTGGGGTCAATCACTACCTTACTTCCACGGACTTTGATGCTATTTGCCATCGATGCGAAAGACTTCACAGTGTCAACACGTCGTAGTTTGATGCTGTTGAACGTTTTGCTTACAACATTCGATACGCAACATTAACCAATTTTGCGAACTTGGTCACAGTTCACAGTTTCGTCGGCCACAAGCCCGGTCGCTATAGAGACTAATTGTAGTGGATCTCTATTCTGAAAGGGGGAATGCACTCTGAGCCAGTTCAATAATTCGGTGATATCATTGGCATCAGTCAATTGTGAACATTGACGGAGATCCCGATGTTGTTCGCCATGACCAGTGTGAACATGAACAAAATTTTCGAGAGCATTACATATCGGAAGGCAAAGAGGTAGTCCATGTACCCATTTCGCAACAGTGCTATCGGTTATTCCCCTGCCATGTGTGAGACCACCAGGGAGCTTGAACATTCTCATTAAACACAGCTCTATGGTCTGATCAGAATATATCCCGTCCCAGAATTTATCTGAGCGCCTTATGGTAAAGTAACCTTTCTCAGTGAACAACTTCAAATCATCCTGTTGCATTATTTCTGTTAGCTCATTCATCTGCTGCAAATAGAGATGAGAACTTTTTGCGTATGACCACCTGCGTGAAATACTGGAATCATATTGCGAACACAATATGTGTGGAGTTCCCAGTCGCCTGTGAGCTCTGCTCTCAAGAACAACTGGAGAAGACCTATTTGCTCGTAGTATTGTACCCAAAGCTTTCCTGTGCGTCCTACGGACGCATTCTGGAACAGTTCGTGTAATTTTGACAGTAGATGGTTGACACTTTCTTGATTGACAGCGTCAGCTGTTGTACAGTCACCTCTGGCAAGTCCACAGAATATTTCATTGACTTCTGTGCAGTCTATGTTATCTAGAAATTGAAACAATGATGCTATAATACGGTATTTGAATGAGAAAAGTCGATGCCGTTTGAATTTGAGTTTAGGGGGTATGGTTAATATTTCACACGTTTCACCAGTTCATTATGGAATAAATGACTATTGTTATATATCATTATAAAGCCACTGCTTTTCTGCAATTTTTGATATATAATTTAACTCCCAAAGTAGTCGTAGATTTGATTTAATGGACGTTGTGTACCGTTGTGTGTATGAAAACAATAAATTTTTTTTCGTAATTTTGTACATTTTCGTGTATATTTCACCATTGAGTGTGAGGATTGGTACAAAGTTGACATTTTCTGTTGGGGATAATGTATTCTCAATATAATTCAGCACGATATTTATGATTCTCACCCTACTAAGGCGAATAAGAATGAGAAATATGGAGCTGGGTCGAATTTTTTTTTTCATCAAAAAAAACGCTATAACTAAAAAAGCTCAACTCGGATTCGCGGGGACTTTTCACACTTTATCCGCAATGTGTGTCCCGGAAACATATAAAAAATCAGCTTTCTCCAATTTTTTTCCTTACTTTCTCATTTTTATGTCTAATGTGCCTGGACTATTTGTGTCGTGTGGATGTTTGACAGCCTGGTGAGAGGGAAATTCAGAGCCGCATCCCCCCCCCCCCCTTCGTATGAGGCGAAGAATTAAACAAAATATTATTTTGGTGAAGAATTAATCTCACGGTGTAGTCGTGGAGTAGTGGTACAAACTAATAGTTGATCTCGAGGAATGCACTTTAAATCATCCCTGGATTGTTTTGCATCACTGCATTATTTTCAAAGATCAATGCAATGTTTCCGCTGTTCGTCTCACGCTCTTCTATATTCTTCTTGTTCAATTATTCCCAGGCATGGGAGTCAGACATGGATTTAATTTCTTGCCCCCTCAACCCAGGCCGTGTGTGAGAATCGAGTTGAATATGTACGTACCATTCGCCGCGGAACGGACGTTATGGTTTAGGTTGGTTGCTAAGAGGTTATTATCGGATTTTTGTAACCTTCGAAGTACACAGTTACGGTACGTGGAGCATGTATTGTCACCAAATCACCCGCAGAGTGGAGATTCCACCCAAGCAATAATGGCAAATTTGTTGTAAAGCATAACAAGCGCAAGCAAAGTTTCAGCCAATGGACCTCCGGGTTAAACCCCTTCGAAGTACACAGTTACAGTACGTGGAGAGTGTATTGTCACTAAATCACCTGCAGAGTGGAGATTCCACCCAATCAATAATGGCAAATTTGTTGCAAAGCATAACAAGCACAAGCAAAGTTTCAGACAATGTACCTCCGGGTTGCTTGTGGTTTTTGTCGATATGCACACAATTTGAGAGTTATAGTTTGGGTGATAACTCCACTCCGCGGGTGATTTAGTTACAATCCACTCTCCACGTACTGTATACTATTTATGGGGAATTACAAAAATAAGATGATCACTCACATTCAAAAGTGCGGAAGTAAGTGCACTTGTGCGATAGGAATCCCGTGATCTAAATTGTGTTGCAGACACGTTACAAGTCTGCTTTGTCAGCTGAGATTACTTGAAGGATAACTGATTCATAGTCCATCACCCTATTGTACTGACTGCTAGTGAAATTTAGAGTAAAACTGCATTAAGTAATACTGCCGAATATTAATTTCACCCCTAATTTGGAATATGTTTTCTAGTAAGGTCCACTTGTTCAATTTGGCACGCTACAGGGAAAGGATTCGGTTGTGGTGTTCATTGGAGTTAGTGGACTTGTTGGGCTCAGACATGAGGCAAGCTCAGGTTTGAGGAGTCAGGAGTTCCATAATGCCTTCTGGATTAGCATTTCTAATAAGAACCCCATCTGAAAACCTTTACACTGACATAAAAATACCATTTTGACTGCATGTCAACAGAACACATTGCCGACATATACCCGCTAGATGATCGGTCATTGACTAAAATATTGTCCCATTATCCTCGTCAATGCGCTAACTTCCTAATAATAATAATAACTCTTTGGCCAGCCGCTGATTTGTCGCGGTCCTCATAAGAGAAGGCCATCATTCCCCCTGCACCCCACCCCCTCTTCCCCTCCTCTCCTCCCAGCATTCAGATATAAACTGCTTAATAGTGTCCCTCACTTCCTCTTTTTCAATTTCTTCAATAAGCATTCCTACCCTCTCCCTCGTGTCCGCCTTCAGCCATCTATCCTTTGTTTCTTCACCCCACTTCTGCATTATTCTTCCAGTAAATTTTATTCTATGAGGTATATACTGTGGGCATTCCAAGAGAAAATGTTCCAGGGTCTCCACTACTCCAGAGTGGCACATTTGGCATCCCTTTTCCCCATCTCTCCCAATTTTTCCCCGAAGCTCCAGTGATCTTGATCTCAGTTTGAACAGCAGTGACCCTCCAAAGGTGCCATCTAGGTACTTCTCAAAAGCTGGCTTTTCTTTATATTGTAACCCCTGCAGTGATCTTTTCACGCTAACCCCTGCTCGCCAGTTTCGATTGCAATCTTCCAGGACTCTCTCTTTGACAAACCTTTTGCCTTCTTTCATTCCTACTTCTATGTTTGTGACCTCTATAGAGTAATTGTCCATTAGTTCCCTCACATGTTTTGACCACCCCGTTTCTATATTAGAATTCCAAATGGTATCGAGCATCAATTTGCACCACCGGTTGTCAGGCAGGTTTCTCAAGTAGTTAAAGTAACACAGTTTTCCCAAATCTACCCTGTCCTTGATTTTCATCCACCCAAGCTCCCCCCTTACTGCTTCCAAAGCTGCAGCATTACTTGACCCTGTTATCCATCTGCCGGCATCATTCTGAGTACTTTCCAACTTCTTAATAACGGTTTGGTTTAATGGAATCACGTCCGTGCCATACGTTATACTTGGTAAACCCACCCTCTCCCATAGTGTTTTCCCCACAAAGACCTTGTTGAAACTATTTTTCCCTAAAAGTTTTAGTTGGTTCAGGATTCTTTTCCCTTTCAGAATCAGTTTGGCTGAGTAATTTCTGTACACCCCTCTTCCCGTTATATTTATGCTTACCCCTAGATACTCATACTCTCCCTTTTCTCCTACAGTGATTTGTTTGCTTTCCCCTTCGGGGATTGAGAACTCCCCCACTCTCCATCTCTTCGTCATATCTACCTTACGTCCAACGGGTATTACCTTGCTTTTATTTTCATTTAGTTCGAGCCGCCAAGTGTTCCCATAACTACCAACAATTTCCAGCAATTTCTCTAGCCCCTGTTCAGTTCTAGACATTAACACCATGTCGTCCGCAAAGAATAAGCCTGGTATCTTTATGTCTCCAACATTTACCCCCTCCGCACTCTGAATTAGTTCGTCCCCTAAATCTTTAACATACAATGCAAACAAAATCGGTGAAAAGATACACCCCTGCTTGAGGCCTATATCCATAGGGACTCGTTTTGTAGTGATACTCCCTAGACTGAGTTGGCTTTGCACATCTGTATACAGTGCTTTCATGATTCCCACAAAGTCACCCCCCAGTCCGATGCCCTCGAGCTTTCGCCACATACCTTCCCTCCACACTCGGTCGTACGCTTTTTTCACATCTAGAAATGCCAGAAACATCTTTTTCTTTTCAGCCTTTGTTGATTCTATCAGTTGGGTGAGTGTAAATAGGTGATCAGTGACTCTTCGTCCTTTCCTGAAACCATTTTGAATTTCTCCAAGAAAACCTTTCTCTTCAATAACTTCCTCTAGTCTACTGTATATGACCTTACAGAATACTTTTCCGATGTTACTACTAACTGATATCCCCCTATAGTTATCTAGAACTTCCTTATCCCCCTTTTTGTGTATGAACGACACCTTACTTTCCCTCCACTCTCTGGGGACCTCTTGCTTTCGCAGAGCCAGGTTGAAAAGGTTTGTCAGGACTTCAATAAGTGCCTCCCCTCCATTTTTGAGGAATTCGTTCGGAATTTCATCAGTCCCTCCCGCTTTACCATTTTTTAATTTCGAGACCACGTTCCGCACTTCTTCTGCCGTTATTTCGCTACATACACGATTGGATAGGTTCTCTTCCACCAGTGTATTTCTTTTTGGTGGGGACCCACTGCCCCATCGCCTATCGTTTATCTTTTCCCAGTGCTTGACTAACTCTGAAGCGATACGGCCTTTATCTTCTGTACTTTCCCCATCCACTTTGATACTCTGCACACTACTTTTCCCCCGTTTATTTACCCAGTTCCAAAATACGTTTGAGCTCGAACCCCCCGTTTTCTTTATTGTTCTGGCAAGACTGCAATTGCGCTCCTTCCTATTATTATTCTTTATCTCATTCACCTTTTTCCGTGCCAGTTCATATTCTCCTTTCATTAGTCTCGTGTCATTGTTATCCACCCCTTTAAGCTTCCTACTTCTTCTGTAAGCAGCGCATTTTACCTTCCTTTCTTTTATAGCCTTTTTCAGTCCCTCGTTAACCCTGTATCCAAGCTCTCTCGTTGGGACCCTCACCCTTCCTATACAATCCTTCCCTGCCTCTGTTAGGCTATTTACTATGCCATCTGAAATACTCTGGACATTTGCATCCCTAGGTATACATTCAAGACTTGGTTTTAGTTTTTCCCGAAACTGCTTCCAGTCGGCTCCTTGTTTTAGTCCCCAAACTTCCTTGAAGGTATTTCTGTCTCTATTCGTCTTTTTGCCCATAATCTTAACTGTTATCAGGTTGTGATCACTACCTAAGTCATTTTTTCCCTCGTCATCTATTTCTACATCTATAACCTCCCTCCATACGCTAATGTCAGTGAGTATATAATCAATTATTGTTTTCTTATCGTTCCTCTCCCAGGTCCATTTACCCTTACATTTCGCATCCCTGTTCAAGATCTTTAAACCAAGCTCTTTTGATAGGTCCAACATCTTCCTCCCATTCGTGTTAATTTTCCTATCACCTCCCTGTATGCCCTCCTCCTTATCCCCGATGTGCCCATTGAAGTCCCCCATTAGGACAATACTGAACCCTCTGCTTTCAAGTTCTGTGATATTCGATCTAAGAGTTGTATATATTGAATCATTCCACTCGGGCTTACTTCCCTCCACTGCTAAGTATACAACACCAACGGCAACACTCCTGCTTCCTAACTTGATTTTTGCCCAGACTATTTCGTTGGATACTGGAATCTGAGTCCTTGCTTCTGTGAGATCTGTAATCAATGAGGGCTGTAATTCCTCTTTAGCGTAGATGCCAACACCCCCACCCCGTTTCTGACCCTCAGTTCGCCCAGCTCCTATCCACACGCAACCCTTCATCTGATCAGCCCGCTCATCCCGTCGTATCCACGTCTCACTTAGACCCATTATATCGAAGTCTCCTTCGTCCATCAGTGCTGATATTTCGCTTACTTTTTTGTGCAGACCCTGGATGTTGCAGTATCCAAACTTAATGAATCTTTGTTTCTTTGTCATCACTGGCACATTATTATAACCCTGGTGTGTCCCTGTGTTGTGCATGTTTGTTGTTCTTCCTATGTTCCTAGCATTTGTGCCCCTCTGGGTTATCGGCTGTGGTCCCCTACCCCCCTTTTCTCCAAAAAAGGCCCAGCCACCTGTAAAATTTTTTGGCCCAACAGGTCTGTACCCATCCTACTTAAATGCAATCCGTCTCGCCCATACAACTCTCCTTGTCCCCAGAATGAGTCCCAGTGGTCAATGAAATGTATTCCCAAGTTTTTGCAGTGCTCTTCCAGCTCCTCGTTTAGTGCCATAATCCGCGAGTTCCTCTCATTCCCACCACCCATAACGGGGAGCACCCCTGAAACGATGATCCGAGCATTCCTGCTAAGTAGCTTACTAATTAGGTCCTTGTATGTGTCCACCAAACGAACTGATTTCCTCTCCCTGATGTTATTGGACCCCACATGTAATACCACTACCGGATCAGGCCCCGACCCAGCTACAATACCGTCCACTCTATCCCTCAGGTCCTCCACTTTAGCCCCTGGAAAGCACAGAACTGTTCTATTTTTACTGTCCGGACCACAGACAACCTTGTCGATCCCCCGAACTATGCTACTTCCCGCAACCACCAACTTACTTTTGTCCCTCGCCCTATTTATCTCCTCTAGTCTCCTATTGTTTACAGCGTCCTCTTCCTCTCCAACAGCCCCACTCGGAATCAATATCGGTATCGGTATCTTTGACCTAGGATTACTCCTATCCTTGTCCCTCCGTCTCTTTCCAGGCCCTGAACTACCTGGACTACTCCCCTGGTCTTCTACCGAATCCCTCCTCCTTTTTCCTGGCCTAGACCCCAACCTACTATCTGTTGCAAGTACCTCCATCTCCTCCTCTAACTCTTCCGAATCGAGCACATCAAATCTGTTTCTGGTGCTGCACTCCCCACTGCCTTTGGACTTTACACCCCTATCTACCTGCTTCTCTGGCCCCCCTTTCCTACCACTTTTGATAGTCCACGCCAAACGCTTTACAGCATTGCTCCGGCCTGGGCCCCCCTCATCTGTCCTACGTATTTTTCTAGCAGCCCCCACCTCATCACCTACCTCATTCACATCAAAGGTTCTACCCCCATGTTTCCTCTTGGACCCACCGACAACCACCCATCCTTCTCGGAAAGCTACTTTCACAGGCGTAACTCCAGACAGCCCCGCCCTACCAAGTTTTCCCTTCAGCTCAGCAATCTCCCCCTCAAACTTAACAATTGTCTCAAGTAGGCGGAGGATTTCCTGACAGTTTGCACATACCTCTCCATATCCCATCGAACGAAAGTCCCCATACATCATAGAACACTGTCTACAAACTTCAAGCCCAATATCGCCATCGGTGGCCCCACCAACCTGGCTCTGACCGACACCCCCAGTGACCTCTGTCTGCACACCAATACTTACCCCGTTGGCACCGTTGACCTGGACCGCGATATTACACGTATTTAGCTCCATACTTACCTCCGTCTGAACAGACTTGCTCGCCATCATCAAGACAAAATTACAAAATTACGCGATCGGACAAGAAAAACTGTAGACACGCGACAAAAGGCAACACGACGAACCGTTCGACAACTTAGCGCTCACAGTTTTATTTAAGACCTCCTAACTTTGTCCCAGTTACTATACTAAACTAACTCCCCACAAAGTTGAATAAAATAACCTGAAAATGAAATATATATGATTAGTAAACAATAAAAATACTTAATTTCGATTCGTAACCAAGGAGACTTCTTCTGTATACTTGCGGATCGATTTGATATCCTTATCAAAGCATATAACAAGAGACAAAAAATCATTTTTATCAAAATTAATATAAATGGTCATGTAGTAAATACGCTGCTTCTCTTACTAGGATAAATAAGATACACTTTCTTTCTTGAACGTCGATCAGCGTCCCCTGGCATTGTTTTCTGGAAGGCGCTCAGTTAAAACTTTCTGAGAGATGGTGTAGTGGACGGTGTGATTGACGGGAGAACGGGGAGGATGTGGATGGGGATTATCTTGGTAAGATGCATGAGAGGTGGATAGTCATTGATGCAAATCACTTATGATAGGTGCGGCATAGGTGAAGGGTGAAAATTATTTATGACCAAATTGTTTTTATTCATTATATATAACAGTCGAAAGAAATACCTCTTATTTCTTGCCGTTGATAATACCACCCCTGACATTTCTTCCCGGAATGTGCCCGAACGTTTGTTTTCTGTCGAGTTACTGTCGGTGATGTGGGGTTTATGTTTGAAACTACAAGGAGAATTGGGTTTTACAATCGCAAAACTTTCTGTGTTGACAACATGAACGAATGTGTGAGCGCGCGAGTGGGCGAGTGAGACTTAGTGAGCTGTGAGAGGGAAGTCGTTTGGAAATGATGTGTGGGCGTGGTGTTTGTGTGTGTGAGTTAGCGAGTGAATGTGAGAGCGAATAAGAGAGTAGGAGAGGAAGCATGTTATTAGTTATCCTTGTGTTTTCCAGGGTGTATGGGAATTTACATCGGTTTGGGAACTCATACACCCTGAGGCAAAGCCGAAGGGTGTATGAGTTCCCAAACCGGTGTAAATTCCCATACATCCTGGAAAACACAAGGATAACGGATTTATTTCCAAGAATTTTGGTGTACTTAATACTTTAACACATTGTGGGCAAAAATTGAAAGAAAATTTGCACTTTGTAAGTTTCTTAATAAATAAAACCAGTCAAATATGGATGTCATTGGAACTGGCTCAATAAGCCAGTTCCAATGACATCCATATCTGTAATATTTTATTGCACATAAATATTAAATTTCCTGTATTTTTATTTTTGTTCTAACATAACTGAGCAGAAGGTATGAATTAATAATTAAAAATTGGTACTTTTTTTTAGCCACATAGCCTGATATTGTATATTCTTGTTTTTACACCATTCCAACATGCTGAGAACAGTAGGTGTTGTTATAGTAGCTTGTGTTGTTTTAGTAATTAGAGGTTAATTAATTTCAGAGGTGAATCCAATAAATTATAAATTTTGTTCAGTTTGCTCTCAGTGAGATTTATTCACTTATTTAAACGTATGAAACAATTTATAATTTTAATTAATTATTAATGATGAAAGTGGTTGAGTTGGTGAGATTTATTCACTTTGACCAGTGCAAGTCATATATTTCCTATAAATATGCTGATTACTGCAATTTGTGGTTATTGAGAAGGGAATTGGAAAAGGCAATTCTGAAAGCCAAACCAGGTAAGGAGGACCATGCTCCTCCAGTTCCTGATTTACCATGTATTGACGCTGCTACAGAAATGAGAAGACCTGCGTCCGCCGGCTCACTGCCGGGGATATCTGAAATAGATTCAGATCTAATTACCCCCAGCCAGGATAACTGGCTGCGTTCCATAGTAGAAGAAGCTACCAACACGGTCGCAGTTTCCCCGGCCGTGGCGGTTGAAATTCAATTGGATAAAAATTCAGCTAAAGTCCCCAAATCGCAGCGACAGAAAAAATCACCAAACCAAAATCGATCGAAAAGGAAACTCTCCAATGAGTTCCGTGAAAATGATGAAACCGTGGACGTCGAAGACGAAAATGGTTTCTGTATGACTATTGATCGGCATGTCAAGAAGACAAAAATCATCAAGAAAAATTCACAGAGCACCGCTACTGGAAAGGACTCGGTGGTCACACCAAGAGATGGGGACTCTGTTAACGCAACAGAGTCTACATCATCGGAAGTAGTGAATGCGACAGCTAGCCCAACCGATAGAGCGACGTACGCCGATAAAGTAAAAGCCAAAACGCCCCCTAAGGTGACCAATAAAACCAACAAGACACAGGGTCACCCGCAACCAAACCCCTGTGTCGTAATCACACGCGTCCACCCCAAAACGGAAAAAAAACTCGATTGATAAAGCCCTTCCAGGATGCTCGTGGGAGAGGCTAATCTCCAAAGCCACGGGTAACCATACTTGGAAAATAAAAGTAAAATGCCCCAATAGAGCAACGAAATTAAATCTGATAAGCAAAGGGGTATTTATTAATGGCAAAAAATACGAAACCGAGGAATATCGTGTTCTTCCGCAACCCGTTCAGTGTCACAAGTGTCAGAAATTTGGGCACTTGTCACACAAATGCAACGGGGATCAACGATGTATGAAATGCGGTGACAAACACACCGCGAAGGCATGTAGTGCTAAAACTCTGAAATGCCCGAATTGCGGTGGTCAACACCCCAGCAACTACCGGGGTTGTAGCCACTTCAAAAAAGTTAAAACAAACATCCAGCTTAAAGCTCTAAATGTAAGTAATGTCGAGAACTCATCTTCCCCTTATTCCACGTGTACTCTAATGGCTGGCTCTATTTTCAGCATAATGAAGAAACACTTGGACACCAGTCTTTCGGACGTTTGCAAAGAGATTAGTAAAACAGCCTCAAAGTTATATAATACTCAAATATCTCAAACGCTATTAGAAGCGGCCGTCAACAGAATATAATTATGTAAATAGTAATTAAACTTAAATAAACTAAGTACAGTTATTCCTAAACCATTCATGGATACACTAAAAATAGTCCATGGAACGCTCGAAGCGTTAATCAGAAAAATTTGCAAATGTCACATTATTTTAAAAATACGGACGTAATTGGAATTAGCGAAATCTGGCTTAAACCAAACAAACAATTCTCGTTATGTGGTTTTGATATTATTAGAAGAGATCGCCCCGCCCAAAAAGGCGGGGGTGTCGCTCTGTTAATAAGGCAGGAGATTAAATACAAATCAATACCATGCGACCACCTCAATGCTGAAGTGATTGCAGCTGAAATTGAACTTGACCACAAACACGTGGCCATCATATCATATTATAACAAGCCGCAAGCAACAGTAGACAGTAAAGTATTTGAATTTTTTACCAACAAGTACAAGCACTGCATATTATTGGGTGATTTCAATTCCAAACACCAGGTATTCGGTTGTCATAAGACTGAGCCTAATGGTGACGCCCTTTTCCATATCATTGAAGAACTCGATCTATTCGTGGTAAATAACGATCAAGACGTAACATACATAAGCAACAACCCACTCCATCAATCAGATATCCTAGACTTGATTATCACCAGCAAATCACTAACCAGCCAAATGCAAGACATATTTGTAGGAGATGATGATCTAGGCAGTGATCATCTGCCGGTTCACGCCACTCTGAAATGTAATACTGGTCCCGCTAGGTATCCTCCCGTGAATAGGAGGAACCTATCAAAAATTGACTGGAACCTCTTCAGAAACATCATCGAAGTAAAAATAAAGGCAAATGACCCCTCAAATGTTCATGAGCTAGAAAAAGCCTGCACCCACCTTAACGAGGTTATCAACAGTACGCTAGATGAAATCTGTCCCAAGCAAACAGTAAAGACACGGATAAACAGAATAACCCAAACAACTCTTCAAATAATCAAACAAAAAAGAAAAGCCTTCCGGGCTTACCAATCAGAGAATGATCAAATGAAAAGAGGAGAACTTAAAACCGCGTATAATCGCCTTCATGGGGAAGTAAAAAAGGCCATAGCTAACGACAATCGCGTGAGATGGGAAAAAGCAACCGAAAACCTAAATGGGCTGAGAGAACCTAAGAGGTTCTGGGATACATTTAAAACTCTAACTGGCCAAAAGAGCAAAATTGCCAATAATAATGCGCTAAAGACTAGCGACGGATCTATGGCCATAGACGACAAGGCAAAGGCCAGTGCTTTTGCCGAACTTCTAAAGAAGGCACATCGTCCACAAGAAGGGAACAGATATGACAACGATTTTAAGGTACGAGTAAATAAATTTGTCCAAGATAACAACTCAATCTTCAATGAACCGAACTTCGACCAAAGGCATGAAGACGGGGACGACCATGAATTAACCGAACCAATAAGCGTAGAAGAGGTCATGGGTATAATCAGAAAATGCAGGTCATCTTCGTCCCCAGGAGAAGACGAAGTCTCTTACAAAATAATGAAACAGTGCCCCAACATCTTCTACTGCAGACTTACCAAACTCTTAAACTGCTGTCTCTCCTGTGGGTACTTCCCAAAATGCTGGAAAGTGGCCACGGGAGTCATGATACCTAAACCCGACAAAGACCTTACCAACCCTTCTAACTACCGCCCAATCAGCTTGCTTAGCTGTGTTGGGAAAATATTTGAGCGGATTCTCACTACGAGACTTCGCAGCTATCTCGAATCAATCAATTTTTTCAACAAATGGCAAAGAGCGTATAGGAGTCAGAAAGAGGGAATCGAACACGTATATAGACTGGTCGATTATATGAATACAGCATTTAGTCAAAACGAAATCGGAACCGCGCTTTTCTTGGATGTAGAAAAAGCGTTCGACTCGGTATGGCACAATGGCGTGAGATATAAACTAGCGAAAATGGGATTACCCACTAAAATTCTAAGGATCATATCATCATTTCTAACTGACCGAAAAATCAAGGTGAGGGTTAATCGCGAGGTGTCAGAGGAAGTAATACTCGAAGCGGGAACACCACAAGGGTCGGTTCTAAGTCCGCTTCTTTTCATAATATATGTGAATGATATAGAAAAAGTAGGGAAAAACTTTGTTGAACTATCGCAGTTCTCAGACGACAAAGGCATTTGGACAGCCAGCAAATCCAGAAACATAATTAAAAATCGTCTACAGGATACCATTCGCGATCTTGAGAGCTGGTGTGCCCTGTGGCGCATCAAACTCAATGCCGCCAAAACTCAAAAAGTTACGTTCTTCAAAAAGCAAAGGAAAAAACCAGTCCCGAATATCGATCTCCAGTTATACGATCACAAACTAGAAGCAAACAAAGAGGCCAAATTTTTGGGATTTATCCTAGATAGCAATCTCAGTCTAAACAGTCACGTAAACTCCATTACGGTTAGAGCTACTAAACGTATCAATTTTCTGAAGATGATCAGAGGTAGAAATTGGGGAGCAAACAAAGATGTGCTTCTGAAGCTCTACAAAACATTTATACGTCCGGTACTAGAATACGGTGCCATAATAACAAGCGACCTAAGCAAAACCAACATTCAGAAGCTACAGAGGGTTCAAAATTATGCCCTGCGAGTGGCACTATGCAAACCGAAATGGACACCGATAAAGGAACTTCACGAGCTAGCAAAAATAGAAACTATTGATACGCGATTAAAAGACCTACAAACCAAAACCCTCAACAGACTCCAAGATAGTGAATTAATGGTTGAGCTGAACGAACACCGATCCCTTAACAGAAAAACAAAATAAGTTTCCAGAAAATAAAAAAAAAAAAAAAATAAAAAAAAAAATAATAAAATAAAATAAAATAAAAATTATACAATATAACTAAATCGCGTGGAGTCAGTGAGGATTGCCTCGCTACTCATTGGGAACTTTAGGATAGAGTCTGTGAGGACTGCCTCGCAACTCTGCTGAAGCGCGATTGAAACGCGTTTAATAAGATCTATATAACAAAACCCTCCACATACTCCAGGATAGTGAATCAATGGTGAAGCTGAACGTACACCGAACCCTAAACAGAAAAACAAAATAATCCACAGTAAATTAAAATTACTCAATAGAATTAAACTGCGTGGAGTCAGTGAGGATTGCCTCGCTACTCATTGAGATCTTTAGGATTGAGTCTGTGAGGATTGCCTCGCAACTCTGCGTGTGGGGAGTGGGCTCCGAAGAAACACACCCCTTACCCCATCCATAGCAACAATCACACAGCAGGCACAATATACAATAGCGGATACCTATCTTTCTCTCTACCTTTTACTTTTCTAACTGAACATTCTCAAATTTTCTTGCAACACTCTTATCAAGAAGACGCATGGAAATGGTAGACAAAGCGTAGGAGGAATTGGTGCAACCTACCTTTCTGCAACATATACAAGAAACCACCAAACGCTAGGCAAGGATTGAAACAAGCTTGTCTGGCTGGGAACGAGTGTACATTTGATATAAATAAACATTTGAATAAAGATTTAACAGCCCTTTTAAGGGCTTGAGGGTGTGTGTCAGTGAGTGTTTTTTTTTTTTTTTTTTTTTTTTTTTTTTGGGGGGGGGGGGGGGGGTGGAGGAGGTCATTTGGAATTCCCGAAGGATAACCAGATACCTCAAATCACATACGGCATCCTATCTCCCAGAAGGCTTGATGGATGACTCCCGGTTTCTTAAAACTAAACTGTTGGAGCTTTCTCCACTTCTTTTTTGTAACCGCTATGGTCATATACCGGGGCCGCTACCAAACCGGCGTTGCTGTTTGGTTTTCTTTTCTCTTCTTCCCTTTAAACTTGCCATCGCACAACATTACATTCTGGCTCGCCACCATGGTGGGACTCAAACCTCTACCATCACCGAACTGGAACCGAATAGAGCTCGCTCTCTAATAGTTTTAAAGGCATTGAGGGATTGAGTATTGACCATCTAACACTCCAGCGTAAACTGCCGGGTATTCTAACCGCGTGCATAACCCCCTCAGACTCCATTTTGGGTAATAGGAAAGCTAGGCCTGTGTGATCCAAGAGAAAGAAAAAAAAAAAAAAATAAGGTTAACCGGGTCGCAAGGGATTTGTAAATCGCACATCGTCCCTGGGCGCCTTCGGCGCGCTAAAACCTTTCATTCATTCATCTTGTGGTTATTCTCAATTTGTCATGGCTAGTGCACAGTTAGATGTTACTTTTACCACCAACAGACTTGGAAACCAGAACCTGATCCATAATGGGTTCAAGTTCCACGTAAAGACCAGGCGTGGTGACAGGATATACTGGCAGTGTTCTGCTCGCAACTGCCATGCCACTATAAACACTCTCCAAAACATACCTACCAAGATGGCCGGTAACCACAATCACCAATCTGACCCAACCAAACTCAAAGTGGATGCCATACTTCAAACCATGAAAGAAAGGGCCAAAAAAAGAACTCACACCAATACCTACCATCTATGAGGAAGAACTAGTGAAACTTAGAAACAGAGAATGGAATGATGATACACAAGAACTAGTTCAGCAGATACCAACATTTCAGTCATGTAAAGACCAATTCTACAACCAGCGACACAAGACCTTACCCACATTACCAACATCAGCAACAGACCTACAGTTACAAGGAGAATGGACGGAAACCACCACAGGACAACAATTCCTACTCGCAGACGACAACACCAATAGACGCATACTTCTCTTCAGTACTGAACAGAACCTTACTCACCTAGCCGCTGCAGACACAGTTTATGGTGATGGTACATTTTATACCTGCCCTACTTTTTTACCAGCTCTACACGTTCCATGCCATGGTTGACGGTGTGATGTTTCCCCTAGTATACAGTCTTCTACCAGGAAAGGACCAACACGTTTACACCAGACTACTGACTCTACTACAAGATGCATGCCAGCGCTACAACATCAGGTTCCGACCAGCAACACTCTTCCTTGACTATGAGGTAGCCATCAGAAATGCAGCATTTCAAGTATTCCCAGGTATCAACATCAAGGGCTGTTTTTTCCACTATACGCAATGTATCTGGAGGAACGCACAGAAACATGGCTTACAGGTACCCTACAAAGACAACGACGACATCCGTACTCTAGTAAGACGTGCTGCTGTACTGCCTTTACTACCACCCAACACAGTTGAAGACGTTTGGTTCCAAGCATTAGAAGACATCGAGGACGCCGACATCAATATACCAATCCTTCCATTTACTGATTATGTTACCAGTAACTGGGTAGAAGGAGACCGTGACCTGTGGAACCACTACACAACAGAGGGACCAAGAACTACCAACCATCTTGAAGGCTGGTATGGTAAACTAAAGAAATTGGTCAAGGCTCCACATCCAAACATCTTCAACATGATAAAACTACTGAAACATGAAGAAGCTGTTCATGCCTGCACTTTACTCCAGTACCAAGCCGGTGGAAAACGCGTACTAAGAAAGCGCAAGTACCGAGAAATTGACTCCAGACTCGCGACTTTAAAGACTCGTCTACAGAACCAGGAGCTAACACCAGTCCAGTTTGCTGACGCTGCGTCACACTTATTACATCTAGACTAGACTTTATATGCTTGTTCTTGTTCATTGAGCCCATTCCAATGAGGGCATTTGTTGACATTTTTTGGAAAATTTGAAAAATTCAAATTAAAATAATATATTTTAATGTTCTCTGCGTTGGGTAAAGGGTTAAACCTGTAGAAACCATTGTGCTTGACATTTCATTTTTAATAATATGTGCTTATTTTTAATATCAGTTTTAGTGCTTAAACTGTTATTATCCATTGTACTTTATATCTGATTTTTAATAATATGTGCTTATTTTTGATATCAGTTTTAATGCTTAAACTGTTATTATCCATTGTACTTTATATCTGATTTTTAATAATTTGTGCTTATTTTTGATATTTGACTACAATGTTCTTAGTGCTGAAATGTTTCACATGAATATTTAATAAAAAGTTGTTTTTTTTTCAAAGACACACTTTTTGTTTTTACAGTATACACAAACATAATCCCTTGTTTATACAAGCATTCTGGCTATTCCTACATGGATTTTATAATTACCTACCTTCAGATTTTGAAATGTTGGAATAGCCAGAATAAACCATGTGAGGACAACCCTGAGTGTTAAGAAAAATACACGTTATTTGTGACCTATAGACCCAATGGGTCGGACACTAATCGTGGTATAATTCTTGGTTTCCATCAGGAGTTGCCACTGAGCACATCTAATTCAGATTGTTGCTGTAGTTGCTTTACTGTATTAAATAATTAGAATAATCTCAGTAAGGCATTTTCATGGGAGGTTACATGCTTTTATCCAATAATTAGTGGGTATTGAACCCTTTTTACCCAATATATTGTATATCAGGGACCCCATGTCACACATTAGCAACATGCGTGTTTCGAATGCGCGCGCGTGGTTGAATAGGCTTCAAATTGAGATGATCTTCTTCGGACACATACACAAGAATCGAACATGATTAATTTAGTCCGACATTTTTCTCGGAGAACATAGTTTCTTGACGGAAATTCTCATATTTTGTATTGGTACAGAGAATTTTAAGTTTTAAATTCAGTATAAAGACAATAGTTCCAGCGATTGTGCAACAGAATCGAAATCATCACCAAAAAAGGGTTAATTTAATCCGACATTTTTTTAGGAGAACATGGTTTCTTGACGGAAATTCTCATATTTTGTATTGGTGCAGGGAATTTTAAGTTTAAAATTTAGTATAAGGAAAATAGTTCCAGCGATTTTGCAACTGAATCGAAATCATTACCAAAGCGCCCATTTATACAAACTGATCTCTGGAAACGTTAAAAAAAATTACTAATACGTAATTTGGAAAGTTATAAATGATATATTAATGGAACTATCACGCACACGGACAAAAAGGCGTAAAAGAAACAAAACTACCCATCAAATAGCCAAAACATTTTACCTTTGAACGAGTCTTCTCACCGGCGTAAGTCCGTTGAACTGGAATATAAATATTTCTGATATTCTTTGTAAATAGTTCGGCTAAAACGCAGTTTTGTCCAGAGGCACAGTTGAAACAAATGTGTTATTGAACTCGGATCGAAGGCACCAATACAAAACAATCCAATCCTTGAAATTGAATAGACGCATATATCCAAACAGCGTCAATTCAATAAATGCCATCAGCATCTCATAAAACTCTACCACCCAGTTTATTAAACACTTCCACAACAATGCCAGTACAGAAGTATCGCAAACAAAGAATACCAAGGGAAGAATTGATGACGGTGAAGGTGATTGACCTAATTTGAAATGTACTTTACAACGTTACGTTACAGGGCTCCATAACCTATTTGGTTTGTGGAATACTCTATCGTCTATTTTACCCCTGCTATTCTCTCCTGATTATGAAGAAATATTGTTCGATATATTCAGCATCGAACTCAGCGCTATGTCCCATGTAACAAGACCTTGACTTTGTTACAAGTTCGTGCATATACATAGATAATAAAGAGTTATCACATGAGCTCCCTCGTGGGAACCTAGGGAAGTGGAGCAGTGCTTGGGTACGGCGGTAAATTCGTTTTGCTTTACTGGTAAACTTGGATTACCAACCAGCGCCTTGGCGGAAGACCCCTCTATGAGTTGTGTTCATTGATGGTTCAGACACTTATTTGCACTCCGCAATTGTTTCGTACACTTGCATTGGTCTTTTACTTGCACCTCCTTCGGTCCTTCTTAATTTTTCTTGAAATGTTGAAGATGGCTTGTACGGGAGTCTCCACTTTCCAATTGTGGTGGAAAGCGTGGTTCCGGTGGATGATCAGAGGGTGTCCCACTAGAACTTTAAAAAAGCAAACTGGGACACTTTCTCGGCTCTTTGTTCGGATGGGCATACGCTGGTAACAATTGATGAAAGTGCCGACCAACTAGAACATTTTACTGAGGAGTTGCTTGATATTGCACACACAGCCATTCCTAAAACCTCGACAAACCCAAAATGTTTCACCAAACAATGGTTTGAAGATGATTGCAAACAGGTTATAAAAGATCGAAAGAAATTGTCAGGAAAGAACATGTTGTCGCACGATTCTATCACCTGGAAAGGGCATATGATACAATGTGGGAGTATGCGATTTTAAAAGATCTTTTTAAAATGGGGTGTGCGGGCGTATGCCTCATGTTTATAGAACTTTTTTTAAAGGATCGTCAATTTCAAGTTCGTGTTGGATCTACATTATCGGGCCGTCAAGAGCAAGAATTTGGAGTCCCTCGTGGTAATATTTAATCAGCTATCCTTTTTTGTGCAACTCAGTTGTATCTTCTACGCAACTGAGAATCTAACTTTGTTGCTTGACGCTCCTTTGTGTCAAATCATTTCATTTACATCATAACGTTACTCAAACAAGTAACGCCCAGTGCGTTCTTACATGATGTTCTTACGCGTAATCCGGATTCCACGCATGGTGTATTCAAACATTTCCTTATGTCGGATATGTGACGCATGACGTTGAATGCGCACTGCAATCGTCGTATAAAATCACAGAGAACCATTATATTCAAGCCCAAGTGGAAAACGTCTTTTATATCATAAGGTACATACCCAAGCTCTCAAGCCGCCAATAAAATTCTGCAAAGAAATCGGCGTTGTTATGGGTTATTTCTTTACCCACTTTTCTTGGAGTATGCGCACGGTTGTGCCCCAGTTATAGATATTCCAGTCACAGAGTGTTCATTTCACCTTGAAATCTTCAAGATTTGAACCGGTTGAGGCTGGATGAGGTCTGGATTATTTTGGGTAGTCTGAATTTGTTTTATTACAAATTATTGGAGAGTGCCTGTATGCAGTTTGTAATAGAACATAATTTTTAAAGAACATTTTATTTGCGTTTGACTGAATATAAAACATGAACACGGAAAACATTGGCTTTTGCTCTGGTACTCTCAGTTTTGAAAGCCCTGATAGTGGCTTATAACACTCAACCAGCTAACACAATTAGTGGAGTACCTTGCGCAGTCATAGTGCTACAGCTGTGGTGAGTCATCATTGTTAATGATAATATCATCAAAGAGTCGGCCAGATGAAGTCTCGATTGATAAAAATTTATTGCTTCGATTCAAAGAAAATGAATGCTTATTGTATTTCAACTTCAGTCGACTGGAATAGCATATCATAGTCTATGGTCTGTTTAAGGGCTAGACAGTGTCGAATTCTTTACAGAATTACTCTGGTGGTCCCATACCTTGATACTTATACTCAATAATTTACGAATTGTAAAATTATTTTCTATGTATCACCCTGCAGCTAACTAGAGCTAATATGATCTCATGCCTTGAAAATTGTTATAACACTGTAGGGTTTAACAAGGGGCCTGACAAGGAGATTTGTTAGGAGGAGGCACTCCCTCCCCCCCCCCCCCCAATATTTTTCAGTCGGATTTTTTTTTTAATTTGGAGTTTTTGATATTGAGTCGCTCTTGCTAGAAATCCTATACTTCCCAAGGCTACTAGATTTGTTACTTGTACTTATATCATACACACAGGTCGACCATACAAATGGAGGCCTGTGGTACCCGACTCGTGTTGTTGGGACATGGATAATTTGGTCACGAATACAATTTCCAAACGTGACTGTAGATGTTTAAAGTCAGTTATATTCTCACGTTCTGTTGACGTGATTCACAATATAGATATTTACAGCGTCTTGGGACACGAATCCAATGGTACATTATACTGGTTTATGCTTATTTATAAAGACAGCGACTACAAATGTAAGTCGAGCAGGCACTCAGGGCATTGTATTTCACCATCCGTCCATCGATTCTTTCTGCGCGTTGAATCTTGTCAGAGTGAAACTCGATCACATGAAAGGAATGTTTATGACAGACAGAAGCAGTTAACAGATGGAAATATAAATTGAAGGTGAGCGATATTTTAATATTACAAGATCCAGTAGCGCATTATTATTTTCTAAATTCCATAGATATAGTATATATCACTAGAGTAATTGGTTGAGAAAGGACGATTGGTATAGATCGTTCAATTTGCAGTAGGCCGGTCGGTATAGTTTGTTGATTCGAAGCCTCCGGGCGCCAAGACTGTGTCCATCTTGAGACTAGTGTATTCCAGTCGACTCTTGAAAACACTGGAAAGAAATAATTTGTTCATATTTCAAAACATGGTGCTCTTCATAATTTTTCCCTATGCTATAAAATAATCTGATGTTACAGTATAGCCGTCGTGGGCTGATCGTAATGCACGCGTGTGTACTGATGTCCACGCATGAGCTTCCCAGGTAACAAAATCATCATCGGGACCTCTGGCATGAGAGACCAGCGCACTTATCCACTCGGCCACCACTCTCAGTGGTGGCCGAGTCGATAAGTGCGCTGGAGAGAGTGGTGGCCGAGTGGATAAGGCGTGCGCTGGAGAGTGGTGGCCGAGTGGATAAGTGCGCTGGTCTCTCATGCCAGAGGTCCCGGGATCGATCCCCGGTCGGGGAAAGTTCTCGAAGTGTCCGAACACTCTCTGTCAGCATCAATTGTGGGGTTGTCAAACCGTACCGTCCTATCGGGTGGGGACGTAAACTGGCTGTCCTCTATGCGGAGAGAGACACACTCCGTGCAGGCTAAAGATCCCTTCGTAGTATTCGAGAAGAGCTAGGCCACGAAGTTGCCGCTATGAAGGTCATCCCACACACCTACGCCATTGGGCCAAGGAGAGGCGTTAATATAAGTTGCATAACTTGTTCGCCAATCCTTGTAAAACAAATAAGATTAAATAAAAATCATCATCAGAAAAATTTTAACAGATGAAGCACAGGGTTGCACCCGGGTGTTTTTTAATTAAATTATTGATGACTATTCCTATAATTAATATTTGGAATCTAATATTATTTTGTCTGTGGAAATATGGCCCACCCGTGGAAAGTGACAAATTCCAGACTGTCGTACTGTAACCCTTTACCTGGCGAGTTTCCAAGTTGAGAAGTTAAAATAGTTATTTTCTAAAACTTTCAACATCATATTATCATGTGACATTTTGAAGCACGTTCCAATGAGGGTGTCACGAGATATATGTTTTTCTCGAAAGTTTGTGGAAAATTTTAAAAAATACAACAAAAATAACAACAAATTTTAATTTCGTGTTCGTCAGTTAAAAGGTCGTTGGATAAAAAATTGAGTAGGCGGCACCATTACGGATCTGATTGCGAATATCAGTCAATCTTATTTATGAATTCAAGGATGGCGAGCGACAGACGAAACGTGTTATTTATATCAAACACGATATTCAATGAATTTTTGTTGTAAATCCTTTTCATTTGTTGTTGTTGTTTTGTTTTGTTTTGATCGCCTAAGGTAGTCGATACAGATGAGGATGACCGTGAACTTTTTTTCACCGACATTCATATGTTTCGATTTTCTAACAAAATACAATACTAAAGTAATAGGCAAGCGTCCAATAAGAGGAGAAAACACTGATCAAGATGGCAAGCCAGGAAAATTGTTGCGATGTAACACATGTCAAATATCCTGGCGAACTGTTGTAATGACGCAATTTGTTATGTATTTAACACTTACCGCACTTCGAATTGGTCAACTTGTCGACCATACTCTACTGCCAAAATCGGGCACTCTAGCTGTCCATTTGTATGACCGACTGTGTTTGTGGCATAAGTACGGTATGGCCGCCGTGGCCAGGTCACTTTCCACGGGTTGGCAGTATTTCCATGGACACATTAATATTAAATTCCAAACACTAATTATAGGAGTAATCATACAAAAATTAATTAATGAAGCACCGGGTAAAACCCGGTGCTTCATTAATTAAAATTTTGCTGATGATGATCTTCATTACCTGGTAAATGCATTCGTGGACATCACTGCCTACGCTTGGATTACAACCACTCTACGGCGGCTGCACATTACAGCAATCAAATGTACTCTCATGAGAATTTATTTATTATTTATTTATGAAGGTTTGACGATACTTTAACAGCCAAGGTCATATCGTGTCGGTGACAGTTTTACGGGAGGAGGAAGCCGGAGTACCCTGAGAGAACCACCGAGCAACGACGAGAAGCTGCCAGCTCCCCAACATCGTAACTCCGCACTGCAGCACAGGCAGGGTTAGGTTGGTTGAAGACATGCGCACCATCGACGTGCAATACGCCTTAGTACACGGCATCATCGTCCCCCCATGTGGACAATCGGGCCCAAGGACACAACGCCGGAGTCCGAATCGATCGCTCAGACGGTCACCCACCCAAGGACAAACCGGGCTCGATGTTGCTTAACTTCGGTGTTCTGACGAGAGCCGGTTACCACAACGCCACCGCGCCCCCTACTCTCATTAGAAAGCGTATGAGTACTAATAAACTTATACCCAACGTAACGGCCAAAACTGGCCAGCGCTATCCTCAAAAATCTCCAATTAATGTTTATTATTTTTTTCATTTTTTGTCTCAAAAACATAGTTTATGACACCTCGTTGGGACGAGCTCGTCGAGCGCATTCCAACGAGGGGGCATAACCAATGTTTTTGAGACAAACAATGAAAACAATTAGTTATTCAAGAATTTTGTTTGCAAGTGTCGTCTGATTTTCATGTTAGGGAAAGGGTTAAGAGAGAGAATTGATATCTAAGATATCAATGAAGACTGAAATAATCCGACTGGAAAAAGATATTCAGAGGGCGGCGTGTACTTTTCGCACAATCCTCAGAATTCTTTGCTACGCCCCTGAAAATGACATGGTGCGCTTTTCGGAAAAATCTATTTGTACTATACACTATCCTGTAGCGTTTCCGTGTAAATTGCCCATTGCAAATGACACTTTTCACAAAAACTGTCCTGCATATATATGTCTTCCTAGATGTTGCGGTGGATCACTGAAAGTGTGTGCCTTTGAGGGTATAAGACTCTCTTGACCAACCGCTATTCAGCCTGGTATTAAAAATATTGAAAATGCACCCATACAAAGGGTATTTCCTTGCTTTTCAACACTTGATGTGTGTGGTAAAAACTGTTGAAAACCGAGTGTGTGTGATGTGTTGCATCGGTAGGTATCTTTAATCTTCTGGACTGCCGACGATATTCTTACTTTTCACGACACATATTAAAATCACCAAGTATCGGCATATGTACGAATGCAGGCCCCAAGATCTCAGGTCAGCAGTCAATTTCTATTAGGATTTCGATGTTGTTATGAGCTGTTTGTTTTTACGTAGAGATTGCGTGTCAAAGTTTCGGTCAAATGAAGCCCGGAATGACAATCCTTTCGTGTGTTGATTCAATTAAAATTGATGTTTATGGCATTGTTAGATTCAATCGGATTCAGGTTCGCTTTTCCAACGGACTGAATTATTCAATCCGATTGAATCTAAAAACTGGCGAAGGACTAAGACTGGTTCTAGGCCAAAACGGCATTAAATTTGTTCAAGAATTAGGCAGGTGGCTTGCAAGCTTCTGCACGCCGGTGTATTTGTGTGCGCAGGTCACCATAAGTTTTGTCTATTTCTTCTACTGCAATCATCTTCCTTTCCTGATAATTCGGACTGGAAGACAGTGTGGGCGGAAGGAATAGATTGAACCGCTGGAAATTGAATGTCGGCTAAATTTTTGTGGTCAAAATTGCCGATAACTCAATACGAATTGTCTTTATAAAAACACGTTTGCTCGTTCTAAAATTGTTAAACTCCATATGTAATCACACAACGTACTTCTAAAAGGTGTATGGCAGGAATGTACCCTGTTCCCTATTGACACGACTCAACCTCCTCAGGCTCCTCTGCTTCTGATCAGTGTTATTGAAATGAAAGAATCCGTTTGAAAACTATTTTTTTTTATATTGTATACTCACTGCTAGTGTTATTCCAACTCCATTTCGTCTGGCTGGCTGACCGCCTATCTAAAGGGTTGCTTGTTAAGCTGACGAGTCCGACCAAACTGTTTAATGTTGCGGTATGTCTCTTTGTCTACCTGTCTGCAACTATCCGGAATCATTGCGCACACAAGAGAGCTACGTCATCACACTTTAAAATCAGTTGTGTTAGAAATTAACCTAAATCCCTGGGTTGAATGAATATGAACCCATTTGGGTTCATATTCACTCAACCTAGTTCATTTAGGTTGATTTCTATCTCGACCAATTTTAGAGTGTATGCTCTGTCATGTTAAACTGCTTTATAGTCGTACTTATGTGACTCATGTGTGCATATGTCGTAGAGTTTGTGTGTCCGTTGTGAGATTATAGAATATGGCACGGATATCGGTACAGCCTGATAGAATGTGAAAAGTCGCAAATGCGACTTTTCACATTCTATCAGGCTGTTCCGGGGAGCGCGGTGGCTCAGTTGGTAGAGGTGCAGGCTGCAAGCCGAGAGGTCCTCGGTTCGAATCCCACCTGCGGCAACCGCGTTGTGTCCTTGGGCAAGACCCTTCATCTCCATTGCCCGCGTGGGGGCACGATGACGCCGTGTACTAAGCGTACTGCACGTCGATGGTACACATGTCTTCAACCAATCTAACCCTGCCTGTGCTGCAGTGCGGTGTTACGATGTTGGGGAGCTGGCAGCTGCTCGTCGTTGCTCGGTGGTTCTCTCCGGGTACACTGGCTTCCTCCACCCGTAAAACTGTCACGGTCATGATTAGCCATTGTGCATAAATATGTGACCTTAAACATCAATAAATAAATAATCAGGCTGTACCGATATCCGTACGTGGTGGAGATGCGATATCTTTTTCTGAAAATCTTGACTTTCGAGAAAAGACCGATGTTTGCTTTCATCGTGATTTTTTTTGGGGGGGGGGGGGGTGGGGGGGGGGGGGTCTGGGATTGGTGTGAAAATCAAATCACTGCCGTATGCGAATAGGTCAGAAACACACAGCTCTCATACTTAATGAGACAATTATTGCAGGATGAACTGGAAATGGCGAACCCCTTCTGTAGTACTACTCCGTAATTTGACTTGCAATATGTTTGAAAATTCCAACCATCCTCAGAAAATAAAACCAAGTTTCTATCTTACAAATAAATAAAAGTGATAAACCAAACCGAATATCGAATGACTTTAAGCGACCGAAACAAAATTTGACCCTCTTTATATACTCACAAAAAAGGCACACTACAGGTAATACCGATTTATTTATTTCTCATACCTCGCTTGCATGCATATACTTTTGTTTGAGTGAGTACTTATACTGTCATTGTTGATTTCTTTATTCTACATGTATGTACAATGCAAAAAATTAAAACTACCTGATATGGCTTAAATGGGGCTCAGCAACTGGTACCATTATTTTGATGTTTGCTTCTCCGCGAAATGTGGATCATTTGTTGTGTCAAGTAAGTTTGGTTGATAGAGGTCTGGCTGAAGCGCTTGACCCAAAATTACACGGAGACACACTGCATCCATTTACTACTGTTTAGGCCATGACATGGGCAGTTTGAGTGGTTTGTGCGTCCGCAAATAGACAACTAAAATGTCCAATGTCTAATAGCCCTGTTAAATAACCTGAAAAAACGGATACTAGATGGGGGCCTAAGTGAAACGAACCGCCTAAACGGAGCTGGTATCAGCGGAAAGCCCCCAAGAAGGAGACGTATCCACCATCTGCGGTCACAAAAGAAAGAACATAGAATGGTGAAATGCGGGGAGGTAGTGAAATGAGGAATCAAAGCAATGTGGAAGGAACAACCTAGAGAGTAACCCCTGGTGAAGATACTACGAAAGCAACTCAATAATGGACCGTGCTTGGAAGAGTGACACCAACACTCTGCACTCCCCCCCCCCCCCCTCCCACCACCGGAACCAAACCAAAACAGTGGAAGAAGGAAGAGGATTACGGCGCAAAGGGAATATTCGAGGTTGTTATGGCAAATTGAGTCTGGCGCAAGGCGTCGTCGGGTGTATGGATTTAGGTTGTGTAACATTCGGAGAACCGACGCCCAAGAGTTTTAATGAGATGATCTTCTAAATGAGCCTTGCAAGCAGAAGACGCAGCGCCAATACGAAAGCTATGCCCAGAGAAATTGGCAGGGTTGAAGCCTGAAAGTTGGCGCAAAAGACGCAAATCTTGAATTGTGAGGAAATGTTCAGTCAAAAACAGCGGATCACGGTTATAAGCCTCGGCTTGAACCCCACGCCGGAACGGGTCGGTTTGGGAATGTTTGAGATGTAATATTGCCTTGTGACCGGATGGATGAAGGAAAACATCTTCTAAACAAAGATAACAGACGGATCAAATGTGTGAGAGAAGGGGTGGTAAATTCTCAGAATCGAAGGAAACCGAAAAAGGCCACCGAGAAGGCAGCTTGCAATAAAGAGCAGGTATAAGCGCCAAAAAGGGGAGTCTGAAAGTGCCGCATGATTTGTTTTAAAACCGGAAATGTGATGGGAAGCCGAGTACGGGGACATGGGTGGGGCGATTTTCGAAGAGATTGGAGGATAATTTGCAATCGTAGCTAGGGAGTCCCACTAGGTTGTTCCAAATGGTTCGGAAAACCATGAGCGATATAATTCCTGTTAGGTACGATTTAATAGTAGAATAGGCCAAGTGAAGCTCAGCATGGCAAAACACTAGAAAATGTAGCAATGATAGTTCAGAGGGTACAGGAAACTGTGAAGATCCCTATCTGGGAAGATGATACATGGAGGCAACTCGAAGCAACCAATCCAATCCTGTAGCATACTAATGGCGTGTCTGGGTGGTAAGGTCACTATTCCATAAAGAAAGTAGAATGTCCGTCAGACGGCCTTAACTTCGTCCCACGGAGGACACTTCAGTAGCTGAGGATCGGCTTCTGGGGCCCAGCGACGGAACTCCTGCAAATTAGAAAGAGAAAGGCTGTCAGCTATTTTGTTGTGATTACCCGCGACAAGTGTTTGGACAGGCGACCGCCATACTTCTCCATTGATTTGGAAGGATCAAGCGGATACATATTGAGCCGCACACAATTAACATCTTCACCCGCCAAAATATCCTGTAGGAGAGAAGGGAAGATGGTGGGATCGATACTTGTGAGACTAGACAGAGGAACGCGCCAACTGAAGCCATCATGGGATTGGAAGGGAAAACGTCGTATCTGAAGACACAATACCTGACGTAATTGAATGCGAAGCTTCCCCACCCTGGCCGCCATGGCCAGGAAAAGCTGTAGCCAGACCGGCATTTGGAGGAGCATTTGACCAAGGGTACCTGGTGCGAAATGAGCCGATGTGCCACAAAGTTAAGGAATGAGAGTCTCATTCTGCTTGAGCAGTTGGTAGATTTTCAGTTTTTGTCTTGCGAGCTCGTGTTGCATCGAGTGAACCGAGTTTGGTTGTACGGTACATAAAGACGCATCACGGGAAGTAGGCAGCAAGAGTGAGTCAGTAGCATCTGGAAAGAGCACTGCAGACCCGGTAGGTGTGGGCTGAGAAGTATCTCCGTGTGAAGGAATCGGCACTGTCGAGTCATTGGGTGGTGAACCCTCCATAGAGTGAACGGAGTTTGATCGCGCTGCATGAAAGGTTTCACGACGGGAAGTAGGCAGCAAGTGTGAGTCACAGGCGGGCCTCGGGAAAAGAAACTGAAGGCCCTGAGACTGTAGGTGCGTACTGAAAAGTATCTCCGTGTGAACGAATAGACACGGTTCCCTCCTGAGATTATACACATGGATTAGGAAAAGACAACCACGAACGATCCCGAGAAGGCGAAGCGGTGCTAGGAGGAACTGAAGAAATATTTGATTGGCGCTCATTGTCACTGTTCAGATTCAATGGGTAACTCCATACTGGAAACTCTTGATATCTCTGTGCACCCGCGGCATTGGCCGGCGGCATAGACAACGAACCGACGGAAAACACTGGCGATTCCTGAGATACGGATGTGGTACGGTCCAGAAATGATGGTGTCGACGCAGCATTGAATAATGAATGTGAAGACGATAGTTGAACCGGCTGGTTGTCAGCTGCATCTGCGGTGGCAACATTTACATTGTCATTCAAGAGGCGTATGATTGCAGACTTGCGAACTTTGGATGGCAGAGTAATGCCCCGCATAATGAGTTCTACATGAATTTGTGCAACAGTCCAATTCCATGGGTTCGGACTAGATGTCCACATATCGGTTGAAGTACGGGCGGGGGGGGGGGGGGGGGGGGCAGCTATTACACTGCTGTGTGCAACGTCCGAGGCAAGAAGATGAGGGCCACGCCCATTGTCTTTCTCCGCCACGTTTGTTATTGTCGAAATGGGAATTCCCGAAGACACTTCCGGTGACGACAGAATGGACCCTTCTTAAATGGTCTACGGACGAACACGGTCGGACCGATCTGATAGGCGAAACTGTCTTTGAACGTCTTCTACTAGTTAATAAGTAATGGACGAAAGTTAGTTAGTTGTCAAGCTTGCAAAATTAGCAGATGCATGCTGGCCGAGTTGCGCTGATCAATACACGAGTAAATCGCGGATAACATTCCCGAAACATCAAACGAAGAAAATGAAGAGTTATGGAAATGATAATACATAGTCCTCAGGAATGTCGAAAAATTCTTTGACAATAACACGAAATATCTGCCGTCCCGGCAAGGAATCGTGATTCCGCACCATAGGAGAAAACGCAGCTTAGACATGTACACAAATAAAGCACTATTAGCAACGTAAAATAAAACTGCGAAATTAACAACAAAGCAACTATGCACAACTAATTTTTTGACATGGAAATCTTTTCAGAATGCGAGCTGTGTTTGTGCTAGATGAATGAAGACTTAAGCAGTAGTGTCCTCATTCTGGTTGGTGATATAGAGACTTGCTGTATTTGGCAATTTTTTAACATTGGACAGTACGGAGAGAGCATCTAGAAACTACCCCTGCAGAAACTCTCCTAACAGACAGACAATATGTGTCTGTCCTTTAGAGGAATAGGAGTCTGTCCTGTTGATGATTTGGTGATCTTGAGACTTCCAGTTCTTCTCGAATGCAGTTCTCAAGACCGAGATAGTACCCCTCTAAGCTGAATTGTGTCATGCAGTGGTCTAAACAGGGCGGCCAACAACCAGCTCGTCAACTAACCATGTAATTCAGGCTCCTGAAGTCATTAACCCCGCTCCGATATTCTGAGTACATAAACTGCAGGAAATGGAACTATTTCCCTACAATTATTATTATTATTGTTGACTGCATAGGTAATAGGGGAATTAATGAATACATCGGTAAAACCTTTTTGTTTTGATCTTTCTAAACGTTGAAAGAGATTGTATGCATAGCATAAAAAATGTTATAAGAAAAAATGCTAGACTGGTATAAGAACTTTGTCCACAGAGAAATGCGACAAAGAGACCAACCCGGGGAGATGCCCTTAAACTAACCCCACTATCGTAATACCACGAACAAAACGTTCTCAGACATTTTACCGAGTAACACACCATTGGTGTTATAAAGTCATTGACAATGAAAAGGTGAATGGACACGGCGGTACAAGCCAAAATGTCAAAGAAAACAAGACAAACTTTCTCAAAAATCCTACCTTATTTAAGAAATCATGATAAACTTGTACATTGCAAGATGTTTGAAAATTGTATGAAAGTGCGATCATTTCGATGCTAATAATTATCGTCCAATATCATTACTATTTCATCTATGCAAAATAGTGAAAGGAAGCAATTTTAAAGACAAATTCATGCATATTTCACTAAAAACTATCTTGACTGTACATAACAAACATAATTTCTGTCAATGAATAGTACAATGTCTCAGCGACATTTCGTATTCCATAGTACCAGCAAGGTAATCAACTAGAATCCTTTAACATGTGTAGAGTTTGGTGACATATCGACCATGTATGGCACCCGAGAATTATATTTAAACTAAAGCGACATGGCGTATTTTCCAACTATTGTGATGAGTTAACAATTATTCATTACATAGAAAACAGCATGTCTTTGTAAATGGAAGTTATTCCGAATATTGATCCATCGATGTGGCGTTTCCAAAGGTTACATATAGAATATACCCATAGTAGCTTGGTGTACCAAATGTTTACCACGAGTGGTGAAGTGGTGTTAACCGCGAGTGGTGAACATTTGGTACGCCAAGGTACTTTGGGTATATTTTATTTATACCATGATCGTCAGATTAATAAGAGTTTAAATGTTAAATAAACCAATATTCACACGTGCTGGTCTGTTTTTGCTAACACGAGCACCGGTGGGCGGTAGGTACTTTCGCTTGCAACTTTATCGCCTTTTTCATTTTAATAACATAATACCATACTATTTCGAGTTATGGACGCTTTGTTAACGTGAGACAAAGTACGTTTGTTATGGACGCTTTATTAACTTGAGACAAAGTACGTTTGTTAATTTTTGGTATCTTGTGAGGTAAACTTATTTAAAAACGTAATAATTAATTACCGGTTTCATTTCACTCCTCATGGGGCGACGAGTGGTAAATTTGGACAAGTTTGCATTCAAGGCTAGCTCACCAAAGGTCAGCTCGGATGTAGTTCCATTGTAGGTGTAAATTGGAACTACTGAAATCCAATTGCTGGCGTGTTCAACCACGGTTGGTGTGTAAAGCTAAAATTTATGTCAAAGTCTTTTTATTAAAAGAAGAATAGGTATAAATTTTGTTCCTCCACAAGTTTAATTTTAATTTTACCAGCATTGTAGATGCAGTGTATCTACGACTAGATTGTTTGTGTTTAGGATTTTACACGTTTTTTCCATTGTGATATTTATTTATTTATTTATTTATTTATATATTTATTTATTTATTTATTTATTTATTTATTTATTTATTTATTTATTTATTGGTGTTTAACTCCACCTTTGTATCTAAGGCTATATCGTGGCGAGAAAAAGTAGAAATTACAAATAAAAAGTAAAAAAGGATTGAATTAAAGTATAAAATAATTATAATAGAAATGACAAAGACAAGAGTGGTCTGAACAGTAATGAGTGATGATACATAAAAGTGAACACTTTTAGATCAGCATGACGATTTTTAGACTTGAAGAGTCTGGTTTAAAGAAGTAAAAACAGTGTTAAAATTGATCAAAAGCGGTTGATTGCTTTCAGAAATGAGAGAATGTTGTTAGGGCTGGTATGATAAAAAAGATCTTTTAGAGATCCTACAGTGAAGTACTGCCCTCTTGCATTATTAAAATCAGTGCAATGCAAAATAATGTGTTCCACTATCAACACCTGCTGACAAGGAACACATGTTGGTCTCATATTATCCTCTACCGAAAAGGAATGTATTAGTCTTATATGACCGACATGACATCGTGTCAGAATGACGTGATCTTTCAGATAAAGGTTACTAGATGGATACTTATCAGTAATAATAATTCTGAAGGGGTTTAGCTTGTTATTTGTCGCCCCATAGCATTCCACCCGCAACACAGATTTGATGTACTCACTAATATGTGGTCAAAAATCACTGGAAGGAATTTGAAAATCAGTATTAAACAAAAGCGCTATACTTGGTCTTTATTTCAGCATATTTCTGCTTGAATTGTAAGGAATTTGTTTCAGATTTTTCGATAGAAGCAAGGTCCAAAAGAACTGTAGGCCTTTTAAGATGCCAATGAGAAATATGTGGTTCACGCTTCTCCTTTATCACATCAGATTCAATCGTGGCGAAATCCATATGGGGTTTAATTCTAATTCCCAATGGAGGAATATGTTTCTGGTGACGGTTAAAAAAATCTACATTTGGATGCATTGAGACACAGCTATAGGCAGAGTTGGATGGATTACCAAGCAGTTGAGAAATATATTGGGGTGACAGTTAAATTCCGCGCTTCTCAAAATAAGGCTCATCTGCTTCAACAAGCATTGAATCTATTGTTGATGTTTGAAAAGCACCACGGGTAATTCCAAAACCAACATTATGAATTGCGTCAAGTGATTTGAGATACGACTGCCTTGCAGAACCGTAAACCACACAACCGTAATCTAATTTGGATCAAATAAGTGATCTTTTCAGACGGAGTAATGTTTTCTGATCAGCACCCCAATCAGTACCTCCAACCACCTTGAGGAGATTAACCCTTTACCCAACCCAGGCGATATCAAAATTTATTATTTTAAATATCATTTTTTTTAATTTTTCAAAATATGTCAACAAAACCATATCACGTGACCCCTCATTGGAACGAGCTCGACGAGCTCGTTCCAAAGAGGGGTCACATGATATGGTTTTGTTGAAATTTAAAAAAAAAATGTTTTACAACTGCTGAATTTGCATATTACGCGGGAGGATGTGGCCAATTCGTTGGGTAAATGGTTAAATGCTTTTTCACATCTCACTTTTAGTTGTTTTATGTGAGAAGTGCAATTCAGTTTGTTGTCAAAAACAACAAACCAAAGAATTTCACTTCATTAACAACTTTAATGGTATTCCCATCTATTTTCAACTCTGGATCGAGGTGATGTCTCCGAAGCTTACACAAATGTACACAATTAGTTTTTGTTTTTGAAAATTTAAAACTTAAAATCGTTTTCTGTGGCCCATTTTTTAATTATATTTAAACACCGATGAAATTGCACTCTCTATCCTGCTATAGCGGATTAAAAAATCAACGACACACCATGAAGAATGTACAAACAGACAGTGCTCGAATCAATATTGGTTGCGTTCATCTTATTCTTGGAGTAGCGGAGTATGGTAGTCCTTTTAAGAATAAACTTTCGATTGCAGAATCTTTATGTTTTCATAATGCTGCGGCTCAACTGTTCACTGACTAATGGTGTTAGAATCTTACAGACGTTAGGACATTCAAGATTCTATTCGGTTTCGAAGCTTTTAACTTATTCGATTCGATTCAGACCCGTTTTGATTATTCGAACAAATGCGAATCCCCCCAAAAGACTTTTGGAACTCATACTTTCCTTCATCGGCGACTTTCTGAAGACGACAACTCATTCAACAGTTTTCTGGGGAAGGAGGTTGACCATATCCAGCCTAGTATAACACAAATTTAGTCGAAAAATTCAATGAGATCCAATGAAGGGTAACACACTATGCTTTGGTGAAATTTCATTAATTGTTTTGTCAACTGCTAAATTTATAAATTATGTGGGCTAATGCAGGCGATCCATTGGGTAAAGTGTTACAACGGTTCTGGAAGCCTTTTTGGATTAAATAAACTTGAAGACATTGAGATTGGTTTAATTCACGTACAATGGCAACTTCGTGAATCTAATTCCTCCACATTCAGCCAATTTGCAGAGCATTGGAAGTCCAAACGTTACGCCAAGCTTCATAAACTTCCCCCAGCACAGGCCCAAAAATCATTTAGGGTGAGTCTGAAATAACTTTGCGACTTTACTTTTTGTATCCAAAGTTACCAATATTGGCCAACGTTACTTGCAGAAATCCAGAATGACGCGCATTGCACAATGAGTTTTGATAGATTTTATTTCGTGTTTTCGGCGTATAAGAGTATTAATTGTATTAAAACATGCTTACAATTCTAAACCGTAGTGCCAATAACTTGATTAAATAGCATGTCAGGCTTAGATTTCATTTTTAGACTCATAAAACGCTGGTCGCATCCGTCTAAACTGAACGTGGCTGCCTTGAACATTCTTGATCCACGGATAAATGTAATCAGAGCGTTTGTTCAACATACAGAAAACTGTAATCAGCGTGTTGTTTCAACTTCAATATCTGCAATGTTTCAGATACAAAAATCTAAAAGCAAAGTGGATTACTAATTTAATAACTATACTTTTAAGAAGAGTTGTATTTCCTTTTTATTTTAGGAACACAATGCGGTCTCTCGCAAATGCGTTTCGAAAGCTTGTAATATTCACTAAATACTAACGTAAACAAATTGTAACTAAGCACGCGTTTGTATACTGAATTCGCAAGACGCAGAATATGTATCAGCAGCCGCAGGTTACGGGTCCAATACATACTTATTGTAAGATGAAATGATTAATATGTAATGTTATAAATTGATGGGTTAAAGTTACAATACGACGGAAGTTCAGCAATTGTTATTTCAATATCTGTTCCATACCCCGATCTGTATACATCGGGATTGATAGAATGCTCGTTGACAGAAAGGTGCACCTTCTGGCGTCATACTCGGGTGAGGGAATTGTTGCTGTTAATATATACGAATCAAAGTTTGCTAAGCACCAAGTATATCCAACTACCTGTTTTACGTTTTAGTTGAAATATTGTTATGAAAAGTGTATGTAGTTTATATTTAATTATATCTTCAATGATTTGAGCACAGAAATTAAGATTTTGTTTGTGTTTGACATTATTTTTTAGCTTTTGAATACGATAACCATGGAAAATATTGGTTAAAGAGGAAATTTTTCAAATTTGCCAAAAAGTTGACGGACCGAACTTGTATGGGTTCAATATCGAGTACGAGACCCATTACTGTTAATTACAGCTTGACAACGCATTATCATGCTCACAATCAGGTTCCAGATGGTCTTTTGTGGGATGTTGTTCCATTCTTGGACCAGCATGGCACCAAGCTCCTGGACACTACTTGGTTGGACTGGACGGACTGAAATTGCATGCTGCAACTCATTCCAGACATGTTCGATTGGATTGAGGTCAGGGGATCTTGCTGGCCAGTCCATACGCTCAATCCCCTCCCTATGTCGGTACTCCCAGACAGCATGGGCAACATGAGGACGGGCATTATCGTCCATCAGAATGAATCTATCACCCACTGCACCTGCATACAGCCTGACTTGGGCATCCTCTGTACGTCCATCCAAGTTGATGCCGCCACAGACAATTATGACCCTCCACCACAGCGGTCATACTCAGCAATGCTGGCTGCATGGAAGCGCTCTCCCGGTCTTCTCCATACCGTAGAACGCATATCTGTGTTGTCTAGGCAGTATATTGACTCATCTGTAAAAAGGACAGGTCGTCAATCTTCTCTGGTCCATGCAACGTGATCCATGACCCATTCATACCGTGCCTGGGGGTGGTTCTGGGTCAGCTGAAAGCGAATACACGGTCTTCTCGATCGGAGACCACCTTCGTGCAATCTTGCCGGATAGTCTGCGTCGAGACATTTACCCCGGATGCATTCTATAGGTCAGTGCGAAGCTGGGTTGCTGTGTCAAAGAGGTTCCTACCGGCCTGAATGATCAAAAACCGGTCTTCAGCTGCATATGTTGCCCTGTCCCTGCCACCACCATGTCGTCTGACTGGTGTGTCATACTGCTGAAATCTTGCCCATGCCCTGGTGATCACCGTATAGTGCAAACCAAGGGCTTCACCAACCTGACGATTGGTAGCCCCTTGTTCCACCATCCCTACAGCCCACCACATTTCTGCTTCAGACAACTGTCTTCTTGCATTTGCATTCGCCATATTCAATCATTAAATCACGAGGGTTTGTGTTGAAATGAAGACTGAATACCCAACACATCTCATGTACATGAAGCCAGTACACGAAAACATCATGGAAATCAAGGGGTACATGCTTTCCATGACTGACACGAAAGGTCTGCCTGTCAAGAGAGCTAATGTAAACACTGGGGACCATCTCAATGTATTCCTCAATCATATCCACCAAAAATATAGCAAATGTGCCACAAGAACATTTCACAATGCTGTGTCAAATATGTGGTGCTTAGCAAACTTTGAGTAGTATACAATGTGAGACGAAAACTTTTTCGCGATAGTTTTCCATTTTTTCGACGCCTCTCAATATTTGCTTGCTTTTAAAGAGTATTCGTTGGTGTCTACGAAGATCAAAACAAATATAATAATGAAGTGCACAAGTGCACATTTTTCTTCACGCCTCGCACATTGAATATTTACATCATGTTTTAGTTATTACTGACAGAAAACGAGTGGTGATATTGCAAAGTTTACACCGTGCTACTGGTCTTCGTGCCAGTGCCAGGCCTTCCTTTGATGTATGGTGATGTGACAGCTGTTACGCTGTGACTGCAGTGGAAGTGCAACGGCTTTCATACAATTACACGCAACCGACTGTTGGGGAGATTAACACATTGATCATTAGTGCATTTGCCATGTTGGGAGGGGAAGGAGAGGAAAATGAGTTGCTATCTTCTTTCACCGACGTTCCTGATATCCTGTTGCAGAGAGGTCAGTGGTTCCACATGATTGGGATGTCTGTGTTCTGGTAACGGGTATAATGTATTTTCAAATAGAATTAAAATCCGACAGATTATTAAAAGGGCATGAATACGTGATGATAATATTATCGACTGTTAGGTCCATGAGAACTGACTGCTGCAGTTTAGTAAATAGAGAATAATCGCTTGGCTGGAATGGTTGCGTGAAATAATTCATGACAGGTGAGGGACGTTGTACAAACACAAGTGCGCGAATGCGCACGAGTGTTTTACAATATAGTCCCTCTCCTCGAATGAATTATTTCACGTAACCAGCCAGTCAAGCGATTACTCTGTTTATTACTTTTCATTATTAACGATAATTATATTATTTAACCCTTTACTGGCCTAACGCAACGGCCAAATCCGGTCTGCGCTATTCTCAAACATCGCCAATTAATTTTCATTATTTTTTCATTTTGTTGTCTCTAAAACACAGGTTATGACCCCTCATTGGAATGAGCTCGTTCTAATGAGGGGGACATAACCTATGTTTTTGAGACAAAAAATGAAAATAATAATTATTCAAGAATTTTTTTTACAAGTGTCGTCTGCTTTTCATGTTAGGTAAAGGGTTAAAAAAAACAAACAAAAAAAAATGAAGTCCCCATTACACACACGACAAAGCGTCTTCGTTTGCGCGCACGGATACATGACACAATTGTTGATTGCATAATTCACTTGTGAAGTTATCGTTTATAATCAAACCCAGAACACCCGGTAAATCACACCTTGGAAAGTAATGAGAGCAATTTAATTGAATTAGAGTTGTGTTTTTTTTTCTTCTTCAAAATGTTTACCTTGATTTTAACGGATAAACCCTGCTCTGCTTACTTCACAAAGCAATATAACCGTGACCTGTGATTTTATACTTGCAGAGCCGCTCTCATTAGTTTAGTTCAGCAACAGCGCCCATCTCTGGTGTCAATAAGTACATAAAAAAGATGCTGCAGCTTCTTTGCAAGTCTGGGATTTTGTTGTTTCATTTCACTCGGGACATGGCATGTACAGAACCTGTAAACATTCTGAAATGTTATGTGACATACTGTTCGAAAGAACCTTATATGCTCTTTCTAGCAGTGTGACATACCGCTGGAAATAACAGTGAAGCCAAATAGATACACATGATCGTATTTTTTTTTCAGTAAATAATATATTATGCTGACATCGGCATTGGCTCTGAAACACAAGGAAAAATGGCTATACAAACACAGTGTGAAACGACCCGGTTTACCAAGTCCCTCAAAAACTTCATTCAATCGCCTGAGTTCGTTTCAATTGGATAATACTTCAGTTTCTGTGAAGATTGTAAACACGAGTTGCGACAAAAGAAGACAGATGCGCCAAATGATCAGAGCTGAAGCGAGTGGGATAGCTGGAATAGAACGGTTTACGTTTCCATTAGACTTTTTCATTTTTTGTCCAAGAACATAGCTTATGACACCTCATTTGAACGAGCTCATTGAGCTCGTTCCAATGAGGAATCATAAGGTATGTTTGTGACTCAAAAAATGAAAACAATAGTGACTGAATCATTTTATTTACAAGTGTCGTCTGTCTTTCGTGTTAGGCAACGGGTTAACAGAGCGAGCGGAAACATCTCGCATACCATATAAGCTAACTAGAACTTATCGGTGACTACAGAGATTGGTAGTGGTCCCCCTCCTCTTTCCTCAGCTTTTTGAGGGTGAACGACACATTTTATCCCACATGATGCACGAATAGTGACACGACGTGACAACGATCACACAATGGTCCATCTCCGTCCGATATATGCATAATTCCTGTAGCAGTTACGTCATTATCATTGCAGTGTATTTAGCATTGCATAAAGTTGTGAACAGGGAATATCTCTGACGTTTTCGCGTGTTTGATTCAAGCTTGACTGCGAAACAAGCTACGAATTCCCAGTTTCCACGCGACTCGCAGGGCATCGTTTGATGAAATACCCCGCTCCTTGAGTGCCAAAAGAAACCTTGTTGCCCTCACGGGACGACATGCAAGTTTCCCGACAATGCCCAGAGAGAGAGAGAGAGAGAGAGAGAGAGAGAGAGAGAGAGAGAGAGAGAGAGAATTATTATTTCAAGAAGTCGCTACAATCGAGTCCATTTCTGAACGTTGAAGGTGTCAAAACATCCACTGCATAACGTGCTGAAAGCAGGAAGTCGCGAATGTTATTGTTCAGCTGACTCCACTCGAAGAATGAATCGATTCGCGAATGTGTTGACAATGGAACAGCACCCACCTGCCTCATTGGATCTGTGTCTTCTCTTCGTGGATAACAGGGTGGCAAAAGGTTGAATAGCCTTACAACGCATTGTCTATGTGCGGCCGTTGATGCACTCAAGCCTTTGTTGTGTTTTTACAGACAATTACGCAAATGATCGCACAACGAGAAACGTTCACCTGTTAAATGCAATACCCTGCCCGAGGGAAACCGCAATCATTTATGTGGGAGAGACTTTTTCTGGCGGTAGACGAGCATAGTAATTTCCAACAGAAATTAGCTATGGATAAGTCACTGCGTGCTTGACGTAACAAGTGGTGACGCAAATGTTGTCATTGGATTGGTGTGGGGGGAACTCACATTCTCTTTAATTTTGCTATAGTTATACCTCCACGTTCTGGGTACTTCAGACTTAAAAAAGTACTCAGGGTGCTCCATTTATCATGGGAAGTTAATTTTTTGCACCCGGGCAGATCCTGGATATTCACCCCGTGTGGGGGATACACAGTCTTTCTTAACCAAGCACATGCAGAAATGAAGTGGGGTAAGATTATGTTCTGCTGCAATTAGCAGCAGTAATATATTTTCACCCGATCCACTTCATTTAGCCGGGTTACGCTCATGCACGTGTGCAGTGAGGATGTATCCTCGCCTTACATAGAACTTACGAAAAATGAATGCCTAAAAGACGCAACCTTCTTAATTCTAACTGTCAGATATCTTCGTGCGAGCCAGTTGTATGTATTTCTCTCAAGACTATGCGCCTAATCATTTTCCAGGAGTCGTATAGATTTTCCCGACACAACTTTTGGTGTATCATCACCCCCTCCTGTAAACACACACGCCCCAATCATAGAGACATTCGGGGATGTATTGCGTTCCCAATGTTAATCTGAAATTTTATAGTATAACTCTCACTGGTTTCAAGCATCTTCGAACAAAGTCATTGTTTCACGCCATTGTTTTCTCTAACCACTCTCTGATGAAAGGTTATTCTCAAGGAAGTATTGATGCTGACAGCGGAAGTACATTCTGTAACTTCGTTATAAAGGTTTTTTTTAATGTTCTGTTTGGACGGGCACCAAACCGTTACAACAAAAGACTTATCTTGTGTTGTGCATTGATGTTCTTCACAATACGTTAACAGCTTAGTTCAATACAAGACACTACTCAAGTCATATTTTACTGTCTGAAAGTTATTGTTACGCGACAAAGAGGCTGTATCTGAAATCGATAGTGTTGAAAATACAAAATGTGGCTTATTGACCGTACAATTACTATTGTCTTGCTGGTATATGATACTACGTGGGAAATATGGCACTGATGATCGTACCGTATTCCGGAGAATAAAATTTCGCCTCCTGAGTGAAACAAGGCATCATCTGCAATGATTTAACATTGCAGATGGTGCCATATTTAATCCAAGGGATTGTGTCTAATAAATGGCAGATAGTATCCTTTGGGACATCAATAACATACGTTATTTTGGAGAACTAATTAAGAAATTCCTAAAAAAGCATAGCTTAATTAAATAATTAATTCAGGATTATTGACAACTTGACAAACAGGTCACCTGGTGTCGGAAAAACATACTTTATGACCCCGACCTTGTCCCAATGAGTGGTCATAAGCTATGATTTCGGGGCGACAATTGAAAAAATAATAAAATTTGAAAGTCGACTTTTTAAGACAGCTGGCAGCTATTGGACGTTACGTTAGGTACAAGGTTGGATGAAGCAGATATTGATGCGCACAATGTTTAGACATGCGGCCGTTTATCTTGAACATTTAGCTACTGTTACGTAGTTACTAAGTTGGTTATTTGTTTGTGTAGTATTATGATTTCGATTCAGAATGCAGAAGATGACTGTCATTGCAAAAAAAATACTACGAGGTGCTTTCTGTAGTTTGACACGAAATTGGACGGTTCGTGTAGCCACATCTCCTGTATTTTCAACCTCCTCACCCACACACCACAACTCCTTCCCTCATCCTACAGTCCTTGTTTAAGAGATTTGTGGGAAACTTGTATTTTGTGCCCCCGATAGGGAGGCATCTTAAATCCGAGTTGTCGTTCTTCCGTCGTTTCGTCAGTCCGCGCTACAATACGGGGGTTACGGGGGGGGGGGGGGGGGGGGGGTCCGGACAGGCATTATGAGCTTACCGACATATGAGCTAAATTGAAAATATTATGAGCTTAATGTCTAAAATATGAGGCTTATGAAGCAAGTAGCGATTTTTCTGGGTTTATATTAAGGGTTAGGATCAGTTCAGGGTTGGGGTTAGCGTTAGTTACACCCCCCCCCGAAAAAACGAGGCTTTAACCGTTGTCCGAACGAATTATAATGATCATTTTTTCCGTCAAACATTGAGCCCACAACTCCCATTTGTAAGAACTTCCGTCCGTTAATCCGTCTGATCGTCCGACTTTATTTGTCCGTCCGGAGTCATAATAGCTATAATTCTTTGGTGGATGTCCATGAAACTTTACACAAAGGTAAATGCCAATGGAAGGACTTTTGCAAAGCAACACTATTCTCGAGTGAGAAAGGATAAGGTCACAGAAATGTGAAAACTTAACTTTTTCACAGAGTGTATGTGAGGGTGGCGGTTATCCTACAGCTTTATTTTGACTTGTGCTGTATACCAATCCAAGTGACATCCACATGCGTATGGTTTTGTTGCGAAAGTTGCAACATATTAGCGGCTGTATTGACCTTATGAAAATAAGGTCAATACAGCTTCTGACTGCTATATTCAGATGTATTTTATTAAATTCGAAACCTTATGGAATATAACGAGCACTAACTTCAACAGAACACTTTTTCATTCTAGTATTATTGGCCAATTGGCCATAGTTCGGGGGATCCGTGGCCGGGCCGTCACCGTTAGTCTTGTTTTCTAACTGGATAAAGACGTTCACAATTTGTTTATGTTTGCAGATAATACATACGGCAGCATCTGTATATTGCCGACATATTCGCATTCTTAAACTGTTAAACTCATTACTATATTGTGAAGCATGTGTGTCGAAAGAAAACGTAGAGAGGGTGTGTGAACCCTCCCCACCCCCCCCCCCCCCCCCCCCCCCCCCCGTTCTCAGCCACCAGTTCTGCAACGCTGCACTGACAAACCTACACATCTACTGTTCTGTCTTTTCGGGATGGAGTACCTCGAAACCACGCGCAAAATTATTGTGCGTAACGTAAAAGGACAAACACAGCTAGATTCTAACAGTTCAGTTTATCAAGTAATTATTTTGTACTTCACAATAATTAATCTATGGGATAGCATTCCTGATTTAATTTCAGATATCCATAAACTGAAGACCACTTTACTGGTGCTTGCCGAAGTGTGAGCATGCCCACGGAATTTCAAATGTTCACAATCTACCGAAATGTATCAATAGGTGTTTTCCATATTGTAAATACTTCAGAAACGAGAAAGCTTCCAAACAGCCTAGAACATTTATTGTCAGCTTTACAGACGTATTTTACAGTGGAACTATTTTTATTGAACTTTTCATTAATTTAAATAGCCCTGCTAATCACACGTAACTACTTGAAACCAAATCATTTACTACGCCCCCAGTAACAAAATAACTTACTAAATGCATAAAGTTTAAGGAGAAAATTGCTGTGAACTGACTTAAAAAATATTATGATCTGTCGACGAATTACACAGTTTACAGCTAACGTTGGCCTTGATTCATCCAACACAAGCATTAAATCTATTAAATCTTGATGGAGCTTTATAAACTCGGTGCGTATCACTGACCGTGTTACTTCATCTTTATCTAAGGGTTTATTAACCCTTTGAACAACCATTTCCTGTAATGGTATCTGCTTTGTGCACACTTACAGTGAGATGGGTCAGTCCGAAATCAATATACAGGGTGGATAAAATAACTGCAGTCGGCAGCCGTTTGGCCGCAGAGTGCAGTTATTATTTTATCATTAATGCCCCATATATGGACCTCTTATAATAAGACAAAAATGGGACGAGATTGTGCCTTAGACCGAAAACCCGGTCTTACAAGTTCAAAGGGTTACGTTTTAACGACAATTATTTGCTTGAAAAGTTCATACACAGAACTGGGTTGGGCGAGGTGTCCAAAGTTGTAAAACACAAGTCTCTACAAAAGTAAAAGTGAAACGTTTTTTCACCTGTGCCTTTCTCAGTGATAATTGTTGATTCCACATAACTCATAAATATTATGACGCGATCAATTGCCAACGTCTATAAATACTTTATGTGAGGTCTTTAACACACTCTGATGGCCTAATCTTTCTGGAGCTTCTTAATTTATTCCGAAGTTGTCCAAGTGCTCCAATCCACGCAAACCCCAGACAATTTTGATAAAATTAACAGAATCCTGCTAACCAGGAAGTATAATGGTTGATATATTTTTGTTAAATGCTATTTCAAAACAGAAGCTCATATTATGACACAATACCGCTAATAACATATATTCTATTAAAAAAAGTAGGGGATATTTGATAATAGTGAGATATTTGAAGAAATATATTTATATTTTCATCAAAAACACAGTTGAGGCATTGCACTGTGACATCTGGTCAAGGCTGTCAGCGATAACTGGATGTCTGACAATCACACCTTCCAAGCACTGAGCTATAGAAGACAGGGCCGGCCAGTCAGAGAATTTACCACATTCAGTCCAAGACCTCAATACCTTGTAAATCCTCCTCGGTTCGCGAGACAAGTGCGGATCCAACGTGGCATACTCCTCACCAAACGTCCAATGTCAGTTTGGCTGATGTTATTCCATTCTTCCTGCAGTGCAGCGGAGAGTTCCAGGACATTGGTAGGAGGCTGTTGGCGTTGTCGTATGCGAATGCCAAGCATATCCCAGACCTGCTCGATTGGTGAAAGGTCTGGACTTAGTGCTGGCCAAGGCAGTGTACTGATGTTCTGCAGAGGAACTGTAGCGATACTGGTCCTGTGTGCTCTTGTTCTGTCATCTTGGAAAATGAATCAACGGCGGTGATGTCGCGCAAATGGCACCACATGGGCTGCTAACATGTTGTCAAGGTAGTACTGCCCTGTGACACGCCCTTGGATGACATGTAATGCTGTTCTGCTTGTCGGGGTTATGCCTCCCCATACCATAACCGATCCACCACCAAAACGATCGTTCTGCCTAACGGTTACGTTGTGGTATCGTTCGTTCCACCGCCGCCGCTACACTCTGTTTCGCCTGTCGTGGAGGTCGAGAGTGAACCTCGATTCATCTGAAAACATGACGTTGCTCCACCGACGATTGTCCTAGCGCCGTCGTGTTCCACGCCAATTACGCCTTGCTGCGATGTCACGTTCAATCGAACGTGGAATTATTCGAGATCGTCGAGCGTACAAATTTCAGCTGTATATGCGATTTCGGATAGTCTGACCTCTGACTCGCACATCTGTCGCTCGGTGCAGCTGCTGTCCAATTTATGAGGCAATTTGATGGCGGTTACGTAATGATGTGGTTCGGATGAAACGATCCTGGTTCGCAGCTGTCGCCCTTGGATCACCTGGCCGACGTATGTCATTAACTTTGCCTGTCTGGCGGCAGCGCGACCACAACCTGCTAATCCCCGATTGAGTTACGTTGAGAATTTGAGACACTGCAGTCTGTCTGTTGGCAGCTTCCAACATGCCAACGACACCGTCGGCACGTAAACGTTCGTCACGTGTCAGTCTTCGCATTCCTCAAAAGATACGTTTCGACCAGAAACTATTAATAAACGAGTTTATACCAAGAAAAGAACGTTAAGACCTCCGAGAAACCCGTCGAGTACAAATGAAAATTTCAAAACATACCCCACAGACATTAATGCGGCGCTCGTGTAAAAAAAAACTGCACTGTGTTTTCGTGGGCCGGTGGCATTCATGATCCACACTAAACTTGGTAACATAATGATGAGTCCAATCACGCGTATCCAATACCATTTTCCGAAAACATCAACTTTTTTTAATACTATACCCGCGGCTCGGAGGGTATGTTCAACCTCGACACTTCAGTACCTCTTTGAAGCATCGTGGTTGAATATACGCTCTGCGCCGCAACCTCAGACCGTGTTCCTGTCAATTTATCACAATGACTTATAGGGTAGATGACAATTGTTTGAAAGGTGAATATTGAGTAACCATATATTTCTTTTAAAATAACTGCTAAGAATGCTTATATTTCATCAATTACCAATATCTCGTCATTAAAATATGGGTGATGCATAGAATATACCTCAAATAACCAAATGGTAAACGAGTTAGGCAAACCTGTATTTGTATGTCTATTTTGATAACGAACAATTGGAATCGCTGACTATGGGAATTTGTTACCTGTGCGGTGAATGTTAATCACGCAATATTTTACTCATACAACCATTTTCACACATGGAAGGGTCCATAAAATCAATTTATCTCTAAGTTTTCTCCAGACGCCTGCTGTGAATTTATTTATTGGTGTTTAAAGTCACATACTTATGCACAATGTCTAATGGTGACCGTGACAGTTTTACGGGTGGAGGAATTCGGAGTACCCGGAGAGAACCACCAAGCATCTAGGAGCAACTGTCAGCTCCTCAACATGCTAACTCTGTTCAAGCTCCGCTCAAGCAAGGTTACAGCGGTGGAAGACATGTGCAGTACGCCTTAGTACACGGCGCCATCGTGCCCCCATGTAGGCAACCGGGATAAAGTGCCTTGCCTAAGGACACAACGCAGGTCGTTCCGGACGGGGATCGAACTCGGGTCCTCTAGCATAGAAGTCCAACAGTCTACCACTGAGCCACCACGCAACCCGCCAGCTGTGAATTTGAAAGATACGTCAATTTCTAGAATCCTCAAATAATATAAGTAACATTCGGTAAGGAATATTTAGTTACACATACGATATTAATTTTGTTGAATCTTTAATACACATCCTTATATATTATGTGCATTTATTGGGTTATTTATGATTTTAAATTATTTTATTGATAATAATGTGTCTCACTTAACAATGAGCAAAAGTGTAACACGGTAACGCAAATAAAATACCTTAACGGACAAGCGCCCCAAAGGCGTGTGACAGAAAACGCCATTTGGTAGCTCTTTCCATTTACTTTCAGAAAAGAATAGGGTGTAACAAACTGCATTGGGGGGGGGGGGGGGGTCTGGGCAGAGGGCATTCGTAGCTCATAGTCTACTAATGCGATTAGGAATTTAGCTAAGTTAATCTTGTTTGAGAGATCTCAGTGAGTTCTGACTAACAAGATTGAATTTGTTATATTCCTAGTTGCATTAACCCTTTGAACCCTCATTTCCTGGAATGGTATCGCCCTTGTGTACACTTACAGTGGGATGGTTTAGTCCAATATCCAAATACTGGGAGGATAAAATAATAACTGCAGTCTGCAACCGTCTGGCTGCTGACTGCAGTTATTATTTTATCATCAATGGCCCGTGTATAGATATTTTATAATGAGACAAAAACAGGACGAAATTATGCCTTGGGCCGAAAAATCGGCCATTCATGTCCAAAGGGTTAAGCGGAAAAATTGCTGCTTGCAATTTCAGTGTTTTGATATCAATTCCTAGAAGATAAGTTGTGCGTACCAAGCTGTAATAATATACAGTGGGTAGTCAATTGTTTACAATAAAAACACTCAGACAATGCATTCTGTTCGCAGAGCTTTTCTCAATTTCGACAAAACAATCTCATAAAAGATATTTGAGGTTCCTGGCTTTTGGTTTGTGCTTCTTGGACTTCATTTTCATGACATTTGAAAATTCATATTGGTCAGTGGCGTTAATATATTTTTATTCTGGTAATAGAGGCTGGACCATCACATATCAGATCTGTCCGAAATTATTTGGGCAAAGCATCGTTGCCTAGCAAAATTGAGACTCCGCTCCTGTGTTAGGAGAGCGTGTCTTGTTCTCTGAATGTGAACATGTTTGAAATGCGATTGCCTTTCCGACCCAGGGGCAACGATTCTGACAACTGGCAATTATAAAAAAAGCCTTAAGTAAAAGTAATCCAACATAATCTAATATTTAGGACTTTGGTTTGCCAACTCCCTTCCCTCTTCCCGCCTCATTCACGCAATTACACTGGGTAGATGCCAAAATCGCTGGGGGAAATTCAGAATGGGTTCTGGAAAGGGGGACGAGTCACTGACCACTTGTTTACTCTCTCCCAAACGATAAAACCAACAACATGTCAATAAGAGACAGCTGATGTGAGAAAAGCATACGACGGAGTATGGAGGGAGAGGTTTTAGGTAAATCACGAGGGCAGTGTACAAATATGTGCAGGGTGTACTCAATCTGGGAAACATCACGACACAATAAGGCTCCAATGGAGATAGACCAGGGGTGTATCCTATCTCCGATTTTGTTTGCATTGAACATAAACGATTTTGGAGAAGAGTTCATTGCAAGCGCAGAGGGGGTCAAGGTTGGAGAGACAAAAACCCTCAGGCTATTCTTTGCCGTCGATATGTTTTCTATTAGCCGAGAGTGAAGAGAGACTACAAAACTTAAACATGGTAGGAGAGTACGGAGATAAATGCCAACTTAAACTGAGTGAAAACAAAAGCAAGGCAAAACCTTTTGGCCTTAGGGTGGATGAGTCGCGAAGGTAGAGGATGGGTAAATTCACTACTGGTGAAGAGGAAAACAAAGATTGAACAGCGGGGGAAACGGGAAAATATTAATACTTGGGAGGGAATTTATATGTTACAGGTAGATACATATACAGAAACCACACAAACAAACTTAAGGCGAAGGGAAAAGAATAATTAATCAGTTAAAACTGCTTGGAAGAAATAGGTGTTCGTCGGAAAAACTGTTTGGGAGAGGGTTGGATTACCAAGTATAACATATGGTACGGATATGATCCCCCTAAACCAAAAGGTAGTGAGGAACGTAGAGATTTTTCAAAATAATGCGGGTCTCTGGATAGCCGATAAAGTAAAACCGCCGCACTGGAAAGGGTCAGAGAGAAACTCGGGTGGTCGCCGGTTAAAGATGGAATAAACATGGGATAATTATGCTACCTGAATTCCCGGTAAACCTCCCAAACCTCAGGTGGTGTAAACCGACGTTTCGTCATGCATGGGACTCTAATTACTTTATAGAGACAGAAGATCTAGAATGGGGCCTGCTTAAGCAATGGAGTAACTTAATCAGGGGAAGGGCAAGGAATGCAATAGAAACTGACGAGCTAGAACTAGGACAAACAGCTATTTAGACTGGTTATATAAAAAGATGCGACAGCTTTCCAGGAGTACCTAGATGGATCGTTTTTTTTTTTTTTTTTTTTTGGGGGGGGGGGTGGTCATTGCTGCTCAAAGTGAGATATAAATCACCGGAGGGGAGGAGCAGAATCGAGAAAGGTGAGGAACAATCATCGCAAATGTTTAACTTAGGAGGAACGGAGACCCTAGAACATTTTATTTTAGAGTGCCCCAAATATATGCCTAGGAGAACAAGACTCTGGGAAACACATGGTAAAATGGGATGAAAACATGAATGATAAGTGGATGAGGAATGGCGTGGGGGAAAGGGTCAATTTTATAGATGGAGAGATCGCGAAAGCGTCAATGCGATGAATTATAAAACACTTTTTGACTGAATGCTGGGAAAGTAGGATGGAGAGTGGAGGGGTATAACCAGGCGGGGGACTGGGTTGATGTAGGCCTCCCCGTTAGAGGACCGCGACAAATCAGCGGAAGGTAAAATAATGATGATGATGATGATGATGATGATGATGATGATGATGATGATGATGATGATGATGATGATTGTGGAAAACCCAAATACTGGCTTCCAGTACTCTTCCAGTTACTGTACGGATAATCTTGTATAACATAAGTAGGTAGTATAGGCGGATTCAGGGACAGGTGTACATGTGCGGGTACATGTACACATACATCGATGTTCACCTCCATAGGATTTAGTGTTAAAATCGTGTACAGGTACACGATTTTAACGTTTTTTAGGGTGTCTTAGAATCCGCTTTGCGGATTCAAAGACCACTGATTGTATCCAAGAGTGAAAAAAACGCATGAAATTTTACGTATGTGTACATGTACCGTTTTGTCTTTGAATCCGCAAATAGATTTCCCCATAGGATTCAGTGTTAAATTGCGAGCAAAAAAACGTTTTGTCGTTTCTAAACCATCATCTTGCCGATTCTAAATCATCCGCGTCCGTACACGATTTTAACACTGAAACCCTATGGAGGCGTACACGGAAATTCATTTGCGGATTTTTACGTCGGAAATCGAATCGTGTACGGTACACGGAAAAGAGGTGTCCCTGAATCCGCAAACCCACTGTCACGTTTCCTGAAGTAAAACTAACACATGTTATTGTTATGACTGAATGAGGTTTTCATTCAAAAGAGTAGACTATAAAATATGAGCGTCAGTTTTAAAAAGGAGTTGCGTGAATGAAAAGGCATCCGTTCAAAAGAGTCGACTATAAAATATGATCTGTAAAAATAGACATTCGTGTTTTGTGTCGATGTAACGAAGAGAAATTGAGTTTAGGCATTCGTTCAAAAGAGTCAGCTATAAAATATGATCTGTAAAAATAGACATTCGTGTTTTGTTTCGATGTAACGAAAGGAGATTGAGTTTAGAGACAATTAGAGAAAAGAATCAGTGGTAAAAAATTGTTTGTTCGCGTTTGTCACTATTAATTCTTGTGAAGTAATCTTAATAAACACTTAATGGAATGTTTGAATGAAAAAAGTTGCCTATGTTTTTTGTTGTGGCGTGAATGAAGGTTTTTTCGTTTTAATGGATCGTTTTAATAATGTATAATAAAACGCATTTTTCACTCAATTAGGTTTTGAGAGGTAAATTTTTAATATATTCGTGATAACGATCAGAGATTTGAATGAATGAATGAATGAATGAAATCCCTTTAACGTTAAAATTAGAAAAAAACAGTTTCCTTTATGTGCTAGAATGTTTTTAACTGTCATAAAAAGTTCTCTCTTAATTCGACACTGAGTGAATGGTTTTTTGATATGTGAATGGAATTCCTTTTAACAAACGTAAATTACTCTCAAAATGCGTTAAATCAGAAACCGATTTGTCATGTACTGCTTAAAACGTTTTTTTAAACTTTCCCAATTCAATCAATACTGAGTTGAGATGTGAATATTTTAAGTTATTATATTAAAGACAGAAAGATTTTTATTAACTTAAAAACATAAAAATATAATTATACATTTAATTTTGAAAATAATAAAATAACTCGCATTAGCATACTTAAAGGAACATTAACAATTAAAAAACGAAAAATGTTTTTACAGATGGATTCTAGACGCCGAGATCGAATTTTAGACGAGTATGAACGTGCTAAGAAGGGCATTCAGTCGGCTGACAGAAGCAGACGTCTTGGTGAGATTGAACTCAAACGCGAAGCCACAAAAATATTTAAACCCGTGACGGAGGGTCAAGAACGAAGCAGGAAGGAGATAGTCGAAGAATTGAGACCCATAAAAGAGAGTTCTTTGAGAATGGGTTCGTTGCCCGGTAGTTTTGGAAGTCGGCATTCTGTTCAATCTACACCGGATTACGTTCCCACGGGAATTCAAACAGATTTGAGCGAGACCGACACCGATACAGCTTCGACTATCACCACTGATAGCGTCGCATCGTCTGATGATGGCGGTAAGAGAGATCTGTTGTATGGATTTTATAAGGATTCGGAGGGGAGAACTTTTGTTGGTGACACAGAAGTAGAAATTGGTGATGATGAATTGATCGTTGGTTCGAACAGATACGAATTGACTGATGGACTGCGCAGATTGCTCCTTCACGACAAGCCTAGTGATTACACGGAACAGGATTTCGACAATTATGGCGACATTCTTGTTCAGACCCACGCCATGAAGAGAAATAACGATGCCAGAGAGACGAGACCCAAAGCCAACAGAGGTTGCAAGTGGCCGAAAGTGGTGAAACCCATATGGGATATGAATAAGAAGTTCGTCGAATCGGTGACTGGCAAAGGGGTGAAAACCACTTTTCTTCCGAGCGATTCTGACGCTCTGTCTCAGAGATTGAGTTTGTTGATGGCGAGCAGACGGGCTGGTAACACAGGATTAGATAATCAGATAGTTACTATATCTGACGAATTGTTAAGACAGAAGGTTTTGAATAAAAACCATTATAAAAGGCTGATGAACGAATTGAAGGATTGATGTGTATATAATAAGTAGAGAGAAACAAACAAACAAACAAAAATAAAACAGTTCTGGCATCGTCGATTCTATAATGCGAGCGTTCACGAGCGATGCGGGTAGAAAACTCGCATCGACCGCGTTTGAGGTCGGTAAGAAGACGGCTTTGGATGCTGGTAAGAAAGCCGCTTCTGAAGCCAGTGGTAGGATAGCTTCTGTGGCTGGCAAGAGGGCAGCCGACGCGTTGATCGACAAGTTGATCAGTCCGCCGGCGAAGCAAGCTGCGTTAGAGCGAACGCCGAAAAGTTGGAAAGATTTTAAGGATGCTGTGGTACCCATACAAGATTTAGCCAAAATGACGAGTGGATCAGGATTGAAGAGAACTCGCGACGGTGTGATATAAATAAATAATAATATTAAAACAACTGAGTTTGAAAAACATAAAAATTTGTGTTTGAAAGAATCTAAAATAACAACAACAAAAAAAAATAAAACAAAGATGAACATTAAAGATATGTCTTGGAACGACGCCGCGACCAAGAGGTCGAATAACGAGTTCTTTCCAAAAAACATAAGAGGCTTGATAGTGGGAAAATCGAATTGTGGAAAGACCAATCTGTTGATGAATCTGTTGTCCCGACCCGACTGGTTGGATTACGACAGATTGTTCGTGTTTGGCAAGAGCTTGTTTCAACCCTAATACAGATTGCTTCGAGAGTGCATGGATCGTAGATTGCCCAAGGACGTCATAGCCAGAATCTTTGACAGTAGGGAGGAATTCGACAAGAGTGAAGCTCCACTTTCGACCATTTTGGACGGTGCGGCGATGGAGCTGATGAAGAGAAATGCATCTTCGAACGTCGAGTATCGATTTTATGAGAACGCTAGCGACGATCCGGATCCTAGAGAATTGAAATCGGAAGATAAGAATCTCATGATTTTCGACGATCTGCGTTTGGAGAGACAGAACCGATGCGAATCGTATTACATTAGGGGTCGACACAGCAACGTGGACTGTTTCTACCTGTCGCAGAATTATTTTCGATTGCCCAGACAGACGATAAGGGAGAACGCTAATTTTCTATGTCTCTTTCGCCAAGATCTCAAGAATCTCAATCACATCTACGGCGACCACGTCGCAAACGACATGAGCGTGGCGGAATTCAGGAGATTCTGCAAGAGGGTTTGGGATGGAGGACTTTACAATTTCGTCGTGATCGATTTGACAAGCGAATTTAATCGCGGAAAATATCGGTGCGGATTTGACAAGTTTTATGTTTCTGATGATAATAAGATAGAGCGTGAAAATAAAAAAAAAATTTTAGAAAATAATAAATCTTCAAATAATTAGTTTTGAAAAAAATAAAAAAAATAAAATTAAAATATAATGTTGGAACAAGGAGAATTGTTAGAACGGATAGCTGAGAATACGGCTGCAAAACAATCCATTCAAATCGTGGTGAGTGGCGATTCGACTCGATTCGCTACAAAATTTGAACCTTCCATCGAATTGAATAGAGAGAAAAGATACGAGATGGCGTTGGTGAATCTGGAGACTTATTAATCCTTTCCCATTCACCGAAAAGAATAACTCGTTCAAGTATTCCGACGGAGTGGATTGGTTGGAGATTCGAATTCCCAAAGGGAGTTACGACATAGACGATTTGAACAATTACATTCAGATGCGAATGAAGACGGATGGAAAGTGAAGCAACAAGATCAGACTCGCTCCCAAGCCTAATACCTTACAGACGATGTTGGATTTGGAAGATAATTTTTGAGTGGATTTCAACACGGATGATTCTATAGGCAAGATGTTGGGATTTGATCGAAAGATGTATCGAAGCCATGCGGCATCTCAAAATACGGTCGACATTCTCGCAGTCAATAGCATTCTGGTGAATGTGGATGTGATTGCTGGAAGCTACAGGAATGGTAGCGCTCAACCGACGATCTATTCCTTCTTTCCGAACGTGTCGCCGGGTTATAAGATCGTGGAGCGACCTCGAAATTTAGTTTATCTACCAGTGATTTTAGAAACGTTGTAGAGTCTCAAAACCACGTTGACGGATCAAAATGGTGAACTGTTAGATCTTCGCGGAGAGAGGGTGACGATACGATTTCACATAAGAGAAATATAAAAGCAAAAAAAAAATATTGTGTATATATATAGATAACAAAAATAAAATAAACGCAATATTAATTTTACAAAATTATTTAATATAAATAATTATTATTAAACAAGAAAACAATTGAAGTAAAAATATTTAAAAAAAAAAGAATTATGACAGAATACGTGATTAAAAACGTGAACATATCCGCAGGACAGAGGAAGAAACTCAAGAGAGCGTTAACAACTCGAGGCGAGGCGGTGAGATTCAAATTCACTCATGAAGATCTGACGAGAGGTGGTCAGGATTCGATCGCCTGGACCAGAAGTCAAATCAAAAGGATGGAGAAAGTGATTCGCGATGGAAGAGGGTTGACAGTGAGATTGAGTCCCGCTCAATTGAGATACAGTTTGAGAATGAAAGGTGGTTTCCTACCGCTATTGGCAGGAATCACCGCAAAAGCATTACCCTTCGCCACAAAGGCACTACCCTTTCTCGGAAAGACTCTCGGCGTGGGAGCTCTCACGGGACTCGCGAGTTCGGCAGTTGAGAAATTAATGGGTGGCAGCAGACTGTTTTTGAAGAATAGAGGAGCCGTGTGTCACGTCCACATAGACGACAGCGATAAAGGATTGTATCTAGAATCCGTTAGAGGTGACAACTCTTTGAGTGGAAACGGTCTCTATCTGAAGAGTGGATGGAATGTTGAGCAACTCGGCAAGGGTTTGTTGCTCGGTGAGAATTCGCCATTTAAGAATATACCGATTTTGAATATGTTATTATAATATAAAATTATATAATTTATACAAAATATAAATCATAGAAAGTATAAAATAATATATAAAATGGATGAAAAGGTGGAGAAACAATTAGACGATAATGATGAATATCGCAAGACAGAGTGCAAAAAAAAAAGATGTGGAAAAATGGTTAGATGCTAATGATGGATATCTAAGGAAAGAACTGATGAAAGAGTTAGATAAACAGCGGGATAGATGGTTGGAAATGAAAAGAATGAGACGCTTTCCACCGTCACCACTACCTTCGGAAGAGAATGGTAATGATGTGATTGTTACCAAAAGATGCACAACATTCATTCATAATTATGATTCGGATAAACAAATGTGTTGTTATAATAACGTATCATATTACAAAAAAAAGAAAAAAAGAAAAGAAGAATCGACGCTGAAATTTAAGAAAAAAGGAAACGTTATTATAATATATGGTAATAGTGAAGAAGGAAAACCAAAAAAAAAAAAAAATAATGAGATCTAAAGATGATCTCATTACTTTTTTTTTTTTCCGTTTTCTTCTCTAAAAAAAATCAATCTCTCTATTGTTTATATTTCCAAGCCCGTTATTAGCATGTTGACACTCGTGTTTTCAAGATGATCTCATTACATTTTTTTCCTTCTTCTTTGCTAAAAAAATCAATCTCTCTATTGTTTATATTTCCAAGTCCGTTATTAGCATGTTGACACTCGTGTTTTCTCCTTTTCCCAAATGTGTTGAATGTTTATCTTTACTCTTTTGAGTTTTGTTACTTCGGTCAACTCGCCCCCTCCACCCAATTTCTTCACGAGTTCGAATGAGATGTTTGGAAATATGTAACTTCCATAAGGCAACGACAAATCGTCCTTGTCGAATTCTCTATCTTCAGCGATGATGATGTTCTGCAGATCGCTTTCGTACTCGTAAAACAAATTGAGCGCGGCTTCGTCCAATTCCAAAGGCATGCGATATTTGTCGTATTTGTGCTCTAAGCCCTTCGTCTCGACCTCGTTCAATTCGATGGGGTCGTGTCGTTGTAATCTATAGATTCAGATAGATTTCAATCTCTCTGTTGTTTATATTTCCAAGTCTGTTATTTGCATGTTGTCACTCGTGTTTTCTCCTTTTTCGAAAATGTGTTGAATGTTTATCTTTACTTTTTTGAGTTTTTTTACATTGGTGAACGCGCTCTCACCACTCGATTTGTCCACGAGTTCGCGTGAGATTTTTGGATATATGTAACTTCCATAGAACAACGTCAAATCGTCCTTGTCGAATTCTTTATCTTTAGCGATGACGATTTTCTGCAGATCACTTTGGTAATCATAAAACAAATCGAGCCTGGCTTCATCCAATTTCAAAGTCATCTTATATCTGTCGTATTTATGCTCTAAGTCCTTCATCTCGACCTCGTTCAATTCGATGGGATCGTGTTGTTGTAATCTATAGATTTTATGTCCGAATTTCTTATACGTTTTGACTCGTTTCAATTTCAATTCGCATCTTTTAGGTGTAGCTGTCATGATCGATTATTTAGGGTTTTTTTGTTTTATGAATTCTTGCAATAATGTATATTTTAAATTTTGTATTTTAATAATTTGTTTAAAAAGTTTTGTTTTTTTTTTTGCTCTTTATATATATAAAAAAAAAGAATTTTTTTTTAATTTTAATTTCTTTAATGTGAAAATTTTTTAGAACAATTGTACAATACATTGAATCACGCAAAACAAGACGTTATCTCAATTCTTGACTTTAGAAGATTTGATTCGATTCATGAAAGAAGCAGACGAGTTTTTAGAATGTGCAAGACTTCGAACGTTTAAAAATTGGCCTTCACATCTTGCAGTTATCATCATCTATTGAGAAGGAATTGGGTGACATGAACACGCGTCTGCTTCGCAGAAATTTGTTTTCAACCTCGTGCGAGACTTCGCGTAAAAGTCGTAAGAGTTCTATTTGTCTTGAACCTTCTTCTTCTTTGTTAATAGTTCGAATGACATTGTCGATTAATTTTTGTTCACTAATAGTATTAAGATTCGATTTTCTATCGCAAATCGTATCATTTTCTTTCGAAACACGTAAATATAAATTACGATTTTTTTCTTCTTGGTTTTTTGGAGAATAACGATTTATTAAACAATGTCGACGTTTATGTCGAGATTCCATCGTGGATGTTGTCGTCATGATCGATTATTTGTTTTTGTTTTGTTTTACAAATTCTTGCAAATAATGTATATTTTAAATTTTGTATTTAAATAATTTGTTTAAAAAGTTTTGTTTTTTCTCTTTATATATATATAAAAAGTTAAATTTTTAACATCCTTTTTTCTCGTATTAATTCAATTTTTTTCACGTTAAGGAACATAAAATTGATTAATTTCATCAAAAAATATTTTTCACATTAAAGAAAAAAAACAAAACTTTTTAACAAATTATTTAAATACAAATTCGAAAAAAAAAAAATATTCTTACAAATGAAGCAAACAGATAAAAAAAAATTGGAAAATTTAAATGAGAAAACCATACCTCAGTTAAACGAGATTTGTAAACTATTAAAAATTTCACATTTCAGAAATCATAGAACTAAATAAAAAAAAATTGAAGTCATACAGAAATATTTGCGAAACGATGGAAAGGCAAACGAAATGCCGATAGCAATGACGTCAAAAAATGCATCGGTTGTGAAAAATGGGAAGAAGAAGAAAAAGATAGTAAAAGGAATCGAAATGCCGATAGTAATGACGTCAAAAAATGCATTGGTTGTGAAAAATGAGAAGACTAAAAAGATAGTAAAAGGAATCGAAATGCCGATAGCAACGACGTCAAAAAATGCATCGGTGGTGAAAAATGAGAAGAAGAAGAAAAAGATAGTAAAAGGAATCGAAATGCCGACGTCGAAAAAACCCAAAAACGTTTCGATTGTGAAAAATAAGAAGATGACTAAACGAAAAGCTGTTGAAGAAGAACTTCAAGTTTCCAAAGAAAAGAAAAGAAAAAGTAAAATGAAAACGAGTGATGCACTTCAGATTCTAGGCAAACGAGATATATCGAGCGAAATTCGACGAGCAATAAACGAAGGGAAAGGAAAAGAATATCTAGCACAACTCACCGCGGAACTATTTCAATCAAAGACTGTAGAATGGGAGAGTGCGATCAAAGGTATTTTTAAAACTTTCGACGTGGTTCCCTCGTTGAAGAAAATTGATCCGAAATTGTTCAAGGAACAGGTAAAGAAAAAAGTATTGGATTTGTTTCGCAAATATATGAACGTGGGACTAAAAATTAAGATGATATTCCATTGTGTGATGAATAAAATCAATGTGAAGTCCGGCGAGAGCGTCGTGAAAAATGCATATTTCAGATCTAACGTCGAACCCATATTTCGAGGTTCAGATTTATCGGACGTTTTTGAAAAGATGAAAGATAAGATGTTGACGTCTCTCGCAAATTATCAACATGAAGGTAGTAATTGGACGTTCGCTGAGGTGTTGAAACTCGAAATTCACATAACTGAAAACGATTCATTGAAAGGATCTTCCTACGTGGAATTACCGTATTTTCTAGCTAAAAAACACGCTGTGGTCAACGTGAGAAATAAAGATGATCAGTGTTTTAAATGGACAGTCACTTCTGCTTTATACCCTGTCAAAATCCATCCTGAGAGAGTTTCTCGTTACGAGGAGACTTCTAAAAATCTCCATTGGACCGGAGTGACTTTTCCAACAGAGTTAAAACACATCAAACGTTTCGAGGTTCAAAATCCCACCATAGCGGTGAACGTCTTGGGATACGACGATGAAAAACGAACGATCTATCCTCTCAGACAGACTTCATATCTCGAAAGAGAAAAGACGATTATTTTATTATTGATTTCGAATGGTGTCAATCGTCATTATTGTTGGGTTAAATATGCGAGCCGATTACTGTCGAGACAAAATCATAAACATAAAGGAAAGATATGTTTATGTTGTAACTGCATGAACATGTTTCAGAGCGAAAAATCGTTAGCGAAACATCAGGAATATTGCAACGAAAATCAAGGTGTCGCCGTCGAAATGCCCAAACCCAACACCATCGTGAAGTTTGAAAATCGCAATAGAAGGTTAAAAGTACAATTCGTCGTGTACGCCGATTTCGAATGTTTCACCACAAAAATGAGTTCCTGTCGACCCAACGCTCTTCAAAGTTATGTTGAAAGATATCAAAAACACATGCCTTCAGGCTATTGCATTTACACGAAATGCGCTTTCGATTCGCAACACGACATGGGTCCCTTCACCTACATGAAACAGTATGAAGACGACGACATGGCCCAAAGGTTCGTGGAAGAGTTAGAATGGAAAATTCAAATGTTATACGACAAATTCAAAACTCCGGCGAAAATGATCATCACGCGAGAGCAGCAGGACGAAAATAACAGAGCCACCGAATGTCACATATGCAGACAATCGTTCGACGAGAATTCAGAGGAAAATAAGAAGGTTAGAGACCACGATCATTACATGGGTCTATATCGCGGTCCAGGTCACAGCAAGTGTAATTTAAAATATCGAGATGCCGCTTTCTATCCGGCGATGTTTTACAATCTCTCGGGTTAAGACAGTCATCTGTTCATGAAAAATCTCGGCACCTCACACGAAGAATTAAATTGCATTACGAACAGCAAAGAAAGATACATTTCCTTCACGAAATGGAAGCTCATGGAGAAGAAAAGAGTAATCGACGGAAATACGTTGGAAGAAAAAACGAAATCCATTCGTAAAGCCATACATTTCATTGACAGTTTTAAATTCATGTCGACCGCTCTGGAAAAATTAGTCGATAACATGAGCAAGGATAAATTTAAAATCACGAGTGAACATTTCAGAGAACGAGTAGATGTCATGTTGAGGAAAGGAGTTTATCCTTACGATTACATGAACGATCTAAAGAGATTTGAAGACACCGCACAACCTTCGAAAGAAGATTTTTATTCGAAATTATATGAATCCGACATTTCCAACGAGAATTACGAACACACCAAAAACGTGTGGAAATCATTCGATATGAAAACCATGAGAGATTATCACGATCTCTATCTGAAGACCCACGTTCTGCTCTTGGCAGACGTGTTCGAAAATTTTCGAGACGTCTGTCGTCGAAATTACGATCTGGATCCAGCTTGGTATTTCACCGCACCCGGTCTGGCGTGGAACGCTCTGTTGAAGACCACTGAAGTTCAATTGGAATTATTATCTGACGTGAACATGTTGCTCATGTTCGAAAGGGCTGCAAGAGGTGGCGTCTCTATGATCTCCCACAGATATTCTAAAGCTAACAATCCCTACACGAAAGAAGGTTTTGATTCGAAATGGTCGATTAAATACATAAGTATTGGGATGCTAATAATCTGTACGGTTGGGCTATGAGTCATCCTTTACCGATTGGAAATTTCGAATGGGTGACGGAACAAACGTAACTACATCGTCTACAGTGAGAATTTGAAACAATACGTCGAATACAGAATGAAATTAGTCGACATACATCACATCATTCGATTCGACGAAGAGCCTTGGATGAAAAAATACATCGATCTCAACACGAATCTCAGAATTCGAGCCGAGAATGATTTCGAAAAAGATTTCTTTAAACTCATGAACAACTGCGTGTACAGTAAATCGATGGAAAACATCAGGAAGAGAACCGACGTTCGACTCATCACGTCTGAGAAAAGAGCTAAAAAATTAGTGGCGGAACCCAATTACAAACACTGAACCATATTCGACGAAAATCTAGTGTCCGTTCACATGCAAAAGATGCACCTGAAGTTCGACAAACCATATTATCTCAGACCGATCATCTTAGATATCAGCAAGTGATTGATGTACAAGTTTCACTACGATTACGTCAAACCAAAATTTAATGATAAAGCCAAACGGAAGACATCTACCGAGATATATCTCCGGACGTGGCCGCGTGGTTCGACACGAGCAATTATCCCGTCGATCACCCATCCAACATTTAATCAAACGACAACAAGAAGGTGTTGGGTAAATTTAAGGACGAGAGCGGTGGTAAACAAATCATTGAATTCGTGGGCTTGAGACCCAAACTGTATGCATATCGTCTAGAAGAGAAAGAGATCAAGAAGTGCAAAGGGGTTAAAGCATGTGTGGTGAAGAAAAACATCTCTTTCCAGGAGTATAAAGATTGTCTGTTAGGAAGTGGTCCGGTGTATAAGACTATGAAATCGAATCGAAGCAAAAATCACGACTTGTATACTGAAATAGTCAACAAGATTTCGCTGACGGCTGACGATGATAAGAGATTCGTGTTAGACGATAAAATAAGCACTTTGGCACTCGGATATTGGACTTTGGATCTAATTAGAGACGATATGAATGTGGATGATTGGATTCCACATATGATTGTGGATGATAGGATTCCAGAAAATCAAGAGGAATTAGATGGATTCGAAATTATAGAAATCGATAGAGATGGATTCGAAATTATAGAAATCGTTAGAGACATCGAGAGAGTTAGTTTAAAAAGAAAAAGAAAAAAAAAAAAAATAACGTCATTTTAGTGAATTATAATAAAATAAATAAATAAAAAAAATATATACACATTTATGAATAAGAAAATAAAGATATCCGTAGAAGGTGTCATCTTACCTAACGAACCCCTATCCAACATCGATTTTTTGAATGCGGCAAAAGATTTGAAAATCAAAGATTTTCTAGGCGTGTTTTCCAGAGATGCCTTGCCGAAGAGAAGACCTCGACAATTGGAATGCGGAATTTTAAATCTAGATGATTCATCGGGTGAAGGCACTCACTGGGTGGCGTGGATCAAGAACGGGAAGAAGAAAAATTATTATTTTGACAGCTACGGAATCTCAGCGCCAAAAGAAATAAAGAACTATTTCAACAAATCGATGGTTTGTTACAACACGGAACAAGTGCAATCACCAGATCAAGTGTTTTGCGGTCACCTGTGTCTCTACGTTCTCAAGAGATGGTCTGAAGGAGATAGGTTTCAAGACATTCTCAATGATTTACATTAGAGAGAGATTTTTTTTTTATAGTATATATAAAGATAATAAATTATTTAAAAAAAATTTTAATCGAATAAAAACGAAAAAATAAAAATTACATAGTTCATTTTTAATAAACTGCGTTTTGAATATATTTTTTCTAAAAAACAAAAAAAATCCCACAACAACATGCCAGTCGATAAATTTGGTAGAAGTGATGACGAAAAAGTCAACCTAAGAAAGAAGAGGAAGACGTTCGAAGTCGACGATGGTTATGACGTTGCCAACTTGGACAAACGTTATGTTCGGAGATACGAACCTCGAGAGGAACCTTTGAACATGAACGATAAGAAGCTCTACAATCTTCCCGAGCCAATAGATCTCGCAGATGCTGCGACTAAAAAATACGTCGACAGGGGGAACGCCGATTTCGAACGAATCCTCCAAGATAATTATGTGGATAAAACCATGACCAACGATCTCGATCTGAAATCCAAACGTTTGGTGAACGTCGCAAATCCCATAGACCCCACCGATGCCGTGACCAAGAAATACGCGGACGACTCTCATGCGAGATTCAGCGAACACCTGAGAAATAGATACATTCAGAAAACGATGCACTCGGAATTGAACGCCAATTCTAACAAGATAACGAACGTGGCCACTCCCACGAATCCCAAGGACGTGGTGACCAAACACTACGTAGATCTGGAACAGAGAAAGTCTGACAGATGAGAAATGAAATCGGATCTGAATGTGGGATTCAACAAGATATTGAATCTGTCGAAGATCGACGACACGGATGCGGAATCAACCATGGTCAATAAGGGCTACATGGATTCTGCCGTGATACGATCACAAGAATACCTAGAATCACAAGTGGACAATCTCTACCTGAACAAACAATCTGGCGGAACCATGGAGGGTGGTATCGACATGAACGGTAAGAATTTATTGGGACTCAGTCACGATCCCGAATTCGATTCCAGCATGGTCAGCAGAAAGTACGTGGACGACAAATCAGTCTGGAGAAAGGGTGACATCGTGGAAGGTAAACTAGACATGGGTGGACACGCGCTCACGAATCTACCGGATCCTGTGAACATGACGGATGCCTGCACCCTGATTTCGGTGGTGGAGAAAGTCAAATATGCTAGACAATTGAACAATGTGTACTGTTGGGCTATGAGTCATCCTTTACTGATTGGAAATTTCGAATGGGTGACGGAACCGGAAGAGATGCAAAAATGGAGAGACTATCCTTGCATCTTAGAAGTCGATTTGAACTATCCGGAAGAATTACACATTCTACACAACGTTTATCCGCTGGCTCTCGAACGAATGGAACCGAACGAAGGAGACGAGGAAAATCTCATTCCCAATTTATTTAACAAACGTAACTACGTCATCTACAGCGAGAATTTGAAACAATACGTTGATTACGGAATGAAATTAGTCGACATAATCACATCATTCGATTCGACAAAGTGCCTTGGATGAAAAAATACATCGATCTCAACACGAATCTCAGAATTCGAGCTGAGAATGATTTCGAAAAAGATTTCTTCAAACTCATGAACAACTGCGTGTACAGTAAATCGATGGAAAACATCAGGAAGAGAACTGACGTTCGACTCATCTCGTCTGAGAAAAGAGCTAAAAAATTAGTGGCGGAACCCAATTACAAGCACTGAACCATATTCGACGAAAATCTAGTGGCCGTTCACATGCAAAAGATGCACCTGAAGTTCGACAAACTGTATTATCTCAGACCGATCATCTTAGATATCAGCATGTGATTGATGTACGAGTTTCACTACGATTACGTCAAACCAAAATTTAATGATAAAGCCAAACTACTGTTCACCGACATGGTCAGTTTAGTTTACGAGATAGAGACGGAAGACGTCTACCGAGATATATCTCCGGACGTGGCCGCGTGGTTTGACACAAGCAATTATCCCGTCGATCACCCATCCAACATTTAATGAAACGACAACAAGAAGGTGTTGGGTAAATTTAAGGACGAGAGTGGTGGTAAACAAATCGTTGAATTCGTGGGCTTGAGACCCAAACTGTATGCTTATCGTCTAGAAGATGAAGAGATCAAGAAGTGCAAAGGGGTTAAAGCGTGCGTGGTGAAGAAAAACATCTCTTTCCAAGAGTATAAAGATTGTCTGTTAGGAAGTGGTCCGGTGTACAAGACTATGAAATCGAATCGAAGCAAAAATCACGTCTTGTATACCGAAATAGTCAACAAGATTTCGCTGACAGCTGACGATGATAAGAGATTCGTGTTAGACGATAAAATAAGCACTTTGGCACTCGGACATTGGACTTTGGATCTAATTAGAGACGATATGAATGTGGATGATTGGATTCCAGATATGATTGTGGATGATAGGATTCCAGAAAATCAAGAGGAATTATATGGATTCGAAATTATAGAAATCGATAGAGATGGATTCGAAATTATAGAATTCAATAGAGACATCGAGAGAGTTAGTTTAAAAAGAAAAAGAAAAAAAAAATAAACACTACGAAGATCTGGAACAGAGAAAGTCTGACAGATGAGAAATGAAATCGGATCTGAATGCGGGATTCAACAAGATATTTAATCTGTCGAAGATCGACGACACGGATGCGGACTCAACCATGGTCAATAAGAGCTACGTGGATTCTGCCGTGATACGATCACAAGAATGCCTAGAATCGCAAGTGGACGATCTCTACCTGAACAAACAATCTGGCGGAACCATGGAGGGTGGTATCGACATGAACGGTAAGAATTTATTAGGACTCAGTCACGATCCCGAATTCGATTCCAGCACGGTCAGCAGAAAGTACGTGGACGACAACTCAGTCTGGAGAAAGGGTGACATCATGGAAGGTAAACTAGACATGGGTGGACACGCGCTCACGAATCTACCGGATCCTGTGAACATGACGGATGCCTGCACCCTGATTTCTGTGGTGGAGAAAGTCAAATTTGCTAGACAATTGATCACTGTGTGGGCCGAGGAGGCCGGCACCTTAGATGAAAGAAAAGCTGAGTGGTCTTTCGGAAATGGAGGTAGCGGATCAAAACATGGTCAGGTGGGATATCCCATGCCGCTGGGAGGTGAAATCCTTCGAATGAGTCTGGCTTCCTCGGATTCGATTAACAGAGCGGTCATCAATCTCATGGTGAATGAAGTAGAGAGCGATAAGAGATACAGCGTCGAAAAGACTGAGAATCAACATGTGAATGTTAGCACGTTTGGCACGCCTCTCAAAGTGAATGCCGGAGACAGGATTAATTTCGTTACGAAAACAAATAATCCCAAAGCCGCCACTTCCGTGGTGAGTCTACTGATCGAACTAGTTCCTTTGAACAAACAGTGAACGCGTGGAAAATAATGAATTAAAAAAAATAAATAATGTGCGATTTATTAAAAAACAAAAAAATAAGTAATGAGATTTAGAAAGATGTTCAATCTCTCTAGATCACATTACTTTATTTATTTCTTTTTTTTTTTTTTTTTTTTTTGAGGTTTTGTTTTAATACGTTATTTCTCATAATGTTTCATCTTGTGAAATTGAATCACCTATCTCGAAACACGCGTCAACATCTATTTTAGCATTTTGAAGAGCTTTTATAAATTCTCGAAAAGCAGTCGGTCCTCTATACGTCAACGTGTCTAAAAGTTTTCTGGTCTTATCTTCTATCAAGATTTTACTTTTGATTTCACGTCTCATATAATCAGTCAATATCAAAGGTTCTGTTTCGACTAAAGTGTCTAGAATTATTGCTAACGAATCTTGTGAAATATTTTTAATCAAAACATGTCTGTTTCTTCTTAAGTATTCTCTTTCTTTATCATTCATTTTTATAATAATTTTTTAATTTTATTTATATATATATTTTTTTTTTTCACACTCGTCTCTCATCGAATGATCGACATCTTATTTCCATCCAATTCGAATTGTAATTCTCTATCCGACAGGACCAGGGCGAAGGCTTCGGTTTTTCTCGGCATGTTCCTATCGAATTGCATCTTGATCTGAATGTCTAAGATGCTACTCTTGAGTCGTTCACTCTGTTTACTGACGTCGAATACGAACATGGGATACAATGACTTGTATTCACCGGGGGATATGTTAGGGTTGCTCATCAATTCGTCTAGACCGTGATACTTCTTTCTAAAATCAGTGGCATCGCCGTACAGTCTGCAGAAATCGTTCTTGTCGAATGACGCGTTGTAATCGATTGCTGGATATCTCGTGGCGTTCAGAAATACTTGCATGTTTCTCAAATGGCAGTGATTGAACAGTGACGCATTCTTTTCCTGAGACCCGTCCATGTTGGTCTGAAATGCAACCACGATGAAACGCAGTCTCTTGGAAGCAGATTTCACCGTCAATCTCCAATCGAAGTGATTCTTGGAGGGTGGCATGCTAGCTGTGTCACACTGTCTCATTCTAAATCCCACGGATAATTTACTCTTGAATTCTATGATCTTGTAGAGACGTGCTCTTTCCACAATCGAAGGCTCCACGTGCGGAACGAACCACGATATCTTGTGTAGAGTTATCTTACCCGCATTGGTCGCAGTGAGTCTCACTATTGCGTCGTCGTCTCCTTTTTGAATCAACGTCAGATTGTGTTTGAATCCGTACATGATCTTGTTGTAATCGTCCGCAAATCCGAAGATGTGTTTCAAAGGTATCCTGAACGAAAACGTTCCTTTAGGTCTGGACGTCATGACGACGTAGTCGAATATCAAGATGGCGCCGGCGCTAGCAGGGCCTACGGTGTCTTTCACCCACAACTGATTAAGTCCTCTGGATTTCGAAAAATCATCAGGATACGTCAAGAGTCCGAACATCGTGGTGGCCTGACCGGGATGAAACACAGATTCTATCTCTTGTCCGGATAGCATGTATTTTATATTACTGAATAGATGCATGATGCCATTATTGGCTAGTGTAACCGTGTCGTCGTCGGCGTAGTCGCTCCCATCTTCCTTGGTGAGACGTCCCTGCACCACCATGTAACTCTCGCTAGGATGTATGAATAGATCTTGAGTTTCGACGTTGATTCTTATCTCTCCCGCATTGTTCAAACTCGTTCCGGTTACCGGTTCGTATTCGTGGACCTCATATTCTTGAATACTTTCATCTTTCACTATGCTTTGTGCTATATCTAGTATAATTGTCATTTTAAAGGATTTTTAGTGGATTTTTTTGTTTATTAATTAACTTGCTTTCTTTATCTAAAAATAGTTTTTAATTATTTTTTATTATTATTTTTCTCTTTTATATATATATGTGTAAACAAGAAAATATTAAAGAAAGTAAATAAAAGAAATTTGTTTTCTTTATCAAAACTTTGTCTTCTGTAATTGTTGTTCGTAAAACTTTCCGATGATCTCTTCTCCATCCAAAGCATCGATTTCGTAAGTCACCGGATCGGTGTGAAATATTTTGATTATCACAAAGATTTCCGAGGTCCATCGAGGAGTATAACCCTTTTCGAAGTGCCTCTTATAAGCGTAGATTCTCACTCGATCACCGACCGCAAATTTCGGCGTTCTAGACTTCTTCCTAATCTTAGATCTTTCAGGATATAGATTCGCGTAGACCCGTTTTTCATTTCGAGGATCGCTAGCTTCCACGGGAGTCATCTTGATCGATCTGTGTCGCGTGTTGTTGTAATCTTTGACCAGACCGTTCAGAGCGTATATGTATTTCTTGGTCGAATTCGCCGTGAAGTATCTGTGCATCTTTTCCTTCATCGTTCGATTCCAACGTTCCACCACGCTGGCTTTCTCTTCGTTTTCGATCGCGTAGAGGTCTACCAATCGATCCACGTGCTTGTTGTAGAATTCCTTTCCCTTATCCACCCACAATTTACTCGGTTTTCGGGAAGACGAGTCGAACACGCTCTTCAGAGCCTCGGCGACGCAAGGTCCCGATTTATTCTTCAAAGCTCTGATCCAACCGTATTTGGAAAACACGTCGATGACCGTCAATAGATATTTGACGCCCTCGTTCCACCTCGAAAACGATCTCATGTCGACCAAGTCGGCAGACCAAATATCATCCAAACCCTTCACGAACACCCTTCTCTTTCGAAATTTACGCACGATGGGTTTGTGTAACTCCTCGGCCAATTCGCTCGTCAATAATCGTTTCTTCTTCTTCTTTTCAGATGCGCTTTTTTTTTTGAACGCCCCATCCGAATCGACGTTTCGCACCGATCAGATTGCCGACCAGCGAACGTTCTATCTTCTCTCTCCTGTCGGATTCGATATGCCTCTCAATTTCCCCAACATGTTTTTATCGCAGACGTCGTTGCGAGTCTTGGTGTCGGGATGTCCGGCGTAGCACAGATCGTGATCATACGCGGCCGCGTCCACCCTATTCACAGGTTTGCTCCAAGATTTGGGTGTCAGATCGGCGTTGAGTCTCTTGTTCAATTTCGTTCCGGGTCTCGTGAAACTGTGACCGGGCAGATGCATTTCGAAAGGTAGATTATTGATCATTTTATTCACGATGCCTTTACCTTTGCTCGCGTTCTTTTTTTTGACGAATCGAGTCTTGACAGAACCACACACGTTGCAAATTCCGCGAAGCATCTGTCTGTCGTTTTTAGTTCGTACTTCTCGAGAATTACTCGTCTCGGTAACTCTCTTACACTTTACGCAATACAGTTTTTTTAAGAGTTATTTAAATTAATTTCGTTTTTATTTTATATATAAATTTAATAATTAATTAATTCTGTTCTTATTATATATATATTTTTTTTTTTCAATCACTGCTCTTGAGTACTATCATCTTACTGAATTCCTCCCTGGCCTCTTTCCTCCCCTTTTCCACGAGAGAATCCTTCATCTCTTCCTTGATGATCTGACGAGTCTTGATTCTCACGGCTTCTTTCATGGCATCGTATTTCGTTTTCTCGCCCAATATCGCGCAGTATTCTCCGTCCGATATCCTACCGTCTTTCAACGCCATAGAAATCATTTCGGATATCGTGTCGATCTTGGAGTCGGCCAAGACGCGAATCTTGTCGTGTTTCCTCGCCTTCAGATATAATTTCCTACTCAAAAAGTTTCCGAGCGTGCTAAACAATCCGGCGGCGAGAGCCACTCCTTCTACGGTCAACACGTTCGGAATGCCGACCGCGGTCGACAACAATCCGATGCCGGCCGCGTGTAAACCCATGGAAATCATGATGAGTGTCGTGTCGATCGCGTTGACGAATTTCACGAAACGCGAATACTTCTTCTTGAGAGAATGACGAGAATCTCTCTCTCGAGTTAGATACTCTTGGATTCTACTGCTTTGATCGATGCGATACCTCTCTTCTCTTTCTTTTTCTTCTAGCGACGGTGCCGTTGGCAAAACGCTGATCGGCTTCTCATCCTCGTCGTCCACTAACGTCGGATACAATTTATTTCTGGTTCTCATTTTTGTGTTTTTTTTCTCTCTAATATTAGATAAAAAATTTATGTGTGTATTTATTTTTTATTTTCTATTCTCCCTTATTTTATATCAACGAGAAAACTTAGACGTATGCTTCATTGAACAATAATTTCATGATGCATCCCTTATCTCGTAAAGTCAGACTTTTACGCGCCAATTTCTGTTCTTCCGAAACTGTGGGCTTGCTTTGATCCTTACAGAAGAGTAATCTCTTCCAAAACGCGATCACTTCATCGATTTGAACGCGTTCGAACGCCGGTTCGAAATACTTGACGACCATATCTTCCCTTTCCATCCACAGACTCGAATGATTCTCGTGATCGAAGTCTAGGTGATCCCGACATCCAACGCATCGTTCTAACAAGAGACGACCTAGTTGTTCGTTCACGCAGAATGCGTAGGCTCTCATCAGCATTTTTAAAAGAAACCTTACTCTAATAGTCTGAGAATCGCTCATGATTTACGTATTTATTTTTTTATTATCTATTCGATTTGATATATTATTTTTTTAAATAACTATCTATTTATATATATATATTTTTCTCTCCTATATATATCAATCACTTTTTTTATTACTTCAGGAAACGTGACAGTGGGTTTGCGGATTCAGGGACACCTCTTTTCCGTGTACCGTACACGATTTGATTTCCGACGTAAAAATCCGCAAATGGATTTCCGTGTACGCCTCCATAGGGTTTCAGTGTTAAAATCGTGTACGGACGCGGATGATTTAGAATCGGCAAGATGATGGTTTAGAAACGACAAAACGTTTTTTTGCTCGCAATTTAACACTGAATCCTATGGGGAAATCCATTTGCGGATTCAAAGACAAAACGGTACATGTACACATACGTAAAATTTCATGCGTTTTTTTTCACTCTTGGATACAATCAGTGGTCTTTGAATCCGCAAAGCGGATTCTAAGACACCCTAAAAAACGTTAAAATCGTGTACCTGTACACGATTTTAACACTAAATCCTATGGAGGTGTACATCGATGTACGTGTCGTACATGTACACCTGTCCCTGAATCCGCCTATACTACCTACTAACATAGCTCAAAGTCCCCCACCCCTGTCACTTTTCCCAGTGGTGTGTATGGTAAGACTTGGGTGTGTGTGTGTGGGGGGGGGGGGGGGTATTTGACATGTTCAGGCGGAGGATAACGTTTCTTAAAATCTGTCAGTACTGACAAACATGAACGTCTTTTTGATCGGTTTGGTGACATGGCATGGCAACAATACATTTTTTAGGGTGACTTATCCTTTGGTATTGGTAGTGGATTAAGTTTAAAAAAAAAAAAAAATGCAAAGCTGTTTTAATACGTCCAAACTTTTCGCATGCAGTTCCTGAAAAAGAAAATTGGCGACCGATTAGCAATTAACAAGGCCGACAAAAGAAGTCAGGGGGATCTGTATTTATTTAGTCCTACAACTCTACAAGACAACACGATTGAATTATTATTGGACCCCCACCCTCATAAAAGCTATAGCCAGCATTGTAATTCGCAATCCCATCCATAAACTCAGAGTAGAATAGGATAAGAACAAAAGAAAATACAAGAAAAAAAAAATGATGGCACAAGCTGACAGGCCTTTAAATTCTTTCCAACTAACGACGGTAAACGCTGAGCCCAAATAGGATAATTGCGCCCAAATTATGCGGAGTTTGTAACTTTTTCCAATGTTTTGCAGTGTTTCGGCAATATATGGTTTGGCCAGGTTTCCCAGATGCTCGCACTATAGCTTAGAGCTTACCTTCAAATCAAACAATACAACAGATAAATAATTTTTAAAAACCCACACAGTTCGCCACAGAAAAGCAATCGGCTTGAGATCTATTATATTCACTTTTGTGGCATTTCTCAGTAAACGCCATGATTAATTTACATTCAAAAAGACATTTGGCTCGACACTGGGAAACTAAGAAGCCTTCTCGAGTTAGTAGAGTAAACTCAAAGGTTGGTGGGAGAGAACAAGTGATAATGGTGAAGACCTATAACAAGGGGTTGTAAACCAGCATTTTAAGACGGGGGACCTAAAACCTAAAACAGACGCCAAGAAGAAGAAAATACCGGCGCTTTTTCTCTAACCATGCAGGTCACATCAATATGTGCCGTTGTGCCCAAATTAGACTGATCTAGAGGTCTGCCAGCTGAATAATAAAAACAAAAACACAAACGTGATTACTGGTGTTTAAGGTCACATACTTACGCACAATGGCTAATCATGACCGTGGCAGTTTTATGGGTGGAGGAAGCCGGAGTACCCGGAGAGAACCACCGAGCAACGACGAGCAGCTACCAGCTCCCCAACATCGTAAGTCCACACTGCATCACAGACAGGGTTAGATTGGTTGAAGACATGCACACCATCGACGTGCAGTGCGCCTTAGTACAAGGCGTCATCGTGCCTCCATGTGGACAATCAGGGTTAAGTGCCTTGCCCAAGGACACAACGCGGGAGTCAGAATCGATCGCTCAGACGGTCACCTATCCGAGGACTAACCAGGCTCGACGTTGCTTTAAAATAATATTTTAATTTCTTTTAAAATATTATTTCGTTATTTCGTAATAATTATTTCGTTATTTCGATATATTATTTCGTTATTTCGAAAATTTAATTCGTTAAAATGAAATAATATTTTGTTATTTCGAAATAATATTTCGTTAAAAAGAAATAATTATTTCGTTAAACGGAAATAACATTTCGTTATTTCGAAATAATATTTCGTTGAAACGAAATAATATTTCGTTTTAACGAAATAATTATTTCGTTTAAATTGAAATAATATTTCGTTATTTCGAAAAATTATTTCGTTAAAACGAAATAAAATAAAAGTGTAACGTGTCACTTCCCGAGCTCCATAACAAAGTGAACTTCGTGCTGCATGTTCAAACCCGGGTATTGATTTGGAGAAAAAAAAACAGAGAAGAGAACTTCGGTGCACGGAATAACAGCGTGCGCCTCACTGGCGCTTTCACTTCAATCGAAGGGTTGATAAATAGTGCATGGACAGTGCTAAAATGGCATGATCTTCTCCTCACTTGGATGACTTTATCTGGACTGGTCACATTTAGATTTTGGTTTCTGTTTTATACGCTTTTTTCTTAGTTTAAACTGTATTTTGTTAGTATTCAGTGTTAGACAAGACAAAAATACAAATAACTTCAATGAGAACAAATTGCAAAGATAAGACACAACTGGGTGTAAATAACAGTTCGGATGAAAGAATGGATCAAACATCAAGCTTTTTATGATACGAAATTATCTCGCACACATGCAATTATTTCACCTGAATGGCAGTTTAACCCTTTAGTAAAACGAAAGGCAAACGACACTTGCAGACAAAATTCTTGAATAACTAATTTTCTTCATTTATTTTTGCGTCAAAAACGGAGCTTATGACCCCTCATTGGAGCGCGCTCAGAAGACAAAAAATTAAAAAAAATTAAAATTGTGTGGTGCGTTTTGTGAATAGCTATGGCTGGTTTGGGCCGTTATGCTGGGTAAAGGGTTAACTTAGTCCTTGAAGCGTACTGGCGGACTTTTGGTATAATTTAAACCAAAATACCTCTGTTTTTGAATTGAAAAAATAGTAGAACTGGGGAATGGTATGTTGTATGGATGATGGTGTAGCGAAAACTATGTGGTTTAATAGAAGTCAGATTCGTCTTCCAAAAAGTCTTGTAAAGTCCGTAGATCTATCCTTAGAAAACCTATAGCTGTTTCGTGGTAGGAAAGAAAATCAGGCATGGATAATTTAGTTTTGTCGTCACCGACTCGCCCCCTTTGCTTGAACCGTCACCGATGGCTTGGGCATCGTTAACAGTTCCCGCCTAGGAAGAAGGTCAGTATCGATAAATCTTGAAGTTTCAAATATGTTCACGATTATCAAACATCCCACTTACCGGCCTGGTGTTGGCACCGTGGCCACAAAACTGGTCTCTTTTTTTCGATATGATCGCGACCTGATCACAGCACTCTAACACATGTGTGTCAAGGTTCTAAGAGACGAAAATTGCGGAACAATTTCGAAAACAATCAGGAAAAGCAAATGAAAATTGCTTCGCACAAACAGAGTTAGCATTGATTGAAAACAAGTGCATAATCGACGTGTAGTACGCCTTAATACACAGCGCGAACGCGCCCCCATGTTTGCAGTCGGGGTTCAGTGCCTTGCCCAAGGACACAACGCATTTACCCTTGGCGGATAACGAACCGTGGACCTTTCAGTTTGAAGTCCAATGCCGTAATCACCGAGCCACCGCGCTCCATATAAACCTAACTGATGATGACAGGTTTATCGTTGGATTGTAGTATTCTTGTTAGCATAAACCAGAAGCTGAATCTCAGTTGATTTGAATAAACTACCACATTTTATGTAGACCCCATCCCCCAACCCCCCGAACATCCTTGTTCGCCTGCACCCAGTATGTTTTGTTTGTTTTATTAGGGTTTAACGACACATTAACAGCCAGGGTCATGTCGTGTCGGTGACAGTTTTACTGGTGGGGGAAGCCGGACGAGTAGCTGTCAGCTCTCCAACATCGTACCTCTGAACGCTGCACCGCGACTGAAGACCGCAGGTGACAGAGCATTTTCTGTGGCTGCCCCCACTGTGTGGAACTCACTCCCAAAACATATAAAAACTATCAGCACCTTAAATTCATTCAAGAAAAGCATGAAAACATATTTCTTCCAACAGGCATTCCATTAGTTTTTGTAAAGCCAAAGTTTTTGTTAAACCAAAGAGCACTTTTGTGGATTTTAGGCTTATAAATTATTATTATTATTATTTTACAGGCAGGGCTAGATTTGTTGAAGACATGCGCACCATCGACGTGCAGTACGCCGTAGTACACAGCGTCATCGTGCCCCCATGTAGGCAATCGGGGTGAAGTACCTTGCCCAAGGACACAGCGCGGGAGCACGAATCAGTCGCTGAAATGGTCACCCATCCAACTACTAACCGCGCTCGACGTTGTTCAACTTCGGTGATCTGACGAGAACCGGTTACCGCGACGCCATCGCGCCCCCTACCCAGTATGTAATTCTAATAAAAATGCTCATTGAAAGTATTAAATATTGTATTGTTTTGGTGGTGAGAACAGAAGATGTCGACTATATTTTTTTAAAACACCATTTTCGAAGTCAAGAATGCTTTGTTCCGTTGTCCGTCTCTCCCCCTGCAATTACCTCCAACAACTTATCGTCCCTTGAGTTCCAATGTGTTCTATGTGCCAGTAGGCGCATAGAACACATCGGGACTCAGGGGACGTTATGGTATCATATCTGTGATGTTATCTTTTTTGCCAACAAGATATTCTACAATCCTTCTTATCATACCATGATAGTTCTTTGTACAATTGGTGGAAAAGCTATTTCAACTATCGTAATTTGTTCAAAGTTGCGGCGATAAAAGACACACAACAAACTGCGCTTGGATAGATCGTTTGCGGAAAACGCGTAACCCTCTTCATCCTCCCATTCCTAGGTATCCATGAGCTGCACAAAGATCGTACGTTTCGACTTTCATGATTATTTTGCGTTTTGGGTAAAATGAAAGATCGTATGGTTGTAACCTCGGAACGCGATGCTGTGGTACGTTTCTATTCCACTCGTGCTAGTGTGAGAGGCCTTGCATTCCATCTTCGATCTGACGAGCCGAGTTAAAAATCAGTTTACATAATGTGACTGTAACGGTTAAAATTCGTCGGTATCAAAGCCCCATGAGTCGTGATTTGGGATTCCTTTCGATTCGATATCCTTCATAACATTCGAACAGAACAACGATTTGGAGATTTTCAGTGCTCTAGCGTTTGCAGTGCACATGATTTCAAGTAGTTTTGCGATTCGGAGTTTTCAAGTTTTGAGGGTTCTGCTTATGAAAATTTAGTATTTGTATCGTTTGTGTGGGGTGTGTGTGTGTGTGTGTGCGGGGGGGGGGGGGGGGTTCCTCCACGACACCCATGTCATCGCCTTGTACTAGACCAGAAGTCGGTTTAGCTGACATTTATTATGATTCTTTATGATTTTTCAAAATGTGTGTAGAGGTACAGTAAAATTTGAGTTTTGCAGGGCCGTACTGTTAACAATGCACACTTTTATTTCAGGCAGTTTTGCGATTCACTCCGTTTAACCCCTTGCATGCTTCTGGCGGATATTTCCGCCCAGAATGGAATTTCTTTTATCAATGAAGTATGTATAATTCGGGCAAATCTAATCAATTCCCAATCTGTAAACTGAATGGAATTTTCACCGATGATTTCTTGAATTAACATTATATGAATGTTTCATTAAATTTAGTCATGGCTGCTTCACTGCAGCCATGACCAGATTTGATGGAAAAAGTCTTAAAAAGAGTCAGCCGGTTAAGAGTTAAGTTTCATGGCCTCGGTTCCGAAAATGTGTATCGAGTTGGGTTTTCCATCCAATATACCTTTTGAATTCCCCAGAGGGACTGTAGGCTAACATTGTTCTTATGTATCTCATTCGTTTCACCCTTAAATCCTCATACAGCCACAGACTGCCACTTTTTAATGCTTTGAAAAAGTTGCCCTCAAGTGTATTATCCGCTGTACAGGCGGCCAACAATGATGTGGAAACACTGTTAGATCTTCTCCAGCAGTGTACATGTATATACGGTAACAATTATCAAAAAATTAATCTGAGGCTATAAGGGTTAATTTATAATATTTTTTTTTTTTTGGGGGGGGGGGGGGATCTGAAGTAATCGTCGTCTGTGCAGGGGCGCTTGAAGCTCTTCGGGGGACGGGGTGGGGGAGTCAGACCCCGTGAAAAGGGCACTCACTTACTCGCACTAGCAGCCCCGCCATGACATGCCAAAGCATGCATGTCTTTAAAGCCGAGGGCCAGAGATAACTGGTGGGTTTGGGAGGAGGTATCCCCTCCCGATAAGGGGCACCTCTTCCCAAACTCCCCAACTCTCCCCTAAAGAATTTTGAAAGCCCTCCCACAGCGGGTTTTGGGTGTAGTTTAGCTCTACTTTGAGAATACATCAATGAACAAATTGAGTCACGAACCTGGGAAAGGAATGGTCTGCCCCCTCTCGTTCCCGTGTTTCGAAGGTAAGGGGGCAGAGGCCCTCTGCCGTTGAGCTTCCGGCGTCCATGCGTATGTTTGTTGCTACCAGATCGTGGTCTGATCGAGAAAGAGGCAGCTTTGCGATAACACTAGTGTACAGGATTGATAAAAAAACTCCACTACATTCTGTTGTAGTGAAAATGCTCTCGCCACGAAATGCCAAAACAAAACACTCTCAAATACTAAACAAGCAAATAAACAATCAAAAATAACTAGAATTTTTCAACATTTGAAATGATAATGTTTCAGTCTTTTTTAAAATTGTTTTTTTTTAATTTACATTCGCTGTTATTTGTGTGTAATGTGTATTACTCTCAGTGATATGACATGCGGTATTTGCTGGTAATGATTTGTAACGCAGCTAGAGCATGAGATCTAGGAAAGGATGTGTCAAGTCTTGCCATGGATGCTGCCAACGTATCAGTACATTATGGGTACCAGAGTTATGGATGGCCATAGTTTTTGTTCATGTTGTTAGTATTATCCGCCAGTATTCTGGTACCCAATGTACCTCGAAATGTTGCCATGTACGCCATGTCCGCTGGTACCTATAATACACCTAAAATATTGGTTCCAATAGTGCCACTCACAACTACCCGGAGATCACAAAATCAAACTTTTCTTGAATCCATTCCTAACCTTCGTCTCTCTGATAATAAAACCTTTGGTGTGTGCTTCATTGCACAAACGAATCGTATCTTCCTAAACGATTAACCCTTTGAACCCTAGTGGCATCTTCCATATCAGTCCATTGGCAGCAATGGGAAGGGTCCATATTCTTTATTTTGGGGTAGACCAATTAATATTTTCAACGTGCAGCCTGGGGGCTGGACGTTGAAAATATTGATTGGTCTACACCTCACATTCACTCAAAAGTCAACCTACTTAATGAAATTATGAAGTATCATGTTACTGGGCCGGGAAAGCGGCCTCTGACTATGCAGCACTCGGAAAATTTGAAAAAAACTGTATGTTCCAGTAAGAGTTCGCTTTGTTTTTTCTGTGTTCACGGCTCCAGTGGTATATGCTGCAGACTGACGTCACCAAGTTAAACATTAGAAAATATCATAACAATTGGAGGAGATTCAAAGTGCATACTGGCTATAGAATAGTATTTTTCGAGGCCAATGATCATTCTATGAATGTTTTCTCACAACCCACATACCAAAAGTCGACGTTACTCCATCTCAGTTCAAATGATGAACTTACTCATGAATCATGATTAGAACTGAGATGGAGTAACCGTAACCTTTATCTAAGTTATTAATTTTTTGTTGTCCAGTGACGTCGTGGGGATACACGAGAGGTTTATTTACCAAATTTCTTATCATTAAATATGCCTTGTTCATTGAAGTTGCCCTGCTCATTTCAGGATGGGAGTTTTGGGTTTTAAGTAGGGTATTATGGGAACATCTACCGTTATTTTGATTATTAGATGGTAACATGGTCAGAGGTTTTCGGCTAGGAGCTTATGTTCACTAAGGACGGAGGGAGAATGTTTAGACGATCAGGAGAGTTTTGTATACTGTTGATTACTGCATTGGGTGGGGTGGGGGAGGGGGCGGTACTCTGGCGAACTGTAGAATTATTGGTCGCTTTTCCTCTCAACATTTGTCTTGCGTTTTGTTCCCTGGACTGCCATAACTCACACTTAAAACGTATGCATGTAGTTGGTATGGATACTACGTTGCCCCACACTGAATGAGGATAAACGTGAACCATTGCCCCCATGGGGGGGGGGGGGGGGGGGGTGTTTACACTGGCAATAGAATTGAACTTTTCGAAATCAAAATCCAATAAAATCCTCTCTCCCCTGGTCCCCCCTCTAAAATAGAACAGACAACCAATGATTGGTTGTATATGTAATTTAAATATGCTTGCCTCAACTTCACTTTATGCATATAATGTGGTTGTGATAGAATCAATGAGACTGAAAATGGACACAAGTGTCAAAAAACAATAACCGTGACCGGTGGCGTTTTTACCGACAAATTCGACCCTTATCCAAAATTATCGGCCAAATTCGACTAACCCTAAATACTGCAAACGCCATACAAATTTTGTTAATTGTTTCAAATTTACGACTACAGTGAGCTCGTTCCAAGGGGGGGGGGGGGGGGGGGGCGGGGTGGCTATAGGCTTTGTTTCGGAAATTAAAAATGAAGCGTTTCAGTTATCCAAGAGAAATATGTGTTAGAGCCTTCTGGATGTGGCGTATTATTATTTATTTATTTATTGGTATTTAATGTCACATACTTATGCACAATGGCTAATCGTGACCGTGACAGTTTTATGGGTGGAGGAAGCCGGAGTACCCGGAGAGAACTACCGAACAGCGACGAGCAAATGTCAGCTCCTCAACATTCTAAACCTTTTCAAGCTTCGCTCAAGCATGGTTACAGCGGTTGAAGAGATGTGCACCATCGACGTGCAGTACGCCATAGTACACGGCGTCATCGTGCCCTCGTGTAGGCAACCGGGATGAAGTGCCTTGTCCAAGGACACAACGCGGGTCGTCCCGGACGGGGATCGTACTCGGGACCTCTAGCATAGAAGTACAACAGTCTACCACTGAGCCACCACCCTCCCTGGAGGTGGCGAAAGATAAAGTGCGCTGAACGAGACATGGTCATATCATTACATCTTACCTTGAATGCCTCAAAGCATCATCTTCAATGCTAAAGCATTGAAAATGGCGCATTGATGCATTCAAGGGACGATAGATGTAACCCGTGGGAACACGGTGTCTCTTTGGTTAGAACCCTGGCGGCTTTGTGTCCTTGACACGTAATCCCCATTGACACGGTGGAGCTGTGTATTAACCATTTGAACCCGGGAACCGATTTGTAGGTCCAGGAACACGACACGACATAAATTCAATAAGTGTGATGGCTGCTGAGTGAACGTGTGGGGTAGAATGATTAATATTTTAAACGTGCTGCCCGAAAGCTGCAGTTTGAGTATATTAATTTCTCTCCCCCAGATAATGAATATGGACTCTTCCTCCAATTACTGTCATTTAACTGACATGGAAGATACCACCAGGGTTCAAAGGGTTAAGGAGTACTGTACGTCGATGGTGCACCTGCCTTCAAACTCTGCTAACTATGCTTGTGGAGGGTTGGTACGTTGGAGTGTCTGACAATTCGTCGCCGCTGCCCCGTCGTTGCGCGCGGGGGCACGGTGGCGTTGTGTACTAAGGCGTACTGCACGTCGATGGTACACTTGTCTTCAACCAATGCTAACCCTGCTTGTGTGGAGTTAGTATGTTGGGGAGCTGACAGTTGCTCGCCGTTGCTCGGTGGTTCTCTCCGGGTACTCCGGCTTCCTCCACCCGTAAAACTGTCACGGTCATGATTAGCCATTGTGCATAAATAAAGTTCTCTCCGGGTACTCCGGCTTCCTCCACCCGTAAAACTGTTACGGTCATGATTAGCCATTGTGCATAAAACACCAATAAATAAAATATGCCCCGTCGTTGCGTCCGGCATTCCGGTGTAAAAGGAATGGAAGTCCGTAGGAACGTTAGTCCCTCTGGACTATTATTCCGTGGAATTATAGTCCTAGGTCTAACATTTCTAGGAATAGTAGTCCAGAGGGACTAATTTTCCTACGGACTTCCATTCCTGTTCCACCGGCTCCTTCTACCCGTAAACATGTCCAACACGATATCACCCTCGCGGTAGAAGGTGTCGTTAAACCCCAATAAACAAACTAACATATGACTCATTTGTGGCAATAATACTGGAGCAATTAGCTCCTGGTAAATAGGTCACTCCATCTGGGGAGTGCCCTATTTCAGCAAAATATAGTTTGCGTAAACAGTTGTTGTCTTCTGTTACTTTTGAACATTTTGTCTTTCTGTTACAGGTTGAAATATGTCTGATGGCTTAGAACCTTCAAATCGACGATCGAAAACACCGTTCTCCGTAATTGCCAAACGGACACGGGAAAGCACAATTACTGCCTACAATAGAAATAAAGTAGAAGAAAGGATTTTAAAACTCAAGATATCGCGCCTATATCAGGAAGAGTTTGAATTTCGAGAGTTTTGTCACAAAGAAAGAAGCAGACTAATTCAGAACAACAGGACGAATAAAAGAAACAGTGGATGGAGTCCCATTATTCTGCGACCAGATGAAGCGGACGAACAGAATAAGAAAATTGAAGATGAAGTCAGACGACGATTGGTTCGTCCTTGGGCATTTACTACAGGTTCTACATCTCATAATGTTGTATATCAGAACTCATCAATGATAGCAAACAAATTCAACTTTTCTAAATCAAAATCCAAAATAAAAGAAAAGAAGGTTACTTTAAATAGTGGATGGATAGGGCAACGTATAATGTATGGCGACTGCAAAATATTGACTAGCAGCCTAAAAAAACCAAGGACGGACATAAAAAGTCCTCATCAATTTAACAGTGACACGGCAGTGTTACTTTCTTCAAGTATCAAAACAGCTGACATCCCTCAAACATCAGGTACGTCAGATGTGCAGAAGACGGGATTTTTCCTAACAGAAATAGAGGACAACGCTATCTGCAACTTAGACACTGACTCCAACATTAAGGATGTTAATAACGATCAAAATAACGTTAGTGATAACATTCCATTTGTCAGCGATCAAATCAAAGAATGCCATTCTGATCAAAGTAAGGGAAATAACTCGACAAAACAGGCTGACAACATTCACCGGCCGCAATTCTGTGCCAATACAACAGCTGGGCAGACCCCAGACTCCTCGGAATCGGAAGACGAAGATGCATTCGCTCATGTGCAACACTCAGAAAAGATTATTGAACCAAAAGATTACATTGAGAGATCGTACACTGTAGCTGTGCTCGATCATGACTGGCCGAGTGTTGATGACAAAGTCGTGAAGACAAAAGACGATTCGTTTGTTTTATACAGGGGCCATAAATTGAAGAACTATATCCGGCCAGAAAATCGTTATAAAGTTGACCCATTTTTACTTAAAAAACGAGAAAAGCTTATTTCGTCCCTGACAGAACTGGGGCCGCTGTTACTGGAGGGAAGTCGGGAAAACAAAATAAAAATAGACGTTGCCTTTCCGAAAGCAGCGCGACGAAGGATATTGGAGAAGCTTGTAGAGGAGAATACAGCAAAAGAATACACGGAACGATATGCCAGGGACAACACTTTTTTACAAAAGAAGGTAGAACATTTCTTGAAAGACATTAAAGAATTCTGTAAAACCCCTAAAAAACTAAATGATTTGCTACTAATCGAATAATGGCCTGCTAAGAATGAGGTCTGAGAAAAGGAAAAATACAATTAAAATTGCCTTTCGGACAAGAGCAAAGAGAAAACTTTTTGAAGAAAACTTAAGATAGGACAGCAAACGAATAGAACAGAAAGATACACCAGTGACAACACGAACTCAGTGACTGTACGCCTCTACTAAATGAATACTATTTCACTACGACCCCAGTGCTGATTGCCCCAACCATAAGAAGAGTTTAAAAACTTATATTTAACCCTTTAGACACCAGAGGTCTCTTTGCCGGCCCAGAACATTATACTTCATAATTTAATTAAGTGGGGTGTCTGTTATGTTAATTTGTGGGGTAGACCAATCAATATTTTCAACTTGCAGCCTCCGGGCTGCACGTTGAAAATATTAATTGGTCTATCCCCAATTACTGAATATGGACTCTTCCAATTGCTGCCATTGAACTGACTTGGAAGATACCACCAGGGTTCAAAGGGTTAATGTATGCTGATGAAGTCCATGTCTATGTAAGGTTGTTTTCTTAACGCTACGTGACCTTGTAACAAGTTCTACACATTCTATACAAGTTTGTGTACGACATGTACTGCCAGTATTTAACAGTACGTGTGATGAGGAGAGGGACTGAATAATGTACAACCAAGATATGCCTGGTGTACGACGCCGTACGTGGTGTAATTATTTTATAAATTGGATTGCATAATTTTGAATATGTTGTCGGCGTTTTGAAATGAATAGTGAGTTTTTTCCGGCAATCTGCATTTAGCCCAAGTCTTAAAGTTTCACGGTAATAACATCCCATTTTTGTATCCCACCAAAATCCGGGATTTCATTCTGGTGCTACATATTTTCTCAGAGAGAATCCGCCTCCCTCACTTCCCTACCAACAAGAGATAGCACCTCCACCGAGCTTTGTACCGTCGAAAACGTCACAGATTTAAGATTTCCTCGGCGAGAACCATCTGACCCTCCGCTGCTGTATTATATCAATGTCGCCAATAAGATCCAGCTACGGTCGTAAGACTTTTTGTCACACGTCTGCGTCACTAATCTCCATACGGCAAGATTGCTGGAATGGTCATTGGTCACACATTGAGAACATATGAAGTCTTCACTGCCTCCATCTTGTGTATGGTGTGTTTGTGGGAGGGGAGGGGAGGGGGGGGGCGGGGTGGTGTTACTATACATAAACAATGCTAAAAAAAGCAAATTCTCGAAGGTTTCCAATTTTCCGACGACTTGCAATCGCCAATCGCTGTTTAAAGTATGACCTTTTGATGTCTCTGAAAAGTGAATATGTTGGAATTGTGAACGTCGTTTGTGGCATTGAATATTCGTAACATATCTTAGTAATTATTGGCAACAAAATGTGCGGGTGCCGAGATTAAACAGTTAATACATTGTTATTGGTTTTCGTGCAAGGTAAACAAACAGGGTGACTTTTGATGAAGTGAAAGCCGCTATGCTGTGACTACAGTCACGGCGTAACAGGTTTCACGTCATAAAACTTCATCGATGGGAGGAGTTGCCATGTTGATTGACTTGACGCCAATGGTTATGATTATTATTAGTGCCAGACTGAGTGGTGATTTTTTCGCTGACATGGCATCAATCTAATTTGTATATTGATTACTTGTCTGCTCATAGTGGTATACCTGGATCAATAATCCTTTACAGCACAATGTAATTGGTTTTTGGAAGACGTAAGAGGATTTTCAGCAACTTTTCTTAAAAAGAGCAAAATGTCTCACATCGAATATGACTCTGTTAAAAGCCCTTATTCAAAAATACTGGCTTGAAAGTAAACGCAATGGAATGAATTTAACCTCAACCGACTAATTTGGACAATTTTTTCTGATGTCCTGTTCAGTTTTCAAATATGTCTGGAAGTCGGCTGAAGAAATGTGTCGAAAAGTAATTTATCGAGGTATATAAAAAGCTCTGTCATTGGCTTAGCCAGGTCTCCGGCTGATCCAATATATGCTAGGTCATTAATGTGCTGAAACGACAAAAGAATAAATACGTCATGACATTGTTTTTTTTTTACATTTTTGGAAGCTGTAGACACACACGTGCTTTTCTATTTTGTTTTCGAGAAGATAAAAAAATGGTAATCCCTCAACTCCTACGACCTGCGGACAACATTTTCGATATGTTTTGTCGACATAGCTAAAATTCATCGTAACACGTCTCCAAAACATAGCCTATGGACCCATCTATGGAACAAGCACGACGAAGTTGTTCAACTAAGAGGCTGTAAGGTATGTTTTGAAACAAAAACTGAACATTTTTAAACAGTGTTCATGCTGGCCCCAAACTGCCTGATGCCAAAGTTGTCGCAATTCTTGATTATATATTGCCAAACAAGATGTTTTGGTGCCAACACGCTAATGGGAGGGTGGTGGATTTTCCCCCGTCTGATCCAAATATAATGATCGAATTTTGAGGAATTAACTGGAAATATCTTCAAGAGTGAACGGGCAATCGTTTACGGAAAAAAATCCGGCAGAACTCAAAAATGCATGACAAATTATTCGATAGGCGAAAAGGGATGTCATCTAAATTATATCTCTGCCACTAATTAAATTAATGGTCAGACTGGATGATGTCGGTATGTACACACGTAGTTGACCTTAGACAATAACAGATTAATCGTTCAATTATTGTTAATCCACTGGGCTTAGCAGATTGTGAGACTTTAAAAACGGCAGCATCTAATTAGATAAATAATTCATACCGTAGAGAGTCACTCGCGACGGTATAACGTATTTATCTAATTAAACTTGAATAAACCCCACGCAAGCGCGGATTAAGAAGACGGTGATAAAATAATGAATTGAATTCTATATTATGATATATTCTATATTCTGCTGCGACCTCTTATATTAAGGGGAGTCGCGTAAATTCCACTAAAGGGTCGGATGTCCGAAAATATCGATAGCCAGTTTCCATTCGAGCTAATCCGGGATTATCCGATGTCTTATGCTTTGAAAAGAAATCTGGTAATCAGAGGTTAATGTTGAGACTACATGTATGTCCGGGAAGTAAAATCGTCTGATTATTGACTGTAAGTTACCCGAAAGTTTCTGTTCGTTTTTAAAACTTTTATTTGGATTTATTCAGCACACACGAATCATTTTGAAGATGAAAATATTGATGATTTTGTGCTGCAGATAGACTGTGACAAAGTAGCAGTTTTGTACAGGGGTACTTATGTCCCAGATACCCGTGTGACGTTACGCGCATCTTTAAAAACGCGTACACAGGAAATCCCTCAGTTTTCATCGGAATTCCCTCAGTTTTTCGTTAGTATTGGAATTCCCTCAGTTATTTGTTAATTTTACAAAAGAATAAACAACTTCAACGCCTGATACTTAACAATTACCATTTACTATAGGTGTGCTACCACTTGGAACAACACTTTCTGGTGTATGTGTCCCCACAAAAGAGAAGAAGATTCTAGAATAGAAACGGTCTACTCTTTTAGTATAGTAGATGATGCCTTTGGTAAAGTTGATATCTTATAATGTTTTACTGAAGAAAAAAACAATGTCCCATTACTACTTATTGACAATTACCACTTTTGCGGGCGTTCAGAGGACATTAACAATGTTTTACCGGACGTAGAAACCTCGTAATGCTCAACAAGTACAAGTCATGTGACGTGTTGGGCCGTTATTGACTGTAACAGCCCAACACGTCAATAACAGCCCGACACGTCTAAATATAGTGAATGACGTCACATCTCTCAGCCGATCAACAATATTTTTCCCAGATTTCCATTGGGATCGAAATTCAATTCGGATTTTTTTAATTAGTAAACACAATTAACACATTTGTTTCAAGTGTTTCCCTTTGTGTCACGGATAGATAATGTATCAAATATAGGAAGCGCACAAAGTAAGTGATGACATCTTTGATGAATAAACTCCTTACCTAAAGTTCGCATTTCGAAGATATATTTCATCAACTAACTTACTTCCCAAATTTCGCCGTAGACTGATCAGACGATAGTCATGTTACCCGGTTTGTTTGTCAACAAATCAGACGATAGTGTCGCTGTTTTTTAATTCTAAAATATCAAATTTCATTTATTTATCTTATTTCCCATATAATTTAATTGTAATGTACCCGATGTACGAAAGTGGCAATAATAGAAATAACATGACTTTGTCGGGCATTACAGTGTATCAACGGCTCAACAGAAATGGTTAACAGCCCAAGAGTTTATTAGCGGCCCTCGACTTCGTCGCGGGCCGCTAATAAACTCTTGGGCTGTTAACCATTTCTGTTGAGCCGTTAATACACTGTAATGCCCTTCAAAATCATGTTATTCTTATATTAACGTTGAATGTTTGACCAAACGCTACTTCAAAACCCTTATTGGGTGTGTTTCGTTTATTTCGGTGATTGTTCTGCCATTATTGCCAGCTGATGAGATCCTCGTACGAGAATTAAAAACTGTTCGATTCGTAATCGATAGCGTTGTTCACTGTTACAGTTGCTTTCCTTCATGGGTGAAAGGAACTTTTGTGGTGCCAAAATTTTAACCAGTGAAGATTTTTGGGTGCCAAATCAAATTTTGCAATGCAGTTGTCTCAAGTGACACCTCAGCCCGAAGACCGTTCCAATGAAAATATGTATTTGAACAAGTGGTCACCAATGACGGGACCAAAATTCTCGAATACAGTAGTCGTTTTCGAGCCACAAATTAGATACGGAGATTGTCAGGCAATGTTGTATCAGTTCTGAGTTCCGGGGGTGGACCAAAGTCTGTGTTATGAGGTTCAAATTTTATGTTAAATACTCAACATCCTTTAACGCCGCATGTGACCATGGTTCCGTTAACAAAGTCGAGACCTGAATATTGTAACGTACTGTGTCCATTTATTTCATTTTGAGAAACTGAGGTTTACAGCGTAAACCCCTTGTTCTTGTACCTGTTAACAGCTGTGCATGCTTTAAAGGTTCATTTGTTCATTATGCACACATATACTGTATTGAACGTATTTAAATTATCTAAATTAGGAGTTGTGTTTGCTTATTTGTTTGTTTTAGGTTTTTTTTTAGATAGAACGTCATCGTAAAAACATTGAACATTCTCCGTTAGAACAGATGCAGTGATGGACATAGAACTTTGATGCTTTACATTGCATGTACTATTAAACTAAATTACACCCTAGTTTCTAGTGGTTGTATAGGCATTCAACCTGCTGAGAATTTTTTAAATATTTTTCATCAAATATAGTCATGGCTGCTATGAAGGAGCCATGACTAGATATGATGAAAACTTGTTGAAAAGCTGACTTCAGAAATTACTGGTTCAAAGGTTGATACAATTTGCTTCGGAAATTTTTATTGCACGAGCTCAAATTTTACTTATTTTATTGGTAAAGGATCTGCAGGAATATCCGCCAGCAGCAGGCAAAGAGTTAAACGTATACGAAACAAACGTCATAGTTACTCCCTCGATAAAACACTGTTGATACACTGGGATATACATTTATATCTAACTTAAACAATTTCGCAAAAAACATTCATTTTTTTATTGTCAGGCCCCAAGGTCAAGTTTGAATTTAGCGTAGTGGTTGAAGATTAATAAGTGGAAAAATTTAACCCGCAAAAAGACCTGTACTTTTATTTAATCATCTTCAAACAAAACTGAAATGTGTTCATACATCTTAATTGATGCACTCACGCATTTCACTATTTTGGGGTGAAAAATCAGCATTTGACATAAAAAGATCGTTAATTGTATCTCTCTGTGCAATTGATGTGGCCTCCAAATTTGTTACTAGTTTAAATATACTGACAAGCGATGCGTTCATGACGTTGGTCCGTTTGATGCTCCTCTTGAGTTCAGTCACCTCCTCAACCATGGTGCCAGTTTGTGAAACCTCTGTGCCCACTCCTGTTTAACGCCTGATGGGGTAAGGTCCAGTTGGTGAATGCATCGATCGCATGCTCTCTAACTATGCCCGTATTCATCGCATGGTACGTCCGCACTTTAAAATTCACCAAGAAAAGTAGGTGGGCAATATCTCCCATACGTACATTACCTAACTCACCACCTAAACCTGGATCAGAACACTTACACTATAATTCAATGACATTGTCAAGGTTTTAGAGCACATTTTAATGAACGACGCTTTCTAAGCCAAAACTATAAACATGCTGTTTTTTGCTTAAAGAAAACACTATTAAGGAAACCCGAAAAACAAGATCATTCGAGTAGTATGCTTTGTATAACTCCTGGGGAGACGAGAATGTTCAGATTAGAAGATCTTGTTTCAAAATATGGCTTGTGTCTCTTCAATGATGGGTCGGCCTCTCTCCTGCATCCTGTGTCTGGTCCATACACGGCAACTGATCTCAATGTTGTATGTCTTTCTCTTTTCCTTGATCTGTCTTGAAAATGAAGGTTGACGATGACTTGTGCGGGTGTGACCACTTCCCATTTGTGTTATCGACTGTGGTTCTGGCAGTCAAGGGTGACCGAGTGGAACGTTAAAGAAACTTCTTTTTTTCGATTGTTTATTTGGTGATATTTTGCAGAGGCCACGATTTTACAATCCTCCGTACAATCTCACGTGGCTTGGAGATACAAGAGGCTATACAAAATATTACATATTATGCTACCAAATCTGTTACAGCGAAATGCAGTAACAATTAGAAAAAATGTATAAGTATGTACAGGTATGTACTTTAAACAAACTTGGTCACATTCTCAATGCTTTGTTCTAAACGCCTCAGACGGGCGAAAGTTTTTTAAAAAAGTGCACTTACCAGCTGACCAAATAGAACATTTCATTCAGGAATTGCTTGACATTGCAAACGCAATCATTACAAAAAACTCGGCAAACTGAAACGTTCAACCAAACCACGTTTGATAGTGATTGTAAACAGGCTATAAAGGATCGCCACAAAAGAGAACGGGAATTTAATGTCACCAACTGCAAATCATGTGGAAAAACTACGTATAAATGGGACAAAATGAAGAAGATTTATAAAAGAAAAACGTTCCTGGGAAGCATATGCTTCAAAACCTAACCAACACACACCCCAAAACACAATTTGTAAAAGGATAAAAAACAATAAAGATAAAGAAACAAAAATTAAATGTACAACACCTCGACGATAACAACACCAATTACTCCAAGAATGGAATATCAAAACAAATTGGCATTAACGAATTCGTCAACTAAAAATTGTATTCCAGAGTTCGCTAAAATTAAAACACAACTGGAAAAACAAAGGTTCAAATTTGTCTCTGACATTTTAAAGGATTACAACGACCCTTTCTCTAAGGAAGAATTAATTCTTTTCACAAGACAAACGATATTGCAAGTGGACCCGATGAAATACATTATCAACCTTTAAAACATCTGCACCAAGCTTCACTTTTACTATCAATATTCAATGATATATTGGTGTCTGGCCAGTTTCCACCTTCCTGGTGGAAAAAACTACAATAATTCCCATTCCGAAGCATATAAAGATCCCAGCAACCCAAGTAATTGCAGATCTAATGCATTAAGAGATTGTCTGAGTAAAAACATGGAAATGATGATCAATGATCGACTTGTCTGCTTTCTGCAAACAAACAATCTACTGGTGAATGTGCAGTGTGGTTTCAAAAGCCATAGATGTATTGTGGATCATTTGGTTAATCTGGAAACGTTGATAATAAATGCCTTTGCCAGGAAAGAACATGTGGCCACGATCTTCTTTGACTCGGAAAACGCATATGACACAACGTTGAAGTATGCGATTTTAAAAAATCTTTTTAACATGTGTTGAGAGGGAGAGTGTATGCCTATTTTTGTAGAATTTTATTGAAGAACCGCCAATTTCAAGTTCGTATTGGGTCTGCTTTATTTGATCCACAAGAGTTAGAATTTGGGTTCTTCGGGGTAGTGTCCTATCTGTTGCTCTATATTGTACTAAAATCTATGGCATCACTAACGCAGTCACGAATATGGTGGAGCTTGTTTCAAAATATAACTTATGACTTATCGACTTTTTAATTTGCTACAGCAGTAAGAACACGAATGCCACCGAGCGTTCACGCCAGGTGTGTTACACAGAACTCATTAATTGGGTACAGAAAATGGTTTCAAGTTCCTGAAGTCCCAAAGAAACTGTGTTCATTTTTTGTAAGCTCCGAAAAACATCCCCTCGATTCGGAGTTGAAAATAGTCTGGAGTACTACCAAAGTTTTTAAGGAAGGAGTTGAAATTCCTGGATTTTTCGCTTGACAGTAAACTAAATTTGTCTTCTCAGATAACAATTGTGGGGTCGGTTTACGTCAGGTGGAGGCTGGTTCGGTCGAAATGTTGGAGGCCGGTTTAGCTGGAGGCCGATTTGGGGATATACCAACTGAAAGTGCCCTTGATGGTTATAACATTACTCCCGAGCATTTCAATCAAAATAACACCCTCAAATTCTGTACATATTCACATGCAATGTCTCAAACAACGGCCTCCGGTTTTAACCTGGAAGTTCATTGGGTGAAACTGTTCTTTACAAAAATTGGAATGAATGTTTTGACGGAATCTCCACTAAATGGGTGATTTGTTGATAGCAGACAGTTTTTGAGACGATAAATATAACAAACGAGTCAAAATATTGGAGGGGATTACCATGGAATAAAATAATCGTATTTACACATTAGAGCCAGGCCAATTCGGCCGTGAAAGAGAGAGAGAGAGAGAGAGAGAGAGAGAGAGAGGGGGGGGGGGGAGGTGTGGCTGAACGCGGCCGGGCGTCTTGAAATGCGAATTTTTTTCAGCAGACACAACTGTTTAAGTCCATCTTCAAAAATAACATCTTCTAATTTTCTATCTTCCCAGCGACCAAGTTCATCGACTTCCTGCATTTTCCACCGATCCTCACTTTCCCACTTGTGATAATAAAAAAGAAACGAATGTGAATGAAAAAGTTTTTGAAAATTTTCCTATTTTATACTGCTTCAAATAAGTTTTTGTGGGATGTCGCACATATGTGTACCGACATCTCATTGGATGGCTAAATTTTGAAAGTTGGATTAAGGTCAAGTCAGTTGAAAACCAGAGTAGCGTCATATTAATAACACTTTTTCTTCGTACAGAGCCCTCAGATTAACAATTTATATTACTTATGTTTTTTTGAACAAAATCGTATCCGTTGGTTTGAATTCACTAACACCACTTCCAAGATTTAATTCTCGTGGGAGTGACTTTATTCTTGGTCGTAACGACATCGTAGTTAATTATCTTTCCATGGGATACTCCTCTGTGTTATTTATGTTAACGATTTCACTTAATTAACAGAGAGATTCGGTGATGAATCGGCGTCTTTTATGCAGAGTTCCCGTAATATGAGTGATATAAAGATGGACACGTAACTTCTTAAAGGTCGTTGATAGCACTGAATGGGGCGCTAACGAAAAAAAAAACATTACACAATCCTTATAGATAACTCGTGAGATCCAAATTAGATCGCTCTTGTATGGTTTACAATTCTGCGCGTAAGTAGTACATCAAAACAATTTATGCAATTTGTAATAGTCGTATCAGAATTAGCTTGAGCCCTTTTAGAACATCACCAATGGATTCAATGCACGTTTAAGCATGGTTTTCAAAATGTATAATATAATATTAGAACATTTCTTTTCATGTTCTATCGGTCGATAGTACCTGAGTTTGTGTGATTTCTGAAATAAAACCTGCAAAGCTGCTGAAGTTTTTTATTTCAGAAATCTCACAAACTCGGATACTATCGACTGATAGAATATGAAAAGAAACGTTCTAATTATTTTATTATGCCGAACAAAAATAGCTTTCATTGTTAAGCGTTAACTCCAACTTGACATCAATCTTGTAAGAAAGCAGTCGAATCCAAAAAGCATGCTTTTAGTGACGTCATTTCGAACGAATGACGTCTCTTTAGGAGATTCCAGATCACCAAATTCGAAAATGACTTGTTACAAGTGCCATCGCTTTGGGGGTTTCTATATCACCAAATGTCAGTGTTTACAACTGCATCACTCTGTTCATGTTAAAATTCATTATTAATGCTTGTGGGATAAGTGGTATAATGAAATATAAATTCATGTTTCTTGGACGACGACAGTTGTCAGAATTAAGCGGAGTGAAACAATTTATTTCGAACTTAAGGAGTAAAACTAAATTTGTAGAAATATAGTTGATTGAAGTCACATTCACGATTCACTAGAAGTGGTGAACAACACGTGAGTTTTTAATATTTCTGATTCTTTTGCATTCATTGTTTGGAGTTAAAATCGAAAACACACCCACTGAAGATGACATATTTGTTGGTGGTAAGTTTGTGTCTTTCGGTGACGAAAAAAGTTAGACAGGCACGGCGCCAGCATTTGGTGTTGAGAAATTCCAATCAGAGCGTGCGTAATGGATCAATGGAAGTGGAGCTTACATTTTCTTTATTCGCCTGTCTCCGGGGAAGAACGTTCCGATAGTACCCGTGTTTTGTCCAAAAACTCCAGTACTATGACTTTTAGAAGGTGTCAAATTTACCAATCACGGTTGATGTCACAGACGTGAGATATAATTATAACGCTTATTCAGTTTCGCTGAAACTTAATATGTGTTGGGTTAAAATGAATGTTAGCATTTCGGTATTGTTATATTGTTGTTTATTTTTCCAATTTCCACGAAAGCTCTTTATTGACAAATTCGTAAAAGTAAATGGTGCCGAGTTGATATAATTCCACGAAAAACGGTAACAAAAATCGACTGCAGAGCAGAATTAGACAGTTACTTCAATATGTTTCCAAGCTGTTGGCTGATTTATCAAAACCCGACTAAAATTGTGTCTCAGATGAGATTTTTGCAAACGTTGATTGAATTAAAGATAGAACAATAAAATAAATTGTACATGTAGTTTGACAGGTATAATGGATTTTAAACAACTAGTGGGCGGACCCATGCTACCCATGGCTTTCCGATAGGTGGCATATCTGGTATGAATGGTTTTATACAACTCATTGCGCGAATCATGGGGAAATTCAAATTCGAGTTACTGCCCTTATACTATAGAAAATTGTTTTATCTGTGATGAATACCCCCCCCCCCCTGTCTTGCGACACAATTGCCGATATTCAGTAAACAGCGTTAAATTACTGAAGTCAAATTTCGATTTAGTTATATAGGATAGAAAAAAACATATACCACTGCCGAGTTTGAAGTCGATGTGGCCCGTTGAGGATGAGGAGACGGAATTCACTATCGGAATAGCTCAAATAACAGTAGAAATACTGAATGGAATCGATTTGTTCCTGAAAGTGCTACAGGATTTCTGTCCAGTTGTGTAATTTTTTGTCTCTATGGTATTTGTTTTATGGGGATTTTTTGCGTACTCCAATATCAAATTGTGTAACATCTGCACGGAGAAAATGGAAATAGTTGACAATGACCACCATCGTATGCAGTAGAGCTGGGAGGTTTTGGTTTTTCAGATTCGGTTGGGTTTCAGGACAAACCTCAGGTTCAACTGTTTTTGTCTATGTGTTAAGAACAGATATAAATAGCAAACCTTCCGGCTCCATAACTTGGACAAAATTCGCAACAGGTTGTACGATACCACTCATCAAAAAAGCCTTGTTTGTATTGGGTTCAGTCTAACTTCCCTTTCATCTTTCTTAGGCGTTCTAGTGGATTAGTTGCCAAGTCTATTCAGTCAGAAAGAACACCATAACTCAGTGTAACACATCTAAGTTCATCTAATCTGTACTGTAATCCCGTTGTCACATTGCTCCCTTATTGACTCGTCAGGTGGACGAGTCAATGGGGGAGAAATATTACAATCAGAAAACGTCGTATTCGCCCTTTGACCTATTAACCCCTTTGCCGAATAGACTAAGTGACGAGAGTCCGCAATGGTCGCTAGGCCAGTTCCCTCCAAGTTAGATAGTTTGATCAGTTTATGCTCAAACACAGTAAAACCTTTCGGTTAGTTTTTGCTTGGTCTTCGGTTCGGTTTCCGATTTGCCGCAACAAACCGCACACCGTACCGAAAAACCGCCCAGCCCTAATATGAAGTGTGTGTCGGTCTTCACTGTGACAAAATGTATCCAAAGTAACTTGCCCCGTAACTCAACACTTTCAACATTGTGTTCCTGAGTGGCACAGTCCTATTTAGTGTTTTTAATTAATTTCATTTTATTTGACAAGGTTTGTTAAGCAAGGTGTACAACATAACTAAAACCTTTCTTTGACACTTCTGCGCAGATTTTAGTGAATGACTTCTAGAAACACCGTGGCCACGTTGTTGTCGAACGCTATACATAAGAATATCTACCCTTCAAGGAATGTCTCGTTACGCTCCACAAAGGGGACAGCTATTTCACGTCCCACAATAATGTGTGCAGTGACAGGAGTTGTCCACCACAGAATTGATGCATTAATCGTGGATTGCACAACCGCCGCCATAGCACGCCCTCTTGACAGGCATCTACTTCACACGTAATGCGTTGCTGTTGCCAGAAAGTGTTCGAACCTCGCAGATCACACTCCAAGTGATACTTGGGACCTTTTGCTAAAGCAGAATAGACCATAAATGATGTTAATTTTGTATCCAGAGGTATACGCAAGCTCTCAAGCCACCATTGAATTTCTATGAGGAATTCGACTCTGTTGTGTCCTGGAACCAGTCTAGCCATTAAACAGTCCACGCCAATGTTTCGATTCACGCGTCTGGAATATTTAATTTGGTCGGAAAAGTTAACTTTTCCGACCAACAAAAATGTTCCAGCCAGTTGAATCAAACAATACCATATAAATTCATTTTCTTTGAAACAACTCAGAAATGTTTCTCATTCAAGACTTGATTTGCTAGAACCTTTAATGATATTAACAATACCATCAGACACGTTTGTTTATTAAATAATTATCAATTGAGACTCGTCACCTCTAGTTTTATGATTACGCTGCGTACTTCCACGAATTGTATGAATATATTGATGTTGGTAAGGTGAATTAAATACATATTGGTTGGAATATCTATAACTGGAGCACGACAAAATATATATATACATTATTTGAGGAAAAGGGCATAAAATAACGTCAACTGTAGTCTGCCTGCAAACTTCACGAAAAGTGGCTAGAGAAACAGCCAATAGCAGTGTTGAGTTCTTAACAGAATAATACGGTGGCCTCAAAGCTTGACGAATATGCAGAATTTAGCGATACAAAGCATCTTTCTTATACGTGGGTAAAACCTTGCGAACCTGTGATCAATATAATCTCCCAACCCACGCCACACCCAACAGCAGAAATGGAAGAAGCAAATGGGCCAGTGAGGCAGCCAATACCCAGTCCACATCAGTCAGATTTGTTTATAGGTCTTCTGGTAAGTGTAATATGCCACTCAGATTATTTTGTGATGACCCTCATTGACAAGTATAGTCTTTCTCCTGCTCGATCCGCTCGAATAGTTGTTCTCTGGGAGGGTGTCTGCTGGTGATCTTTCGTAATTGGTGTCCGTCATGCAAGTGTAATATTCAACTTATAATAGCAAGCTGCCACGCCACCAGTCTAATTCTGTAAGGAATTCGTCGATGCCATGATCTAAAACCAGCCCGACTCTTAACCCTTTACCCAACGTAAAGGGAAAAACCGGCCAGCGCTATTCTCAAAAATCGCCAATTAATTTTCATTATTTTTTCATTTTTTGTCTCAAAAACATAGGTTACGACCCCTCATTGGAACGAGCTCGTCGAGCTCGTTCCAATGAGGGGTCAAAACCTATGTTTTTGAGACAAAAAATGAAAAGAATTAGTTATTCAAGAATTTCTTTTGGAAATGTCATCTGCTTTTCATGTTAGGTAAAGGGTCAAATAGACCATCGCCTATGTTTAGATTCACTCGACTGGAATATTTCAGTTGGTCGGAAAAGCAAACCTATGGTTCGGTTTTCCGACCAACTGATATATTTCAAACCATTGAATCGAAAGAATACCATAAACATTCCTTTTCTTTGAATGAACACAAAAATATGTTGCTTAAACGGGGCTTCATTTGAACGCTTTTTTGATAACATTACCGTTAGGAATGAAGAATCACCGCACCGTATGTTTATGATTACGGCACGTTGTTCCACTGGTCTGTTATCTCACGAGAAAACAGAACATGCACAAATGGTAATAAAAATGCCACAGGATATGAACACCATTACCTGGTCAAATGCCAGCCACAAGTAAGATTTAAAAAAAATAACCCCCAAGAAACTTCTACTGACGCCTATGCGCACCCAAGTTTAGACATCTGATGAAGCGTGACAGCCCAATAGTATCGGTTGAATATAAGCTCCGACCTACAAACCTCAGACAATGTTACCGACGTATATACTCCAATAAGGCCCTACGCACAGTCCAAAACCCACATCGTGAAATGAACAAGGCAGCTTCAACGATAACAAGTTTAACCCTTTACCTAACGTAACGGCCAAAACCGGCCAGCGCTATTCTCAAAAATCGCCTATTAATTTTCATTATTTTTTTCATTTTTTGTCTCAAAAACATAGGTTATGACCCCTCGTTGGAACGAGCTCGTCGAGCTCGTTCCAACGAGGGGTCATAACCTATGTTTTTGAGACAAAAAATGAAAAAAATTAGTTATTCAAGAATTATTTTTGCAAGTGTCGTCTGCTTTTCATGTTAGGTAAAGGGTTAAATAAACCTCTCGTGTATATGGGACTTCATTGGACAAATAATCAATGAATCAGGTGAAGGTCGAGGTAACCCCTTGTTATTTCAAATCGTAATCGGATTTGGAATCAGAACAACACTTTAATCGGAACATTGTCTGCTGCACGTGTGAAATATCTAGAAAATGAAACGAGGTTTACAAGTCACTCTATGAATGTAATAACTGAGAAACAAACAACATATGCTTCTAGACAAAACTGTGCGAGCCCCCGTCCAATCAGAGGGCGAGGAATTCAACTTATTAGGACATAAGATCGCCACTGAATCTGTCACATGAAGGCACCTTTTGTTAGTTCATTCTAAGACAAACTACCTTAGAAGTGTTAGTCTTGTCAAATCAATATCAGGAAGACAATCCTTTCTCAACTAGTGATTTCCAACATTGAAAGCCTCTAAGAACTTGGGCAATTCCCAAGCACGGCGACAATTCTCCAAGAGTGTTGATAGTTTCAATCAAAAACTTATGTGCAGTTCTGTGACAAACTACCTTAGAAGTGTTAGTCTCGTCAAATCAATATCAGGAAGACAATCCTTTCTCAACTAGTGATTTCCAACATTAAAAGCCTCTAAGAACTTGGACAATTCCCAAGCACGGCGACAATTCGCCAGGAGTGTTGATAGTTTCAATCAAGAAATTATGTGTGAACTTCACTAGCGGCATTTTCAAGTTGTTACGAAATAACTAAGCAATCATCAATGTAAGAGTACAGCCAAGTCAGGGACGTAGCTGGATGGTCTTCATTGGAAGGAAGGTGTGGTCAGGCAGATTTGTAGCTGGGTTTAGGGTCCCGGCACGACACTGGGCCTCAGGCCAGTGTTGTACAGGGCCGTATTATCCATAAGGCTGACTAGGCTGAAAGCTAGAGGCCCACAGGGAAAGGGGCCGGCCAATTTTTTTGGCAAAGATACTGTTACCAGCGCCTTAGGGCCCCAATGGTTAAAGACACTTTGCACTCTGCTCCGTAGCGATACATGTACATAATGTATTTATCCATACAAATAGCCTCATAAGTATACTATATATATATTTATATACAGTACATTATTTTAATGCTGATTTAAATAATATGTCAGGCAAATAAAACTATAAATGATAGAGGTCTACGGTACTACGCGGAAGACAACTATTCCCCCCCCCCCCCCCACACCCTGTCATGGTATCTGTATACTTCCGCGTTTGTTTATTTCATCAGCTGATAATACTTAGGCTGTCAGCTGAAGTGGGGAGAAAGATTGAAGTGCAGGAGGGGGACCGAAGTATCTAAAAGCCTAGGGGCTCAGTCATGGGTTAATACGGCACTGGTGTTGTGGAGAGAGTTCCAGTGGGTAATCTCCCTCTCGACAGTGGGGAGACCGGTGGCCTCCCCCTGGAGAAATTTTCAATTTTTGAACCGCTGAGATGGATTCTGAGGCCTCCCCCGGCTTTATTCTTGTTAATTTAAAGCACAGGAAAAATGCATTTCCCTCGGTAGGTCTGTAACAACCAGTAGTGTAATAATCAA